>JAWMRA010000020.1:8820720-8956998 GCA_035584735.1 Pseudotriccus pelzelni
AACCCACAGTGGTAAACCCCCTTCCCCCCTCCCTTTTCCCTCAGGGCAAAGGAAAAGAACTATAAAAATTGAAGAGCCCGAAATCAATCTAATTATATAAAAAAATATATATATATTTACATATATTACAGTTATATACAATTGAAATACTATGTATACAACAAAAGGAGTCCAAACACCCCCTAAGGGAAAGGGAAAAGAGGGGAAAAAGGGACAAAAGGGACGCAGAGCAAATACACGCAACCAAACCTGAGACTTAGCAAAATAACTATTGAAATAAATCTCACCGCGTCCCTCAGAGAAGCAAGATCACAAGGCCAGCACCCTCCAACCTCCTGCGTGGCAGAGCAGCGGTCACTTCAGGGCTCAGTGAGATCAACACAAGGACCCACCGCTCCTGAACCTCACCGGAAAAGGAGAGAGAGAGAGACCTCTAATCTCTCTCTTATTTACACCCTGGTTTATGTAAAAATCGTATGGAATACTGGGTACATGGTCACTTCCCTGGTTACAAGCTGGTCACCAGGAAGTCCTAGACCAAAACCATCACAATCAGAAAAGCACAAAGATGCTATACTGGTTCTTACACTGTCCAGTTGCCCAACTAGAGAGAGAGATCACAAAGCAGTTCATCATCCCTTGGTGGAGAAGGTCCATACAAGATTTTATTACAGGCACAGGAAAAAAGTATGGAAACAATGAAACAGAAAATATTAAAATAATAAAAAAATTGAAAAGCCTAAAATTAAAATTAACAACAAGCACAAGATGACTCCACTAACTGTACTGAGCTTTTAAATCACACCAATATTGGCATTGCACCTCACTGGGGAGGCAGTTTGCCAGGATATTGCCATGGGCAGCTAATAATGACTCACACACAATGGGCAACAGAGATTAAATCCAAATATTTGAAGGTTTGTTTTAAAAATATTTTTACCATATTTAAGAAATGAAGCAGCATTTTGTTCTTTCATATTGAAACTATTAAGCCAATTTCTTCAACATTAAAGCACTTCTTATTTCCACAAGCCACCACTATATCTGATTCCTCTCCTGGGTGTCCCGCTATAGTACACGTGCACCTTTGTGCTACGAAGTCTAGGGAATTCCTTTAAGTCACTCAACTCCTGTGCCAGGTGTTCGTAAGGATTAACCTTGCAAGGACTTAAACAGATTGTGGGTTTCTACAAATTGCTTTCAAATCTGGTTCTTAGACTGGATGATAACTGATATCACTGGGCAGAGCTAAAGAAAGGCCTCTCTCACATTTTCATTTTTTACTGTCTCAGCACTGTCCTTTCTTCTTCCTTGCTGGAGTCAAGGAGTTAAGAGATGTGACAGTTATTATGATGTAACAATGCAGAAAGACTTCTTTTCTTAAGGAACGTAGGCAGAGGTTGTATTTTCCTATCATCACCATGAACAATTTTGGTGACTTGTTCTGTGCCATCAGTAACTGATAAGGTCATCAAAAATGTGATACAAGACAGAAATTTGGAAAATGTTGTTTTAATGCTGTGGCTGAAAGTCTTCTGCCTAACAGTACACATTCCCTCTGGATTAAGTAACCTTTGCAAGTTTTCTACAAACTGATTCTGCTGAATAGAAATTGATTAATGAGCTCAGGCACTGAAATTGTCACTAGAAAATAGCCATTGAGATTCTAGTCAGCAATCACCAGCCCCAGGGTCAAGGAAGACCATGGGCCGACTCAGCTGCAAAGAGAGCAGCCTTCATTTGTCTTCTCCCTAACTTCATTTTAGCTGTGCCTGGTGGCATTGGGTGCAGCCAGGAGTCTGCCACCACCTTTTTTGATAAACCCGTGCACTGAGGGCTTCTTAGCTAAGCTATAAACATTCCTTCAAGGATATAATATCATTGGCCTGAACTTCCACTGCCTCAAAGCTTGTAAAGCTTTTTATACCTCTGCAAAATTAAAGAAAAGTTGGAATCAAACACAGTATCATTCCAGGTATTAAAAGCATCACCTATGACGTTACCTCTGAGGTTTCCTAATATCATTGTTGCTGGTTTCCTTTGAAAATACATGCCATAGTAGCGTTAAACTTACTTATGAGGGTTCACTTTCATTTCACTCTGCCTCATACCACTGCCAGCTAACATAATGAACCACGCTTAAGCCACTCATAAATATGAGACTCCAAAAAGTCAGTGCTCAACATCCTTCCCAGCCCCCAGCCTTTAAAAGTTTGTATCCACCAGCCTGAGAAAGTGACTTTGCAGTAGTAACTACAGATATTGAAAATTATGTAAAAGTTGTATCACAAAGAATCATATTTTATAATACAAGCTGGATCTCTAAAAAGATAGAAATTTGTGAATTATTAATGAAATGGTTTGTGTTTTATCAACTAATTCTAAACGCTATTTTTCTGGTAGCTATTCCATTGGTAAGGAGAGATGTTCTATTTGTGGTGTCAGACTTTTTTTTTTTTCCTGAGAGATCTTAATACGTTGATTCAGCTTCTTTTTCTGTCCTTTAAAAACAATACATTTTTTGATGACTCAACAGCCCTATGGTTTTAAACATCTAAAAGATCAGTCCTGTGGGTTTTTTTATTCAGACTTTCTATTTCACTCTCCACTTCCTTGATGATCTCTTTCTTCCCATTACGTGCTTCTTGGCCAGATAGAGTCTCCAGGGGTTTCCTTAGGCAGGAGTGATACAACTTGAAAGTTATTTTACGATGTGAACATTGTTCAATCCCCAAGCTGTACTTCACTCATTGAGCGAGGCAGGTGATGGTCTTATATTTTAAAGTTAGAAGGTTCCTGTCATTCACCCGTCTCTAATGTAAATTACAGCAAGATATTTAAACTCACCAGGTTTCTCTTTCCCACTTGCAAGATGGGTATCAGGAATTTCTTAGGGATATTGTGATGAAAAATTATAGTTTGTGCATGGAGTACAGTGCAGAATTCCTGTACATTAAGACTGTTGATATTAGTGCCAGTTCTGAAAGCCCTGTGCCTACGGGCAAGCACAGTAACTGAGCAATTGACTTCTGTATTTCTATACAAATGCCTGTATTTCTAAAGCTGTTAAGCATTTTTGAAAAAGCTGCCCTGCACTGTAAATCAAGGTACCTTTAAAAAATAGCAGTAAGTTACATCAAAAGTCTCATGTGAAATTCAATGCATGCTAGCAAAGTTCTGTATTTTTATCTAACCATCCAACAAGAGAAAAGCAGCTAATTAATGAGGATTATTTTTACACACAAAGCACTTCAGACACTAAATTGCTAAGTATTAACAAAGTATATGCACAAATTCAGAATTTATTCCAATGCATACCTCATATTTTTTTCTCTGATACTCTTATTGCAACGATAATTGAGCTATAATGAATTTCAACAGTATATTGTACCTGTGAGAAGCAGCACTGACAGACACATAGGTTTTGCTGCCTAGAAATAAATATTTCTAGTTATAATGATCCAGACAGAAAGCATAGAGGCCTGAGTAGCTGCTTTGGTGTTATTTTCATCAGATGTCATAAGGTCCCTGGGTACTTGTACAATCAGTAACACTTCACAGAGCCTTCACTTCTAACAAATAATTAGCTAAAATTGAACCAGAGATTTCTTACATGCATGTCATAGGTTTGATATGAATAATGAGGAAAAAGGTTAACAGCAGGTCGTAGACAGTTCCCTATCTTCCAGCTTATTTATTCAGTGAAATGAGAAATTGATCACATTATTTTGTATAGAAGAACCTGATTCATTACAATCAGCTCTGAATTGGCAGTTTTTGCTTTAGGCAATTTCAGAACATTACTTATGCTTAAACAGTTACTGGTAAGGTCATTTTACAACTTGTAATCACCTCTCTGACCCCTTCATGACCATAGTCACAAAAGCTTAAGCACGTGTGAAAATTGAAAAAAACACACCTACGAACAGAAAACCAATGGTTAAGCAAGTGGAGCTGAACAAACAAACCCACCCAATTGAAGTATGGATGACCACACTCAGGTGCACTAGAAAATATCAGGAATACAGTACCTCTTGCACATCAAAAATGCACAGGAATTCATCCCTAGTTCAGCAAGACAGGTATTGGAGAGAGAGAATATATCTGCTACTGCATGCAGTATTAACCAGTAGAAGGCAAGAAAAAGGAACGGCAAAGGAGACAGCTACAGGTAAAGATCTGCAGTTGAAGATGATACTATGGGAGCTGCAGGAACAGAAAAAACAAGTCAGTTCTTTCCCCTAAGAGCAGCAATGATCACTACTCAGTCTTCTACTGACCCAAACTCCCTTAGCACCGTGAGCTTTTATTCCACAGAAGTCGCTTTCCAAAGCGACTCACAACACAGGACAAGCCCTCTCAGGTGTTCCATGGCTCTGAGAACACTTTCACCTCTTTCTACACCAGCATCACTCCAGCCAGGTTGTCTTTTCCAGACAGAATGAGGAACTGCAATCCCTGCAGGGCCACAATCAATTCCTTACCAATTACAGCGACACGTGGCGTGAATCTGGGCTGAAACCTGCAGTGTTTGAGACCCAGTGTCATACAGACCTTGCAGAGTGCTGCTGCTGCGCTCTGGATTAGAAGGCAGAAAGTACAAGCTTCTCTTTAAATAACAGAAATTATTTTTTTTGTTTTTGAAAAACTGAGCCCCTGATTCAGGTTATGCACCCTGCTGTGTGTTAGAAGGAAAATAGTGGGGAAAATGTAGTAAGTGTTTGAGAAGGAGGGGGAAAGAAAGAGAAACAGGACAGAACTTCAGCTGATTTACGATGAAAGGTGTAAATTGCTATAGAATTAACTGCTTAGCATATGACAGTCATTAAAGCAGTCATCAAAGGGCAACAAGTACAAAACAAAGAAACATTGCATGTATGTTTCAGTTGGAACAACTTCTTAATTACGCCTCTTAGTTCCACTGTCAGTAAAGGCATTTGTGCCACTTCAAAGCATAAGAAAGCAGTGTTTAGAAATAATTCTGGTTCATAACTGAACTAGGAACTGTTTAAGGATAAACTGTAATACAGAATATAATCTACGGATTACTTTTTTTAAGCACCTGAGTTGCATGTTATTGGGAAGTTAACGTTCAGATCTGCAAAAGGATTTCATCATCTACAATGAGATTAAGAGGACTTCTACAGGTTTCTACACCCACTTAAAGGAACTCTTCAAACCCCTTCCTGATCCAATACAGATGCTAGAAATTTATAATTGTTTATATGTCCCTTAATAAAGTTTACTAAGTGAGTAATAGTCTGCTTTGCACTTGATGAAAACACCCTTCTTAGAAGCAGAAGGAAGTCATTTGAGATTATATAGCAGCTAAAAATGATATGAAAAAGAAGGCAATTTTCTTCTGTTCCCAAGAACCAGTGCTTCCAAAGCATATCAGTCTGGCAGGGGTTATCAGAACATGTCCAATGTATATCCACAGGAGAAAGTTGTAATCAAGACAAAAGGATTATATCAAAACTCTTATGTCTTAGAGTGACACATCCCAATTTTTATACAATAGGTTAATGAACATGCCCTTAAAACCTTCTTTAATCTGAGAGAATCTAAATATGTTTTTTGTCTTCCAAGGGAATTCACTAATCATGTATCCACATGCAGGGAAGACCTAAAAGGGAATACTGAACCAGTGCAGAAGAGGAATCCACCATTCACACAAGTAGAGAAAGGATAAAATGACAAACATCATTCTCCAACCCAGTGACTCCTGGGGGAGAAAAGAGTTATGGGTTCAGGTGCTCATTGTTTGGGATTCAGTGCCTCAGTTTGGTCACAGCTGTAGACAGTTTTAAGATGTTTTATTCAACTTGTGCATTTCGCTTATGGAACAAGATACCTGAATTTCATGCATAATGGTATTTAGCAATTCCTCTGGATATTTTGTCATAGATTCCTTAATTTCATTGAATAACACACACAAATTTAAAAGGTACCTCCATGACTTGTTCCAGGATGTATGGTTCATTGAAGCTCACTGGAATTGAACACAAATGCCTAAAAAAAACTTTTATAAGTTTTGCCAAAATCTTCTTTGAAAGTGGATTAAACTGTCTCCTAACAGTCACACTACTTACTGCTTCTTCCAACAGATAAGGGAGAGGAAAAGCACACCTAAAGATGAACAACATGTAATGTGTACTCAATCACAGTGTTGGTATCTGCTTTAAATAAAGGTATTGCTTAGCCATGAAAAAGCTATTTGAAATATAGATGGGGAGATACAGTTTACTTCTAAAACTGCCCTCAAAATGGCATTTTAGTTTAAAACTAAAATGGTTTAAAACACACCTGTAACAATCACATAAGTCAAGACTTGTGGCAGGGCAGATAAAAGCTGTAGTATGCCCACTAGGAACTGAATGACACCTGCAGCTTTCTTATCTTTAGGTTGCTTAATTTAATGAGATTTGTTTAACAATCATAAGGAATGTGGTTGAAATTAAAATAGGAAGTACCCAGTTTAACTGCTAATAAACTTAGAGAAATCTGTTTATTTCACTAGCAAACACCACTTCAAATATTTTGGTGGATATATTTTGTCCAGCTTTCTTGGTACATGATAAGCCTTTCTGGTCAATTTACCTGAAGTATGGGATTAAAAGCTTAGTAGCAGCAAAACTAAGTATCAGAGACATATTTTGTACCCTCCATTTCAACACATCTAACGCTTTCTCTTTTTCTCACGTGTATTCCATTTTGTACCAAGTAAAAGATTAGCAAAGGAAGAACTTCCCACGTCTTTCCGGTCTCTAAAATTGATTCCCTCATGCAATCTCATTTAGGACAAAGATTCCTTCCCATCATTTAGGTCTTATTATATTTCTGGGTGACTGCTTATGTTCCTTAACACACCACCCACATAGATTTAAACCTTCTATTGTATGAGTTGTGCAGCAGCTTTGGTTCTGGCCAAAGCTTTTCTTGCAACACACTTTCCATCTCTTCCCAGGCGGGGTGGGGTAGTCCAGCTGCCATGGACACGCGAGAGCAAAACAGGTCTCTTTTAAGCCCACCCCTTTTCCAGAGCTTCGACTGTGTCAGCACGCTGGATTTACTATTTATATCTGCTAGGACATACAGTATTTGAAACAACCAGGCATTTTGCAACAATTCTAAAAGCCAGCCACTTTTTCACTCTGGCTAGCACAAAAAATATGTCTGTCTCAACAAAACAGCACGTGCAAACACAGCCCCTTCCCAGCCTCAGAATCTCACTGGTGCTCTTGCTTCTGTGCCACCAGCTGTAACAGAAGGCTAAAGAGGGAAGATGCTCCTGCTGGGATGACTCACTACACCTCTGCAAGGTCTTTCAGTCCTGCAACTACTTAGACTCAACAGTTTTGAGGATTTGGCAAAGCATTAAGACCTGAGATCTTTTCTTTTTTTTTTCTGTTGGAAACTTTCCAGTTAGACACGTCTCGTTCCCTATGGTGAAGGAAACATTGTTCTGAGATGCTCCTGCAAGAACAAGAGCTATCAAAATGTAGCATTAACAATTTTTGTTCGGTGTAGGAGCAGCCCTGAAAAACGTCACTGACATACTGAGCACAAGTTACACATTCACATGGAGAAAGCTGAGCAACACCTAAAGGGACAACACAAAGACCATGAATTGGCCTGGTGGAAAACAAAAGCATTTTTCCCCTTCAGAAACATCATTTCTAACCAATAGTGGTCCTGGGCCCAAAAGTGAATAAAAAATTTAATCATAACAAAATATGAACATCAACGAGTCAACAGCTAAAGTATCATTTCTCTGAATAAGAATCTCTCCCCTTGCATTTTCAACCAAATATGGCCCTGCAAAAGTTGCAAAATTTTGTGGAGTAAAGAGTTCCACATTCCATTTACAGCTTCCAAGACAAATTCATCAGGGAGATAAAATTATGAAAGAGCAACGTGAGTATTCTATCTACTTAAATCTAAAATTAAGCGATGTTATATAAACTGATTTTGTGAAAGTATTTTAAAGGATTTCTGCTCAAACACGGAGTGAAGATCCATTTTCAAGCTTTGAAGATCACACAAAACAAGAGTGGTGATTTTTTCAGGCTAAGTGTAGACAGACTATCCCATGATAAATTGTACATCCAGCTACAAACCTCAGAGGCCTAAAAATCCAGTTAACATCCTATTTCTGCAACAACAGTATTATATTCTTTCTTCAAAGTTTTTTAAATCCCTATAATAAATGTAAGATATTTCATTTTAGACACTAGCAGATTCCATAATGAGTTAAGCCTCTTTACAGTTTATTTTAATAAAGCACAGCTTTCTAAATACACAGAGGCTATAAAACTTGCAGGTTGGAGCAATAATATGTTTAGTAGCCTTGCTTTATAAAGTGGAAATGTTTGCGTGTCTCAAATTACGAGCAATTTAAAGTAGGAAGTAAGCAAACTAGCTCTTGTGTTATGAAGCTTGACATTGTTAAGCCTTAAGAGAACACATACTTCAAAGTCATACAGACTGAAATATGCTCTGTAAGCTTGGCAAAAGGACCAATGCCATAATGATGTACTGCACAAAAATCACCACAATTTCTATTTCTGTGTGAAGTAACCTTGCTGTAAACTTTCAAATTTTACTGCTGGTCCTATTTTTAAAATTAATTCATTATTAATATTTTCATGAAAAAATCAGTGCACAGCTTTCCTTTGAATATTAACTAAGAAAAGTAATAACTGCAAACTACAAGCAGTAAAAAAATTTACAAGTCTTTAAATTAATAGAATCAGAAATAGCACTTGATAACAAATAGTTAAAAAATATTAAATTACTATTCCTTCCTCCTTCACTAACATAAATGTGGAGACTTATTTCTCCTCTGCAAATTTGGTATTAATTCTGCATGGAAACCTCTGCCTATTCAATGATACTACTTACAAAGCTAAATGTAATAATTGCTCCTAGTTAGAATTCAATTAATATTAATTATTGTATATGTGAAATACAACAAGATGTTGATAATTGACTAGAAACATAACATAAATTGTAAAAATCTCCACCTAAGCTGCTTCTGATTGGTCTGGCAAATCACTTTGGAATATCATGATTTTTCAAATCTCTACCTACTTTATTTCAGAATATAAATGATTCGGAGATGTACCCACCTGGACTTGCAAAGCATTATTCTCAGAGAAGGCTACAGCATGAAATATGTACACAAGCCCACAAATAGGGTTGTTACATGCATAATAATTTAGAAAAAGAAATGACATTCATCAGTGCAGCTAATTACCTGACTGCAAATAAGAGACCTACAGGCAAATCAACAGTGTAAAGATGTATGTAAAGTTTTTCAGAAAACAGATAACTCTTACTGAGAATCTTTGCTTGTTTTCTGTCCATTACAATGTAAAAGTAGCTGTCATTTTTTATTATGATTCTAAAAATCTTCCCTTTAAAAGTAGTTTCAATTCGTAGATATAAACATTGTGATGGCATATATGCAAAACCTTATTGCAAATTCACCCCATTTTTTACATTTCAGTCTGCTCATTTTTGAATGTGAGTTGCATTTAATGAACTTTCTTATTTTTCCTTCGTTCCTTTAGTACTCATTTAGATGAAGATCACTGGCTGATGTTAGACATTTTTATCACACAGCATGCTGAATCTTATACATAAAATGTTGTTGGGGCCTTATAAAAATAAAGATTCTTGATGAATTGTCACCATAGAATTGAGTTACTATTTCTATCCATTGGCACGAAAACTACAGTTAAGGAAAAAAAAAGGCAGGAGGAGGTGTTCATGAACATCTCTTCCTCAAGTATTTCAGAAAAGAGTAGCTCTTCCAAAGCCCTTTTATTTTGATATACACTATGTGTCTGTGAGCACAAATGTTACATGGCACATATCTCTTGCTGAGAGTTCATGAAGCAAGATGCAAGGGATGATCGAGTAACAGGCTGTGAGTTACCTGGATGAGATGTTCCAAACTGCCTGAACCCTAAACCACGGCAGTACTTTTGAAAATCCCTGTCTGTGTGCCTGAACACGACAAATGCCAGAGCATTTTAAAGGCCTTGACATGTAACCAGCATCGCTTACGTAATTCAGCTTGAGGTGCTGCTTGAAAGACTGCTAGCACAATATTACTGCCAGTAAGAGAAATTAACGTATATTAAAAATATTTGAGGCTTTTTTATGATGCTCTGAGAAACTTGGGGTGCTTTGATGAAGGACTAAAGCTGTTGAATACAGAGAATCACAGAGATGCCCTGCCCTGCTCTGAAGATGTGAGGGCACTGCAGTGCAGAGTGCCCAGGGAGCAACCTGCTCTGCCAGGTGGTCAGACCAGCTCCTGCACTGCTTTGGGCTCTTACAGAACACAACTGTTAAGTTGACTACAAAATTTCTATACTACACCGTGATTCATAATGCAGGTTTTCTCACTGATGTATTGAAGTTTATGGCAGCCTTCACAAATGAGGTTTTATTAGCTGAGTTTAGAACACGAGAAACAAGAACTTACTTAACGAGTTCAAATAAGCTGATGTGGGAGCAGACAAACATCACAGGACTTTGAGTTCCCACACCTTTGCTCGTATGCCAGGAGACTCAACCTTCCCTTTCTAACAGTTAGAAAGTCCTAGCAGCAACAGATAAGTCTTTGTTTAATCAAAGCTAGAGAACTCTTTTTTTGTGCGAAATTAGATCTCTCCAGACACTATCTCTTCAGGCACACACGATGTATGCAGTTTGCCTTTTTTCTAAAAAACAAGAAACATTAGTCAATTCAGCAGAAAGAGGGTTTGTGGATTTCTCTGGGCTCGTATCGTCACAAAAGGAATTGACTAGTTTGATCCAGACCATATGCAGGTGGTGACAGATCCATCTTCCTGATTCTGATATAATAAAGCAGTTTCAATTTGCTATAAAATAAAAACTGCATCTTAATGGGTCTAGGTTTTTAATTTGTTTGTTTTGGGGTTTTTTCTTGGTTGGGAGTTTTTTTTGTTTTGTTTGCTTTTTTGTTAGGTTTGTTGGGGGGTTTTTTGTAAGTCATGTGCATTGAGCATCAGAATGCTTTGTCAGATAATGCTTTCAGTTGACGCTTTTGGAGACTTGAATGCCTGTAGCTCCTGACAATGATTATATGCACGTGTTCCATATAATTCCAAAAGCACACCCATTATGAAAGATTAGTACAGTTGTGCTTATGATGTATTTAGGTCGTCTGTTACTGAATATTTCTACTGTCAGTACAACAAAAGTGTGATGATCACAGTTAAAGCTTAACAAAGAAAATGCTGTCAGGCAATTAGTAAGCTGAAGTCAGCAGTACTAAAGTGAAATATATCATGTTTGGAATAGCACAGTGGTTTGCTTGTGATAAATGTTGAAACAGGTCCTCATACTCAGAACATATCCCAGCCTTGAAAAAAGTTTAGCATCTAAAACAAACAAAAAAGCAAAATAAGTCAAAAAAAGAAGAAAATCCCACAGCTTTAGCTCCTTATTACATTTCTTACTTTTCCTTACCAAAACTGTCTCAGCCACTGGACATACAGGAAGGTATTTATTCATTACAGCACTTCTGCCTTTTATGAAAATGTAAAAGCACACCTATGGAGAAGATCGCACTACAAACACATATATCTGCTTAAGAAAAAGAAGAGTCTATCAAATGAATAATCTCAAAAACTGCAGAAATTTTAGAAAAAAATCAAGTTAATCTTATTCTTGAAAGTAGTTAGCATGCAGCCCTAAGAACTGAGGTTTCCCTTTACTGTTGAGACCACACCTCAAACTACAGAGAACTAAATTCTGAGTCTGTTAACTCTTGCACGCTGAAATACTAATGTGCCATACAATATGAAATTTAGCAAAGGAAAGGTTTTTGCAGCATTGCTAAAAGCATCAGTACCAAAAGCTTGGCAAGTTAACAACTATGGAAGGTACAACTGTTTTCATTGACATGAATAGTACAGGGCAAAAAAAAAAAGGGAGTAAAAATTGCTTGGTTAATCAAACTTTCTCTCAATAATATTTGTCATTACAAGTGTTAGAGAGATTATTGGAAAGAATGAAAATTGGGAAGGATGAGAAAAAGAAATGACAACTCCTGAAACTCTTTGTTTAGGAGAGCCTTTTTCTAGCTGCCTGTATGGATTGACACCTTCCCACAGGCTTGCAGTGAGCAACCAGTGACGGTGACCAAGAACAAACAATAAGTAAGGCACACCCTATAAACCTTAAATCACACAACCACTCTGTAACTCTTACAATAAGCTGGCAAGTGTTTTCTGATAGTCTTTGGTATTGTTTAGTGCAGTTTGCGCCTGTAATGGAATCCATAAATGAAAAATTCCCTGGCACTTGGCATATGCTGCAGGTAGTTCATCAATGACAAACCCACACACAGTTGTACTGTCTGGCCCAAAGCTTTTCAAGACTATTTTCAGGACAGGCAGCCATCAGTCAGATGCTTTGGGAAGTCCACTGTTATTATTGCACAGAAAGGGAAGAAGTTGTGCTCTGGCAGTTCTCTTGCAAAAAATTCTATGTCCCCACTAATTGTGAAGTCTTTTACAGAGGCACTGACTGTGTCTGACACACTCATTTAATGTCATATAACTGACCTTCCACATTCATGACTTTCAGGTGCTGTGCAGGCAGACAGAATCAAACTGCTTAGGTATATATGGCTCCATTCAAATTTAAAGAAAGTCATCTTAGAATCTATTTCACGGCAGATGAACTAGCATGAGAGAATCACTGTGAACACCTGACACTGAATTGTAATTCATCCTTTATCTTTACTGACATATATGTCCTTCACTATGATGGTCAACAGTTTCTCAAAAAATTCTAAAAATTAATTTTTTCTGAAGAAAGAATCTTTCAATTTTCTGTGAAGTTCTGCTTTTTGTCTCTCTAATTCTACACTTCCACTTCGTTCTAATGGAAAAAATTTTCTCTCAAAGGAAAAGACATTTCTCAGGCAACTAGACAGTCTTCTGCTGCCTCTGTCTGTAGCCTTGAACTGTCTTTCTCTTCCACTATAACACATGCCAAGATGCACACTGTGTTCCACCTGTACAGCAAATATGTTGCCCTTGGACAGCAAGAACTCCCTTCTTAAAATTAAAACTTAAAACTTAGAGGAATCACTTCCTGAACCAGTCAGTAACTTTCTGACAATGATCAGAGGAGAGGCAATCACAGTATCTATGGAAAGGAGAGGAAAGCAACCCAGCACTCAACCTATTCCAAAAGGCAGAAACTGTCACTATCTGAGAGCAGAACTCAAAAGGTACTTGTGAAGTTCCGGATGCACAGACCTCACTTTGGTTTTGGGTATATTTGTATCTCTGATCCAGCTCTCTGATCCAGGTTACACTTTCTTAAGGCGTTCCCTCCCCATCCCTGAGCATCGAAGCTCTGTCTTACATTCTGCCCTATTCCAGGCACAGCTGCATAAGCTCCCTCCCCTTCTGTCTCCTTACACACAATAAGGACATTATGTTTCTCTTTAATACATTTTAATTGCTCTTAATGACATTTAGCAGCTGAAAAAAAGGAAAAAATATTCATCAACTCTCAGCTATGTAACAACTGTGAGTGTTGTGCAAAGCACACCTCAGTAATTCTGCAGGAATCAGAGCTATGATAGTACTGAGAGCACCTGAACAACTGCCTTCTTCAGTTCATTCTACTTATTTTCCTTATGGGGTCTCTGCTTCAGCTTTTAATTATGTGCTAAGGGATATGAGGACGGACCAGACTTTCTTTGACAATCTGAATTGTTTTTTCAGGACACCAGCCAACATGGACAGTATGCTGTTTTTCAGGGTGAATTATTTTCATAGGCAGAACTACAATGACATCAGGAAAACAGCAGCCACAGCATTAGTAATGGTAGCATTTTTCTCTCACCCAGACTTATATGGTGGCCTGAAGAACTTGCATTCACTGGTAAGAAACACACTGGAAGCACATAGGATCAATCCAAGTCTTACTGTCTTCTTGCTGTTTGATTGGGTACTTTTTCCTCATTCTCCACTGTTGTGATCTCCCATTTTGAATGTGTTGAACTACCAGGAAAGAACAACCACCCCTAAACCAAACCAGCATAATGGGTGACAGCAAAGTACATTCAGTGTCAGGACAAGAATGCTAAGAATACAAATCCATTCCAAAGTTGTATTAATTTGAGGATCCTAAAATTATCTTTACACTCATTCAAGTAATTTCCAGAGGAATTTTATAATGCTTTGCTACCACAAATACAGAGAAAAATCCTAATTCCATGAATAGCATTTGGCCGTAGGCAACAAGCAAATTAGGCCACTGCCAAAGCAGCAAACAGACATGGGACAGTCAAATAATTGCAGTGCAACGACCTGCTTTGCCTGTGCTTGAACCCTACAAAACCAGGCATATAAACTTAGAGGAAGAGTCAAAGGAAGAGCCAGGGCCTGAGAGGAGGCTGCAGCCATCTGCCGGAGCCCTATTCAGCAAGTTTTCAAATCCACTGTCACCAGGATTCACCAGTTTGCTGCCTCAGATGTGTCCCTTCCTTCACTTTCTCTTTTTCTTTTACAGGAACGACTCAATCCCTTTTCTTAGGGACAGCAAATCTCAAATTTGTTTATCCTAGTTTGAGTAGCTTCTTCCTGGTGTCCCAGGGACTACAGGGAAGGCAGAGTTACATCTTTACTCTTTATCCGAGCTGTGTGTGCCTTTGAAATCAATGTCAGCAGCAGAAGTAGAAAGTGAGATTTTAGGACTTAATTTCACTATCATATACAAATATACAGGTCCATCTGACAACCTCACAGGGATTTTTGACTTTCTGCCCTGGTAATACCCTGCATTCCATGACAGGAGAAAGTGAGGTGTTTAACATCCACAGCAGACAGAAAATCCCTGAGTGTCCATACCTTCATTTCTGCTACTTCTGTTATTATTATTATGTACTCACTCATCCAGTAAGGTATTCCCTGACCAGGTTTATGATGATGTAACCACAGTGTCATCAACTGAGTTATTGATTTATACTAGCATAAGAGAAGAGTCAGGCCTAATAAATATCTACAAGATGAGAATGAAGACCAATTAGTGCTTGCACAGAAACTGTTTGCACTAAAATTAATTCCATCTGCAGTAAATCCAAACAGCAGACAGAAATGTCAGTAGAAAACCAAGGATATTTTATTTTGTTTTTCTCTTCCCATTTAGTTTATTTTAAGGATATATGCTTTATCAATCGATGCTATGTGTTAAAGTTGTCATTAAATGTGAATGGATCAAGCCCAATTCTCCCAGACAATACGTGCCATTGAAAAGCCCTAAGGTATGAAAGCATCTTTCCCGACTCTACAGATTTCTGCACAGCAAGGGTTCTTCAATGGTTTCTCAGCATTTATACATATCATCCCACATCACAGACTTAGCTATTACAAAGAGACAGTGGTACCTTCCACACAGAGGTCATAGGCCACTGTTATTGACATATGCCTTTAATCCTTTGGATGCTTCAAAAGATGAAGATTAGCAGCAATCCTCAGAACTCGCACCCAGGAGATAGCTATTTGTCAAAAAGTTGATATTATTGATGCTTACAAAAGAAAGGCAGTATGTAATTTATCTAATAAAAATCAGGTCTTGTTTGCCTAGACTCCAGAGTTTTGACAGTTCCCTTGCTGAATTGTTTGATGTTGAGTTTCATATAATAAATGCAAATTTTTCATCAGCTCTGCATCTTCTTAGGAGCAACTGGTATTATTGTGTGGATTTTCTTCCTTGGTTTTCTCCAGAGTTTTTCCTCTTAAAGTCTTTGTTTCCTTTAGAATTCATTATAAATGACATAATTATATGTCTTTTTCTCCCTTGATTGAGAGCATTTCTTACAGATGATGATTTACCACTTGGAAATTACAAATAACATGAATAGATACAATTATTATATTGCAGAATTTCCTTTAAAATCCAGAAATGTGGTTTAGCTGAACTGTTCATAAATTATAAGTAGGCAGGTCACATTATTTCCTCTAATCTTCATATGACCCTTGATGCAAATTAAAGTGTTTCCTCAAACTGGATTAGAAGGTTTCCTCTGGAATGTTGAATACATTTAAGATTGGGATGAGCAGAAATGGACATGAAATCCCAGTAAAAGAAACTACACAAAATAATTAGTTTTATGAGGATACTTTCAGACAATCACCCTGTTTCAGCAAGACAGTGTTCCAGCTGAGTTTAACTGAGATAGTCAGACCAAAACCCATCGAATCTACTGAAAACCTTCCCATTAATTTAACTTTGGCCCAATTTTAAGGAGAAGGTGCATTAACAACTCCTTTAGTTTTTGAGTCTTATTTTCCATAGAGAGAAAGAACAGTCACATAATGCTTAAAAGTGTAAAGCATGGTTGTATGGGGTTAGCAGTGTTTTTATAGGGTTATCATAAGATTTATGTATGGAGTGCTCAGATGTGTCTTGTACAGATTCTCTACAGTTTACGAAGATGAACCAAAAATAGCACTTTTATAAGTCATACATAAATAGCATTTATCTTTTTTGTTTGTTTCTGTTCCTATGGAACTGCCAGAATGCAAATGTTCTCTGCTTTAGAAACACATTTAAAGTAAAAGGCAAATAATTTGACAATGGTGTTGATTAATTAATTAATGAAACAAAAGCCCAGCAACCCTTTTGCACATATGATTGTGTGTGTCCATTAGTGTGTCAGTCTCTGCTGGTACACATACACACTAAGGGCTGCAGCAGGGTCTGTTACAGAAAGTATGGCCTGAAGCCCACTGAAATCAATCTCAACACGGAGTGACTTAACAGAGTCCTGTGTGCACGTCTTTGCAACAGATGGCTGTTAACAGCCAGTTCTGAGTATGTGAAACAGGCTCATCCTCTCCAGGAAAATGAGGGCCAGAGCATCCATTAATGGAGTGAGGAGAGGAGGTGAGAGAGCCAGGGGAATTAAAGATCAAAGAGCAGCAATTAGGCAATGTTAATGAGGAGTACTCTCAAAAGGTTTCCACTTCTGCAAAAAGCCTTCAGTTTGTTTTATAAACAGAACTCTGTGTAATGCAGAGCCATCTATCCATAATCCAGATTGTTTTCGGGTTCCAGTCTTTGCCAGAGGGTTATGTTAGGGCTGCTAATGTGTTAAGCATACTCTGGGTGAAATCAAAGTAAAAAATCATATTCATTTTAGTTTGAGCAGGACTAGGCCAGTGCTCAGGACTTCTTAATAACCTATTCATAATGTCTAATATTTCTTCCATTAGATATTTGCAACCAAAAAAAAAACAACACCACACCACAAAAAGCATCCACATCACAATATTTTTCTAAGGTGTTTTTTAAAAATTGCCATTTCTTCCATTGTTTTCAATCTTCAAATAAAGTAATAAACACATAAATAAAACTCAAATCCTACATCTCAGTTAAATCTGCTCCCATTGCTTGCTGCTCCAGGATTTGATCCTGAAAGTAATGCACAAAAACAAACTTTACTCACATAGAAGCCCTTGCAGTTTATCTAAACAAAATCTGCAAAAGCCCCAGTCACTTCTACTTCATCCCTTTTCCTGGTCATATATTGCTATCCCTTTGCTTTTTCCTGCACTGGCATTTACCTGATCATGTGAATCAACTCATAAAAAATAAAGCCTTTAAGAAGCAACAAATATATTTGAACATGATGCAGACGTAAGTCAGGTGTATATCAGATGTGTCAAGAGAAGCGCTCGCTCTGTTGAGATGTACTGCTCCATAAAAAGAAATAAACCCCCCAGAGCCACAGTCTGATTACAATAGGAACGTAAACCCAAGATGTAAGTTTCTACAGCTTAGCACCAGCCTAAGCCAAATAATCCCAAAGACTTTAAGAAACAGCTTCACATTGAGTTGAACTAATTTATCTGCTTCTGAGAGTAAGTCCTCTCCCTCCATATGCCTTCCCTTACTGGCACTCATCTGAATTCTCTGGGTCAGCACAACTTGTGAGATCTCAGAAGACTATAACCTCCTCTGGGTGGGGAATTGCTTTTGCCAGGTTGATGAATCAAATTGTTTCAAATAAGCACCAGGGAGATGTGGCAGAAGTCCCAGAAGAGGGACAGATAAGGATCACCTTTCTTCTGCTGTGATGAATTTGTAGACCTGTTCATTAGGTTTACTGCAACTCAACCACTTGACCAAAACAAAAACATTACATGCCAAGAAACTAGAATGTGTAAGGAGACCTGTTATCAACAGTGTTGTCCCAGTGGCCTAAGTAACTGAGTCACTGTAAGGAACACAGTGTCCAAGCAAAGCTTTGATGTCCAAATACTCGATGACAACCAAACTGTTCCCTCCTGACATGTCCCTTGTGCCGGGAGGGACAGACTCCTGGCAAATGAAATGCCCCAAGAAATGTAAGTGATGATCCAAAAGGTAAAACTGTGTCAACGTCTGTACAGACCAGTTGCAAAGATCACCTGACTAGGTAACACCATCACACCTGAGGAACAGCATTTATTGACAGAGAGAGTAAAAATTAGAAAGATAAAAAAAAAAGATCAGAAAAATCATTCCAACTGTGGTTGGAAAATCACAACTGTTCTAAATGGGAAACCTCTAATGTTCATGGGCATTTTCTTTGTAACAGACTTTCCTTAATATACTGCTTATATTTTATTTGGAAAACAAGAGTGTGATATGCCACTTTCTAAAGGAATGAGAAAAGTTATGAAATCTGCATGTAAGAGAAACAATTTTTGATCTGGACGAACAATACCGGTCACATTGTTTTCCTGTGTTCTCCTGAAAGTCTGCCTTCTGAGCCCTATATCCAGACTAGAGGGGATCTTTATGCTTAAACCATCAGGGGTCTGCTGGTGCCTTTGACTTCTACATGTTACATCAATGCTAATGGCTGTTTGGTCCTCTGATTTAAAAAATCCCTAAAGATTTCTGAAGATCAAACACAAAATTAAATCAACACTTTTATCTCAAGTTTTACCCATTACTTTCCTTTCCATTTTTTTTCTAAAATTATACACTAGTAATACATCTTGTTTTTAATACAAATATCCTGCAGAGTTCAAAGTAATTTTTAAATAATAATTTTTTTAGTTTACTGAATCGTGTTTTTGAAAACCTCTCCTAAAAAGTATCTTTTAAATTTCAAAATAATTTACAATATGAACCAAATAGTTGAAAATCCAGAGAAGGAATAAATATTCTATTATGAACCCGTAAAATGGAAACAACTACAAAAGTTTAAAATGTCTCACAAAATCATTTTCATGTTTTTCAACCAGCTCTGGTTACACACTTATTACAGTAAAGCAGCTTTTAAAAAGCAGCTGTGTTTTCCACCAAGGGGTGACAGCATTTCATTGTGGGGATAATGTGTGTAAATGATCCCTTCATTATATAGGGTCTGATCTTGTATTCCTTGTGCATCCTAAGTTCACACTGAAACTAACTATGTGTTAACAATAGTATTCCAGACAAACTCTAATGGGATAATTGTGTCATTATAACTACCTAAATTTCCCTTGTTTCATTTGGATTCAGCATTTTACTTTCTGCTATTGAGCCAAAGTCTGCAATAGGAGTTTTTCCATATAAAGTTGCACAATTTTGTTCTGACTTGCTAAGATTTTCTGGACCTTGGTACATTTTCCTGCTGAGGGAACTGCCCTTCCAACAGCAGAGAAACTTTCTCCCTTACATCTTGCAGGATCTGGCAACTGTTCAAAAGCAAGCTAAAGCTATCCAAAATAGATCAGAACATAAACAAATGTACCCAAATGGAAACAAGAAGCCATTCAGGTTCTGGACTACTGTCACCCAACCTGGAATTTTGCTGGGATACCTGATCAGCCTAATTGCTCTCACAGAGACTGCTTGTCAATGGCTCTTCTACTCCCTCACTGGTCAGTGGACATTTTGCATGGACAGAGAAGTATAAACTCCAGTGTACAATCTTATAAAGGGCAAAGTAATTGCTGCAAACATATTATTAACAGTTTCCAAAAATATTATCTTCCTACCTCAATGGTAATCTTAAAACCTTTAGGTCAAAGATAAAACATTCATACATCATAGGGCCTGCATACTCCCAGTTTAAGGATGTCTTGCAATGAAAATATGAAATTATTTCAAATTAACAACCAAAAAAAGTCAGGGATTTGTGAAGGAAGGCAGATACGAACACAAATTTTAAAGACCAGAATTACCATAGTCCTTGGTGAAGAGTAACTTAAACACATGGGAAGGAAAAAAAAAAAAAGCCCAAATTATTACTTACAGAATCAATAATATAAAACATATCTCCATTACTCTCTGATTTAATTGAAACTACATTTCTTTAATCCTTGCCAGAAAAACAGAAGAATATGGCTACAGAATTCACGCACCCACTTTTTATCTGCATGACCTGCTTCAAGGGCTAAGCCAAGTTTCATTAAAAATTATTGGTCTCATAACTTTTTTCTCTTTTTTTTTTTCGTAAAAGACTCCCATATGGCACCAATATCAAGATAAAACTGTGGCCGTGCGAAGTTTTTCCCACTCTTAGTTTTAAAAAAAAAAACACCAAAAACCTATAAAGCGACTTTATGGCAAAGTCAAAAACTGTCAAGAACGATAAGATCTCACTTGGTCAAAGTCTCATGGGCAGTTGTGTTAGTTTTGAAATAGGATATTTTTATCTGAAAGACGACACACAAGATGTTGTCTTGTCTTATGCGTGGTACAGAACTAGTCCAGCTCAGTGGAATACTTTCCACTTCTTCCTGGGTGCTTTGCTAACACATATTGTAGTATTAAGGAATTCTTTTGTATTACTGCGGCATCTGCTAAAAATGTCAGATGTGATCACAGGCCTTGCAAAACAAGTATTTTAACAACCAAAACCTTATGATAGGTTATATTTCAGTGACTTGGAAACAACACTGCATTATCTGAGAAAACAGCACAGATGTTGCTTAATAAACTGCTCAGTTTATGCATTGTATTAACCTCATGAAACATTTATGCAAATCTTGCATTAACAAAAGGTAAAAGAATCATTATAGGTTATGAAGAAAACAATGTGACAACCTTTGTTTTTACTTCCATGTTTTATGGGGGCATTTTAACTCTTAGGGGTTTCTGTTTAGGAAGACACAAGGGCATTATAGATTTTCATCTATTTTGTTTTCAGTTCTGCTATCATTCCTTCCAGCTGATTTCACATTTTATAATGCTAATAGTGGGTGTATGGTTTTGAGTTTCTCTACTGTCAGCTGGTCAGTAGGTCTGGGGGATATATTTAATGGAATCTGACAGCTGATGGAACTGATCTCATTGAAAGGGGATTTGATATGTGGGATGAATGTGGTGACCCTCAATTCGACATATTAATGACCATTATTATTCAAACTCTTGCAGCCAATATAACTCTTTTTCTTGGACACAGCAGTACATGTGTATAAAAGAAATGACTTATGGATGAGTTAGTCCATATACTAGTTTGAGTGTCATTTAGATAGCATGTCAAAACAGATTAGCTATTTTACCCTGAGATAAAATTAAAGGAGAAGCCTTTGTACTCTGTACACTTGTAAACAAAGCAATGATAAAAATGGGTAGTTTCACTGGACTGAGTCAGAAATCCAGCAAAAACCCACACCCTTCAACTGTGGGAAAAAGCATCTTTCTCTCTGGGCAATATAAAATAAAACTCAGCAGTCAGATACTGTAGCTGCAACCAACAGGTGCTCCTCTGCTATAGGTCACCCAAGTAAGTTATAGGCACTCTGTGCTTTTAGAAAAAGAGAGATGTATCAGCCTCACTTTACACAAACTAGAATTTAGGTCACTATACCGGTGGAATTTAACATTCTGCCTTGATCTGTGACAAAATATTTATTGTTTTGTTTACTCTCTGCTTGAAGAACAGGAGAAATTTGGCCCAGTCAATGCTGTGCGTGATGGAACAAATAATGCTACATTCAAAAAAATCCTTAGATTCCTGCCATCTTTTGGCAGAAAGGAAGCTGGTCACAGATGCTTTAACAGATGTGTAAAGGACACAAAAGAAAATCTTGATATGTGAGCAAGAATCACAAGGAACCATTTGACTTTAAATTATGAGGTGCTGCTACTTTTTCAGGTCACAAATATAAAATCTATTATTGATCTTGAGCATTGCCTCCTATTTTAAATGTCTTTTAAAGCCAAGGGCACTCTAATGCCATCTAATCAATAACTGCTTTCACATTTTTGAAGCAAATATGCAATTTGTTTACAGATTTTAAAGGCTACTAATGTACATTGCCTTTTCTTTTCTACCATGTCTGAGAGGAGGTGATGTTCTCTAGTATTTAGCTTAGGGTGCCTGCTGTGCTAGGCAGGACATTCAAAACCTTTGCAGCCTGTTTTATGGCCCTGGTGGTGCAGGAATAATAAAACCACATTGCATTTCTCTCCTTTCCTGCTTTAACAAGCTCTCCAAAGGGAGAGAAAGCTTTGAAAGGAACCAGATAAAATGAAGCCACCACCAAAATAATGCACTGAGACACTTGACCTACACATGTAAGTATTGCAGCATATGAGGAATGCATCAATAACCTTTAACTTATTAAGGAAACCATCTGAGAAAGAGGATGTAATTAGATCATAGCAGTGAGGTTCACATTTGGTTTCCATATTTTTGAGGATTCAGTCAACATTTAGAATATCTCAATTAATGTATGGTTTGAAAGGCTTAACCATATGATGACACTCAATTACTCATTCATCTAGCCAAATATGCTAAAAGTGCTTGAAAAGTCAGTTCTTTAATCTTTTATGAATTGCCTTTATCTAAACATTGTCACCGCATGGGCAAGGGCACAGTGTATCGTGATCAGCTTACGTTTTCTTGTTCATCCTCTATTGATGGAAATTCCAGCTACAATTGCTTCTCAAATGTAATATCTACTTTTAGGACAAAATGCAAATTGAAATAAAGGCACACTTAGAAACTCACAAGGAGCACGAACACATAAACACGATCAAGCTAATGTTAATAAGAGAAGGAGCTTACTGTGCTAGTTTTGTTTGAGAATTTAGACCCTTAGGACTCTAATGCACTCAAATTTCATATACCTCCTGCAGAGCCCTCTCACTGTCCACAAGCTAAGCTGACATTATGGGTACTCGGATCTTTATCATCATGTCTTGCTCTGGAAAGAATATCTAACTTCAAGATCTATGCATCTGCAATCGGTTTTCTGCAGAAAATTTAAAAAAAGGATACCCTATCTTTGAATCCTCAGACTTGTTCATAGCCCCGTTGCAAATATTGATTATTAGTTCTGGCCAATAATAACCAGTGTCCCAGTGTCAGCACTTCCTTTCTGATCTTTCCATTGTTCCTAGAAGAATACAAGAACTATTTATCTGACCACTGGAAGCCACTTATAACTGCATATATTTACATAAGGACATCCCTACATCACATACACAGAAACAGAACAACAAAAAATGCATAAAATACATTAATTTCTTTCTTATAATGCTCCAAGAGACCAAAGCTCTCTGCATACCTACTATTACACAGAGAAATTTGGACCAGAAATCAATTATCATCACACTTCAAGGGAAATTAATATAAAACAAAACAGATGAAATAGAAAGAACTATTTTTTAGTTGTTTGTGTTCTACTTCATGCAAAATGAATAGAACACTCTGCAGACTTTAGGACCCTGAATCCTATATAATCCCACATATTGGCTTGCTGAACCTGAGCCACAGCTGTTCTGATAACAGACCCTTTGAAATTGCTACAACTTTGGATAAAAGCAATGTTTGTAGTAATGATGTTACATGGATGGTAGATTAATCATTGCTGCACATATTTCTCAAGGTTTTTTTGTGTTGCTGTTAAATGAGTGTGTAATAATCTGAACACCTGAAACTTCCCTCCTTTGCACATTGTTAGAATGGTCAAATGGAATGGGTGAATCCTACCACCTATTCGAAAGGGCGGGATTTTACATGCCTAAACACAGTCATATTAATTATCAAATCCTGGGAGAAAAGCTGGATCAACACCCCTTTTACCACTATTACATGTAAGAAGAAAAACTCTACAAGCCACCATTTTACTTGCCAAAGCAGAACAGGGTTCACAGTATTATTATTCATCAGTTTGGATAGGATCATAATGTATTAAAAACTGAAAAATTGCTGAGCAAAAATAAATCCAACTGTATGACTTATATTAGAAATTTAGGTATCTTGAAACAGAAAATTCAGGTAAAATAAAAATAAGTATTCTTTTAATCCAAACCACATTTGTTTAATCAAAAATGAAAAATATTAAAGCTCATTTATGTGCAGCTTGATGTCAAATTTATTTGTACTACAAATGAAATTTTCCCATTGCTCTAGTTAGTGATCTCTGTATGAATTTTATAATGTACAGCCAAGTCATTCCATCTTTCAGTGACATCCCTAGGTCTAACCTAACTCTACTTTCACAAAAGCAAGGAAGGTCATTGCACCTGCCTCTTTTTCAAATCAGTTAAACATGTTTACTCAGCTCCTGGCTGGGAACTGACTCCACTTCCATGTGAGAAGGTGACATCCAGCAACAAACAGCTGGATTTTCTCTACCCCTCTGGAATGGCCAGGCTTTATGAGCACCGCAATGCTGTTGTAGTAATTTCTCTCTACGTCACTCTTAAACTGGTTAATCGTTCTTTCTTCGCTGCTCAGCCTTCAGTTTTTGCAGAGAGAACTTTTCAGAGCAACCTTGAAGTTCAAATAAATTCAGTGAAACTGGGAAGCTGAGCCAGAGACAAACAAAATTCCACCTGCTTTGTGTCAAGTGCTTCCTATGGTTTGACTCTAAGCCTTCAAAGGCATCAAGCCAATAAAACACTAACCCTGGATACACCATGGCTTAGATTTAGGCCATCTGAACATCTGCCAAAATATCTGCTATAATTTATTCATATTTTGTCACTTATTAGCTAATTTCTCTCCCTTGAGCAAGCATTTAAAAATACAATAAAAATAAAATCATTATTAGTCTCTTCTGTCTGTTATAGAATTGCCAAGGCAAAACTATCCAGGACTGGGACAATTAATTAATATTCCTGTTGATCCATCTGAGATGCCATGGACTGATCAAATTCTAAGTTATGAAGAAAATCATATCCTTATTTAAATCAAAACAGCAGGGTTGTATTCAGTAGCAGCAGACACTAAACAGGACATTGCTGAAACCGCCTGGTTAAGATTTTTATTATGTGACAGTATTGACTGAAGAAAACAGCAAAGCAACTCTGGTGTAAATCAATGAGCTTTTGCTAGGCTTTCACAAAATAAAAGACCTGCTGGATTCAAAAGTAAAATAATCAATTCTATTATACAGAACAGGTTGAAGATTGCAAGGAACAACTCCACAAACATCCACAGTAATAATAATTCAAAGGTACTGAAAAAGAGCCAGGTTTTATTATCAGACCTGAAATATTCAGGTTTTTTGAAGATACAAACACCAAGGAGATTAAAAAAATAGAAAGGCCCTGATAAATGATCTAGCTCAGCACCAGACAAAGTTATTCTGGAAAAAAAATTTGCTTTTCTGCCTTGTTTATGTCATCTGATTGAGATTACTAAATAAAGTTAAATATTTTACTAAAATTTATAACAGATTTCCTTTTCTTTCCTTCCATCACAATCAATTTGTTATAGAAATTTTATGTACAAGAGTATAATTTAAAAGATTTACTTTCTCTTGGTTTGGGGATTACAGACCGCACATTTTCTTTGAATTACACGAACAGCTGAAATCTTCAAGAACTCTTTGCAGCACAATATTAGTAGTGCTGTCATGAGCACCAGCTACAAATAATTCCACATCTTGTTGTTAAAACTTCTGGAATTATATCCCTGGTCCTGGCAGAGGACTGCGTATGTGGTGTGATGGAAATTTAAGGGTTCATGGATCCAGCAACCAACTGGATAAATGGATGAGAAAGAGGATTGTCCAAACTAATAAGAAAAAAAATCACAACTAGTTTTTACTATGTATTACCTTCAGACGTGGCTACAATGAGGTTTACTTCAGTTAAATGAGGCTTAGTAAGGCTGTAAAATGCATTTTACCCTCTCAAAACTAACCATAACCTCTTCCCTTGACAAATAGCTTCTGAAAAGCACCAAAACTCACATAATTATGGGCTAAGAAAAACACTAAAAATATACTCAGTACCACACACATGCAGCATTACAGCTTGATTTCATCATAACACTTAAATGCAATATTTTTCTGCACAGTATTATATTAATATGATAAAGTGCAGCCAGCCAAAAAATAGCTGAAGAGCTGCAAAGTGATTTCAGAAATTGAAAAGCAATTTCAAATGTTTGGTAAGCATTAACTCGCTCACTGCGCCCTATCAAAACCAGCTGCTAGCCCATAATTCTAACCTTTTCCCTTTCAAAAATACAAGGCCTTGAAATACCCTATTAATGAGAAATGAATATGGTAATTGAAAGAGTAAATGTAATTTTAAAAGAAAGCTCCAGCCATCAAAACCTTCCTCCTATTACATCAGCCTGTTTCACTGAAGGAACAATATGGAAACTGTTCCCATATAGGATGCTTATTTGCTCACTTGTTTAATGACATTTTGAAATATTCTTCTGCACAACTTGGTGACTGGTCTCACTGAACATTCACTTGCTACAGCTCTAGCTGATGGATGTAGGGATGCTAAGAGTTATAGGCACGTTCAGGAAACACAGCATCTGAAAATGGATTTTACAATAGCTGAGTGGCAGGGCCCCAGAGTGAGTCAATGTCAAATGTTAAAGACTGGGTTGTCCCAGATCCCATGTTTTGCCTACATTGAGATCCTCCCCATAGTTCTGCATTAGGCTTCAATGTGAAAATGGGATTCATTTTCCACATGTCAGGTAATTCCCTTCAGTTCAGCCAAGTGGCTCTGAGCTTTACAAAAGAGGAGGCTGCCACTCACTCTTCATACACACAGCCCACAACACTCAGAGTGGTGGAGTGAAATGTGGACTTCACATACTTCTCGATCCAAGGCATTCTGAAAATGTGCTTTTTACTTCTCTAGCAAGTAGTTTTACAACCAGCTGCAGTACTGGAGTAGAACAGGATGCTCCCTATAAAGAAAAGATCCCACAGCATCTGTTTCATATATATACATAGTGTAAACAATACCCAGGTTATGCAATTAAATGAAGACATTTTCTTCAGCAGAACAAAAGAGGAGAATGGCTAATGTAGAGATTATGTTATGGAATAACTACCATACTACTACCCTGGTGTTCAAAAATGCCTCTTGATATCTTATCAGCATTCAAGCTCATTAAGAGCTTAAGCCTCATGGGATTTCACAAAATAACAGGACTCCCACATGGCTTAAATAATTTTGGAAAGCTCAGTCACCATTTAAAAACACATCAACTATTGTTTTAACAAAATTACAGTAGCACTGAACGTGTATACAAATAATAGTACAACAGTCAAAAGGACAGACCAGGCTCTTCTCAGTGGCATCAAGCAACAGGACAACAGACAACAGGCAGAAATTGGACACAGGAAGTTCCACCGGAACACGAGGAATAACTTCTTTACTGTGCAGTGGCCACACACTGGGGCAGATTGCCCAGAGAGGGAGCGGAGTCTCCATCACTGGAGAGATTCAAGAACCATCTGGATACAATCCTGTGCCATGTGCTCTGGGATGACCCAGCCTCATCAGGGAGTTGGGACCAAACAAGTTAGCCTCTATAAACTTACTTTGACACTAGCACATAATTATATGCTCTATAAAGAAGTTCAATATGTCTGACTATTAGAAATGCACTGTGAGAAAATGAAATTATCATTGTCTGTAAATTTGCAAACTTCAATACCAAAGACCTCAGAAATTCATAGCTTCATATACTGCAATCTTAAAGAATAACTGATTCCATAGGCAGATAAAAAAAAAAATTTAAATTATGAGGGCTTGAAGTAAAAAACCCGACAAATTACATATTATGTAAGGTTAGCATTGTGTTAAAGAATTGACAACAACTACCCTTACGTTATTCCAGGTGGGACCTCCCCAGTTATCATTATGAGAAAACAGAATACTTTCTCCACCTGTTTTGATTTTTTTTTCCTAGAACTGACAACATTCAAGAGAGCAGATCAGTATTCATATCATGAGGCACGTTTAAACAGAGTCTGTGCACAACCAGTGCAGGCCAACTGTGCAGCTGATGGGCCAACTCACACAAAAGACTATCTTTCGTCATTGGACAACACAGCGAAGTAGCAAAGAATTGGAAATGTTGGAACAAATAAAGCAAACTAAAAAGTTGCTCTATATTTTGATACCCTCTACAGAATTCCTAACACAGGTTCCAGTGAATGATTATTCACTTACGAGCATCTTTTTTCTGTCTAACACCAGGAAGATGTCCCAGTGCACTAAAAAAAAGGAACAGCCAAACAGCTGGAATGACCAACAGTGGTGTACTTCACAGTAATTTCTCAAGGTAACAAAAAGACAATTCCACACTCTGACCGGTGCTGAATGGGCTTTGAGCACTGAAATATAGGGGATATTTAGCCCTGTAAAACTGCACATGAAAATATTTTTTTGCATCTATATTATGCAACACTCCCTTAATCTGTTTTCTTAAAGCACTTCCATTATGTTCCAAACATACTTACACCTCTTTAAAAGAGTGAAGGTAAAAGCACAACTCTCCTAAGGAGCAAACTGCTTACTAGTTGTAATTAAATAAATAGCCTTTCCTCCACCTATTCCCAATAAATATTCAAGGACAGTTCTGTACAGAATGCTTTCTATGAACATCTGGGGGAAGAGAGGAGAAGAAGAGAGAGAAAGACAGGAGAGTTGATACAAAGAACTTTGATAGATCAAAACCAAGCAGAAAAAAAAATGAGGAAAAACAAAGTCTTGTAATACCCAGCGACAGTTCTGGGAGGTGGCGAGAATCTGAGATCATCTCTCTGCCCACACAAGAAGACATAAGCAGAGGTTGGGATTGCTTTTATTCATCCTTACTACTTCCACTTCTCCTTCACCCAGACAAATATGCAGTGTGACTGACTTTCACTTTACCTAGCTTCTTTCCAAAAAAATTGAGGAAGCTTTCTACATTATAGCCATAAAAACTAAATAAAATTCAAGTAATAAAGATCAAGAGGATCATACTAATCATCTTGTATAACCTCCTACATAATAAGCTGCACTTTGGCTCAAGAGTGTGCTTCTGAGGTGAATCATCCCCATTTACCACTTTTGAAGCAATCACAGAACAGGCTTAGAGAAGAAAAAGGGGATAAGACCAAACACAGACAAGCTCCGGGATTGCAGCCAGTGGGCTCCAACCACTGATGGGTACTCATTCCAAGCAATCACACAGAGACAGGATGAAATAACCCTCTGTTACCAGGTTTGGTCCCACAGATCCATCCCTCTTGGGTCACAGACAAAGCCCAGGTGCAGCACATGGTAATTCATTTTTTCCAAATACCTTTGTCAAGGTATCTGACACCATAAATTTTTTGGAAGTTTTTCTAAACACAGGCAAAGAAAGGCACAAAGAACTTCATGCCTTTATTTAATTTCAAAGTAATATTTTAATTGTTGCAAAGTTTTGCTTAAAATTATTAAGGTGTATAAATCTATATGACAAGTTAATACCTTAGAATTGTGTTCTATAGGTAAGAACAAAAGAAAATGTTATTGCATTTAATTTATCAAAAGTTTAATAAGAATGTCATTACTTAATCCTCCCTGCCTCATAACTATAAACAATAGCCTACCTCCTTGAGTTTCACATTGCCGTAAGACCAAAATCAAATACATAACTTCAAGAAAAAAAATTAATCCTTTTACATAATTGCCTAATGGAGTGTGAACAAGCTCTTGAAAGTCTACAAAGGCTAAACCCATGAATAATAGCTAGAGATACATCAAGTTTTCAGCAAGAATGCACAGGATGCTTCAGATTTTGTTCTTAGGACATATTCAGTACTCCAAGTCCCACAATTACTCAGAAGTAATATCTCTAAGATACCCTCAAAAGTCAATAACAGTAAACAAAAATAGCTTCTGAAAATGGCTTTCACATGACTTTCACTTCGATGTATTTCACACTTACTGGTCTATTTTTGCAAACATATTGCAACCTCGTTTTGAAACTCCTCTGCTTTGCTTTACAAACACACACACATGGCAGTCAGACCAGCACAGGTGAGGCAGCATAAAAGCAAAACAGACACTCTGTATGTGTGTGCACATATATACATATATATATACATAAACTATGCTGGTACTAAACCTTTGGACTCCTTTTGTGATTTGATTCCCCATCAAATCAGTCAAAGAATTAAGATGAGTTTCATTTCCCTTGATGTTTGTGTAATATTCAGATATTAAATATACGCAGAAATATGAAGAAAAGCTTTACCACTATAATGAAAAGCAGAGATAGATGGGACTGGCTTGTAAGGGGAAGTTATAAAAACTAGACACATTTTTGTTCCAGTTCTTAGCTCTATTCCCACACATCCCAGCACAGAGCTTGCTATGGAACTCAGGCAAAAGTGTTCCCTGTGTCTAAATCAACTTCTTCAGCTTCTATCACAGGGATTCCCTGTGCAAAACAAAGGTTTGGGGCCAATTTACATGTATACTTTTGTTGAGTAACACTGTAGTTATCTAGAGCTATCAATCTATCAAAGAAACTTTTTAAAAAAGGTTTTCTAATTTGGGAAACAAAGAAGATCCCATGTTATAACATGGACGAAAGATCCATGGAAGAACCGAAGCAAAACAATAGTTAGGATTTGTGCCATTTAACAACAGCAAGTCCAGCAATTGCTGAACTCTCCTCATTTATCTTAACCTCAGTATCTCAGAGCATTAATCAGTACTAACGAAAACAGACTTCAGATCATCTTTAAATTTGTGAAAGTCAACATAATCTTTTGACACAGTTCCTATTGTCATATTTTTACTGGTTTCTAGAAGAGAAAGGAAACCGAAGTCAAAGTGTTCTAAATGCATATGTTTTACAGAGCCACACTGAAGCAAAGCCTACAAACAAGAAACAGGTCCATGGCAGCCAATATCTGAACTTTGTATTGAAGGAACCAAGAGATGAAAGAATTCACTTTTATGCCTCAGTAACAGAGTTAGCACCAATAAAATCAGAGTCAATTCCAAGAGCTCCCCATTTCTCACTGAAACAAAACTTACATTTCCCTTTTATTTCCATGTTGGTAGTTAAATAATTTTGGGGTTTTTCAGCTTAAGTCCCAAGCATTTTATCTAGTTAAATGCAGACCAAGTACCATCCTGCAAATATTTTTGTGGCCAGGCCTCAAACATGCCCTTTTATACCAATCTGCTCTTCTTGAAATTGGTGGGAATGGAGTGTTTCTTACATAAGGATTCTGGCCCTCAGCTCAACCTGCCACAAGGGATGGTCACAAAGGTAGAAAGAAAGGACTACTCAGTGAAACCTTAAAATTGTGAATTATTATGTTCACCAAAGCAGGTCATTTTTTTACCCGAGAAGTAAAGGACCTTATATTATCCAGATTTTTGTGGAAAAAAAAAATAAAAATTAACAGAGCTTTAGGATAAAGAACATAGTGCTAAAAGAAATCTTCTATGAAAAAGTTGGTTTACACAAGACTTTTATTGTTCTGAACTAAAATCTGTGATATGCAACAGCCAATTGTTTTAAAAACCCTTCTCATCAGTTTGCTTTAGTAAATTATTATCCATTAAATTTAGTGCCTCAGTAACAAATGTTTTGAAACTTGAAGTGTTCTTTGGCCCAAGAAATTTAAATAAGTGTGTGTGGTGAATATCCATATTGCCAGAAGCAGCAAGAGGAAGCTATTGCTGTTACTTACACAACCTATTCTCACTGAGAATGTTGCCCAATATAATTTACAAAATTTCTGTTGGAAATACATTTACAGCTGAAAAGCAAGCAGCTTCTAAAGGGATTAACAGAAAAAAAAAAAAATTAAAAAGCTTGCTTCCAAGCTTCAAATGTTACTGAATGTCAGCTGCAATCCCTACAGTCAGCAGTCTACAACCTTTTAAAGTCAAAAGAACACCTTTTTTTTTTTTTTAAATGTGCAGATTTCATCTGATTTTGCTTTAAGAAACTTTTTATGGATTCAGTTCAACTAAAGCAACAACTGGTTCAAATGCAAAAGTATCTTTCCATGGGACCTGTGCATGTGTACACCGTCCATATACACACACAGCATAAAGTGCCATTTCCAGGCTGCATTTTATTTGGTAGTGACAGTTTCCCTGCTAGTTGCCCAGTACTCTCAAATGCTTAGTTAAACTTTTTCATTGTTTCAAAATGTTTAATAGCCATTTGTGTTCTTTACATTTTAAAACAATAAAACGGGTAGAATGCATTTTCTCAGTATAAACACAGTGCTTCCCCAATTCTTTCATAAGTGAATCTCTCTTCTAATTCCTATTTTAATTTTTATTGAAAATCTGTTTGGCATAAAAGGTCTGTACTCTGAGAGAATAAAAGCCACAGAAAACATTCAAGAGGGTACAAGAATAAAAGAAACACTTCAAGGTGGATCTCATGAGGTTTTCTACTAATCTCACCTTTGAGGCGTAATGGTGCAAAAAGTAGTTAGAGGCTGCTGCTTGCCAGCTCTACCTTTCTAGGCAATCCATAGGCAATGTTCTCAGCCCCAAGAAGTTCTTTAATTAGAAGGATTCTAGCACACAGCAACCTGTTCTAAAGTGAGAATGTGCCTCGTGTCATGCAAGGTAAGTATCCTTTTATGTCTTATCCTTACAATCTCTTTGTGGTTGGTTTCCCCTGGTGTAACCTCAGGGAAGAAAGGGAATGCACTGTTTTAGAAACCTCTGAAACAAGTAAAACAGCGGGCACCCCTGGTTTGTCATGCCAATATCCTGCCAGCTTACGAAATTGTATTTTATTGCATTGTACATACGATTCTATATATAAAAACAGAATTAGACATTCATTACCAGACTAATATCATGAGAGATTTACAGATCATGGTTGAGTCCAACCAACCATTACAGATGGCAGAACAGGTTTCCCCACATCAGCCTGGCTATTTGCTATCTATTCAACTTGTCATATTTGTTCTGTTCTGTGCCAGCTGACAAGTATCCCATTAGCTGTGGTTCACACTAAGGATTTGTTTTCACATTCTATGAAACAGAAGAGCAGCTCACTTAATGCAGAGCAGCTAGTACTCTAAGTGTGCCTGTCTGTCACCCGGGTCAGAAATTCAGAGCCTACTGAGGATGTAAAGATTCTACACTTTATCTCCAGACTGAGGTTGTTACACCTGCACTATACACTGTACATCACATAATCAAAGTGTCATCTACAGCATATACATAAAATACAAGACCTTTAATGAAAATGCTATTCTAACAGAGTGATCAGTGCTTTATTGCAGATAATGTAATTTTGGTCTTTCAGCTGTTTCCATTTATGCTGCTCCTTCTTTTGTATATTCTAATTCTTCTCTTTGTAAAGTGTTCTTTCAATATGTCACACCTATTTGTTTAACCTACTGGCTGGTAATCACAATGCTGTGATTGCCTCCTCTTGGTGATACACACAACAATCCCTTTCTTTTCCTGATGGGTTTAAGCCATTATTCTCTGGGATGCAACAGGTGAACAGATTTGGAGATGAGAAGAATTATACTGTAATATGGTCTAAAAGACTTTACCTACATCAGTTAACAAACATCTTTGGGTTTGGTTAGCAGAATAAAACTTCCCACTGACTGTACCTGTTTAAGGCCCTGCTATTTTTTCAACGGCACTTACTTAGAATTCTGTTTGGAGAAATTCTAATATTTTAACAGCACACATTTTTGACTTTACACTTTGAAGTCAGTTATGTCTCTTGGTAGCTTTTTACCCTATTTAGGACAAAATGCTGTTAATGACTACAGTACAAACAGCACATGCAGGTTCAAATTCACCTCCTGTGCTGAAAGCCTGGCAGCTGACAATTGTGGGTTAAAAGATAGGCAAAGTCAGCATTCCTACTGTAATAGGCATCTAATTGCCTTTCCCATGAACTTCCCAGTCCTCCCTGTTCTATTCCATGACAACATGAACTCCTCTCTGTACTATTTGTACTTTCCTCACAGGGGAAGATGTAGGATGTCAACAACTCCAGGGATGCCAGTCAACCTTCAGGCAACACAGAAGAGGAATCAAAACAAGGACCATTTTCCAAGTTTTCAGGAGCACACACTACTTAGATCACCCCATCGCCCACACAACTTAAGTCCTGTGTGATCTTCATGATTACTGTGACTTTCTATAACATAATTGGGGTTTCCAGTAGAAATTTATCAGATAAACACACATAATGGAGGACTGTTCCATATGCACTATAGTATTTACCACAATGGAAATATATATTGTGTTGTAAGTATATACCAGAAAAAGATGGTATAGGCAGGACTAATCAGCCAATGGCATTTAGCTCATAAGCCACACCTTACTAAGTAAAAAGCCAAAAGCATGGTATCATCTGGGATGACTGAGGTCTTAAATCTTACAAAAATTAATTTATTCTTTCTGAGATTGTACTATTTCTTTTTCTAGATGGTCTGTGTTAGGCAGATCAGTACACACATTAGATGAGAGCAATCACTGCTAAATTATTGTTAGTCTCTGGCATTACACTTCCATACATGGCACAGGTCATTTTAGCTCCTTTTCTTCCACAGTTTTTATACTGAATTGAACATTATGCCAGAGGATGCCATGAGCTCAGGCAGACATGTAAATAATTGTAATGAAAGTCAGTCCTACACACTGTGGAAGGAAACAGGGATAGAAGAACAAGAGCTGTTATCAAACTGAAACTCCAATACTTCTCCTAGCAAGATGTTAAGTGGCTTTGCTTTTCTTCACTGCGAGTCCCCTTCTTGTAAAAGCTTCTAACGCCGTCTGAAAACCAGTCCATTTGCCCCACAGGAGATCAGTGTAAGTCTACATTGTTCACAAGGGTCTGGCTTAAGCAGCGCTGTAGAAAGAAGAACCCAATTCAGAGAGTGAAAACCCCTGAACTCCTATTGATTCAAGGACAGATGAGGGAATCATTATTGGGGAAGAGGAGTTTAGAGTGCCTGAGTCTTACATGCTTACTGCACCCAGAACTGCAGCCCTTGCTTCAACCAGTAATAATTAACTACTGTTGCTGATCTCATTTGTGTGAACCAAGGTCTCAGGATCTGGCCTTACACTGGGTAGAAATCATCTAACAGGTATTTTGTGCATGATAGATAATCAGAAGGCCTGGCTTAACATTTATTCTACTGAATTACTCTTGTAAACAGCGTAAGCATATGCAGATTCTGCAGCTACAGTGAACTCCTGATGAACCTGGCAGGACACCACCAAGAATATGGGCTATTCAGACAATGCTTTTAAGTTACTGGTAAGGATTGGATTTGTTTGTGTAGCCTTTAGTTTAACAAGAGCAGAAGCCAATGTTGGCAGAAAAGGTGTTCCTAGGCAGTCTTATAATTAACAGCTCTTGAGCTTTCAACAGTAAAATACAATCAAGAGTGCAGAAAAAACAATTGGTATTAATTTAGATGCTCGAATAAGATCCTTGAAGTTGTTCCCAATATTTTAGTCAATCTATTAGGACCATAACCATTTCGTGAATCCCTGTTTCACAGTCTAAGGATCAAAACCAACCATTTACCTCTTTTGAACAAATGACTTACCAGCTGTACAACTAAATGCAGACATAAATAAGGCAAAGAATTTATGCAGTAAGGTGTGGCAGACCCTATACATATAAGATTATTCATTTAATGGATTGGGAAACACAGCAGAAAGTGGGCTATTCTACATTAATAGTCAGTACAAACTTGGAACCATTTGCAATAAATACACTGTTCGTTTACCTAAATGACTGTAGCTAACTTGAGTGTAAAGACCAGAAGATATTCAGTTCTCAACTCAGTGATCTCACTGCCAAAATACAAGCCTTTGATTACTATATTTACCATTTTATACCTCCTAGATCTGTTTTATGCAAAATAAATCCTAGCCAACTTCACTGACCCAAATCCCATTTGCAACTAACCATCTTCAGTAATACTGTGGTATGTTCACATTTTACTGCAGTAAAAACCAAACCAACAAACAAACAAACAAACCCCCATATGAATCCTTTAGGGTACTGTTCACCAATTAAAAAGTAGCATATTAAACTTCTTCAAACCTTTGTAATCTGCAGTATAAAATCACATTTTATGTTAGTAGATAATTTAGCATCCATAATCTAATTAAATGAAGTGAGTGACAACTGTATTCTCTACATAAATGATATATCAGTAACAGATAATGTACGTGCTTAAGAGACTGGAACTCCATCAAAAAAGTTGTTACAAACATTTGCCCTTATCATAAATCCAGCTAACATTATGAGCTAAATTCTGCTGCCTTACTGATGTTGCACCAACAGGGAACTATCCAGCAGGGGAAGAATTACTCATGTGAATGAAATTTTGTGAGACTAAACTGCAGGAGTACTTTTGCTTAAGTGACACAAACAAACAAATAGATTCCTGGTGTTACACAGAGAACTATGCCTACACTATAAATTCAACTAATTTTCAACTATGCAGTGAAAGTAATTTCAAAAATGTACACAGAGCAGTTACAGAAGTACTTCGTGCTATTTGCAGACACCCTCAGAGAAAAAAGATGTGTAGAGTGCAAAAAAAAATTCAAAAAACTGTCTCTATCACCTGGCATCAACATAGAATCTCATCATTCTAAGCACTTATGTTAGACTTATCAGAAAGACAGAAAGAAAAAGAAAAGGTAAGGAAATCAATGCCTTTTCTGCATTTCATACAATGGTCACTTTATTACAAGTTGCAAGTACGTTTGGAAATGGAAAAATTGGAGGGAAAAAAAAAAAGAAGGAAAATATTCTATGGTAATTTTGGATGTTTCCATAACACATGGGAATGCAACAGGTGATAAGTTAACACAGCAATCTGCCCTCAAAGGACACTCTGCAGGGTTGCACTGAGAGCAACTGCTCTGCTGGTCCTTGGGAGTCCTTTCCCTCTTTTAAAGCAACTGCTTTGAAAACTGTCCTTCCTCCTCACCCCTCCTTCAGTACTGCCAGTGCCAGGGGAGAGCCAGTCGTGCTGACAGTGTTATTGGCACCACGGCTGCACTCACAGTGTGTGGTTATGATACCTTGCTGAACCCTGGAACACCTGAGTACTTGGAACTTTTCTGCTTCTTTTAAGTCGTGTTGCTGATGAGAAAGCAGCTTAGAAAAATCAATGCCTTTAAATTATAACTTTATGTATTGCATAGACAAAAATCACCACCAGCACAGGAATACTTTTTCAATGAATAAAAATCAGTCCTTCTGATTCTTCTACTACTTAAGCTTTGCAAAAAAAAAAATAAAAAAATTTAAAGCTTTTCCCCAGCCCCCAGCTGCATCTCATTGCTTTGTTCAGGCTTTCTTCAGGTTTCCTTCTCAAGAGACTAGTTTTATCTAAAAGGTCAATTCATTCAGCGGGGCACCAAGCAGAATTGAATATAATTATCCCAATCTTTACTGTGTAGAATTCATGCTTGAATTCATTCAAAAAATAGCAAGCAGTATAATTAACTCAGAGCCCAACCAAATCTATTGAGAATGCCTCAGGTATCATACAGTCCCACTTACAATAGAACATTTTCATTTAAGGACATTGTACATATTAACCCTAGTCAGCATCCAATTACTTGGAATAAGTGAATTCTCTGTTTCAGGAATGTAATTTGAAAATGTTGTCATGCAATCTGAGGTAAAAGGTCTTTTTTCATTAATCTACCTCTCATTAAACTGGAAGCCTGTAGGTTATTTCAAATCCATTAGATTTAAATACAGGTGATTACAATTCTATTGCACATAAAACAACAGAAAAGTCTTTCAGGAAATACTGTGTAGTTTAGAAGAGTTGATGAGTTTATGAATTGCCTCACAGCTAAAAAAAAATAAAATTATCTGACCAGAAAAGCCACAGCTACTGTTAATCTGACAATTCCATATAAGCTAGATGGTAAAATTAAACTAACTTCTATATGCAGATGACTTCCAGGTAGCAGGAACAGTTCAGATAGGTCAGAGGTCAAGATAAGCATCCCAATATTTTCATGCAAACTCCTCACACCCCTTAAACGTATCAAGCTGTGCTATGAGTTTTTTAGGATTTTCTTCATGATCACAACAAGAAACACGATAATCATTTTTTATGTAGTAATCTAGCAACTCAAGCTCTTGGTTTAGTTAAACATGAAGAATCTCAAATTTGCATGAGAGACCCTTTATAGATAAAAGTTTCGTAAGAGGTGATCATTTCAGCTCGAAACACCCACCATGCTTGATCAGCTTAGACAGCAGGATTTCCCCAAAGTCCCAGTCCCTCGGGTCTTGACTTACGTTGCTCTACTCTTTTCTGTCTCTGTCTGGCTCTGACTGATATGAAAAGATTTTTTAAAGGAATATTTAGCAGAGTGCCTTTCTCTTGGAAGGCCTGGTTGTTCAGATATCTGTCAGTACATCTCTGTGCATTTGCTGCAAGGCCTCCTGCAGCTGTGGAGTCACAGCTCTCCCAGCAGGACGAGCTCAGAAGCCACTACTGTCTAAACAGTCGTCCTGTACCTTCCTTCAGGTGTGCAAGCAGGTAATATCCAGCTAGGTGTCGACAGAAAATAAGTCTCTGCTGCACTGGAAAGCACACCATACTGGTGGGGAAATACTGCACTCCATGACTCAGTGAGGAAAGCGGAATATGCACACACATGTTACAAAGATCAGAGTTCCCACCTAAAAATTCAGGATGAACTTCATATTAATTTTTTCAAGGGCCACTGAATAATTCCTAGCCAGGCTGAAAAACAAATATCTCTTAAGAACAGAAATCTTGAGTACAGTGTTCCTTAAGGTCACGTAGAAAGTTAAGTATTTTATTTTTTTTTTAAAAACAAATGCATTTTCCCCCCTGTTTATTAAAGTTGCCTGACCACCAATCTGGAATATGAAGCATCTGCAGCCTTCATGAACATTTCAAAAATGAGAATTTTTTGGACCAGTGTTCTGGTTATGTGTTTCAACCAGAATACAAAAACATTTGTCTGAATTCTCTCAACAATTTTACTGCTTGTGCCACTATTTGAAATCTTCAATAGAAAAACAACTCACAGCTTAGGTTATTCTCCTCCTTTGACACACTTCTCCTCTGCACGTGTGGTTTGCAGGTCTACAACATAATCTATCCTGCATACAACAATGGCATAACCCTTCTCTCCCAAATCCATCCACAACCACCCTCATAGCTGTCTTTTTTTTAATAATCTATTGTTTAGGACCTACTTATGTTATAAATCACAATGACAATCACCTTCTGGCGTGGCACTACAGCTTTTTTTGTCATAGGGACCATCAGAAGTAAGTCTTAAACCTGAAGCCAGACTAGGTTACACCGAAAACAAGGGAGCAGCATTTTAGAGAAGCATTTATCATATTTTTTTTAAATGAAGAAGACAGATATGTTCCCACTGTGATCCACACAGTCCCTGTACAAGTCCCAGTTACGTTTAATTTCACATGAGCCTGCTCATGAGTAGGATTTATGAGTGCTGGTTAACCCTCTTACTGCATGTGATCATAAATCACATGTACACATATGCATAAACACACATGCACACATACGTTACATGTTGTGCACACAACTGACCCGAGCTACCAACTCGAGTGGTTTGCAACACTGAATCTGAGTTATCCCACTGTCTATCCAACCACATGCATAAGCAAATTATACAGCTGACACATTCAAGGTAGATCTTTCTTCCTAATCCTTACTAAGGTGAAACAAAATTTGCAGTATTCCAAAAGATGCTCAAGAAACTTAGAAAGTAATGTATGAGATGATTGCTATTAAAGGACATTTTAAATCGTAAATTAAGAAGTACCTAAAAGAAAATAAATACAGTGAGTCAGAAGTGTGATTCAGCAGAAGGGACTTAAAAACAGAAAAAAGAAAAATAAGTCTGGTGTAAGTAAAAAAACCCTCAAATATTAAAAAAGGAGAGAGAGAGAGAGAGAGAGAAAAGGTTATCAATGTATGATGACAAATAAATCAAGTGAAGTCACTGAACTTAAATGAAGCCAAGACTTTACCAGAGCTGCACTGAAGATGGAAAGAAACTAAGTCTACAGCCAGATGGCTATTTTAGACAAGACTGGTGTGCTGGAAGTCTCAGCAGAACCAGGGACAGAGGGAGAAAAAAATCAACAAGCTGCTCTCCAGTCCCACCAATGATTGAGCTGCTCAAGAACCTACATTGCTTCTTTAAGAGTTTCTGCTGATTGTGATACTTTAAAATATCAGTATCATGATGTATTTCCACACTTGATTAAACTATCCAAAAACCAAAATGTATAATCAGGTTGCACGGTCTGGCCCAGAGTTTTCCACAGGTGACAGTAGTAGTAGGACAGGTAGATGGACACACTTAACTTGTGTGAGTTGTCTTTTGCAACAGAAAAACCATACAGACAAGAAGCTTGGAAAATATACAGTGACAAAAAGAGTAGGAAGAAAGTAAGCAAGGTTGCAGGAGAACTGTATCCCAAACTTTCTCTGGGGCCTCATCTGGACTAAATATATCATTGATACTCAAATACATTAAGATATGTTCAGGCAGATTTTCTTAATTACTTTCTTTGTATTTTGATATTTTTGTTGCCTTTTTTTTTTTTTCCCCTGGTCTAATGATTAAGGCATGCACCTGAAACTATTCAAACACAAATGCAGATATTTGGGGTTGAAAGGGACCATTTCAAGATCATCTGGTTCAATCTCCAGATGCTCGGAGACCCATCGAGTCTCTTTTTAGATCTACAGTCATCACTTTATACTAACACACAGAAAGCATTCCAGCACGGACTGTGCTTATTGCACTGCATGTAAGTCTTTGCCCCTGAATGCTTGGAGAAAGAGCTGATTTTATTTTTTATATCAGAGGAAACATTAATTTTTTTGAGCTACTAATGACTGGAGTGTCTTACTCAAAATACTGAACTCATAAGGCAACATTATAATGAACACTGAATTTCCATAAGTAAAGACAAGTTAATAAGCATGATCCAACATTATTTATTAGGCTGATCAGTAAACATTAACATAATTCTCTAACTCCTTGTTACCTCAAAGTCTGATTGATTGATTTAGTCTAATATGGACAGATAGCAGCTGCTAACGTGTCTGTTTCAGAAATAACAGAATAACTAATAAAATATTTCATACTAATTTATACAACTACAAAAAGTCTTAAACCTTGATTATTAAGTGGATTTAAAAAAAAAAAAAAAAAGAAGGATATTACCTCTGTGTGACTCTCTACAGATCAAATATTTACATTTCTTTTTTTTTTTTTTTTTTGCTTACAAATGGAGGCATTTTTTCATTTCTTGACTAATGAATAATCACCTCTGTGTTAAAAGTTATGACTCAACTGAAATACACAACCTCTCTCTCCAAAATACCACATGCTTAGCAGATATTCCCAGCTTTAAGGTCCAAGGAGGACCTCCGTAAGCTGGAATCAAATGCACAAAACCAGATTCTGGCACACCAGTCAAACATGTTGCCCCATCAAGACCTTGTCCCTAACATTTGCAATGCAAGAGATCCATTTATCTCTCACCTACATGCAGGCAAGGTGTGAGAATAAGACCCTGCAGAATTCAGAATCCCTTTGAAACCATTTGATCTGCAGCTGATACGCAAGTTTGTACCGCTAAGTTCTACAGTGAATATCCACGGGAAGTTGCCCGGCTTAAGCGTACAACAGGAGGACAGGAAAACCTCCTTTAACTGCATTAAACACAACCCAGATCACCCCTTGGCGCTCTGTTTGCTCGTAGCCTCCATTCTGTTCCCTCTCAAAAGGGCTAACGAAATAACACTGGGAAATTGGCACGGGACTTGACCTGCTTGCACACCATCCTGTACTGCCACTCAAGTTACTTTTTGTTAAACTGTTGCTTTTTACAGCAGTGCACCTGTGTGAACTAGCAGTGTGGTATTCCGGGCAGACTCTCAGCAGTGTTCCTCCTCTTTCACACCTGCATTGCCCACTGGAGCATTTGTTCATTTTAATGGATTCCCATGATGTGTTTCATAATGTCCATAAGTTTCACGTGCCAGGAGTTCAAAGAACAAGAACGACCAAAGTGAAGTTCTCCAGAGCTGGGGGGTGAGGGGGCAGCAAAGATGTTTAGAAAAATCTGCACTGAGGTTTTGCATGCACTGCAAGGCAGTTCCTGCAGGAAGAGAGAAGCATGTAACTAAACTGTTAAAAGATTTTTGCACTCATGCAAAGAGAGAATTGCTATCTAGTTTCAGAAAGATGTGAACAAGGTAACTTTACACAAAGGGGATTCAGAGACCTTACTAAAAAATATCAAAAGAAAGGAAGAGTGTAGATTGATTTTGAGGAGCCACGGAATAGCAGTAAGACATGCATTTAGAACACTAGAGGTTGGGTAAAAGTGTAACTCAGATCAAAGCTGTATTTTTATCACTTATGCATCCTCATACTGGATAAATTTTGCACAACACCAATAAGAAATAGATAAAATACACTGTGGGCAAAAATAGAAGCAATGGAGGTAATATTTTTAATATTAGAGAAAACAGAAAACATGCCTGAAAAATGCCAAGAATAATCAGAGAGAGATGGTCAAGAACTCATTATTTTTTCATCTTGCACTTAGGAAGTATTTATCGGTATTGAAAATACACATGTACCAAATGTCTCACCTGATTTGCATCAAAACATGCGTGACTCAACCACAAACCCAACTTCTTCAGAAAAACAAGCAGAACATGAATCAAGCCTAAAATCACTGGCAGCAGGGTACCACAGAAGTGGACCAAAGGCATGGCAAAAATTAAGCCAACACCTTGTATGAGTTCACTGTTATGTTATACGAAAAGAAGCACTCCAGGTTTCTACAGGTGACGTCCAGTCAAGAGGGTCTTGGAGCAACAGAGACTCAAATTACCACCTGATTACTGCAAAAGCTGGGCAAAGTAGTGTTAACACATGGAAGACACACACAGTGAAGTTACTCTTCTCCCATGGAAATTCCTCATGTGTAGAAAAAAATGCACTGTTTTCCAAAGAGGTACCAATTTCCAGATGAGTTCTGAAAGTTTTCCGTAATGTTGATTTTATTTTGAACAGGGGGGAAAATAAAAATTTGGATATACAGCTTGAAATCTTTTAGGCTGAGACAAGTTTCAGATGTCAGATGATTAATGCCTATTTTGTTTGCTCAAAGCAAGGCCACAAAATTCCTCAGCAATCCTTAAAATGGTGATAGCAGACTATTTTGGCTTAGTTCTTAGCTGTCTACCTGAAGTCTCTAAGATAGTTTTTACACACGCACACAGACAATTTCAATGGAATCTCTTCTATTCAGACAGAATAACTATGATTGTACTTCACCACAATTCAGTAGACAAGAGGCAACTTAATCAAATCTCATTTCTATAAATTGCTCTTCAGTCCCACAGAGGTGGATAGCTACTCTTTGATTCTCTATACTCACTGATTATTTTGAAAAATTTGTTAAAAACATTTATTGTACTTGTCCTGCGAAACAAACAGCACTGGAAGGTGAATGTGGCCATTCTGCAAATAAAGTGCACAAGAAGATAAATCAAACTAATAAAATTTGTGATTGACACAAATTTCTTCTTTTGCAATTGATGAGTAAAAGAGTTTTTGGTTATCCAGAGACAACAGCTTCTTAATTAAGGATTTGCTAACCTTGGTGAAAAAAGGGAGACTGTAAGCATAAGCTGCTCTATATAGTATATTTTAGAGCAATTCCTCCCCTCACCAAAAGAGCAGTTCCTCTTAAGGTGAGAGGATCATTTGTCTAATTTTTCAGGTGTGGATACGTTTAAAAGAAAACAAAGAAAAGTTTTGTTTTCTTTTATATTTCAAAAAGCCTCTAGAGACCAAAATATACAAACTCAAACATATCTAATCCAGACAGCAAAAGCCTGAGCTCTGATTACAGTGTATTACTCTCACACAGGTTTAAGTTAACCAAAGAGGACAAACAAGGAAGAAGAGTTCTTACCACTGATGGAATGAAGGGTCTTTTCTTTAACAAAGTAACAGGAGATATCATCTTTCCCTGAGAAGGAATCATTCACTATAGGCACAATGTGTTATTATTGGGATTTTTAATTGAAATGTAAATTCTGGGAACACTCTGACCTAATTTACTCCCAGAAAAAGAGGGCAAAATTCTCATTTTCAAAGCCCTATATAGTCACTTCACTATTATTAATGAGTCTTGGTCAATAGTCTGGGCTTCTACCGCTCTGCAAAGCTGACAGTATTTCACAACATTCAGCTGTGGCATATTTACACAGCACCAAAAATTGTTACTTCAAGTGACTCCCTTGGATTTGTTTCTTTGACAAAACATTTTTAAGAAATAGTTTTGAAATCATTTTAAAACAGTTTTGAAATGCCAAGTCTCTGTGGATGGGGTGCCAAGTGCACTGCCAGCAGCAGCAGACTGCAGCACAGCCCACCTGATGGGGAGTGGGATCCCTCCTGCAAACCTCCTCACCTGTAAAAGCATAAATCAAATCAGAGCTGTTGTGTTATTTTGTCTGGTTTGTGTTTGTTTGGAGGGTTTTTCTTTCTTTTTTTTTAGGCAGGTTAACTGTAGGCTTGAGATATCAAAGTCTCAGTTTAAAAAAAAAAAAAAGGAAGTAAAATGTTTCCATGATGTGTCTGCCATTGAACAAGATGCTCGATGCATAATGTTCTGAACTATGTGTATTTTGGATTTAATCTCAGAAAAGATGTCTTTTTAAGAACTTCCATGCACCAGAGTCCTAACACCAGGCCTGCATGTATTAATTGCTTTTAGATGATACATTGCAGAACTAAAGGGTTTTTTTTTTTCTGGTAGAGTTGGCATTCCTATAGATTTCTTCCAGAAAAAGTGATCAAGAGTTCACAAGAATGAACATGACAAAAACAAAGAACTGAATGGCAACCCAGGAGGAAAAAAGCTTCAAAAATAGCAAATATTTATGTAAGCTTGATCCTATCAGAAGTGTGAACAGCAATTACATTTTTTACAAACTACAATGTGACTGAACTAATGTCTGACTTTAAACACGTAACACTGAAAAATCTTACTTGCTTTCTGTTTCCCGTCTAATCTTTTTTCTAAGGAATAACTTACAGTAAAATTCCCTTTTCTCTCCTTGGGTTTATGTATACAACACTTTGGGGATGAGAGTTTCGACCAAGTATTTTGAAAATAATTTTGGCCCTCTATTTTAAATTTGCAAGGTTCAAATATGTGTGTCTTGGAAATACAATTCTTAATAATACTTATGTTGTTTTGTAACAGTCTTTAAAATGCTTTCTGCAGAGTATTTCGCCTTGAAACATGGTGATTCATTGTCACACTCAATCTTAACTATCTTTAAAGTCTAACTGTACTTAAATTACAAAATCATATAAGAAAATTATTTTCCCTATGTCTGATAAAAAGAAACACAATTCCCCATTCAACAAACAGAGCTATACAAGGAAAATTCAGTGAAATGAAACGAGCAAAATGTAGCTCTTCTTTAAGCAAGAGGAAGCAAATTACACTTGAAGGGACTGAGGACATTCTATCTGCTACTCTACAGTACCATGTCATGGCAAAGTCCATTTGAGGTTCCAGTTAAACAAATAAGCACCTGCTTAATTTTTAGTATGGGAATAAATACTCTTTTGAATTCTAAATTCCTATGCATTCCCTTCAGTAACTCTGTGGCTGAGTATCCAGTATTTTGCAAGATCAATCCTTGACCACATTTACTAAGGTGATCAGCATGCAATAAATGTGTGTTCAAAATAAGTAAACCAGACTAATATGGTAGGAATCTGAATTGCTGAAAAATTAAACATGGGTCTAAAACAGCCAACAGCCTCCAGATGAAAGATACCAAAGGCAATGTCTTGTTCTCAACACCCATGTATTATATGAAATCCAAATTTCTAGCTGATAGAAACAGTAGGGAAAAAGCCTGAAATATCCTAACTACACATCCTTCTCTGTGTATTATCAGATGTACAGTGATGGATCTTAATGCTGACGCTGAACAAGTCACATCATGATGTGTATACTAATATCCTGACATGCTTAATTATTAAAACAAGACTACATAAGAAGTCCAGCACTCTGTGCACAAAGCTGAGATGAAAATGTAATTTGATAAAAAGGAATAAAATAATTCTGGAAGCAAGAAGATCAGTTAGAAGGGTAAATAATAACAACCAAAGAAGAGAAAAGACCACTAATCTTGGAAATCCATAGGGCAGGAATTAAACACTATAATCAAATTGTTTGTGCAACCATTTAGCATCTCATTTTCTAGCTGTGCAAGCTGAAGAACCACTTGAGACAGGCCATCTTGGAGAGTAACAAAGTGCACCAATAACTAACATGGGATGAAAGGAATATTGATAGCCTGTGACAAGCAGCTTCCTGAGAAATGTTTCTTAGTCAAATAGAAGCAATCATTAAATATATGAGGGTCAGACAATTTAATCTGCTCTTTTTATATGGATTAGTTTAGCAAAGTAACAGAAGAGACAATTAATGCCTCCATAGCTTTTCATGCCATGACACTAGCCCATCATTTTTAGAACAAATACTTGAAAGATGATTTTCTACACCACCGAATAGGGCCACGCTCATTTTAGCAGCTATTAACAGCACTGATAAGGACTGAATTTATTATAAGGCACAATTATACATTCCAGAAAATCCTTACAGTAAAAGCATAGACTATCTTTTAACTAAATAAATACCTAAATATTTTGCATAAAGATTTAAACTCTTATGCTTTCCAAACTAAAATCATAATGCTGGAGAGGCTCCACACTTCTGTGCCTCTACTGATTTTATCATACAGTCAGATTTATGTCTAGGGATGTAACACTGCTATCAGTGAAACACATATAATACTTGAATGAAGGGTGGTTACTGTTCTAGACTGGAGAAAAGACACATAATTCAGGGCAAGAGGCAAAGAAAAACTATAATCACAGTTTACAGAAAACTCCTGTGGACTGAAAAAAAAATAAGTCTAATCTGCTTTGAAAAAATAATATCTTATTCTACACCTTACTAAAGACCTACACACAACTAAAGGAATGCCAGTTTAAAGCTTCTGTTTAGAAAATGAGAGCACTGGTGTGCAAAAAATAATTAAATGAAATCCTAGAAGAATTTCTAACAGATAAACTCTAACAGGAATTTGGCCAAGATGCCAGGGTAACACTCCAGCTCCTGATGGAAAGGGTTATGAGCCATTTTAAGGCCAGCCATAAAGCTCTTGCAAGCAGTAGCCAACTGTCCAAGGCCACCAGAGACCAGTCAGCAGCCAGAGAAACTGATCCAAGATAACATTTCCAATCTGCACAGATACAGAAAGTCTTGACAGTGTTACTGGATTTTCCATGATCTGCTCAAGTAGCTGTTCATGCAGGATGTAGCACTTCCACACACACATCTTTCAGTACTATGCTTTTCTCAGGTGTTTCCCTCTTGGCCCTTTCTGACAGTTGTTTGACAGATGATACAAATTGCCTGACACAGATTTTAAAGTCAGATATTTAAGAAAACGAGTTACAGCTGATGTCTTTGCCATAATGCTTTGTGACACGTATAGTTAGGGAGAGTGACACAGGTGGAAAATAATGTAAGTTGAAAGCATTTAGAACAGCTCAGGATTCAAGGTGACTTTGTGCTGTAATTCACTACTTTTATAATTGTTTTGTGATATACTTTCTGGATGAGATACAAAGCCCAGGAGAGTCAACAGGTCTGTTTCCACTGAATTCTCTGTCATTTTTATCAAGTCCCAGGAAACAGCAATTCCAAGTCAAAGCATGCTCGGCAAAGCTTGTGCAGAATTAGCTTTCACAATAAGTCTTTCAAACTTCACTCCTTTAGCGCTGGTTGCTGAGTGTCAAGTTCCACTTTTTCTGCCTTTAAAGGTGAAAGAACTTCTATTTGAACAAGAGAGGGAGAGGCATCATAAACATTTCTGCCTCTTCACAGACCTACGTAAAGAACTCCTACCATGCTGAGCCGAAGAAAATTCCTGGTATTTTTTTCCCCTAGTTTGTTCAGTAGTGCAGTAGGACAAGAGAGGAAAACAAGTGCGTGCCCTTGATGTTATTCAGGTTGGCAGCAACTGACCCGGTGCTATTATTCTGGAAGCTTTCTTTTGATGGCTACACATTGCCCCAAAGACATTGGTCAACTGAACTGCAAGAGCTAAGAGCACGGTCCTCTAACTTCAGTTTTGTTGGTGAAACAAAACAGAAACAACAAAACACCACCCCCAAAATCTAACACACCCCCCCAAAAACAACCCAGCAAAACCAAATCAGTCTGAAGACTGAGCGGGGACAAGCTGCTGCGGATATGAACTTATTATCACTGCAAATTCTCAACACTATTTGAGACTCTGAGTCTTCACGAGTGTAATGTGTCTAAGAAAACAAGATTATTTAAATAATCTTTATTTAAAGTAAGTATAATACATAGGGAAATGAGGCCAAAAGAGCATTCAACAAATAATTAGGTAGTATAGTGAGTGTGACACTTCTTTTTTTGACAGGCAGATTAAACTTCATCATTCAAAGTTTTCAACTAGCAGTCAGAATAGAGACAGAAAACGTAGTATCAGACTTGTTCTATAATACTTTGGAAACACATTGATGTACAGACACTGCTGACACCAAGGGCATACCTTCTACTCCGTTAAAATTAACTGCAAAAGGTGGTTTATGAATCTTGGAAGATTACACAACTCACTCCTATGGAAATACAGAGGAAAATGTGCCAAGAGCTCATTTACACAAGTGATACATTGTGTGTTTTATGTAAAAGAGGGAAGTGGGAACAAAACATGGATCCTGGTGCATCTGAAGGTTTTTAACTTCAGAATAACTATTTGAATTTACTATTCTAATCCTAGCCTAAAATAAGCATATAACACTAGCATATACAGGAAAGAGCAGCAAAACCTGGCCCTGTGCTGTTGCGCCACAACTCCATAAATCTATCCCTCCTTAAGTTTCAGTGGCCACCAACAGTCTGAGGTATTGCTCAGTAGGAGAAAATAAGTCAGATCCAGTCCAGAGTAACCCACCCATTTTAATTAAAAAACAAGAATGGAATTAGTGGTTGCTCTAGGCAATAACGGTAAAGCTGAATTAACATCAATATGGGAAACCTTTCATTTATCATCCTGGGATGAACAAATTTGAGCATATTTATTGAAATTCTTATTTCTAAACATTTCTAAATTCTGACAGTCTATAATAAACACGAAGAACAGAAAGTTTCATCTTGGATCACTAAAATGCCCTTGGGATCCTTATGTTCAGTTGCACAGGAAGCTGCTCATTGACTTGGGGCAGAGACTTCACCCAGAACTGCAGACTGCCTCAAACCCCATCCAGTGGTACACGGGAGTTATTACATTACAGCCCCAGCTCCTTCTACACTACTTTCCTTACAAGAAAGGTAGTTAAAGTATTTTAGAAAACTGGACAGACAGGAAGGCAACTCTACCTCAGCTGAAAGGAAAAACAGCTAAAAGAGAAAACTAAGGATATTGGGAGTGTAAAAACTGATATGAGAAAAAACAAACCCCAGCAACTACAGCTGCCATTTTATAGCAGACTTCCAATAAATGACCTTCAACAACTTGAGTTAATGAATCAGTCTGTACAATGAGACAATAAAAGTGGCTTCTGTGGCACAACAATGATCACTGCACTGATTAGAGCATGAAATTTATATTTTAAAATTATGTACCATGTAATTCACACGCTCTTTGCCTTTTGGTCCTGTTATGTCCCTCAGAGAGCAATGTTCAGCACCACCCCATCTGCCTTTGCTCTTCTCCATGAATCCCAACCAGGCTTACACATCTTACACACACTGAAAGTAAAGAGTAAGCAAGCATAACCAAAAGGAAGGAAAGAAACATAGGTGCTCTGTTAAGAAACAGACAAGTCGTTGATTTCTTTCTAGGCAATCACTGTCCTTTGCATCTCTGGAGAAAAGACTCATACGAATTACAATGTCATTGACTGTCCTATTGTAATGTAGCCAGACAAGAGACACTGTTCTTTTCCTCCTTTCTCTGCCATCTCAAAGAGACTTGTACTGCTATCAGACTTTCATAAGGCACTTTACAAACACATTATTTGACTACATCGCTCTATGTCACAGAAAAATGAAAAGGAAAGGCAGGTTTTAAGACAGGAGCCTAGAGCCTCCCTTTTTCTTGACTTCAGGCTCATTTCCAAAACATTCATATAATTGTCTTTCATATGTTTAACATTGCTTCTACTCATACACTTCAAAACATAGAGGAATTTCACTTAGAAGGGACCTGTGCAGATCAGGTGCAACCACCTGTTCAACTCAAGGCATACACATAGATATATATTTTGGTTCAGGTTCTCAGTCAAATTTAACTTCAGTGAAGATGTCCTAATTTACATTTTACTGCACATTTGGTCCTTTGCACAAGTCACTATAATTCCCTTGGTAGGAAGTTTTTGCTGTTAGCTAAATGGATGGAAAACTGAGGTAGAGAATTTGAATGCATCTCTGCTTTTCCATCTGGTAATCATCATTAAGATCTGAGCTGCCTAGGTGAGATGTTCTCATCAAAATATACATCACTACATCGTTATTTCTAACTCATATATTAGGCAGGGTACTAGTGGAGGAAATGAACTCAATTTAATATCTTAGAACAAATTAATCAGAAAATGTTATTTCAGAATTTGACATATGCATTTCCAAGCACAAAACCAAGGTGTTTTCTAACTGTATTTGTATTTCAGTATTTTGGTCATGGAATATTCTGACAACTGTAAAATAAATAATCTAAAATGTTATTAAGAGAAAGAATAGTGTATTATTTTAAGTCCTTAAATCATCAGAATTGTTGCTAAAGAAGAGAAAACATGAATACAAGAACTCAAGAAACAAACAAGCTTTATAAAAAGAATTCATACCTATAATGGTCTTATTTGCCAGGAGCTCACATATTCATCCCAGCATGCCTGGTCACATGAAGCAATGCCAGAGACCTTAATGGGAATGCTTGTCCTAACAAAATGACCTTATACCCTATATAGCGAATACTTAGAAATGGCCAACATGGCTTGTGATATCCAAGTAACCTGACAGAATAACCTCTCACTACTTTTTATGCAAGTAATGAAACAGGGTTACATCAACACAGTTGTCTTGAATTTAATGCACCATAATTCACATACTGCCATGTCTTCATGAGATAAATCATATTTTTAAAGATACTTATTCTTTTGTATATATATATATACACTCATAAAGAAAAAAGGATGTGAATTCAACTCCTAGGAAGTGTTCTACAGTGAACAGTTACATTGCTGGGTGTCAGGGACGTGAGAGGGTCTCTCTGTGTAGGGCTGTGAAAGGAGACATGCGGAGGACAGGGTCTTCACACGTACACCCAGGTGGTTGGCACACTGGAGAGCAGGCACATGGCAAAGGGATTGTTTCTATGTTTGGATACCCTGCACAGTACCAGAAGCCTTCTCAGATCACATCCACCCCAGCCACACTGGGCTCTGTCCAGCCACAAGACCACAGTAAAGGAGAGAGTGCCAGACCTGCACGAAATGTCCTTCTCACTCAGCTAAATGTGGTGAGGAGGGATAACCCCATCTTCAGATGGAGAGGTATAACAGGAGGCTTATGAACATATACAAAATTGTTTGCTCAGAAAAGCCATATATCCACTAGAGTTCAGAAAATGTTCATTAAGACAAAGAGCACAAATGTAAAATATTTCAGTTGAAATCAAATGTATGCTCACATCCCCCTTGCAAATGAAATCTCCATGTCAACAAAACCCTTCTACACCCCCGTTCAGAGACAGACATTTACTGCAGGTCTGAATGTGGCTGCAACAATGCATGTCCTCCATTCGAAACCATGATATTCCCTGTACTGTTTATATAAATTGACCTTCACTTTTTTTCTGTGGTAAAAGAAACTGTAGCAAGAAAGTAACAGAAACTTAGAAGTTTGGAAGAATAAAGAAGGCTGCCGTCTAAGGTGGCACAGGATGTGAGAAATAGTTTTGTTTTAAAGCCAGGTAGTAACACAACCTTTGGGAAGCGGAGAGAGAATAGGAAGCACTAGAACTGACTAATTCAGTAAGTAGAAAGAGTTACATATTTCACTTTTTCATCAGCAATACTTGACAGCACTTAACTTCTTCATTTCCCAGGCCTCCAAATAGGTTACAGTAGTCGATGAGCACACATCGCTTATTCACATCTTGAATTGCAACAAAGTAATCCATTACAGCATCAACAACAATAAACTAGTCAGATATACAGAAGTTAAATATTCCATTGGAGCAAATACATACATGTAACAGCTGGTAAGTCATACTGCTAGCAGCTTTAGGAAGAAATCATTACATTGCTTGTTTATGTTTTAGCTGATCTTTAAGCCTTCAGCACTATGATTTTTTTTTTTTAATGGGAAGATAAGACATTATACAAAGCTTACTTGGTTACAAAATACCATCCATCTCTACATGAATATGCTGCCACAGTGTAGTTTCTTCTGCTGCTATGAGTTATCTATAAGCATCTATCCACTATTCCACTTGATTCACTCACTTCCATGCTTCCAAAATCTACTGGGTATGCTTTCAATATGGTTGAAAACATGAATATAAATGAGTGATGCTCCATCGGTACAAATACTTTATGGAATTCAGTAGGATTGTTTAAGTGTGCTACACAGGTTAGTTATATTTTCTTCAAACAGACAACAATTTAGTTCGGTAGCCTAAACAATCCCTTCCTCTGCTGGAAAAATCTTGGCAACAACTCGTTACACAAGCTGAAATAAATATAAGATACTAGGAAATGCAAAGGGTAACACACAAAGCAAATCTCCTTCCTTAAATGCCACACAAGTGACTATCCCCCTGTGCAGAATTACATTTTTAGTGACTGTTTTAATTCCCTTTTTTCCTCTTTTGTAGACACTTCGTATGTCCTGATACTACACTGATGCTCCTAGGAGTTCTCACCTTGACCTAATACCAGTATGGTAAAGCCAGCTGAACATATTCTTTTGTATAGGTTCACTGTAGCATTTTGGACACGGTTATAGCTTAATCTGCTTTTTAATGTGACAACTTCAACAACAGTATCTCCTACTACAATTATAACTGTAGTGCTTGGACTAGTATGGCTTTACCCTCCACAGGGATACCTTTCTACTGGCAAAATACTTTATAAATTACCTGCCTATGTACAGCTAAAGGAATTAAAATATGATATACTGGTACCAACAGCAGCTCAGGTATTTCTGGTGATACATTCTGTAGTACTTTTACTGAACCAAGTTATCTGCTCAATTTCTTTTTTTTTTTTTCCCACCTAGGATATTCAATATCTATATTGATACCAATATCATATATATCTGAATATATGATTCAGCATAATTTTGACTTTTGCTTTTGCAGCTCATATGAAACATATTTAAACAGTACCTGTAAGAAATGAGCAAACATCTGTCAAAGTTTTTAACAGTCAAAATTAATACAGCTTATTAGTGTTACCTTGAACACTGTTGTTTTATTTTACTTCTGTTCCATTTCACAATGAAATCTAGCTCAGGGGAAATAAAAAAAAAAAAAAAATCGAATTCTCTTGTTTTATCTTCAGGGGAAATTTTGCTCCTCTGCAAGAATAATCAGCACAATTAGACTCCTCGTAATTCTGCGATATTATGTGGCATTATTGTCGGACAGGTTTTGTGGTGACTTTTACATGAGATTTTAATTAAGTACAGAAATAGACAAATATGAAAACATCTTTAGGTCTTAGATCCCAAAGACACAAGAAATACTTCTTTAAAGCAGGTGTGCCTTCCTGGGCAGCTGTTTAAGATTAGTAAATTACAAGCTTGGGATTTTATTCTTAAATATGGCTAAAGAATAAACTCTTCAGTCTGGCAAGTTGGAGTCAAACTGCCACAATGAGCACCTGTTGAGAAAGCCCATTATTTGAAGCTGGGGGTTCTGGGTGAAAAGATCACTGTGAATTAATTTTGATTGCTTCACAAAACTCTGCATAACAAATGGTCTCTGACAAGGGTATCAGGGGACTTCCATTTGAAGGAGAGAAAAAAAGATTTTGTTTCTAGGAAGGTAACATAATCTCTGCAGTGACATTAAAACACACCAGTGGCTGCACTTGCTTGAATCTCCCTTCTGAAACAGATTGTATGTGCTTAGGTTACCAGGTATTAAGTTTTGGGAGGGAAAGACAAACAAATGATATCAAAATCTTATCTAAAAGGTTAGCTAAAAAGAATATGACCATAGATTCATGAATCCTGAATTGTTAATTGTTATTAATCACAGCCACATTTCTGTGTGTTCTGAATTGTTACATGCTTTGCCCAAAAGGAGGAAGAGAAAAGAATACATTGGAAAAAAAAAGTTTTTTCAGTTGACTAAATAAATCAGCAGCTTTCTTGTGTGAGTTAATTCTAATAGTGACTTAAGGTAACAGTAAGGATAATAACACTATCTGGTAAATATTTCTCTTGCTTGGTATACAGACTACTGAACGAAGCAGTTTTTGTCTCTCTGAAAAGAAGTTTCCATCCAAAATATACAAAAGTAATACCTGTCTGTCAACCCTGATTAAATCTAAGGCCAAGCTTACCATCTGTTTGTGCAAATGCAAAGCATAATATTCCATCAACTACTCTGCATGGCCAATTTACTTCAGGGTTTCCTGCAAAATGATTTTCAGTTCATCCAGGACTTATTTTTAGAACAAAAAGAATCACCAGAAAGCACTATGCTTTTAGTTAATAATCATGATCCAGTTGACTTTATGCTTGATTTGTCAACTCTTAGCCATTAATTTTACATGAATTACAATTTCTAATTCCTTCAAAAGTGACTTTAAAAAATATATCCATATGAAGACAATAAAATGCTCATATTGACTTCCCTTTTTATGTGTGTTCTGTTTTTAAGGCAACTTGAATTACATTATCGTCAGGGTATTAATTGTACCCACACAAAAATTTGGATGTTACTTGATTCATATGGGTACCAGAGACTTGTGACTATGACTAGAAAAACACTGCAGCCATGATAAAGTCAGAATGTATTCTGTTAAATAAAAATAAGAGAAAAACTCTAAATAAATCAAACCCTGCACTTAATTTATGGTAGCTAGGAATAAGTCTAGTATTAGACCACCAGCCACATAATCTTTCCAACTCTTGCAATATCTCTGTGTTGCACTACAGGGCACACAATGGCCACCTGAAGAAAGAAATAGAGATGCTGTTCTATTTATTTCTAAAAACCAGATTGATATATTGTCATAATCCCAGAACAGAAATACTAGAAGTCTTCAAGCAGTGGTGCTTTGCTGTTGTAAATAAAACTGATAACCGGACTTGTTTGGAGTTGGAAGTAAACTCCTCACTGTCTGCTCCATTTACCTGCACATGCCTCTGACAACACTACAGTCCTGCAGCCCTCATGTCCTCTGCCCTCCCACAACTTCCCAAACATCCATGCACAAGAGAGGAACTGACTGCACACAGACACTGCCTAGTATAAATTTGGATAATTTGAGGTATTTTTTCACCCAAGTTTTTTTTCTACCGAAGTTCAGCAGTCTGATATCGCTCTTAAAATTATCACATATATCTCTTCAATCAATAGATTTATTCTCTTGCTAATTCCACTGTTCATCTAACATAAGACATGAAGCAATGAGTAAAAGTGAATTTCACCCATTGAAAATATAGATGTTTTTTATCTCACAAAAACAGAGAAAAAGATGAAGTCTTTCTAATAATGCTCCTGTGATTCTACAACAGCACACTAGAAAAGTATGAGCAGTGAGAAATATGTAATATACCAAGGGCTTTTTTTTCTTCATGTCTTGAAAATAAACTACAACTTTCCTATGCTGAAAAGTTCTTCCTTAAGTTAATAAAATCTGTCACTTTCCATAATGGTTGATTTGAAGAAAGTCCACAGGTGCAGTATTCTGTTGTTCACAGCTTGGGAAGTCAAGGCTTATAATAAAAAGCCCTCTGTGTTATGGTCCTCCTTCCCCATCAATTCACATCAAGTATTATTAGAATCATCTGCCACCTCAGCGGTGCTTCCTCTGTGCTCAAACTGCAGAAGCAACAATGACATTTTACAGCTCTGCAGGTGCTGCTGTGTGTGGTCACGAACACAGAAGTGTGGCCTGCTATTGTTCCCCAGTAGCACTTTGATCTCAAACACAAAAAGCCACATAGCTGGCTGCCCTATTCATTCTTGTGCTGCGTTTATACGGGGGAGAGAAAGAAGAGGTGACAAGAGATGGGCAATCCATAATATTTATTTCAACAAATGCTTCAAATCTTTTTAAACATCGTAAGAACATGGCTCATTAAACTACAACAGCCTTGAAATTGTGTTATAAAACCACAAAACAAAAATCAATACTTGTGCTGAAAAGGAGGTAATGAAATATATCGAGTTGGTTGAAAAGTGGTTTGTATGAATCATAATATTATTATGTGCACATCGCTTCTACTCCCAATACTTAAAGTTAACAAACTAGGGAGTGTTTTCTATCCCATCACTTAAACAGGTGTTACAAGGTGGTATTTATCAAAGTTATTTTCCAGACTCAATCCTTCTGCCATCAGTAATGCTGGGATATAGGAGGCTTAGTAAAAGGAGACCAATCCAATGCATATTTGCTACCTGAGCTTCAGCTGTTGTATTATTTCACAGTCTAATCAATACTGTGCTCTACAATAGCAAGAGAAAAAGCCACAACATCACCCTGATGAGTCACTGTAGGTTCATTACTGAACCAGAAGGGGGTAACATTTCTGATTTTATAAAGATTAAATTTGGTAGCAGCATTTGATCCCTTTTAAATAGTTTAACTCTCTGCTTCAAGTCTTTTGCAATGACTTGCCCAGATTTTCATCAGTGTGACAAACTCTTCTAGAATCAACACTCCCTCTGCTGAAAAAAATCCTGGGAATATTATTTAGAATCCTCTCTCATTTATTTTAAAGTGCTTTTAAAGTTCACTTGCTCTGCAAGTGAATCCTGGGAAATCTAGTAGTTAAAAATATTTTAATGCAGGCAAGCTATAATGGCATTAATATCTTTCTCAAGAAAAAGATCAACCACGTATGCCTGAAAACAACAAAGAACAGAAGAGATTGAAGAAGAGATTGAATACTAACTAAATGAGACTAGCAAAAGGCTCAACAGCTCCCAGCAGCCACTGTACTCTCACCCTGCTCAGAAATAAACCCCCAAATCTGTCAAACTCTGTTTTTAATGTAATCAGGAGAAGACAGCAAAATCTTCCCATAGCAAAATTAATTCATTTAACAGGACAATGCTATATTCACACAAGTCTTTCAAGATGAAAACTATATATCAAAAATAAATTGATGGTGGGCGGAGTGAACTAAAAGCAGTTTTTAAGACTTGTGCAATGTGCTCAGATTAACTATTTCCACCAAAACAGAAAATACATAATATTAAAGAGAGTCCAAGACGGGGTCTGGTATACAGAGAAGGATACAGAGCATAACCTGAGACTTCTGTAACTCCAATTTGCTGAGGAGAAACAAAGTGAGAGTAACCCTTGACTTAGGACAAACTCATCCAAGAAATTTCCATGGTTGCCACTGCTGTAGCCAAAACCTTCTCTGCACATCACTTCATATACTATGAACATCTACAGGGTGGGCTGAGCCATTTCACTGCAACTCAGCCATTTCAAAATCTCCTGTCCTGGAGATGCATGTCCATCCCATCATTTTAGATAGTTATGGTGGCACTGGAAAGACTCTAAATGTCCACTCACCATGAGACCCCAGGAGCTTAGTTTTACAGCAAATCAGAAAGATTTCACTTCCTACATCATGTGAGCTTCTAATCCCAGCTGGGAGCTGGTTCTGCAGAAGCTGAGGAAATGCCATCCTGTAAATGAACATCTCAACTTCCCTTTGGCATGCAGAATGAACTGGTTACTCCAATTCCAGCAGGGATCCTTTCCAAATTATGCTTTGATTTTACTACTTAACAGCAGTGGGAGAAGGGGTGCTACAGCTGGTAGCTACTGATATTTAATCTTACATTTATTTTTACTTTATTGTTTTCTATAAATAGTCTTGTCTTTCACCAGCTCTACTGCTGTTAGAACCCTTTCCAGTAACTGTCAACATTACACAGAGCCTTAACCCTTGAGAGAGAAAGAAAGGAGGGGGTGGAAGACGAGAGACAACTACTAATCCTGAAGAGAGACAGATCACATCATCACAGGACTCCCTGCTACTTCAGAGCATTCTACTGTAATTAGCTGTATAGTAATTTCATTTGCTTAAGATCAGATCTCCCAAAAATGTTATTTGGAAATGCAGAACCGTGGATTTGGCCCTCTACAAAGGGCTAAGAGTATTCTGCTTCCATCTCCCCACCTGTCAGCTACAGGTGCCTGACTGCCTCATGGCTCTGTCAACACATGGCCCCCGTTGCTTGTATACAGAAAGACTAATCACACAACAAACTAATCACTTTCCTTTGATAACAATTAAAAAAAAAAATTACTTTTTTGGGGGGAAAACTGCTGGCCAGACAAGACAGGAGGCACTAGGATGATCTCAGTGTGTTTGTTTAGCATGTCAGCTCATAACTGTCCACTGTCATGGGACTTGGGCCATGATTTTAAGTGACTTTGCGTCAACATGTTTTTAACAGTTTGATTATTAGACATAGTAGCACTTTCTAAAAATCATGACTTTTACAATTTCACATCCTTATTTTACTCTTTTCTTCATATATGGGAAATACATAAAGAGAACTTATTACCTAGAATCCAGGCTAAAAGTTATCACTACATAAATAGCACTAAAATTGGAAATCAGCTACAGGCACTTGTTTGCAAGGCAGTAAATGGAATCACTCTTGCCTTGTATTGTTCCCAAGATAAAGGGACATTTTGTCTAAAAGGAAAATTTTAAAAGATTGTGGTTACATCCAATAGTTCAGCAAAAATACAGTATCTTGAGGCCTTTTGCAAAATCTGATGATTTGATCATACAATACAGTAAAAATGTAAGCATGTATAATATAGGATTAACTTTTAAACTTCATCTAATAAGTGGCAAATAATATATTGAGGTAGCAGCAGAGCACTTCCAGGTGTTCTGGTAGATGATGAAATGCAAAATAGCTGGTTTGTGTTGGCTATTTTACAACCATTTATATTCCCAGAGAGTAGCTGTGTATGATACACACACATTGTAAAAGACCAGTCTGAACAGTTTCCTATCTAAATCTGAAGAGTTTCCCATCTAAATATCCAAAATAAGCAAAAATTAAAGGTACGGAACTGTTGTTAGCATCATTTTACAAAACACATCAAGAGATTAGAGCAACTGGCCAAGGTCACATGTGTCCAGAACCAGAAGAAACTGCCATTTCCTAAACTATCCCCCCACGTTTTAACCACATGCAAACCATTTACATAAGCCTCCAAGGTTCCAAATCACTCATAATTAACTTGTAATAAATTCCATTCAACAACACTAAAAATAAAGGAATATGTATGCACTGGCTTGATGCATACATCAGCAGATAGTGAAAACAAAAAATCCTGTGCAGGAATTAAATTTCACTATTGCTGTCAACTTCTCATTTTCATTAATGGCTTTTAAGAAAGCTGGACATTTTTCCTCAGTCCATTTTACCTTTTCCCTCTATTTGACAAATATTGATTTTCATTTCCTCCAAGTTTAAGTGCATTGAATGCTACTGTGACTGGTTTGTTTGCTTTTTTGTTTGTGTCCCAGCTTTATTGAGGATACCAGCATGAATGCTTACAGCTTTCAAAAGAGGGAATTGGTTTAATAACTTCGTCAAATCCAGGAGAGAACACGGGAGCCCAGTCTACTTTTTCTATAGGTCATGTAAGAAAAGTGACTCTAGGTGACTACCTAATGTCGGTAAGGAGACTGCTTCAGTACCAGCCTCAGTGTTTCAAGCTGCTACTGCTGTGCTCTGTCACAACAGGACTAATTATGGAGTGTTCTCCTTCCACTTCAGTGCAAATTTAGACATATTGTCTTAAAAATGCCTTCAGTGGCATTTTAAGCTAAGTCTGTTTATTGTAGACAGTTGTTCCTTTAAGAGGCTTGGTTTGGAAGGTAACACCTCGTGAAATTCTGGCTCAAACAAGCCATAGCTTTATGAATTCTTTGCTGCCTGACTCACAGATACTTAAGCTTAACCTCCTTTTGTAAGATGATCTTAAGCTTTGCAAACCTGCCTAGTACAGTTTGGACTCTTCCCTATCTTAAGTTCTTGTTCACCAAATAAGAAATCCCACTGTCTTTGTGGTGATACAAATGAAGATTGCTTATGAAACCTATTCCACCCATTAAAATGTGGAAGGGGGGAGAAATCTCAGCGGATGGGAATAAAGATCTGGACTGAAAGGGAAAGAAAGTAGCACCTTAAAACTGCCACATACAGCATTACAGAAGTTGTCTGTACAGCACTCAGGCATTCACCAGTGTTAGAAGCCTATAAGCTCAGCTAACTAACAGGGGTTTAACTTAATTTACGTGTATCAGCACCAGAGGCCTATGCTGGTATTAAGGGTTTGCTACAGCTGAGCTAACTAGTGACCTAAAATCACAGACAGCATCTTTCTCAGCAGCAGCTCAGACACAAGTTGCTGAGAGGACTTGGTATTCAATCTAGACAACTAAACAGACACTTAAACCCTTGAAGTCTGTTCTCTCTCTCTCTGTAATTTGCTATTCTCTGAATCCTCTAACCAACAGACAGATAGGGGTTCAAACGAATGCACATTTTGCATTGAACACTCACTTAGTTATTGTACATATTAAACAAATGTTAGCTTCACTATGGATTATCTGACATTTTAAAATCCTGATGAAAGTAAATTCAGAATTATTCACTGCTAAAGGAAACTCATTTTCAAAACAGGCACTGCTTTGAAAAAATTATTACTATTACTCATCGAGTTATGGCTTCACTTTGAAATTATTTTCCTTGGAAAAGATGGGGGAAAAGAAAGAAACAGTGACCAGTGGAGTTAAATCTGTTACAGTGTGCCAGACCACTCCATTTTTCACATTCCATATTCAATTCTAAATAGTTCTTGTGTTGCACCACCTGATGCCAGGTGCTGCAGGGCTTCTGCTACACCCACCTGACATTGTGATGCTGCATTTTTAAGACCTTTAAATAATGAAAATAGACCTTTGCACTTCAGCACTGCGCTGGTCAAGAGAGCTGTCTGTACAGATGATGTGAATGTCTGCTAACGTGCAGAGACTTCTTGCTTTTGAAATGAAATGACACCAGAAGTTTCAGGGCTGATCATTCCAGTGAGAACCTTCCTTATTATCACAGGTGACCAAGTCTAACGTGGGCATGGAAATGGTTTTGATGCCCATCTAACCAGATTTTAAAGTTCTTTCCAAGAGTGACAATAACTGAAAGTTAAGAAGAGCTTGCAGCTTGGTTAAATAAATTATTAAAAGAAGGATGACATCACTGTCCTACTCTACAACTCTGCATCGGATGTTCTCACTATATACTGTGTGCTCTGAGTCTGCCACACACAAGATGCTGGTCTTGCCCACCATGCAGAGCATTGCAGAGAACAACTCTAACCCTCATGTGCATGTTCTTCACCAGCTCCCACAGTGCTACACAAACCAGAGCACTAAAGAAAATTCCTCTTTCCTGATCTTCTGTTTTCACTCTACTGCTCCCCTTCCCACATCATTGATTTTTTTCCTCCTGAGAAATTTAGACTGTGGATTCAAACACAAAGCTAAATTAAAACAGAAGATAAAACAGAAACTGAAGAAACTTGTGGTAGGACAAAAAAAAAAAAACCAAAACACAATTTGAACCAGAAACATCATTTTAATTACTAACATTCCTATATCTCACTTACCTGTAAAATATTTCGGCCACTGTGTGTGGTTCAGGGCCTCCTGGTATCTCACATCCCTGGAACAAGGAGATCTTCCCAGGAAGGAGTCATGACGCACTCTCCATCTTCCAGGCATCTCCTAGGCCATTGACAGTAGTCAGGGTAACCGTTCCGATATTAACTATAACCTGCATGTAAAACCCAGAAATATCAAATCAGAAAATCATAAACACAGCTGTCAGTAATTCTGTTCTCAGCTGAAGTTGCACACTTTTCAATTATTCCTGTTCTTTCCTATTAAAATTAATATTTTCAAGTCTCTACTCCTCCTTAACGTTTTGTCTAGGGATACATATTTATATAAGAGACCATGTTGTAGGTGAAATCTTTAAGTCATTATATTTCAACTCAGCAGTTAAGAGACATATTGCTTCCAGCTGGTAAAAATAATTGTACCCACTTATTTGCAAAACATTATTTTAGCTTCTGTCAACTTACATTCATGAGAGAAGGAAACCAAATGAAAAAATGCTAGTTCGATTTAAAAACAAACAAACAAACAAACAAAACAAAACAAAAAAAAACACAAAACAAAAAACCACAAGAAGACCTGACCAAAGAGAAACAAACCTGGAGAACTACTGAACACTGGCAGGGAAACAGACCTGGAACGCTACTGAACGCTGGCAAGGAGACAGCAAAAAAACAACTGTCATGTTACAAAGTCTCACCTTCTCCTGCCAAGTAAAACTGGCCTCCTGTTAAGGACACAGCCAGGTAGTGACTTGAGGACTCTCAAAAGCAAGAAGCATGCCCCACAGAAAAGGTCAAAACAAGCAGCAACTGTTGCATTTTAATGGTCAGCACATATTCTTTCCAAAGCAAGAACAATTCGAGACATTTGTTGCTCGCTGCAGCTAGGAGTACTTGCAACCTGTCCTTAAGTCTCAAACCACAGCCCAGCCTCGTAAGAAACACCGAAATTCAACAGACTTTTCCCTGAGAAAAGCGTTTAGGATTTGGTCATCATCAGCACCTGAAACAAGCCAGGCAGTTTGCTGCTTCCCTTCCCTTCTCATCCCTGCCTAGCTAATACAGAAACCTCATTCCCGCCCATCCCAGGTTCTACCCCGATCCTCTCTCCTCTCCGCCGGTATTGTGGGTCTTTTGGGGTGAGCCCTTCACGCCCTTTCATTCCGCCTGTCCCCCAACACCTCCCCAGTCTGCTCGGTGAAGTGACACCCGCCGGGGCTGCTCCGCGGCCGAGCTGCGCTCCCCGCTCCGCCGAGCGCCTCATCCTCGCTTCCTCGTCCCCCTACGGCATTCGGGGAAACCCCAAATTGCCGGGCCGGGCTGGCAGCAGTGCCCGGCAGGAGGGACAGCCCTGCGGTTTCCCGGCCAGCATGGGCCGGCCGCCTCCGGCCGCTCCGCCGCCGGCCCTTCCCAAGCGGGGAAGTTTCGCACGACATCAACCCAATTTTTAAATAAATCACGCCTGTTTCTGGGTGAAGAAAATTACTCGGGATGATTAACTGAACGATCGTTGGCGCTTAAGAGAAAAAAAAGAAAAAAAAAAAAACCAAAACCACCCTACCCCACTGTGCTTTATTTTAATAGATGATAAAATTGTGATGGGCGAGATGGAGGGGGAGGAGGAGAAAGGGAGAAGAAAACTTTGTTTCTAATGAGGAAAATGCGGCAGCGAAAACAAAAACGTAAAGGAAAAAAAAAATCTATTCTTGAATAAGGATTAATTCAGTGTCTGTGAATAGGAAACGCTGCGCTGGGTAATTGCAGCGAGGTAGCGCGGCTCCAGCTGCGAGGCGACGCGAGCACCTTTGTGCGCTTGCCAGGACAGCTCTGGGGAGAGGTAACTTCCCCCGGTCCCCACGGTCTGGTGTCGAGTAACGGGAAATTTAACATTCTGTGTTTCCAGAACAAATTATCCCCCCCACACACACACTCCACTCCCCCCTCCTTTCCCCCGCTTCCCTCGCAGGCAGCCAGGCGGGCGCTCCGCCTGACGGGGCGGGGAGGCCCGAGCCCGCCCTTGGCACCGCATCCTACGGGCAGAGGGATGGCGTCCCCGGCCTCCGCAGCTCCGTTCGGGGGTGGCAGGAGGAAGAGAAGGGAAAAGCCCCTCGGCAGCGAGGGGAGAACGGCCCGGGCGCCCTCCGCGCAGCGGGAGGCACGGGCAGCTCCTCCCGCCGGCACCGACCTCCGCGACGGCAGCGAGGGCAGCGCAGAGCGAAGCGGCGGCTCCGGGGCGGGCAGGGCAGCGCATGGGCGCATCGGGGAACCCCCGCCCCGAGGGCTGTACCGGGGAGCCTCGCACACCCCGTCATCTCAGGGAAACGCTTCGGAGGGGCTGGGGGAGGAAAGGGTCTGTGGGCCCTCGCAGGGGCCGCCGGGGCCGCGGAGACGCAGCTGCCCCAGGGGCTGCGCCCCCTCAGCCCAGCTGGGGGTGCGCTGTGAGAGCGGGGCGGGCTCCGCTCAGGGAACAGGGGCCAGGGGAATGCCCGAAAGTACAAGAAAGAAAATACCTTTTCTTTTTGGGGGGGGGGGGGTTTCTTCCCCCCGAAAAAAGCCAAGCGCGTTACGTTACCCAGCGGCAAGAGCGTCCGGGTGCCCCGGGAGCGGCTTCCCTTGGCACCTAAAGACTCCGCTTCCGCGTGGGAAGAGGTTCCGAGGGCTGGAGTTAAAGGCACTAATGAAACTCAAGCCGTGGAAAGGAAACAAACCCTCCCGGAGCGCTGGGGGCTGCTAGCCCTTCCCTGGCAACTTTTCTGTTGCACAAATCTCAACTCAGTTTAAAAGGAGAATTAGTTAGTATTCCACTGATAAAATCATCAAAATCCTTTTAATTTACCTTTTTCTGAGACCAAAAGGTGACTTGGAATTCTTAAATATTCACATTGACAAGCCAGCTGGCTCTAGCGTACAGCTTACATGTTAACAAAAATGCAGACCATGTACCAGGTGAATCATCACATTTGAACAGGAAAAGTCCTAAAGACATGAAGTCCAAGAGGTATCCAGACTACAGTGTTAATATGCATGATTCATAATCATAGAAAAGGGAAAAGTCCTCAAGAAAAGTATTTCTCAGCCCAGCTCTTCAGTTTTAAATACTCTCTGATACCCAATTTGCAACTCAAGCTACAGGGGTAAGAGCTAGCTGATCGCTTCTTGTTTAAAAAGCTGGGCAACTCTCCCCACAGTGATACTGAAGACAATCCCATGATGCAAAACAGCTGAATTTCGAAAGAGTAAAAAAAATATATATCTAGTCACATGGACACAAAATTGGCTATGCCTGTTTGTGTTTTTGAAGGCAGCCAATCTGATTTAGTTTCTGTTAAATAATGATGTAAAGAGATGAAACTCTACCGGGTGAAAACACTGGATTCTGTTTGACAAACTCATTTGAGGTTAATAATCATTGCAGGTGTTTAAGGGAAGCCAAATCATGTGCAAGGCCAAAGGAATTAGGTTTTGTTTGGGGTTTTTTTCTTTTTTTTTTTTTTTTTACAATCGAGTTATAAACCCCATATAATATATGGAGGCTTACAAGTGGGCATCTTTACACAGATATAGCAGCGTAAGCATGCCACAAACATACAATCTCATAAAATAAAATTAATATCAAATATAAAGCATTTGAACCAAATCAAGCCTTAAATGTAATAAATTATTTCCTTCAAAGGAAACTTACCTAGGCTCAATAAGGTCTTTGCTAGCAGCATTTTTTTTTAATAAAGAAATTAAAAATGCCAAAATATCTACAATTTTATGAGAAGGAGTTGAATAGTTAAGGAGAAATTTCCCACTATTAGGGGGTATGAAAAATATACTAGCAATTAATATGCAATACATATATGTATACCCATACTTACAAATATAAACACACACATACAACCTGGACAGTTCATCTTAACCAAGGGAAAGGCTAAATAATACAAAATGGTTACTAAATACAGGTACACTTTAAAAACACAGAGACAGCGAATTTTATCTGTTGCAAAAATGTATTTGATTACTCGAGTAAAATTACAGTATCTCTGCTGTTAGTAAGTATTAAATGTTAAAGAAACTGGACCTCTTTTCCTTTCAACTTTCCGAGAAAGTGCATGTAACAGTCCAAGGTTCCCCCTGCCCCCCCCAAATACCTAATACAAAATAAACAAACACTATACTTGTTCCCTTGGTCAAGGAGTAGGGCTTGGTCTTGTAAGGAACGTATGTACATTTTAATGAAAGTGATGTCTTATTGTATATACAGGAGCATCTACAGTTGTCCACGGAAGTTGTTCAAGATGCCATACTTAGCAGCATTGTGAAAGTCCAGCACATTTTCTATAATGAATATACCTACAAGGCAAAATGTTACGTCTCAGTTTCAACTACCAAAACAACACTTCAGTATCTCCTCTAATAATCCGCGTGCTTATTACTGTACAGAAATGTATTAACATTTAAGACGACTCAAGTAAAAAGCACAATACAAATAACAGTTCAAAACAGAAAATGTTAAACCTACAAAAATTAAAGCAGTTTTAATTTTATAATAAAAATCAAAAACTGAGCTGTGTAAAGGACCCACACTGTTCAGTCTATATTCTCTCGGTTCTTTTCTTAATTTTGTTTGGAAAAATTAAACAATGTGTTTGCTGATAAAGTTTCCAGCAGGATCAAAGTGTACATTTATATACAGATTTTTATTAGAGATCTAATGCATCACTGAGGCATCGCATCAATACCAGAGTTCATGTTAAACTGGATATAGAAAATAAGTTAATGCCAGAATAAGATCACCTAGCAGAACAGACTTGCAACTGCCATAAATGTTACAGCAAGTTTACAGCACTCTAGTCGATTAGTATTTAGTTCAAAATACGGGAGACCAAAGTTAATGCTTGCATTTGTTTGCAAAGCAAGGTTATATCACTAATAAATAAGCTCTCTTAGAACTCTAGAAGTAGAACATGGTACAAAACAAAGTCTTTGTAATGTTGTAGCCTGCAGCTTGAAAAAAGCAACCCTAGGTTGCACTATTCGCAGGAATGTTATTTATGGAGTTTTTTTCTAATTTGTTACAATTTCTTTGTTGTCTTCCACGAAACGAGTAAAACGGAAGTTTGTCCCATTTTCATTGCTTGCCATTTTCTCCAGACCAGCTAGAGGTGCATTGGGTTCTGAATTCTGGAGCTTCTCCAGGCTTCCCGTCAAGCCACTGATGGGAGAGCTGCCCCCGTTGCCCAGGCCTCCCGGTGCCGGAGGGATGCCGCCGTTCTGGATGACAGAGATCTCGTTGGTCTTCATGGCCAAGCCATTGGAGAGTGCAGCTGCATACTGGTTCCAGAAGCTGGATGGGTCTCCATTCCCTGACCGCGCAGCCAAATCCTTCTGAAACATTTCCGGGAACTTTACTGGATTGCCTCCTAGAAATGTCATGGGGCCATCCACGGAAAGTCGTCTGCCTCGTCTTGCAGGAGTACTGTTCCACATGTGAGTGCCCATGTGAACCTGGAAAGAAAGAAAGGAAGAAACAAACAAACAAAAAATAGAGGTTGACAGGGATTTCAAACTTATTTTGATCACTGAGAAGGCAGGAGTCCATGAACGTGTCCAGTCTTGTTACCTAATGAATGGCAGTAAAGGTAGAGGATGCAGGGCTCCATTTCCCATCTGGAATAATAAATAAACTACTTCTGGATTAGCCCATCATCATTACCCACAATACCCTCTTCTGCTGCTCAACACTGCATTGCTTCTTACTCTTTTTTTTTTTATTACACGTATTTAGTTTATAATGACTTTGTGTTATTCTGTCAATTGCAGATAGCTGCTTTCAGGGCTAGAATTGCTATGTCCACTTTCATTGCAATGGTAAGTATTGTATTTGACACCCTTTACCCTATAAACGTCCTTTTCAGACAGGCAGAAAGTATCCTTTACTGATTGCTCATTGGAGAGCCTCCTATATAGACAGAATGGTCTGAAAGTAATTATGCACCTCACATTACTGGCAGCAACCTCTAGAGAAATACTCTGTCAACAGAAAAATGTACACAGTAAAGTGCTCAACTGGTGTTCTAAAACTTAAGTGTATTTGCTTTTTCAAACACATATCAGCAGGAAATGTTAGTTATATAATCAATTAAAGTAATGCCCATTAGTTCCAGAATTATATTAATAGTTTTTTTAAACACTCATATGATAGATATGAAAAACAGCACGTTCAAGAGCTTTTTGCTACTTGAAGAGGTGTGTGAGTTACAAAACTCATTTCTCTGTTAATTAACACTCCTTACCATCATTTGCCTGTTCTGTTTCACACTCTGCATAGACAGTCTTTGCTGGTAGATGAATTTTAATTAAGTCAAAACAGCTCATGCCTTAAACCTGCTGCCAACATGAGCACTCAACAAGAGGCCACCTAGGTGGTCTACCAGAGCTGACTAAACACACAGTCACACCACAGATACCCAAAGGTGCCATGGCTTACAATATTAATAGATGTAAAAAACTGAAAACTCTCAGGAAGAAGAAAATGAAGCTAAGAACAGCAAGAGGAAAAAGTACCTTCAGATTGCCTTTTGTTGTGAATGCTCTTCCACATATAGTGCAGGCAAAAGGTTTCTCACCAGTGTGTGTCCTTTCATGGATCTGCAGAGCACTGGAAGAAGAAAACGTTTTCCCACATGTGTTGCAGTAGTGCTGTTTTGGAGTTCTTCTGGGGAGAGCAGGGAGCAGCACAGGGGATGTGGCAGAGGACAGCGGCCCCGAAGAAACTAGACCAGAGGGTGCTTCCTTGCTGTCCTGAGGAGAGCCGTGCACAAAGCCGTTAACCTCAGTCTTTATGAGCGATGACAGTGTATTAGCAGGCATAACTGAAGAGTTCTGATTAGGGCCAATACTGGAATTGGGCTCAAAAAGTTGTGATGGTAGATCTCGCATCTGATGTGTCAACATATGCTGCTTCAAATTACCCTTTGTGGAAAAGCCACGATTGCAAACTGTGCAAATAAATGGTCTCTCTTTGGTATGACTTCTGTAATGAATGTCCAAGGCACTCTGACAAGCAAATGTTTTGCCACAAATGTCACATGCAGTGTTTTTAAATTTACCTCTATCTCTGAAAGGGAAGAGCATACTCAGAGACTCTTCTTTAATTATTTTATCAGTGTTACTAGATGTCAAGTCCAAAGCACCACTGTTAGCAGGGGTTGGAGACAAACCGTTGGCAAACTCACTTGGTAAAGCTCTTACTGGTTTCTCTTCAATACTTGGTGACTTGTGGTAATCGTTGGTGCTGTTGGATGGGGACAAGGCCTGCATGGAAGAGGTAGACTCTGAGACAGCAGGGCTTCCAGCACTTTGGCTTTCCACATCACCACCAACAGATGACGAATCATTAGTCAAAACGTCCCCTTCCACTGACCCATTTTCAACAGACTTTAAGCTTGCCTGAAGTTGTTCAGCAAGTCCGGCATTGATCATCTTCATCTGATTTTCTAAAGCAGCAATACTTGACATTTCCAGGGGCAGAGGGGAAGAAGACAAGCTGTCTTGTGATGCATCCACAGATTTTGGTGTATCTGGCACGCTGCTGTCAGGACAGTCTTCCATATTCTCATCTGAGAAGTTGTCAATATCATCAAAATTCTTATCATCAAAAGATCCCGTATCTGATTCCATTGACTCAGGATAGTTTTCTGTCACTGGGGTGTTGGGGATCTGCCCTCCCATGTGCATTCGGATATGCTGCTGTAGCACAACGGCGTTGGTGAACTTTTTCTGGCAGATTGGGCATGAATGTTGCACTCTCAGCGGGGGCATGGCACGGTGGACACTGTAATGAGTCTTTAAGTTGCCCTTAGTAGTGAAAGCACGACCACAGATTTTACATTTAAATGGCCTCTCACCGGTGTGTGTGCGGTAATGCATTTTCAGTGCGCTCTGGCAGCTGAGAACTCGGTGGCAAATGATGCACTCGTTAGGATCGGTTGCCTTTTTGTCAATGTTTTCTACCAGTTGCTGCAACTTTGATGTTTCAGATGCTGGCGTTGAATCCAATAGTCCTCCAAATGGAAATTTTGCCTTAAATTGCTCTGACATTAGAGGCATCAGTGGATTTGTAAAAGTGGCGACACCGCTGGAGCCCGAGTCTGCTGCCGGTGAGCTCACAGAGCTACTCATGTTAGTCATGGTGCTCGTGTTTTGAGGGTTTTCTTCGATTTTGCCATTTGAGGTAGGCAAAGCACCAGACTCTACCTCATCAGAAAGTCCATTGGAAATTTTGGATGTGGGATCAGCTGTTCCCGAGTCACTCTTGACAGAGCAGGGAGGGCTAGCAGAAGGATGGCTAATGGGAATCGGCTGAGGCTCCTCAGTTTTGATGAATGGGGTCAAGCTTGGAATCGTTGGTGGGAGTGGCAGGCCAACAGAAGTTGTTAGGGTGGAGAGGACTGGCTTGCTGTCCAGCCAGCTCGTGACAGGTTTCTCTGGTGGTATAGACATCCCATAAGGAATACCCGTGCTTGTAGGAATATTGTCCAAATGCTCTGGCACCGGGTATGGATTCATTTGAATATGAGGGTATTTTTCTTTATGACGCTGAAAGTGGACTTTTAAGTTTCCCTTTGTGGAGAACCTGTTTCCACATATGTTGCATTTAAATGGCCTCTCGCCAGTGTGAGAACGCAAATGAATCTGCAAGGCACTGTCACTCCCAAACACTTTAGCACAGAACCTGCATTTATGCTTAAAGAATGCTTCATCTGAACTACTTTTTGCTTCAAAAGCAGTTACATTTGGTGGCTTGCTTTTTCTTTGCTGTGCCAAGGCAGTCAAGGAGTTTAAATCCTCTGCAGGTGTTCCAATATTGGACAAGGGACTGGAGAAAACAGAGTTACTAGGGGTGGGCTGAGGTAGAAGTGGATTAGATGCAGGACTTAATAAACTGCTTATTGCAAAAGCTGGTGAAGATGATGCTGATACTGGTGGGTTGTTGAGCTGTGAGCCACCAATAGTTGAAGCCACTTTTTCTGAGGACGATGTTGTAACTGCTGCTGCCAATATGTTAATATTTGGAGAAGAGCCACTATTGGATGGAATTAGAGTGTTGCCAGGGTTGCTCTGAGGTAGCTGTATAGGGGGTAGCTGTTTCACACCACTGATGCTGGCAGATTGACTAGCAAGGCTTTGTGCTAATCCAGCTGCTGCAGCCAGCTGCTGGGATAAATGGGAACTTAACGTGGACAAGGGGTTGGCAGATGTTCGTAAAGTACCTTGAGAAGAGCTGGATGTTGGCATGTCTGTATTTTGGGTAGCCAACAATAATATTTGGTGACGAATTTGTTCAATCAGTTGCAACTGATGAATCTGCTGCTGCTGCAATGCCAACAGTTGCTCCATCAGGGCAGGTACAGCGAGCTTACTGTTCGATGCACCATTACATCTCGCTTCCTGTGAGAACTGTGCTACTGCCACTTTTGTACTCTGCAGGTTTTCAATTATTACATTACTATTTATCACTGAAAAGTTGCCTAATGTTGTCAGATCCCCTATGTGAGGTAGAGAGGTTGTTACAGCTGAGGTACCCATTGTGGAGCTGTTACTGCTTGTAATACTATTGTTGACACTCTTGGAACTGCTACTGCTATTGTTAATGCTGGAAGCCTCCACATCCATGGATTCTTCCCTGTCAAGTTTGTTATGCTCTGAAAGGTCACTGCAGTCTACTTGATCTGTGTTATTAACTGTGTCATTCATCTGTTCATCAGGATTATCAGAAGGGGAACTAGGAGGGAAGGTTTCAGAAGGAGAAGCTGGATTTTCATTCACAATTAAAACTAATTGATTTTTAGTACAATTCTTCTTGTGTTGCAGGAGATCAGATAATTCAAAGAATTCAGCACAGCACCTGCCACAGACATGGGCGTCCTTGTTCTTAGTGGTTCGATTTGCTTGACCCTTTTCTGTGTCTCCTAAAACATCAAAAGATGATGGATTAGGAACCAACCAGTAAATACAAAAAAAAAAAATCTGCAAGACATTTTATTTAAAAGTACTGGTTTTATCTACCACTCTAAAACAGACTAAGATTGCACATGAAACTAGATCAATATTCCTACTTCATGAAAATAAGACAAAAGAAACATTTAAAGCTGTACAAGGGAGTTTTATCAATCCCTGTGTCTTAGATGATCATTTGCTTCAGATGATCCATCAAAATATAAAATACTATGAACTGAAGGCATTGGAGCATAATGAAATTCCATAGCAAAGTATTGATTTCCAATAATTCATACTGCTTATTGTCTAGTTGTCCACTGAGTGCAAATCAGCCATTTGAAGGACTCATTAGACTCTCACGTTCCTGTCAACCTTGTTCATTTTCAACTGATTCAAAGATATCTGTGACAGTTGCCCCATCACTAAACTAATTTGTAGTCATTCGAGGTCCCAATCAGTTGTTGACAAGAAAAAAAAAAGTACGTATTACCAAGCTACAGACTGACCCCCCCTTCTTCCAAGTTGCTACATAAGGTACAAGCTCTGAACGTGTGCTCCAACCAAACTTCATTTTGCTGCAGTTACAAACTGAACAGAAAAATCCCTTATAAAATGGGATCATTTACCATAAAATGGTAAAGTGCCAAAGCACTTTAAAGACCACTTTTTATGCCTCAAGCAATGCTTGTACAATTAAACAAATGTCGTATTTGCCACCAGGTACTTCACCAAAAGCAGTCCTTGTGGGATTCTGATCTGAAAAACACTTGTGTAAATCTGGACAATCACTAGATATACAATGAATTTACATCAGAGTAACAAACACCAGGATCTTGCCTCTTATCTATAAAGCCAGCAGAAGTTTTACATTTCTGAATAAACATGAAGAAAGATGAGCAGTTAAAAGGAAACATTCACATACAATGAGAGATAACTCCTGGTTTTAAGTTTGATAATGCTATGCAATTTTCCTAGTATGAATGCATTTAAAAACTATTTGCTCTTAACTGTTCTCAATTGTTTAACAGATTGTACTGAACCTCTCATTATAAAATCCTTTCATTGCATGTTTGTTTCCACTAGTTGCTCACATTTCTTATCACTAGGATCCATTTGTAAATTAAACATAAAAAAAATCTGACTCTGAACTAGCTGATCCTATTCAAAGACAGGATGGCTCCCTATTGTTTGCTCAGCATGAGGACACCAACTCCTGTTGTACAAATGGTGTGTGGTCATCTTGGAAGGCTGTGAAAAAAACTGTTTAATTCAAGGATTACCTCCCTGCATGTTTCTCCCCTATACTAAATCAGATAATAGGTAGTTTCCATGACTTCCAAATTAAATCTCAGAGAAAGCTAAAGCAAGAGTTCCTGTAAATCATTTCATTTTAATTTTCTCTATTCTGTCTTAATGAGTTGAACCTAAAAATGTTTCCCTTTAGTAAGACAAAGAACCTGACGTGCCATGCAGATCACTAGCATTTCATTTCACATTTTTGCTTCTGACAGTATTTTATCCAGCTATTATTGTTATATGCTTGGATCCAGACTTTAGTACAGGCACACCAAAAATATCATAAATGTCTCTAGCAATGTAATAGAGTAAAGAAACTAAAGCAAAGTAGCAACTGTGATTAGTTGCAAAATTAATGTTTAATCATACTATGAGTGATGGATTCCAATATATATATTTTCAGTGCTTTTAGAAGTATTTTTCTGCTTAGTGGGCAAAAAAGGGAAGAAAAAAATATTAAAATAAAATTTATTAAAGTTGTATGCTTTCCTTCAGCAATTGTGTTGTTTAACTCAGGATAAAAATAATATGACAAACATTCCACTTAAGGCTTTTTATTTTGACAACCAATTTCAAAAGATGCATCCATTTCAGATGCTTATTTTAAACTAGGAAATGCAATTCCTAATATATTCAACAGAAATGTTATTTCTTTCTCTTCACACATTTCCATATGTAATGGTTATGTTTCCATCTACTTTTACAGCCAATTATGAAGGAACAAAAGCTATTCTGGTTGTTCACACATTTTCAACAAAATGCATTAAAACTATTATGTCAGCATGTTCTATTAAGCTCTGCATTCAGTGGAAAATACTTTTCAACCAGATCACATTTATCAAAACATAAAGCCACTTTAAAACACAGTTTTGCTTGGTCAGCTGTGCTTAGATAAATAATGGCAGATTCAGAACTAAATAACTAGCAAGGAAAATCAGAAAACCGACTTCATCATTTGTACACATTACAATGGTATTGCTACAAATATTTAGCACTTCTGCCCTAAAACTAAAACATATCTGATGCTTTTTCATTTACAAAATACCAAATATCTTTTTTTCCTTAAATAAGTGAAAGTTTATCCACACACCTATCCTCTCTGCTTTTCTGAAACTTATTTACATTGTTGCTTAATGCAGATTTGAATGTTTTATAATCTAAAGGTTAACTGCATGAATCTTGTGGAAATTCGGATATCACACACATCACAAGCACCACAGTAACATCTGTGCCTCAGTCACAGGAAGATTTTTCATTTCAGTATTTGGTGATTCAACTCAATGGGGTTTAAACAGTCTTTTTAGAAAAACAAAAATACTTTTAAAAGACTTCTATTAAATTAGCGTTGGGATTCAAATGTTCTGTGCTCCACATCGACCCCTATTATACAGGAGTGAAAAGGTTCACTACTGAGCAGCGTGGAGGGTTAAAAAAAGTCATGCAGGTTTTGAAAAGTGCAATTCTACATTTCATAGGAAGAGAATACAGTGCGGTTTCCAGTGCACGGTTAAGCACTATTGTGTCTGACCACATCTGCTAGCTTTTAATATATTTCCTTGAATAATCTGTTCTGAATAATATAGTAATTGGTGACCTGACTAATAAAGTTTCTTTGTTGTGCCTATCATAGCAGAGAAACCTTCCATCTTGCTTTAATGTAGTGCTTACACAATTAAACGTACAAGTAATTCTGCAAAGACTGACAATATGCAAAACTCAAAGAGCAGTAATTTTTTTTTTAATGTCCACAACTTAAAAATGCATTAAGGATACAGGGGACTTGCAATACAAAGTAAGATGTTGATTTTTCATTTTACTGGTTTCTTAAGGATCATGAATTTTTTGGTGCTCAATCTACATTATTCATCTGAAACTTATTACTCATTTCAAACTTGGGAATTTTAAGCCACTTGAGATGCATATTCTAGAATGGGAACCAAAACATTCCATAATGCTTAACAAACTTGTAAAAAAGAAAAAAATAAACATCTGCCTTCCACAGCGAAGGAACTGAACAAGGACTTACAGTCTGAAAACTCCTAAATATTTTATTTTAGATGTATTTATTATATATATAAATGTTTCCAAAATTACCTCTCACTAAAATTCTTATTACAATAATAAAGCGCTTCTATATCTACCAACTTTTTAGCAGCTCCCTTTACCCACTGAGGCAGTTCAAAATCCACATTTTCTGCACCCCCAGGGTGCATTAAGACTTTTAAGTATATCTGTCCCCAAAGCATACCCACAGCTTTAATTCCTCCTTCCTTGACCTCATTTACGAATAGCAAGTTTTAGGTAACAATTTGTGCAGAAGACAACTCCTCGCAAGATAAGGTGGTTGGTTGTGCTCACATTTAACTCAGTTCCTGATCCCATACCATTACTGGCTATACAATTCTCCGATACGTTAAAGCAAAATTTTCTCAGAGATTCTCTAATTTGATTTCAAAAAACCCTAATAATCTCAAGCAATCTTGAAACGACGAACAAATTCACCCTAATGAACACAATTAAAACCCCTCTTCCTTATGGATGAATCAAAACGAACACTAGATGGGGTTCCAGTTGCAATAGTTTCTTCAAAAAGTTCAGTGCAGTTCCACTGTTCCAGTGACACGTAAAAGAAAGGCTCCTTAAGGCTATATCTAAACTTTGACTACATAAACATTGGCAAAGGGACAAGAAACTAAATCCCTGTTGTTTGGAGGGTAAAACGGAGCTATGGGAACTACCTGTCAATCTCCTCTTCGGGGGTCCGGCATCTGAGGGGTGACAGGGGAATAGGGTTAGCAAAAGAAGCAAAGCTGATAAGGTGAAGCTAAAATAAACTACTAACTTCCTGCTAAGCAACCAGTAAGACTCAATTCGGGGGTCACTGGCAAGATATTGAAGTACATATTGTGATCTGAACCCTGTCACCTTTGGATGGAAGGAGGCTAGCAAAGGTTAAAACAGCTGAACACTTCATTTTTTTTTTTCCGAGCACCAGCCGTACAGACGTGAAGAAACAATTTCACTCGCGCGTTTCAACTTTCAGTTTTCCAAGACTGCAAAGTACGTAAGGTGCGATGCACCTTCCAGTATGGAAAACACGCACAGAAAAGTGTCTTCAAGGGGCATTTGGCAGGAGCTGCCCCTTTTGTTTTTTACAAAGAGTTTCAAGAAACATACCTGTGTTTTCTGAGGCACCTCAGATCACTTCAGTAAAGATTCATGTTTCCACAATTAAAGCATGAATATGGTTAAAAGCCAGTTATGCAATAAGCACTGGTACAGCTAAATATACAGGAGGGCTTGTCCTCGGGGAGCCAGATGCTACTTAGCATCAAAAGGATAAATAAGGTACAAACTAAAACATAAATATTTTGCAGCAAGACAAAGATTGGGGTTATGTAGGGGAAACACACACAAAACAGGTCTGAACTAACACCAGGTTTAGACAACTTCCACCATATGGGTTTCAGTAATTATTTCTAAATTTCATCTGCATAAGTGATATTTCACAAGGCCCTCTACACCCTGGGCTCACCTTTCGAAAAAACGCAAGTGTTTGTGTCCTGAACCAACAGACTGCAGTTACCGTACAAAAAGGCCTAATTACGTAACAAACTAAAAGCAGCCTAACTAAGTAATTCTGTCTCTTGAGCATCCTGTCCTTCAGATTTTACTGAGGAAAGCAATCATAATTTCTTTCTTTTCATGGGCCCAATAGCAATGACGTGGATGATTATAATGCTGCAGCAGGAATTCCCCAAAATCCATTATTGACACAAAAAGGCACTGGTTCTGATGAGCCTTTATACAGAAGAGCAGCAAATATTTTCTCTTTCTAAAAGTCTAGATGGTTTATTTCTCCAATATAACTTTTGCCTTGGAAAATTACACTCCAAGAATATTCTTTAACAATTCAGAATGTAATTCCAACCAACTTTAAAAAAAAATTCTAAAATGTCATGAAAGTAGATGGAGTTATTAACAAAAGGAAATAATCCCGCGATCTCCTACCCACTTCCTACCAGTAATTAGTTACTTGTTGAATATAATTTATGCTGCAAGTAATTTCTGCTATTAATCTGAGAGCTGCTCTGGTTACTCCAATACGAACTTTATCAAATGTGCACACACACAGGATTTTGCAAGGGTAAACTTACTTATCCATTGATTGCACCAGAAATACATTTTAAGTGGAAACTCTTCCTGGTGGGAGTGAACTGCATGAGCTTTGAACTTTAAAAAAAAAAAAAAAAAAAAGAGAGCGAAAAAAAAAAATCAAACCAAAACATGCTGTTACAGTCTGAGGAGCTTTTTTCCTATAGCTCTTTAGATATGAAACCATAGCAGAAAGTTCTAACAAACCAGAATTCAAATCAGATGCAAGAATTGTCACGGAACCACTCTATTCATTCCCTCAGAACACTGCCCAGCACTACCTCACTGCAAGTGTCTTAAGGGCTAGCGATGCTTCTCTCGCCTGCACCCTGCGCAAACTGTAGATGGATTAGCAAACCTGAATTCACAGCATGAAAGGAGAATAAAGGAGCGTTTGGAATTTCGAGGTTTTGTTTTGCAATTTCAAGGCATATAATACAAACTCGTCCTCGTCGCAGCTCACCCACCCAGTCTTGCTCAAGTGTGAAGTTGCTGCCAGGGCTGGGGACCCCGGAAAGGCGGGGGTACCTCTATGCTAATGTTATTACAGCGTTCTGAACTCTGAAGCACCATTACAAAACACACCCTCTGGGTAACTTACTCAAAACTTATCATCTAACCGTGTAAAACAGCCATAACCCAATACCAGTACTAGAGAAGGGAAGGGGGAGGCTCCTATAGATTTTTAGTAAAGCGCATTGCTTTTCCTAGGAAACCGGTCGGTATTGAAAAAAAAAAAAACAAAAACAAAAACAAAACTTCGTTATTCACTTCTTTAACTCAAAATAGCCACGTAAACTAAACAAAAGCTTCACTGCCATGCCATCATGTCAGGCAAGATCCAACTTACTTCAAGGACATCCTTTAGCAACAGGCAGGAAAGCTGCTCAGTTAACATTCCTTTCTCACACTCCCACTGTCCTTCACTTGAAAACGATGTGCAAAATCAGATCAAAAGACTAGAACCAGAAGAAAACGGCTACTTTTAAGAAACATACTTGGAGGTTGTTTTGACCTGTTCCATCAACTAAAAACAAACAAAAAAAGATAGCGAAGGTCAAAAGATGCAGTCATACGAAGTGAAGATGTGAAAAATCCCTCTCTGCTTTCCCAGCAAGATAATTTCCATCTCAGCTTTCCTTTTCTCTGCTTACTTTAAGAAGTTCCAAATTCTTTCATAGGAGGCCGATGAAAGACAACTAAAGCCCTAATGCTTCCCCAACTGGTACTTTAAACTTCGAACGGAAGTGGGAATAATATCGTAAGAAAAATAAATACGTTTACTGAGATGAGAAAGGGGATTATGCTGAGGAAACGGCAAAACTCGAGTGCACTCAAAGCGCGCAGAACTCAGCTAAAAACCAAAAATCGACTCCCAGAACCCAAATGACTTTCAAGAAGCGTTTCGCAGAGCTCCGCGGAGCTGACCTATTTGCCGGTGTACGAAGCGGGCGTCCCGGGGATTTCGGATGCCGGGTAAACGCTCACAAGCGAAGCACAACACCCCACAAACTTTCCGACCGGATTCCCCTCGCGGAGCCCGGGACTCCGTCCCTGGTGGTCTCTCCGCGCAGCCGGGAGGCTCCGGCACTGCCGCGCCCGGGGCCGGGCGGCAGCTCGGCGGGCCCGGGGCGGGCGGCACCGCCAGCGCGGAGGGTCCCTCGCCACAGCTTCCCAGAGAAGCTGCCGCGGGAAGTGCTCGGTGCTCCCGAGCGGCGGGGCCGTGCCAGGAGGCGAAGAGGCTCCGCCGCACCCGGTTCGTCCCTTACCTGCCCGCCTGAAGCGCTTCTGCGCCGCGGCCGGCGGGTCCCCCCGCGGCCCCCCGGCGCTCGCCCTCCTCATGGCCGCCGGAGGGGCCGGAGGCTGCGGTGGCGGCCGCAGGGAGGGCGCTGCCCAGGGAGGACGCTGCCCCGGGCCGCCCGGCAGCAGCTCTAGCCGGCCACTTGTCGCCCCGGGTCCGGCACAGGTACGGGCAGAGGCACGTCCCCTCCGCCGCCCGCACGGCTGTGCCGCACTCGTACGAAATCTCCCTGTTCCGGAGGGGAGGGAAAAGGGGGGTGAGAAAGAAAGGGTGGGAAAAAAAAAAAAAAAGATACTTCACATTGCTCTCTCTCTGCAAATCCTGGCGGACACAAAGCCAGCGTTTATCCCCCCTCGCTTACCAACTTGGAGGAGAGGGGGAGACGGAGAAAAAAAGAATAAAAATAAAACACGGGGGAAAGCCAGCCAGCTCCCCGCTGCCCCGGAGCCTCCGCGCTGCGGCCGCGGAGCCCTCTTTTCGGCGCGGCAGCTGCGCGGAGGCCGGAGCGGTGGCGGCGGCTCCTGGGACGGGGCGATCCCCCCGCGGCCCGGCCCGGCCCGGCCCGGCGGCGGCAACTTTTCCGCCTCCAGGAAGCTTTTGGTGCAGCCGGAGGCCGGGGCTGCTGGTCGGCGGGGCAGCGTCCTCCGCTCGACAGGACTGCGGGGGAGCGGGGGGTGCGGGAGCGCTGGGGTCCGCGGGGGGGGAAGGAGGGACGGGCGAGAAAGTGGGTGCCCGGGGGGGATTTTCCGGTCCTTTCGGGGGGACGGCGCGGGCAGCGTGTGTGGCCGGACGGGGCATCCGTCCCGCGGGGCTACGGGATCAGCCGCCCCACCGCAGCCCCACTTTGTTTCCCAGCTCCACGGGGCGCGGAGAGAGACGCGGGGGGCGCGGATCCATCTCCCGCGGGCTCAGGATGCCAGACCGCCCCGCTGGGAGAGGGCGGAGGGAAAACATCAAAAAACGGAAAGAGTTTGGAGTTTCGTTAAGAAACAGACGAAACAAAACGCTGAGTTCAAAAAAATTAAATAAAACCCAAGAACTTGGAGCAAAACCCCAGAAGGACCCCCCCGCGTGTAACTCTGGGAGATCCTGCTGTCCCGCACCTCTGCCCGGCGCGGTCCCGACTCCCCGCAAGGTAAGTTCATCTATTTCGTGTGTGTTTGTGTTAAAATGTGTGCGAGGGAGAGGAGAAGAACTCACCATTTCGCTGGGATAACAAGGCCAGATCGGGGTCGGATTGGAAATGCTGAGGCTTCGCCTGCTTCCTCCGCGACATGCTGGCTCAAACATCAGCTGGGGCAGAATAAAAAATTACTAAAAAAAAATCTTCTCAAAATTACGGAAATCGAGCCTCCCCCCCCCAGCCTCCCCGATCCTCCGCGCACCGCGCATGTGTCCTGCTATAATTATGATTATCAATAATGCATTGCGATTAATCATAGAGGGGCTCTTTGAAAGGCGATTGGCACATGGCCAGCTCTATTCAAACCAGCTCGCCTTAATCAATTAGGCGCTGATTTGCTGGAGACCCTTGTCTCTCCGCCGCTCCCACCCAATGAGTCGATCCATGTGGCAGGAGAAGGGGCTGGATTTCCCCAAAGCTGTTTGGATACAGTTTAACCCTCTTAGCAACCAGCTGGAGCTGTATCGCGCCATCCCGGTTACTATAGGAATGTGTCTCCCCTTGCCCCTTCCTCCAGCCCCGACGGGCTCCCCTCGCCTCCCTCCCTCCTTCCCTCAGCTTTGAGCTGCATTTCACTTTTTTTCTTTTTTCTTTTTTTTTTTTTTTTCCCAAAGCTCCCCCCGCCTTGCCCACAGCCCAACCGGTGGAGGGAGGGCAGGGTGAGCAATAATCGATCGGGGGAGGAAGCACGGCGGGGGGCGGTCGGCGGGGAGTAGCGCCCCGGAGAGTCGGTCCCGCACCCGGCAAGTGCCTGTGCGGGGAAAGCCCCGGCCCCGCTCCGGCCGCTGCCGGCCCCGCGAGCTGCCACTCGCTCCGTTCCGCCGCTGCAAAAAGTTTTAGGGTGTTTTTTTTTTTTTTTGTTTCCTTTTTTTTTTTTTTCCCCTTCCTCTTGTCCCCGCATTACAAATAAAGATCCATTTCGCCCTCTCCCAGCCCTCCCCCGCTCACCCCCCCTCCCCCCGCAACTCCACTTCTCTTTCCATATATCACGGCCCGAGGGGTGCTGAAAATAGGAAGGGTTTGTTTTTTACCTCACACATTCCCAGGACAATTAGGGCGCCGCTGGGAGCGGCGGGCGGACCAGGCGGCCGCTCCGCCCCCGCGCCGCGCGGGTTGGCTGCGCCCGCCGTCAGTCCGCCCGCGGGGCGCGGGGCGAGTGGCCCCGGGGCCGGACGGTGCGCCCTCGCTCCGCGGTCCCGCTCCGCTCCCCCTCCGGGCCCGCGGACGCCTCCGCCTCCCCGATCTCCCCCACTCCACCCCCGGGTCGCTCCTGACTTTTGTTTCCCTCTCGGACGCGAGAACGACCCGCATCTGCCCGCCGGAGGCGCCCCCGGCCGCGCCGAGCGCCGCGGCGGAGCGCGGAGCGGAGCGGCCCGCCGTGCCGCGCAGGGACGGCCAGGCTGCGCTCAGTGTGGCCCGCCGGGGCTGTCCGGGGGCCCTGCGCTCCCCTGCTTGTCCCCGGGTCCCGAACACTCCCAGCACAGGGACCCTGCGGGCACTGCGCTCCTGTCATGGAATACATACATCACACACCGAACTTTTACGCCCGTGTGGTACTTCCACAGGAGGCACGTCTTACAAACAAATGTCACGGTCTTGAAATAAAAAGTTTAGTTGCAAAGAGGCTACAGACAACGCTGTTTTTAATATCTCGTATGTCCAGCGCTACACGTACGCCGTGGGTAAATGGCGGGTGTCCCCCTGAGCTCCGCTCTCCGCGCCCCTCCGCGTGTAGCGCTGCTCTGGCCACGGAAAGTTACTCCGTGAAATAGGCTGAATCGGCAAAAGCGGGAGAGCAGGCGGCTTCTTTCCCTCCACCCTGACCCATCTAGTGCTCTCTCCTCCTACTCCCCCCGCTGGATTATTTACTCTTCTATAGAAGCTACTCCTTTTTCCCGTATTAATATTAACAAACTCTCTGCAAAAGCAAGAGGCTGATCTGATACAACTCATTTCAATTTCAAATGAGCCGGTAAAACCTAGAGAGTGAGCGAGAGGAGAAGGCAAAGAGGGACAAATCTTCCCACTCCAGGAACCGGCTCACTGGCGTTTTCTTCTCATTATTAAACGAAAGAGACAGTAAAACGTTTATGAAGAAGGGTTGGGGACAAAACAGCCGCAAAAAGAAACAACCAAAAACCCGCATACGAACCGAAAAAGCCTCCCAGGTGCCACTCCAGTATTTAGTCAGCGTTGCAAAGTGGTCACTGACGCTTCTTTTCATTTCTGCACAGGGCGAGCCCCCTCCCTCCCCGCAGCATTCGGTACAGTAGATTTTGAGAAAAAGACAAACGAAGCTATCAGCGGGGATGATGTTGAAGAATGAAGATAATAATGTTGCTATAGGTGGTACTTCACATGACATTATTTTTCACTGAATATTTAAAGAGATGTTTCGGCAGAGATGGATACACTCGGCGCAGGCTGTCACCCTCCTTACCCTGAGACAGTGGGAAAGAAACCGAACCTGAACGCACAGAAGCGCACACGTTACTCACTGCTAGCCACACGTAGATGCACACAAAATACCCACGCGGATCTATTGCACATTTGTGTCTGTATTTCTAACTATATCAATCACTCCATTAGATTCCTACGGTTGCTAAGCCAGACGCTCTCCCAAAATTATTCGCGTTTACCATTTCATTATACTTTTGCCGATTAAGCTTGAGACAAATTTCCCCAGATGCGCAGTACCTTTGCTTCGTGGCTGGAAAAAGGCGGCCGTGGACCGGTAATTAAAAAGCAACAACAGCAACAGTAAGAAGGAAAAGAGTGGTTTAAAGAAAAAATAAATTAATCTGGAGAAATTAAGTTTTACAACTTTTTTTTTTCGTTTCTCCTCTCCTGGCTAGTGCTAAAGCGGCACCTGGTATTTCACCCAGGACCGGTTGATTATTTATTGTTTGTTTTCCTCTCCTTCGCTGGGGGCCGGGAGGGGTGGGGAAAGGGTGGGGGCAGAGCAGCAGTGCCAGGGCTAGAAAAAAATCGGTCTTTATTGTTGTTGATAGCAATACATCAATTAAACGTCATTGTCTCTAACAGAAGTTGTGAGAGTTCACAAGCGTAAATACTGTGATTTCGGGTTTTCCCTCTCGAAGCTCGAAATGACAGTGACACATTTTTCCCTCCCCGCCACACCTTGGAGATTTTTTTTTCCCCCTCGGATTATTCTTTTTAATGGAAGTGGGAGGCTTTCTAATGTGCTTCAATGCAAATCAGCCTGGCTGCAAGACACCCGTGGTGGGGATCGATCTCCAGTTCATTGAGATGAGCACTGAAGGGAGATGGTAAACAGGGGATAATTTGCAGTTCATTCTGCTGAGAGACGATTCCAATGAGATGCATCACACTAGACTGGATTATTATTATTAAGGTTTGCGATCAGACACAGCACCCGTAACACGGTGGGGTTAAAAGCTGCGCGATCCCCTCACATAGTTACAATACATCGTTAATAAGGATCTGGGGTGCGGGGGGCAAATCCAACTGATTTAATATTTTGTGCACATGCCCCCCGACCCCTCTCGCCCCAGCGGCTCGGGGCTGGCGGCAGCTCCGCGGCGGAGGCAGCCGAGGGTCGGGGCAGCCCAACCTGCGGCTCCGCGCCGGCCCCGCTGCCCTGCACGGCGGTACCGGCTGCGGGAACCAGCCTCCCCCGGTAACCGGGCCACTCGCATGGTCACCCTGCGAAAATACCCACTTTCCAACTAGCAGGGCGCTTGGTCTTTATATTCTTTTCTTTCCTTCTCTTCCTCCGCGTTTTCTATGTTCTCTTCTTGCCTTTATTTTAGCTGAAAAAGCTACATTGCACTGGAGTTGCTAAACGGCGCTGCAGCTGACCTCGCAAGTTTGCCGTTTGTCAGCTAACACAGGTTACATATATTTTAGAAATGTGTGTAATTAGGGGCTTCCAGATGCTGCAGTCAGCTGGGAACTTGGCTTTATGCTCCGCTGTATAATAAACTTTTGAGACAGTCCTGGGGCGCAGCTACACCGGGGCAGCAAGCACCAGCTCTCCGGAATTGTTTTATTATCAATAGCCTGGATCACGCTATTCACTATGGACATTTCAAGTCCTGTGACTGTGTGGGTTTAGGTATGACTACTTTTGTGTACATACTGTCAGCTTCCCCCTTCCTTGCTCTCTCTTCTGGCTTTTTTTTTTCCCCCTTCTTTTTTAATTCATTTCCTAATGGCAATTCTCCAGGGGGAAGGAAAAAAAAAAAAAAAAGAAGGGGAGGGGGCACCAGAATTGAATCCTTCTCCATTATTACTGACAACTAATAATTGATCATTGCACACAAACACAAGCTTTTAGCCGCATAATTGAATCGTAAGCAATACGGGTTGAGCCAAAGGAAAAAAAAAAAAAAAAAAGAGGGAAAGAACCTCTCCCTCTCTCTCCCCAAAATCCCAGAGAATCTCAGTGATGGACTCCTCTGCCCCCGAGATAAAAATGACTAATGCCATAACCAGCCAAGGTGGGATTATTTAATTCAATTCTTTCTTTACACATTTGCCGCCTTTTGTTTGACCTGATGGCCGGCAAATTTTTACACCTAGCTGTCCCTTTTGAGTTTATTGATGAAGGTGCTTCTGAAATGATTATCAAGAGATTTACAGCCATCACTACCCACCTACGGGAATAGTAGTAAAATCAATCCCTCAATCAATCAGACCCCTCTGTGCATATCTTTTTAATCTGCTCTTTTAGCTGTTTTATTACAACACGAGCATTAAATATGTTTGTTTCAAATTTAACACGAATGCCTCCGAAGGACTCTGTCAATTTAGACATAAATCATGAAGTAAACAAGCTGGATGGAAAATTCTCTTACTCGGGCAAGAGAGTTAAAATCTGAGGAATAAAAAAACATCCCGCATCAGTGTATAGGCAACTATTCCATATCTGCAGCTCACAAGGCAGGAAAACAACATACAGAAAGATAAATTGCAGCACTGCAAAAGATTTCTGTGCACTCTTACATGACTAGAGAGTGCAAGTAATTACAAATATTCCTACCCCCTAGAGCCTATAATTATTTCCTCGATTTGATATCTTTTTTATATTGGAATGTGTTATTTTCATGTTAAAAAATAATTTTTTTATTAAATACCATTCACTTGAGAAAGTGTCTTGATTCTTGATTTCAACATTATTATTGACCCAAGGTATCACTCTATTCTTTATGTACCTTTTTTTTTTTTTAGGTTAAAAAGTAAATTAGAGGGTATTTCAGATAGGCTGCTTAGGTCAAAAAACTCTCCCACTAATTTGTTACACAGTGGTCATCAGGTATGGTCAGAATGAGTCTATTAGTTCCACAGAGAACCAAGAATTTTATTTGGTGCCACAGGGGAAGTTTTCTCTGCAAACCACATGCCTTTGCATCCCAGTTTAATTTTTTTTTTAATATCCTAGTGTATCACAGCCATATAAAGCCACCATGTGGCTCCACCAGAGAACCAGAAGTTCAGAAATGAAGTGACAGAGATTTCTCCAGCCCTAGATTAAAATAAAACAAACCCTAAAAAGGATTCTGGGCTACAAAAACATCTTCCAAAGACATATTGTGATGTCTCTCATCACAGAAATATCTCTGGATAGGGCAAGGGGAAAAAAAAGAAAGAGACACTGAAATATGTACATGTCAAAAGAAGAGTCATGAAAAAAGTACACCTGATATCAGATGATGAGCTATAACTAGCTATATCAGTCAAGATTTCTTCTTGACACCTTTCTTTAAGAAAAGTGCCTTTATGCAGTAGGAAAACTTCACAGTCTCAATTGCTGTGCATCCAGGTATCTGTTTATGAGAGTCTTAGTGTTGGTTTTTAATAAAATATCATAACTGTAATTTTTTTGTCAAAGAACTACTTAAAGTAGTATAAAATATGGAGGTGGGAACCATTAAAAAGCAAATGAAGCAGTAGGACCAAGGGAGGCATTTTCCAGGATATTCAAGGAAAAATATGTGTTCTTAAAAAAGGTGTTCCCTCAGGATTTGCTTACCTTTGAATCAAAATTGCACAAGAGTTCTATAGTCTGTCAAAATACAAATACAAGGCCAAATTTTCACGTGACAATTTTCTCTGAAATAGAACCTACAGATGATTTTTTACAAGGTAGTCATCTAACAAAGTAAGAACTGTTGTTGGCACAAAAAGAATTTTGCTGTCAAATCAGATTTGTAGAGTGTGCATTTTTATTTACATTTTAAGGTTTCATTTTAATCTGGAGAATACGTAGCGATTAAAGAATAAACATGCTTCAAGCCTCAGGGGAAATGTTGCCTGTAGAGTCCCAAATTTCTTGCCTAATGAAATGAACCTGACAACCCCTCTTCTTTTCATGACATATTTTTGATTCGAATACAGTGGAAGTATTTGTAAGTACATGCATTTTGTTTGCATAATATTGAGGTGCCCTGATTAATGCATGGTGTTTACAATGTGAAAATTGTCATGCTCTCTGCATCAACACACGGAGCTGGTCTGGCAGCCGCTAGTTGCAATAAAGTAAATGTCTCATGAATAATGTTCTGCTTTCCATGCCTGAGCTAAGCAGAGTCCTCCCCATCCACCTTCTGCCCCCAGTTTGAGCCAGCCTGTTAAGAGAACTGGTCTGCAATGGCACTGTGGAGCACATATCTCTCTAAGTGCAAATTGTTCCCTCACAGACTTGCACACGCACTACCTGGTCCTGTCGGGAGCCCATTTCCTCATGGAGCAATCTGATCCCCCAGCCACATTTTTGCAGTTTTCTTCCCATTAGTGATCATATAACGTTCAGATGGCAACAACAGCCATTACCTACCTCAAAAGGTAAGTCCAGGAGATTCTGATTTCTTAGAATAATTCCGCAGCAGAAAAGAGAGGAAAGAGTCGAGCGCTGAGCTGCCAGCCAGTTCTACTGAACTATCAGCAGATACTACATCAGTGACCCAGAAAGAGCCTTGAAAACTACTGCTTCATAAACTCAAGATCACACAGCTATCACCTAGAAAATGAGGCTCGCAGTTTCCTCTCCTTACGTAACAAGAGCTCAAGTAACAGGATTCAAAGAACAGTCCTCAAAAAGAGATTTAAAAGACCCTTCCTCAGAAATCCAGAAACCAGATTTGGGGTTAGAAAAATTGTTTCCATCCTTCGTGTGCTTTATATAGTAAGCTTGGACTTTCATCCTGGCTGTACAAACTATTTCTTGAATCTCACCCTGAGTTACGTATTCTGTGTTTCGGTTCTTCTTCACAGAACTTGAAATTCCCTCTCACACAGAGTGTCCAGGGCTGCAGAACACATCTATTTGCATGTTGTAAGCAGCTTTCTGCAGACTAGCTGGCTCTCCCCATGACTGTACACAATCATTAAGCTCATCTGAGCTTGCTCCTGGCCAGTGATACTTTAGGAGTACTGCCTGAACAAGAATTTAAAGCCTGAGTAGGTTTTAGATAATATTAAAGGCATTTGGTGCAAAATTCCTACATGCAAAGGCAAAGGTAGTCCCAGGTTGTAATGGTTCAGCAATTCAACCATCAGTATGTCATGTACGTCCTGAAACAGGCAAAGCAGACCAGGGAGAATCCTATTTAAGACAACATGCTATATTTAGGAAAAACTTCCATCAAAGTTTGTAAAACTTGAGGATACATCACATACTTCTGAGATCATGAGATTTTCTTGTCCTCAGAAGTTGGCAGTGTTAGTGCCCAATCCTAAACATGATTGGTGACATTCATCCTTGTGCAGGAAGCAGAGCGTTGACAGCACAGCATAAGCAGTGTTCCAGTCTAGAACTGCACCTGAGACAATTTGGAGCAGGGAATAACTGTGATGATAGAACATGTTTCTGACCACTGTTCATCACTGCCCCACCCCTGGAAGTCACTGTCCCACCAGTGAGCTGAGGCAATTGGTACTGGGGGCTCTGCCAGTCTGTACTGCATCAGCATGAGGAGAAATGTTTGCACGCCATCCTTGACAGCAAGGGATGGAAATCTCCTGCATGGGGCAACAAAGCGTGGTGCGGTAACTTCTTAAACTGTTCCAGCTGTTTGCAAATAAAATATGCATTTAAGCCTCTAGTCTACACAAACTGATTTCTGAGAGGAGCTGTATTTTTGTGAGTATGCCAGATCAGGCCCATTACTAACTTCAGGAGTGTAAACAACTGTTACATAAAGGAAAGATTTAGAGAAGGCACCAGTGACAATTATTAGCATGTAAATCTCATACCTCTTAGTAAGCACTCTCTTGTTAACATGTTTAGTTGACAGTTGCATACCTTTGCACTCCCATACATTGTAAGGCTTGAAGTCACTTGTTCTGTCTCTCAAGTTTACTCAACCTGGCTTCTTCTGCTGTTGAAGCAGCTTCCATTTTCATGCTGCACAAAAGCAATGCTATAATACACAAGAATAATTGTTTAATGAAAACATAAAGCCAAATGCATTAGCAATGTAATGAATTAAGAGGAATTAAAGATAGAATAAATATGGTTCATTCCCTTCTCCAAATTCAGTACTGTCCTCTCCAACCCTGTACAAATAATCTCACAACACAAAAACATTGCTGTACTTGCTCTGTTCAAGCAGGATCATTTCCTTTCTCTTTATTTCACTCCTAGAATTTCATAACAGCAAAATTCAATTTCAGGCAGTGCTACTCTCAAAGGGCTGCCAGACCCGCTGCTTCTTTGCCCCACTGCTGGCAGATGGCTCGAAAGTGGAACAAGCCCTGCCCGTGTGCGCCGAGGGGTCACACTCAGCAGAAGCAATTAGGTAAACCCAGGGCAAAGGTAAAAGCGAGACGGCCGTGAGCCTAATGGGGGACACAGACAGGTACACCTCCATTTGGGGCCTGCACTGCCACCAGCAGCCCCGCAGAGCGTGCAGCTGCCCAGGGCTGCAGAATGTTCAGTAACACATTCCTGCGCTATAGACTGTGCCTTGGGAGGGGCCTACCTTTAATGTTCTGCCTAGAGCAACAAAATCCTGTAACGGGTGCTGCTTGCCACATTCAGGGAAGCCTGCAGGAATGGCTTGCTGGTGACTGGGAAAGCACTCACTGCTTCTGGAAGCAAAACAACTATGACATTTTCAGAGTACAGCTCCTTAAACCACCTGCTCCAATCTGCTGATCGCGGGTAATCTTGGCTCTTCAGGGAGATTACTCAAAGACAATCAAAATACTAAATAACCAAAGGCAAAACCAGTTACTGGTAATTTGCACCTGTTTTTTTCTGTGATATCACACCATCTTTTTTTGCAGTATTTGTAACCTGTAGCACACTATGTAAAGTCCTCATGGGATTGATTCTCAGAAATTAACTGTAGAATATGCTTTGATTTCTTATTATTCTGCTTCCTTATTGTCATTCTCCTAAAATCAATCAAAGTGATAACTGGAATGTCTAGAAACAGCCAGAATTTAAACTGGAGGAATTACACACAAGTATATCAGTCCTGGAAGTGTATCTGCTTATAGGAGCTATGCATTACTACAGAGAACACAAAGTTCTGTGCCTGAAGTTTTGGCATATATCTGCAAGACTATTCTAATTTCAGTGTAGACATCTGACATTGTGGAATACTGCTTGGAAATGTGCATATTATAAAACTAAAAAAAAAACCAAACCAAAACAACAAACCTACAACATTTGAACTTAATTGAAAATATTTTCATATTATCGCAAACCATATTGTAGATGTTTCCATTGCATTCAATAAATATTAGCCATAAAACCTACTCTAACTCAGGATTTTGCCAGGCCCTAGATTTTTGGAAAATCACAGTGTCATCCCAAATTTTGTACCCTTTTAACTGCCAGTCCCAGATTCATTTAGGTAGGGAAGTCTTCAGTGGTGCAGCAACACACGGCCAAAACTGCCCTGGAAGTACCTGGTCTCAATGTGTCACAGGTCCTGTTTTCCTGTGGATTCCATGGTTTCAGGATATCCAGGAGGTCTGTGCATAAAGCTTGTAAAACCTTAGAAGAATACAAAGGATATTTTATAAAGCTTCCCTTAAAGGATTTTTTTTCAAACCACGTGGATGTTACTGGATAGGGATTTAGTCTACCCAAATAAAACCAGTTGCTCTTTCCAATATAAAGAGCACAAATTTATCAAGTGGCTCAGCTGCAATGTGCTCAAGGTTCCTTGAAATTGAAAGGTTGCATCAGATGATCTTTTGAACAGCCTGGGCTATTCTATCATTCCAAAACAGGGCAACATGATTTTACATGGAACTACATTATTTGCATACTTGATGCTTTATTATATCTTTCAAAATAAAAGAAAATAAAATAATCAATATAATTTGGACTTTATTGTTGAAAGAATGAAATTGCTTGATTGACACATGATAGCGAACCAATTAGATAAGAAGCACTGGCTCTTTTATTTCTCCTTCACTCAGAAAAGAGCAAAAAAAAACCCCTGGATTTGTTCTGAACAAAATTGCAATACTGCAGGCTAAAACTTTCCTTCTCAATCTAAAAACTTTCCTTCTCAATTTAAATTCATTTTAAATTGTTATGCTTTACAAACTTCCAAATGGGATTCTAATTGTTGACAGACATTTTACATTACATGTGTCTATCACTTTGATTTAATATGCATTTTCAATGAAATTTAAAAAAGGCCTCTAAGGTGGCAATTTAACAGCAAGACATGCTGTGAATTTTAGATATAAAAAATATCTCGTTTTCAAGGATTTTTTGTACATGTGTAAATGGCCTTCCAGAAAAAAAATAAAAAAATTAGAGAATGTCTGTATGGCTGAATTATCAGAAGATAAATATCTCTAAGAACATTACCTACTGTTTTAATCAATCACAGTCATCAGAGGCAAACCAGATTTTACATTTATGCAGCAATTCAGCAGTGCACTTCAAAAAGTATTAACCATGAAAGAAACAGAATGTATTTGGAAATCCTACTGTCTGGTTTATTACATCCCATGACCTGATTTAATTTTCTTCTACAGAAAACCTACATTGAAATGTCTGTAAGTAACAGGTACTTGTTGCTAACTTTGATAAGAGACATTTGAATGGAATTCTCTGAAAGATAAGAGCAAAGCTACCTTTTCTGTGTCCCTAAAAAGACTGGAAACCAGCCCTAGGGGAGGATACAAGCTACAGCACAGACCTCTTCTACATCAAGTCTGCTTTTGAAATCATCAGAACTGTAGGTAATGTATAAACCCTAAGCTGCAGACATTGACAGCACAGTGGGAACAACTCTGCATCTTTAACCTAAAATTTGTAAAACAAAATATTAGCTACTTTTAAATACTAGCATTTTCTTCGTAACTTTAATACAAACATCTTGGCTTTGGCTTGTTTTATATAAATAGCTTTAGATCATCTTGTTTTAGTGGTCCTGCAGGGTGTCCCAAAACCTACCCTTGATGGCAAGAATAAACATTCATTAAACTTCAAAGGCTGCCAAAAAGTCTAGTTATTTTGATTTAGGGGAATAATTTAAATTAATCCCTATGTTTGTGTAGAAAATATGCAATGTAATCCATTTCTCTGTGTCCAGCTTCAAGTCATACTGGAAAAAAAAAACCTGCTTCACTAATGTTTCCTGTTTTGCATAACTGGAGAAAAAAATTAAGATTTCATGTATTTTTTAAGAATTCTGGGTTAGTGACATCGAAAAACAAATATTATAATACACAACTGTGTAGTTTTATCTCCACATAACTGCTGTTAAACTAACACACACAATGGAGTTCTTCAGTGGGAGTAGTAAAACCAGATTTTATGTTTGTTTGTATATACATATAAATATATATAAGCTTTTTTTAACAAAAGAGTCAATTACCCTTTTTCTGAATGGCTTTCTGCCTTAGCACCCCAAGTCAGCTGCTGCTGTGCTACAGAAAACTCACGGTCATCTTTCTAACACATCTTCCTTTTTTTTTGCTGAGCCTCTCTTCAAATTTGGGAGAAACTTTAGTAGGATGGTTTAAAATTATTTTTTACTTTAAAATGAATCCACTCTTCAACCGAAAGAAGCTCTTTGAAAGAAGCATGTATAGCGTAGTGTGTCAGAGGCACCGAGGAAAAAAATACAAGGAGGGAGAAGCTCCGCTATTGTAAATCACTGTAATGCCACTGAGGCCAATTTCAGCTCGCTGAGGTTGTGGCCTAATATTTGTGCTGAAATGTTGCAGCTATAGCTGTATCCCTGAGTTGTATAAATATTTGTTGAAAGCTGACTGTCAGGGTGCAAGGGGTGGATTGCTCATCAGCAAATAGTGAAGACTCTTGTCTTTTCACCTTTCTTAAGGAAACCTTCCACTTTTGGGGGGGTTGGTGGGAATTTTGCCTGAGTACATATATGATCCTTCTTACTTTGTGCCTGGATTATAGTGTGTGCAGTGAAATAGTAATTTTAATCTGGACTTTTGAACTTGCACCCGTCTGACTGTCCGGCACTGATTCATGCCATGTACTGTACATGAATGACCAGCAATGTTTACAAAATGAATTAGCTTGACTCCAGCTCTCCAGCCAGAAAGTAATCAAAGTGAAGAGCCAAGCTATTTCTGAAATTCCAGCTTCCCCAGCTAGAAACGGCATGCTCTGTTTTGCTAGTCAGTTTATTAATGTAAAATGTACATGTTCTATACTGGAGGACAATTAATAACAGCAGTAATTCTGAGCAGTCGACAGACATTAACTATTCTACCCCCAAACTGCTCTTGTGTGGTGGGCAAATCTGGCTGCAGCATATGGTACAGACACAGAAAATATCTACCAGTAAGTGATTATTCTACGAGTTGTAGTGTGGTTCTTTTTGGTTCTTTCTTCTCCTCCTACATTAAATTCCAGTTAATGTTTTATTTCACTTCTTTCAAAGTCAATACATGTATTCACAGACATATATTCAGGAATTCTCTTATGCAAATATTTTTAGTAGGGCTATTCATAACTGGTATCCCTAAAGTCTCGGAAGCGCTGGTTTATTTTCTCATCAACCATGCTGATTTAAACATTCAGCAACAACAGAAGTACCTTCAAAATAGTCTTATCCAATCAGCCTTTGCCAGATTTAACATAAAAAATTATTATGAAAGAAAATAATTTATTTAAGAATTTTGTTTGGGATACTCTGAAACTCAAAATGTATCACTGAAATTTCCCTCTGAAAGCGAGCCACCCAATCTGAAAAGCCCACTTCATATAAAGCTGGAGATGTCTCAGAGCCAAATTGTTTGCTCCCGTGGATGGTTAGAGCTCCACAGAGGGAGGATGTGAAATAAGGCTCTGTTGATTTTACAGCAGAGCATCTGAACCACTTCCCCTGCCCTCATCAGTTAAAGCAAAACTTAAAGAAAAATAAACCCCAATTAGCACGTGAGCTCTTCATTTGATGCAAATTGGCATAACTCCCCTGGATATCTGACTTAAGCAGAGTTATAACAGGACTTACCACCAAGAAGATCTGGGCCAGGGTATTTTAATGGTGATTTCATGTGGGTGGCTGAGAACCTGATTCTTCATCCTTATTCAGGCTGAAAACCGGGAATGTACTACAGAGCTATAGATCAGTTGAGAAATTGATTGTTTGCAGGGAGGGAGGCTAAAGTGGCTCAGTTATTCCAAAATTAGCAACTGCTGGTATGGTGTATAGCTCAGGCCAAATGACAAGTGACCATGATGCTGCCCAACATCTCCCTATCTATACCATAGCTGCATCCAAACCCTGCTGACTTTTATTTCCAGAGTAAACTTGCAAAATCCAATAGTGGTAAAAATGAATAACATCTGAATAAAATACCTTGTCAGGATGTCTTTAACATTTCCTAAAAACCTGAGGTTAATAAACAGTTAAATTTAGCTGTGGCTTCTCTTAAGTAGTTTGAACATAAGTCAATACTTTCGTCTTTTGTTGTCTTAGGGTTTCTACAGGAGCAGAGAGAATTTCATCAATGATGTTTCTACACTTTATAGCAGTCTGCCTTTGTACTATTATCCATCTGTACCCTTATCTAACATGTTATCAGCTGTATGAAAATAACTATCAGTGCCGTCAGCCCACAGCAAGTATCAATAGGAAGAATGACAGTGGCTAGTTTGCACACTTGAAATGGTTTATTTGTTGCAATCCTGTGCACAAGATGTTTATCAGTAAGCACCAGACAGCCATGCAGAAGAAGGGAGCCTTAATTCTGTCTGAGACAGCCTCTTATTGCTATTGATAGTTAGCATCAGTGTCCAGTCTGAGAAATGGAAGTGCTGCAGGCAACTTCAGTCAAGACACCCTATTGATCTACTGCTTCCTCTGAGTCCCTGAAGCTAGAGAAGAAAAATAAAAAGGGGAGGAAAAGCTTGCTGTATAAGGGGCAATGCAGCAGTCTATGACTTGCCATCATTCAAAGGGGTGTGTATGTGCATGGATATTCCTGATATTCAGTACCTTAGACAACTGTAAATCACATGCACAGCCATGATAAATATAAATGTCAATGTGCTGGAAATGTCCTTTATATAAGAGGTGTCACTAGAACTACATTTTTAGCATGAAACATTTTTGCCGCTTTTTATTTTTCATTGACTTATTGTGCTTCTGTTATATCCTGTCTAACACAATCAATCTAAAGCATAATATCTGAGAGTCCTATTCATAAATAATACATATTTGGGTCATTTTCATTTGTATTCTACAATGAAGATTTACAAGCCAGAGACAAAACTAGAAACAATGTGTGGAATGCTCTTATTCAGTGGATAAGAATATATTACTGTGATCAATTAATCTGCTTTTCTCTGCATTAGGTGGACATCTTTATGGTACATCCATAAGGGTTTATAACTTGGGAGAGACAGAATCAGCTCTAAGGCTCTAACATAAAATGCCTGTGCTCAGAAAAGAGAAACTTTTCCAAAGTTTCTTGTTTGGTCGTTTGTTTTTCCAATGGGAAATGTGTTAATTTTGGTCAACTCAACCACAGCAATAACCCATCTATCAACATAGTGTATTACTCTGCCCTATATATTACCTCTCACTTTAAATGAAACAAAAAATTGACTATAATAATTCTGGGGATTTCTACAGTGCCACTCACGCAAAGATATTCACATTTTACTCCAAACCACACAAATTCATTTTACGGGAGGGAACACTGACACACAGAAAGGTCCCAGCTCATTTTTTTCAGGCGAACGTTACTAGGCAAAATTAAGTTAAATAAAATCTGTGCATATAAATTGTAGGAGCAACAAGAAAGGTTAAAGGAAGACTTCAATTAGGATTAGTATACAGTATAATAAACTAGAGTCACCAGTGCAGACACCAGTAGAGCTGGTATTCCCATGATGGGCCATGGCAGAGGAGCAGCAGTGACGGCCCAGATACTTATCGATTTTGCCTGCACAGAAGAAGCAAAAGTTAGGGCTTGGTGAGTTAAAATCAGCCAGAGCTACTTCAGAAAGGAAAGACAGAATATGCAAGAACTTTGCAGGCAATATAAACTGTTGGAGAACAGTAGGAGTGAATGGAGGGAGTGTGGACAAGGCTGGTCACTGCAACAGACCCTCCCCTTTTCCTCAAGCCCCCAGAGATGGAGGCTGGACTGTGCTCAGGGCTTTGGACTCTGGTCCTCAGAGTGGGGTTGGTGCATTAGCTTTTCAACTCTGGAAATTTGCTACAAGTGCATCTCAGATAAAAATTGAAATGAGTTTTGCAACTATGGCAAAAAAGCAATTTTACATTTCATAGGCCTTTTAAAACCCTTTTCAATAGAAAATAAAAATAACAGTAAGGGGGAAAAAAGGCTACATTCCCATTCCCGATTTTATAGTTTGACGTTGCAGATGTTTCTGGGTCAGAGGTCAACATGTCTTTAGGTGTCAAAAGATGCAATAACCTGAGTCAAAAATGGCCCAATCCCCAGAACTGTGACTGTGTGCCAGAATATCCCCACCTCAGAAGCTTGCTGGCAGCAATGTGCTCCAGGTGTCTTACACTATGCAGACCTGGTAGTCATTTTAATATTTTCCATGCTCATGTAAATGGAGTTGATGCGTGTTCATCAAATGTGGGAAAATCCCACAGAATTGTGTGCCATCTGTTTATAGGTAAAAGGTCTGCTTTGCTGACAATTCAGTGCAAAATCAGAACACAGAATGAAAGCAAGTAGGCTTTTGTTCTGGTTTAGTTTTATAAATCTGAGGCTTAATGTCATATCAAAAACCTAACCAAGTTCAAAGGTTCATTCTGTTTGGAGAGCAGTATTGTCCTTCTCAGACGTATGGATATTACCTGAGCCCTGTGCAGCTCTTAAATCTGCACCACGTGGCTACAACTTGCAGCCCAATGAAACCCTGAGCAAACACAGGAGCCAGCAGGACAGGGAGAGGGTGCAAGGGCCACAGCTTGGGCAGCTGGATATCTGCACTGGTGCCCTGGATGAGAAGCCGCCATGAAACACTGCCTGACAGCATTTCAACATTTATAGTTGGCCTCCAGTGAGGAACTCAAGTTGAAGCAAAACCAGAAAGGCTTATTTTGAAAAAGTATCATCTTATTTTATTTAACACCCAATGCTGCATTTGCGTTTTTGTTAGAATTAAAGCCAGGTTTAATTCAATTAATACGTTAGATGCCAATCAAAGTGTCCATCTTTATAATTTTGATCTGTTTTAAACAAGACTGTTGGACAGAAGGCAGTTATGTCTGAGGTCCTGAAAACAGCTCTGATATTAAAAAGAAGGCTATGGTCACAATGATTTTCAGCATCAGTTGACAGGCATTGACCAGTCATCAGAAGAGGAATTTGAGACTGTTCTTATCCTCCACTCCACATAGAACTCACACTTCTACTTTTCCACAGCAAACTGATAACCAGACCTGGGAAATTTATACCTGAATTTAAGTCTGATAAGGACATGATGTCAAAGACTGTTTCAAAAGAACATTTTCATTACACCCACTGTGGAGTGAGTCTTGGGTGAAAGAAGAGTTAATGCAGCTGGCAGAGGAGAAAAACATCTGAAGAAAATAAACTGATAAAGCTAATCAAATCCAGACAATCTAAAATCTCAAACTGGAGAGGATGTTACAGCATCAAAAGCTCTTAAACCATCCACTACAACCTGAGGAGAAGACAGAACAAAATCTCTGTGGAGATATGCTCTGGATGCTTAGCAAGGCAGGTCAGTGTATCTCCACTCTACTGCTTTTCAGGGGCTTAACCCTGCCCCTTGTGGCCCAACATAGATATTTTAACCTTGCCACCAGCATTGTACTGAGGTGTAAAAGTTGAGAAAGAGAGTTTGAAAGTGCCTATGGTCAGTGAATTGGGAAAACAACCAGCTCCCTGCAGTATAATCTACCCCATTTGCCAAAAGAGACAAGTTTTATATGTTCAATCAGAGAAGTGCAACTCCTCCAGTAATGTGGCCAAGACATTTACTTTGAAAATTGAGGAATCTTATTTTCAAGGTCAGTCTGAGGTTTCCTGGGTTCAGACTAAAACATTTTGTAGGGACAAAGAAATGTTTACTGGGTTGTAGGGAGCAGGGACTAGATGTGTAATTTGAACATATTTCAAGTCAGCCTGGGAGGTCTTTTTGTTTTTATATATTTGTGTCTCCTCAGATAACCTTCTTTTTTTTTTTTTTTCCCTGAGAAATTGGAAGTGAAGAAAATTATAACATTTTTTTACCGGTACATTTCAGTTGGGTCATATCCTGAACGGAACCAGAGAACCTGCATTATCTGCACCCTTTCCACAATGTATTGCTTTCCAGTGCATCATATGAAACTATATAGTCAAATTTTGCCCAAGGACTGCCATTCCTTGTGTTAAACTAGAAGGAGTTTCTGTATAAAGCAATTTGCTTTATGTGACCTTTGACAGTGGGAGTGTTGGGAGAATGACATATTGTAGGGCTAATTCCAGGTGGAGCTTCATAGACCTTGTAAATTAAGCAGCAGCATTTTACAAATGAGCTCCATAATGAGTAGGTGATCAGAAGATGTGCTACTGCACAGTGGAGATTAACATCTGAACACAGGAACTACCATCGAGCCCAGCAAAGGCAGTAAAAGGTTAAAAGAAATCCTCAATATTATCAGTCATATTAAGAAGAAAAAAAAAAGAGAGAACTCCTTACAGCTGCCAAAGGAGCTTGGGAGAATTAATGTGTTGGTGTCAAAAAGACTGAGAATGAATGAAATAGGACTACAGTGATTGCCAGAATCTTACTTGCCTGGAGAGGTAACATTGGACATTCAGTTTAACTAGGCAGGTGCCAAGAATCCTCTTGTGGATGCTATGGAGTGGCTTTCAAATATAAGAATGTACAATGCCCTCCATGGTTTGGTACTTTCTATGGTTTCACAGTTGCTCATTAAGCCAGGGAAATTTCCAGTGAGGTGTGATGACCTGAAGACAGGCAGGAGCTAAAGAATCAATGTCTTAAGTAAAACAGCAATTATAAAAAGATCTGCAACTCCTTCCATGTAATCAGGTAAATTACCAGGAATGGCATAAAGCACCTAAATTGGAGAAAGAGTGGAGGAAGGGGGAGTGGAGGGGAAAAGAAGGTCCCTTGGGAGATACCCGATAGGATGCTTAGTCTGCGTGGAGGGCAAAAGGTTAAGTGAAAATGAGATGAAGGAATGATCAGATATAGTCAGATCAGAGACAGTTAAATAAAGGAGAGTGCTAACCTAAGATAAATGTGAAGAAACATGCTTGTGCTGAGTGTATTGGTGTAGCTGTTCTTCAGCAGTTCAGGAACAAGAGAGGAGGAATACCCAGTTCCCAATCCACATCAGTCCTAGCTGAAGCACTTCTCAGCAAAAAAAAAAAAAGAGATAAGGATACAGGTTTAAGATTCCCGTCTGCTACTCCAGTAGTGTAAAAGGATATTAAAAGGCTTCTATCTTAAAGGATATTAAAGGGAGCTACACTTTTTGCAGGTCCCTTTTTACTGCTGGTGTGATATAAAACATCCTTAGTGATGAGATAGAGTCAGGCCTGTGCCACCTGTGGTTTTGGACAGGGAGAAAGATGCTGTTCTAAAGTATCAAACCAGAAATACTGAGAATTACTTGAAAGCTCCAAACTTGGTTGGTTGGTTGGTTAATGGCTCAAAGAGCTCTCATTAGTAGGGGTTTCCATAATAACAAACAACATTTGGTTAAGGAGGTGCATAACATAGCAAACAATTGCTTGGAACACAGGCTATATAAAACTTCATCAAATATTTTGGTATTCTTAGCCTACTTAACAAAAATGGCCTGGGATAACAGATTGAACCAGGAAGCTCAAGAAGAATCTGTACTGACCAAGTATAAGAATGACCACAAGTATTTTGTTCAAAAGCCTTTGATGTCTTACAGCCTTTAAATGTTTCTAAGAACAGCCTTAAATTTCTAAGCACCCAGATGAAAATTCTAATTCTTAGACACATAATTTGGAGCTCAGTAGTTTTTAAGTTTCCTCAGGAGCTTAATTAAAATATACACTTAATTAAAATATACACTGACACCTGGGAATTAGGAAATTGGGGCTTTAACTCATCAGCTAGGTGCTAACACCTGGGCAACACCCAAACAGGATTTCACTAAAATAGATTTTAGTGCTCTCAACAATTTGGGTGCTACAATTCTTTGAGGTGAGAAGTTGTTGCGTGATCTCCACAAAGAGTTTGGTTAGTCACAGAATTCACCCAATCTAACTGAGCTACTGTTGAGCAATACTTCAGGTAGCTGTGCTTGCAGACTGCAGATTGAGATGCAGAGTGAAATGCAGATTGAGCTCTGGGCGGAGCCCGAGACAAGAGGGGATAACAAAGGGCACAGAGATGGGTGACGCCAGCCAGGTGAATGGACACAGAGAGACACAGCAGGAGCCAGGAACTGCCGACCTTTTGGGTAACAAAGGAGATGAAGACGGGTGATGCCAGCGAGGTGGATGGACACGGAGAGGTGGGGCAGGAGTCGTATATTCGGGAGGAAGAGAAAGACTTGTGCACGGGGAGACTATGAGGGTATAAAAGGCCCAGGGGCCCCTTGGTTGAGGGTTCTCCTCGGAGGCACCAGATGGGTCTGTTTCTGTGTTACTGCTCCGTGAATAAATGGTTTTATGGAACTAGACATATGAGACTGCAATGGGAAACCTGGGTTCAAACCGGTAAGGAAACCTGGTCTGACCGTGTGAGTGGGGTGTGTGGGGAGCCAAGCGGGATCTGTGGAGTCGCAGGAGCCACCGAGGTGAAGGGGCTTCATCCCAGGAGTGAAAGTGTCCGGCCTCGGGAGCATGGCTGTCAGGGGCTCATGAATGGTCAGCCTGGGTAGTTTCCTTAACACTTCTTAATCGCTGGGACTAACACAGATCCCACATATATTTGTCAACCCTAAGCTACAATGAAAGAAGTCTGAGTCTGTAAGTGCGGAGTTTCAAATAAAAGAGGTGGTTGAAGCATTTTGACCCTATTCAATTAAGGTCAGTTTTCCTCTGAATTATACCTGTTTCCTTGTCTAACATTTTAGATACCTTCTAAGTGTCTATCGACAGAGTTTATAAGTGGCACTGCACAATGAAGAAGAAAGAAAGCTGCTCACAGAACTCCCCCTCTCCCCCATGTGTTAAAAAGTGGAGTTCCTGAGGAAAAGACAAAAGAGTGTTTGGGTCCCAGTTGTATGTGCCTATGGGAAAGGAGTGGTGAAAAGAGGCCAACAGCTCCTGGAAACAGGGAGGGGAGGGAAGAGCACAAATCAGCTTTATGAGCCAGCAAATGATGGATGGCTAAATGCCAGCTGAGGGCAACACATAGAAAGGGGTTTGCATGTTGCGATTATTAAAGGTTACTTTACGTTTAATTTTTTGTGGTAGGTGTTCTTACTCCTTCCTTACAGAAACCCTTGATTTTCACTTGCTACATACTTAGATTCACTTGTCATACCCAAAAGGTGATTTCAGTTCTCCGATGCCAGGAAACCTTTCTGCTGATCAAAACACAGCTGCACAGGCTCACTTGATCTATTCATGGGTGCCACCAAGACTAGGGTATGTCTGTCTATACCTGTGAAAATAGATATAATTAATAGAACAGATATAATACATATATGCAAATTCAGATGCTTAAAATGACTAACAGTAAGAACGTTTTCGTTTGCCAAACCGTATCAAAATATCTGAACCACTTATGCAGTATTCAATCTACACTCCGATTGCTGCTACTGCAGTGACATCAGCGTCCTCTTAGTGTATTTTATTTTATGTTGAGCTTATTTATTAATGAAAGATTTTTGGGAATGCAGTTTTTAAAACATACTTTAATTAGCTTTTTCCAGACTGTCACCACTCTGCAGCTTTTAAAAAGCTCTTTCCATTATTTCCCACAAGTTGCTTGGACACATGATGTCAGATCATAGGGCTACATGTATTGCTATTCACTGGACACTGATTTTAGGACTGGAACAATAAAAGGAGCAATTTTCTATCTATTTTATATAAAATCTCCTCAGTGTAAGAAAGGGAACAGAATATTTTCTTATAGATAACCTTTTTATTAATTACTGAAATGTATATCAACCCATTTAGTAACAAATAACAGAGAGGCAACATCTTCAGTATGCTTTATTATATTAATAGATTTTGTATTACAATTTTACCTTCTTCACTTTGACATTTATTTCTCCTTTAATGAGTTAAAATGCCTAGCCAAGAGCTCTTGGCTTTAAGTATGTTCTTAACATCAGCATATTAACTGTCACATTCTGGCTAATAGGCTTAACTTATCTGTTCAAGATCTATGTCAGAAAAAGACCCAAACCCTCCCCTTTTAAAAAATTGATGTAAATGGAAACTTCCACTTTAGTGGCCCTGAAAGACAATAATGCTGCTTCATCATCATCCGAACATTCAGTATTACAGTCTTGCTGCCAAATATCCCAAATATCCGTGATAAGTGTCTCTTCTTGTAATAAAAGATACTGAACAAAAAGCAGTTTAACTGAGATTTTGAAGTCTTGATTTGCAACAGTCCATTCTGAACCCTTCATTTTATTTCCTTTTGTATTGTGCATGCAAACAATTGTAGCTTTCGTCATGAGCTCAAGCAGTACATTTTAGCAGGCTGAGCTTAAGCACATGCAGATGGGTGTAACATCAAATTTTTTTACAGGATATTATAAAGCCAACTGTAAGCAAATTAATGTAAAAATGAAGGAGCATTTTTTTATAACCTTGGGTAAATGTGAGCAAAATTTCAATGGACCTCAGAATCTCAGAAATTGAGATGAAACATCTAACTGCAGGTTTTGAATACTTTTTAATTCTGACTCTTAAATTGCACTAGTATGAATCACATTCTCAATGCAAGAGAAATCATCAATGAAAATATCAGCTGATATGATCTATTTTTAAGAACAATTTTAGAATTGGTTTCCTCATTAATTATGACCATGTTAATGAAAGGAGAGAAAACAATTACCTGATATTTAAACAGGAGTCCACTCCTTTTCCTCTCTCTTAATCCAAACCAATTCTGCAGGACTTGGGGTTCTGAAAAAACAATTGTGATAGATTTTCTGTATGCACCCTTTTTTTTCCTATGAGAAGAAGGGTACATCCAGTGGCTATCTGTGGATTTACTCTCTGCTCAGTTGTGACTCACTGGCTGTTTCTACCTCTCTCAGTGACACAAGTCCAGAGCTCACAGCTCATGGGAGCCTTGCTGGGTCAAAGGTACCTTTCAGTGTCAGAGAAACTGAACGCACTCCTGAAGACAGGGTCCACCAAAGTGTTTCTTTATTCAAGATGCCTTCCAGTGGTTATGGTATTTCTGACTCTTTTCTTATGAAATTGGGAGAGAGTGTTCGTTTGCTTCCCTTTTTCCCTGTATGAGGAAACAAGAGAAAAAATATCTATTTGTTTAAGAGCAAATGCTACATGAGATAATTCCATCTGCCTGCCTGATTTGACATTTTCAACTCAATTTCTCTGTTTCTCTGATGAATGATCCAGCTCTTCCCAGTAATAGGCACTGCTTAAGTGCTGGACATATGCTACAATAATAACAATTACAAATAATTACTCTAATGGGGTGAACGAATAACACCAATTAGTTGGTGTGATGATGTTTCCATGACAAACTCCAGCTTTATGGAGTTGTTCATTTTTAAGTCTAAAAGCTTTCTGATATCCTTTGTCAGGCAACAGTGTGACTTGACCACCTCAATTAATACATCTATCTTGTTAGATGCATATAGTCATGCACTGTGCTCCTACTTCAGTGAAAATTTCAATCAACACCTAGTGCAGAAATAAGTTTAGGCTTAACTGTAAACACTTAGTCATAATGAAGCAGATTTCCAGATGAATACTTATTAAATAATTTCATTGCCTTTATCCCGAGGAAATGTAAAATTGGAAGTGTTGGTGTGCACATGTACTTTGTTACGTATTGTCAAATGAAACTCTGGTTCAGGCCAGCAGTTCAGCCCGTTGTTAACCTCATTAACCTCAGACGTCAAATACAATGGACTTGCAGACATGTCTGAACTCAAGCTTAAGTATCATTCAGAATAGAAATGTTTTACTGAACGGAGAGTTAAACTGAGGCATGTTCTAGTTCAACCACAGAGGACAGAGCTTCTTGCTGAAGTAACATTTAGGTCTGTGCAAGAGACTGAAATATTTGGTGTCATAATGCTACTCCTGGATTTGAATATCTGTGAACCTAATTCTCAATGTTTTCAGATTTAACTGTTCCTCCCAGCATGTTAATAGATATTATAGTAATATTGAACAACATAAATTAATTGGTATGATTTTTAAAAGCTTTACACATGTTAAAAACACATCACAACAATAATCCTAGAAATTTTGAAAGTCTGCTAAGACCAACAGTTTAAGCAACCAGCAAGTCTTTGGGGTTTTTTTTGTTTGTTTTGTTTGTTTGTTTTTGGTGGAGTTTTGTTGTTTGTTGGTTGGTTTTTTTGTTTGCATTTTGTGTCTGATTTTCTTCCTTTCTGCAACACATCTTGACTGTAGAGAGAAAGGAATTCAAGAATCATGCAGCAGACCATTAGTAAACTTGTCAGGTCTGCTGACACAAAATCCACAGGTCCACTGAAATAACAGGTATTAAGGAGTTTATGATGACTCACATATATCTGCCATATTCTGTCAGAGGGGTGGATGCACTTCATCCACTCTGGAATAAAGACACATCAGTATAAAATCTGGGCTTACCTCACAATTTACTGCCACACTTTCCACTCTGCAGCTGACCTCTGATAACTCTTTGCTCACAGAAAGATGAAGTTGGTGGCAATAACGATTCAGAAGCCTTCCAGACCTCATAGGCAATGTTGCCACAGTCAAACACTTTCAGAGAGAGAGAGAGAGAGATATCAGTGCTTTGTTAAATTAGGGACTTTAGACAGGAAAATGACTGGGGAAGTCACAAGCCAAAAGGATGGCAACTGTTTTTGTAAAACTCCTAACTGGGTCACCAGACACAGTGACCAAGTGACTAGAAGTTCTTTACTGGATATTAACTTACCAAGTTGTTTCTTCATGCACACTTAATGCTTCCTGTAGCCCATGAATTGTTTTCTCAAAGAGCACTCTCATGAGCCTTTAGCGCTTGGTCAGAGTTGCAGGTCTGGCTGTATAAAAGCACTCTTGCAGCGTTGTACAGTCGTTCCTGCTGTCTGACATCTCTGGATTAGGCAGTTCACTGCAGCTGCTCAAGTTCACAACTGTCTCGCTTGCTCAGAGAGCTTCATCACTGATGTTTGAGCAACAGTGATATATCACTGCCAGAGTATGTCACTAACATCTTGGAAGCAGAGGAGGAAAGGAGACAGACTTAAAATGCCAAGATGAAATAAAAACGACACGAATATTCTTGTCACCTTTTGACAAAAGACTACAAGAGTTTAGAAACGAAGAGTATCTTATAGCTCCATTGATTTGGTACCTCCATGAGTTACACCAGTATATGTGGTGTCTTGGAACTAAACTCCTAGTTAGGTAGTGATAATTAGGTCAGAGAATAGAACCCTGTAGGTACTTCAGCAAGTCAAAATTTTACCCGTTTTGTACACAGTATACAAAATACTGGACTTTTAAGTTGTGGGTTTTTTTGGTTTTATTTTCAGACTCAAGTTTTCAAATATTTGACAAGTTCCTAAACCTGCTTGTAAAAATCCCCAAGTCACATGCTAGTTGGATAAAAATCTGTTCATTGTAAAAAGGGAAGGGGGAAGGGTGGGGAAGGAAAGGTTTGTTGATAAGTTTGCTACACTATTTAAATGTTTAACCACAGCCTGGAGCTCAAATCAGCATTCATGTGAAGTTCCTATTTATTAGAGTATATGAAAAGTATTCAACAAAACTATATCTTGTTTTTGAAGGAGATGTGCTCCAGTAGATAAGGTGAAAGACTAGATCCATTTCTTAGGAGTATGAAAAATGAGCAATAAACATTGCCAGAAACTATGCTTTGTCCCATTTAAAGTTTCTTGAGAACACACTCCTGTTCAAAATAAACGATAAAATAGCACAGTGGAAAACGGACGAGGGAGAAACCACAAAGGCATTCATCATGCTGAATCTAGGCCCACATCAACTTGTCTAAATCTATATAAAGAAAAAGGCCTGCAAGTGACTCTGAAAGTGATGGGAACCCATGCTTCAAACACATGTCTTGAAAGAATGTCGGAAACCTCGTTCCTCTTTTGGCTGCGGTTACAGATGCTTTCTCTGGACTGCGGGCTCACCAGTTTCACTTGTCTGGAGCGCTCAAAAATACATTTTCCCCTGGAAGATAGTCTGCATATGCTTACAATAAAACATTAACCAAATCAAACAACTTCCACTTCAGGATAAATACTTTCAAGTAAGTCTGTTAGAGACACTCATAGTAAATTGCTAATAATTAGTTTTTCCAATCTACTTAGGTTGTACTAATGAACACAATCACTCCTAACATATTTATAAGCAGGATAAATCCTGCCTCTCTATATGCCTGTGAAAGGCTCGAGGTAAAATGGGTATATTCGGCTGCAGGAACACCTGGGAGCCGCTTTAGAACAGGTGGATGATCCTGTTGGTTTTCCCTGACTGTGAACACTGCCTGTGCTCACTGCTGGACAGCTGCTCTGGTACCGGGGCTGCAGGGCAGCAAAGTCTGTAGCTTTCTGGCCACAAAATATGTTAAGTTACATAACATGGAAAGTCTCAGCTCTGCAAAGCCAATGAAACCACATTTTCCTATAAATGTGACTTCCTCTTTTTGCACATTACCCACTTGTAATGGCTCGTTGGAAATGCCACGATAGTATCTCTTAGAGATGGGAACTTCTCTTCTTGTGCTTGAGAACACAACCCAACACTGAGAGGTCCCCTGATGGGACATTTCAGGGCATTACTGGAAGGGCAGCAGCCATACCAATATGCACCCTCTTGCTAAGTCAAAATACAGAAGTATGAATTAGAATTTCGCCTATACCACAATTAAAAACCCCCCAAAACTGTTACCTTCAGCAATTTGAAGTTTGTTACTGGAAAACCCCTAGATACAGCAGAACAAATCTCCTGGTAATTTGTTCCACCAAGTCCTGAAATGCAACTCAATTATTTTTAGAAATTATTTCCCCTATTTTTGTGTAATTTTCTTAACACCTCTGAATACCTAAAGAAGTACTGCAGCAGACCACAAGACACAGATCTGAGAAACATGAATGCATTGCATAAAACATACGATTCCACAACTCATTAAGTCTAATTTATGGCATATGTAATTAAGCACCTTTGAATTGAACCTAGGTCTCTAGAGATAATAACACTCACAACTTATATAGGGCTTTTCATCTTCAAAGTGCTTTACAAACATTAACTAACTAACAACGTAATAAGACATGAAAGGCCAAAGTGCTTACTCACAGTGCTACATAACCTCTGTATAATTCAGAGTTTGATGATTTCCAATGGAAGAACCAATCTGGGACCATAGAAAGGATTTACTAGTGGTCCCCTTCACAATCAGGCTTTGTACACATCGTATTTCTGAACTCCCAGAGTCCTTCCCTTCTGTGCTGTTTATTGCTGAGTCAGAAGACACAACTCCCAGATGCGAAGGAAAATATGGAAAGGGACAGTTCACAACAGTTTATGAGCGTGTTTGAGTTTTCAGGGCTTTGGAGATAGAATAACGGTGCCTAATGCAGGAAGGAGCTCCTGGACAATTCACAGCCCAAGGTTTCTGGTACCACCCGAGTTCAAGTCCTTCCCAAGGCAAATCTAATAATAATAGCACAAAGTCTCTAGAGATTGGCTAAAAGATCAGGGAGAAAACCTTCAGCTCAAACACATTTTCCTGTAAAACCTACGATGTTATTTCACTTAATTCCTGCTCTTCTGAAAAGTCTGAAGTATTTGGCCAGCGTGTTTGTTAGCTTTTGGAGGTCTTTTTCTATTGCTTGGTCTAATTTACACACAGGTCTCTTGAGACAGTGTATCTTGAGACAGCCTTATTATGTGAATGAATGTTTTCTTGGTGATCTCAATGTTGCAGATGTTGTATCAGGTTACTTGAATCTCCACTGAACGTCACTAATGCAGAAAGATGATGGATAAAATAAAAGGGGAGCAATTAATACTGATAGTTTTAGTGACCAGTCTTTCAGACATCAGCCTGTGCCAGTGATCACTTTCATGAGCTCAGAATGCTGGCCATTGTCTGTGCACATGCTGTGCTTAAGCATCACCTGTTCACTGGTGAGAAAGATAATGGCTATCGTGGCAGCACTTCTTGTCTCTCTCCAGACAATGCCTGACTCTGCCCCCTTGGGGATTCTGCTGAGGACCAAAAATTGAGAATTTGGAGATTAGTGAAAAAACATAGCAAGCATGTAAGACAGAGCTATGTATATGTACCTGCCTAACTCTGCACACTAAAAAAAATCCGAGGAACAAACACAAATGACTCAGCAACAGAGCCCCATCATAGATTACAGAAAATGAGACAAACCATGAACCAGAAAACAACATGTCTGTGGAATGAGCAGGCTTTTGTGCTTCCCCACAAACACACAGTCCAGAACAAATCCTGAAAGGTAACAATCTCACAGTAGTCATGCCTACAAGAGATCCTATGATAAACATAGGGTCTAATCAAAAGCATTAGGGTTTTTAAATGCAAATGTAGACTAGAACTGTCAAAATGTTTTATCCCTAAAGTGTGAATGCTAACCTTCCCATGCTTATTATATAGTGGTACATTTTAAATTGCCTGGAGCAGAGTTGAATAAACCAAACACAATCAAATGGATATTTGAAAGAACTGCTCTTCACAATAGCTGTGTGTCTTTCAAGTGTTGATCAATTGATTACCAAAATCAAAGAATACATTTCCCAAATGAGCTTCTGCAAAGCACTCAATAGCACAAAATAGCATAAAGTTCCACAGTCTTCTTTTAGTCTTCTCTAAAATATTTACAAATACAACTTTCTATGCCTTTCCATGGTCTCCACAGATGTAGAATGAAGAATAAAACACTTCTGATAAATCAATGGTTTGGTTCAGTTTCAGCACGACAAATTCAGACAAACAAAGACAGAAAACAGTTTGAAATCATCCAAAGGTTTACCTTAAATCTCATGGCAAATCACAGTCCATCTGATACAACTGCTCAAATGACTTTTAAATCTTTAATAAGCAAAATGATAGCAAAATATATAAAATACACTCTAAATCCAAACCACGTGTGAACATTCTTATTTCATAAGACACAGCTCTTGATTTTTGCTTTCCTCAGAAATAAGGCAGATCTGTTTGCACTTGTCTATCCCTTTGGAATTTCCTTTCCTCACAACACTGTCTGTAAGAGGGGCAGTGTATCGTCCTTAGAAGGGTATGTAAAGGTGAAATGCTCAGCCTGCTTTTGAGCTTGTCTCAGGCAGTTACTCTTTGCTCAGCAGAGGCCTCCGCTGAGGTAACCACACAGAACACTCAGGGGTATTTTTCACCTTCTCCCCACACTGGGACAGATCTTATTGAGAATGACTAAATATTAGCCATAACTACTAGTGTTCAGTCCATCTGCCACCTCCAGTGAGTTGGTTTCTGCTGCTGCCATGATGCTGTACTTGCATTGTTTTCCTTTCCTCTGCCAGTCACCTGTGCACATCACAAGTGCCCACCAAATATACACAGTTTTCATCTACTGACTTTAACCTGAAAAAACAGGAAGAAAAAAGGAAAGCTAACTTTCAACCTGAAACAAACCCATTACTTACTTGAGCTTCCTTATGTTTTACCTTCCTCCTAAAGGCAGGTTTTCTTGTATCACCTTTTGTAGTAGCCTCATCTACTGTGCTGTCCTTACTATGATAAAACCTGAGCTGGGGTGCAGATTCTTCAATACGCCCCCTCCATAGAGCAAAATTCAGAGTTGTTCATGAGTAACTAGGCTCTCAGCACCTCTGTCTTTACTCCTCCATCTCTGTAAAAGGCATTTGTCCTGAAGAACATAATGGGACTTTGACCCTGTCATGACAGGACTGGTGTCCTAGTCTGGAAATTTATAAGGGAAAAATCTGAAAGATCAAACCAATTCATTTTTACTTAAATGAAAGTTTTGTTCAGCAACAACTTAAAATATCAGTTTTAAAGCCTTACCTCCAGAGTTTCTGACATCTGATCTCAAGGTTCTGACTCTACTAGGATGTAGCTTATTCTTTCCCACGAGCTGCTTCTTCATGAAGTAGAAAACCCCCAACCCATCCATACCACATCACACTCTCAGTAATTCTTGGAGTAACAGAGATTACAGTGATCTGCAGGATTTTTCTCTTTTCTACACAGACACCTTTCTGGAGCAAGCCCCTATGCTGAAATCCTCTTGGGTAAACAGAGTGCACTCCAGGACTTACTGTATCCTAAGCAAGTGAACAAATATTTAGCTTTATGACACTTAGGCGGTTGACTCTTTACCTGTACCTTTCTTTCAACTCCCATCTGTATGGAATCTGTAAGGAAAAAAAATGGAAAAAAGGACATAAACGGTGCCTGTCCAATGTTGACAGAGAAGCCAGAACCACAGGAGATCCACAATTTACAGGCAAGAGGTATTTCTCTCTCCTTGCAGTGTTGCAGATCATTTCAACTGAGCTGCATTTGACTCTTAACAAAACAGGATTTGGTCCCTATTGCTCTGTGCAGTAGTATAAGGAGGACTTTCAGCGCTCACACAGACAACACAGGAAACTTCCCACCATTCTCCAGGGTCTCAGGGTGCCAAGAGAGATGCCCTAATTTCTCTCTCTAACTGGTATTTGCTATTTTCTTGGACTCTTAGCAGGAAAACTCACTCTTTCAGCAGCAGCTGGGTGGGAGAACAACATTTTCTTCTACTCTGCCCCTGTTTGCCAGTTAATGAAAGATTTTGAGTGGTAAAGAAGAGAATTTTTTTTTCAGTGCTGCTGTTCCCATACTGCACATGGACCTTTGGACCTCCACCTCTATATATCATCCTTCAGTATCTCAGTCAACTCCTAAGCTCAGGAGGAAACAGCAGCAATTCTGCCTCTGGATCTTGTTTTTATGTAGGTCTGCTAATCACATGAATGCCCTTAGCCCTACAACAGGTGATTTAATGGTGTTATTAATCACATTTTAAGTCTAAAGAACTGAGGCACACAGTAATTGCTGGGACAGGAGGCTGGGCACCAAACCCGGATTTCCTGTTAGAGTTTTCAATGTTCATTCATTTTCTGATACCTCAGTTTTGTCTTTTTGCTCTAAAGTATTTGCAGAACAGGTACAGAAGGTAACAGAGCCAAACACAAGTCAATGAAAGCAATTAAATGAAAGTATTTAAATAGATAATGGCTTTTTTTCTTTCCATATGACTGTCTTCTCACACAATATGGCAAGATGAGGTTCTTCCTGTGCCAGCAGAAAGCTGTAACTCTGCAGAGTTACTGAAGTGGAAATATTGATCGGACAAGATGGAACATGTTACTGAGGCAATTGGTCAGGCTAAAGCAGTGATGGCAGCACATGGGATATTATGGATGGTTGAAGTAGCTGAGGATATCTATCTTTCTGTCTATCTACCTGTTTTCCAAGATGTCTATCATCACTAAACTTTGCTACCAAGGACCAAGGGCAGCACTTAATCATCAATATATAAATAAATACTGTTTCAGCCATTAATTGGGGACTGGGTCCGGTCTTCCTTCCTTGTACCTTTGCTGCTCTTTTTTTTTTTTTTTTCCCCCTCCACATTTGTGAGACAGTAGCATTTTCTCACAGCCCGTGTGTGTTGTTTTGGGACTTGTGTCAGTAGCAACAGCACAGCTCTGTGCGTCTGCCAGGGCTTATTCAACCGAGCTCCTTTCCAGAAAAACAAATAGCCAATTGATGAGAGTTACAAAATTTCAAACCCAATGCCTTTTCATAGTATCTGATATACTATTTGGAAGCAGCCGAAGTGTGACCAGTTTCTGCACCTGCTCCTTTACCTGTAGCCAGAAGTGGATGAACAGCAGTGAGAGTTTCCCAAGAAATACCTGCTATAAACCCACAGCTTCCATGGCTGCATTTTCTCTATAGTTAGTATTCATCAAAGAGACTGCAACAGTGCAGAGCTGTGTGTTTGCTGGCATTTTTCTTGTTCAAGGCTTTTGAGAACACTTTACTGAAGCATATAAAGCTCCCTTGAAATTGGCCTCTAAACCACATTTTGAGAAGATGAAACACAGGCACTTGGCTGGGTGTTTTTGCCCTGTGCCATGGATTGCTCAAGGCAAAAAAGCACCCCCTTCTCCCTTCCAAATCTCCTCTCAGCTCAAGTCTCATCAGTCTGGCTCTAATCATGAGGTTTCTTTCTAATATAATAGTTTCTCTCTCTCTTTATTTTTTCTTCTTAATTTTTACATTACTAGCTATGAGCTCTGGTACATAGATTTCCCCCTTTCCCTCTAAGATTTAAGGTCTTACATGATTTTAAACTCCTAGAGAATTCATTTGTCATTACAGTCTTACATTAAAGACACACTTGCCGGGGTAACTTTGGGAGTAATCACTGTGCCCTCTTGTTTTAATCTGAAGTCTTTCAAAAGGAGAATTAGTCTAAATTAGGCAATGGAGTTTTTGCCTTGACATTTGGGAGGTCAAATTTTGCCCGTGACTGTCAACCTCCCAGAAAAGGAGATGGCATTTGGAGTAATCCAAAACTCCTGCAGAGTTACATTACTGTGGCAGCCAGACTGGAGTAAACCTAGGCTGAAGATCTATTGGTTCAATTACTGCTTGGGGTCAGGACATGCCATAAATTATTAGATATGCAAATGGAAAACCAGGACTGTTGATGAAAGAAAGATGGATGGATTTCTTAAATACTCATAATCAGTGCAAAGACCAACTATGTAAACTGATACATAGCTATTTGCTTGTAAAAGATTTCTGTTCTTATATCTTACCTGTGTGCAGGTAAAAATAAATTATTTTCTTTTGTTTTATGCGCATGCCATATTTTAAAAGTAAACTGCAGAAATCATTTGCTTCTGCAATACCCCTTAATTTTTAGAAACAGTTTCAGAAAGAAGTTCAGGAGGTGCTAATTCTCTTTCTGTTCTCACTTACCACGGGGCAAATCCGCAACAGTGCTCTACATTCTGCAAAGACTCACTGACAATTTGGAAGGAGAACCATTTCCTCTGCCTGTGGAGGTAGAGTGTGCAACGAATGCCACCAAACTAGCTCAGGTTTGTGTATCTGCTGCAGAAGGAGTGAGCTGGCACACAATAACATCATCTCATCACAACATGAACTCTATGGTGTTTCAAGAGGGTTTTTTTTTTCATAGAAAAATAAAACTCAATTAAGATATTGCTCTATCACACTTGTTTTTGCTGTTTTATACATTATTTATAGTCTTATTTCTCACTGTGATTAAAGTTGGAAGAACTTGACCCCTCCTTTAGTCATGCAGAAAGTCTGCTACATTTATAAAAACCTGTTGAATTTCTCTTGTGGATTATGTCTTTTGGGAAAGTTTTTATTACATGTAAGACAAAATGATTATGAGTGTGAGAATAACGTGAGCTGTTCAACGCCACCTGCTGCTGCAAGGGGAAATGTATTCCCAGAGGCATCTTGGCTGAGCAGGAACAGATGCAGAACCACTGGAAAACTTGTTCTTCTTGATAGTAAGTTTGCAGGAATAGATCACAACATGTGAGGGAATACACCTTCCCAAAACCGATGCTGACTTTTTCCAAGCACTTTGTGAAAGCCCCGAGAGTTTCTAAAGGATATACAGCATCCCTCCCCAGTTGGTTACAACTAAACAATTTTCATTTCTGTCACTCCAGATAGAAAGTTTTTCAAAACTACTGCAGGCTTTCTCAAAGCTCTTATTCACTGCCAAAATATAAATCTCTTGGCCCGCTGCCCTTGCTGTCATTATTGTTATTTTACTAAGAGTTTACATGGTGGGTGATAATAACTAGACAGTAAATTGACAGTTACTTAGGTATTCTCCAAGTAGAGATCAGAAATTAGTTCATATCATGCAGTTTACGTAACAGAAAAAGCCCCTAGGAAATACAATTTAGCTAGTTATAATATATACTACTTTGAGACAAACACATTCTTTGTATATGCAGGTAGAGAACCGCCAGAGGGAATGGAAGGTAAGAAACCTGCAGGTGAGACACTGCAGCTCACCACGGGTACCTCTGGAGGTGGAGGAAGCCAGTGATGCCGTGGGGGTAAGAGCTGTGTGCGCTGGTTGAGCTGTGACATCTGATTCCAGTGTGACACCAACACAACTCGGACACAACTCCTTAAAGCCAACGAAACTGTACGGACACAAATCACACAAATGAAAGGAAGCAATCAGATTTTAGATATTTTCCTATGCAATTCTGATAATCCTTTTAAGTTTGTGAGAAGCCTACAAGAAACAATATGCATAATTCCTTTGTGGAAACACTAATAATAATAAAAAAAGTATAACTTTTAAAGTATTTTAAATATGTTTTATTTAAAATGTTATCTGTTAGAAGTGTATTTTGTTATATTCATTGGTCCTGCTCTGAATCAGTTATGAAAGTATTAAAGTCAATATTCAATCAACTCTCCAATAACCAGACAAGGTACTCCAAAATGGACAAAGTTCGAGAAAAATGTCTGAGGTACAGCAGAAAACTACAAGCAACAATAAATACAATACCTTAGTTTATGTTAAAAAAAAAATTAAAAATTTCTATATGTGCAGAACGTAATTAGTAGAAAAGCAACCAAGGAAAAATCCACCTTGAAGTGAAGAACTGAATAAACACCATTTTTGTGTGACTTCTAAACAAAAACAAAGTGCAAATTCTGCTTAATTCTGTTCAAATATTCAGTGCTTTAATAAGCATGGTCACTTGGTATTGACTTTTAGTCTGTTTCTGCAGACGGACAGGAAAAAACAACTCTAGTTTTACAGAAACACTGCTTTAAACTTAAAAGAAAGAAAGTTGCTGTAGAAATTTAGCAGCACATTTGTATTCTTCAGTGTGCTTTATTGCTACACCCCAATTTCCCTCTTGTGACACTCACTTAATAAATATGAATTAGCTTTACTATACATAACTGCTATTTTGTAACAAAATAAAGGGATATTTTTCAGTAGCTATAATAATCTGTGGGAAAAAAGCTCTCCACTAAACCTTCTGGACCTGCATAAAAAAGGGGTTTATTGTGATAAATATTTTTAAATGTTATCATGATTTTATTTCCATGGAATGACACAATGGACCCATCCAACCAACTTCGGTCTCATTCATGCACAAAGATTGTTTTTAGACTGTGCTCAGTAAAGGGAATTTTTTACAACTAACTCAAAGTACCTTTTACCATCTGCCCTCCTCCCCTCATTTTGCTTGTAGTCCATGTCAAAGTAATTATAATATACTGGATGCACCATCTCTTCTTTTATTGCTTGTTTCATTACTGCCTTACCGGAAAGTTTGTAGTTAAAACAATTTTTACAGCTTTAAAGAACAGAAGTGAATTCATATTTCTAGAACTTAAGCCAGAAGAAACTATATTTTCAGCAGCTGAATTTTCATTAAAATTTACAAAAGACCTCTGCCTTCACTGATTTATTGTTGCATTAGGTAAAACTACACAGAGTGTATAAAATACTGTGTTACTCCACTTGTAGTCTGATCTAACATGTTATCAGTGATTGCAAGTACATTTTATAACCCCAGCTGCTGAATCGAAAAAAAGGTGATACAAGCATCAATCTCCAGGATAAAATCAGAGCACTTTCTACCACGGTTTGACCTTAGTGATGCCTTTGGATAGTCTTACTTGTCTAAGTCCTTGCAACAATTACCAAGGGACAGTTAGAAAATGCAGCTTTAATGGCGCAGACTGGAATTACTAACAGCATCAAAGACTTTAACCCTGGAGATTTCTGAACACAGGAAAAAATTGAGGAAGCTCTGATGCCACTGCAGGAATGAAATGGAACAGAGCTGCAGACACCAGGCACAGATTTCATTTGTGCTCTTGACCGTCTGCATCCCTGAACTCCACAGTGTCATTAGCAAATACAAAAAGCTATCAGTAAAAACCTTATACCTCCAGCTGTAGCCACCGAACCTTATTTATAGTATGAGGAGACACAGTTAATTACAGGTCATAAAAAATGTTAATTTCTGTCATAATACAAGTTATACTCTAAAAATAAAAAAGCTTATTTTTGGACAGAAATGGTTTCTCCTAATAGAACTCTGTTAATTTGAAATCCCATCTCTGTCTGTAGGCTACAGAACAGGCAAAGAAAGGATAAATGTGCCTTATCGATCAATTTAATGGTTCTAAATATAATAATATTAAAATTAAAATAATAAATCTGATCACTTTTTCACAAGGCAAAGTACTGAAGGTATATAAGAAATCGCAAAGATGATCATCAAAGACTGTTTTGGTCAATGGCAGTTGTAGCTGCTTATTATTAACATTAAATACATTTTTAATTAATATAACAGATTTTGAAAATGTTAAATTCTTGTGACTAGGAAAGTGAATAAAAAAATCCACCTTACAAACAAGCCTAACTATTTCCTCCAAGGAAAGAATCACCAGTAATTTCAATGATTCTGAAGTACATTGGATAAATATTAAGACAAACATTACGCGAAGGATGGAGTTAATTATACCACATATAATCAGACACCGGTCACTCCACAAGTTGTAATTTATTTTCCCCTTATTTGCATTTAAACTTCAAAGGTATTTCAGGAAATGTAAAATAACATGATTTGAGCGGTTATAAAGATGATACGCATTTAACTTCAAAACTATCTTTCAAGCTCTTAAAAATAAATTACACACAATTTCAGGAAATAACACACCATTCTCATGCAACCTGTAATTGTTGCCTCAAAAACGGTAAACTCATTTTTGGAGGGGAAATATCACAATTTAGGGCAACAGTATTCATCTGCTGGGTCTTACAGAGATACAAGAAAACAGGGGTAATTTGCATCAGTACACTAATCTAAGTTTATATGTAGAGTTTACTTGGTTAAAAAGGTCACATGACTACAACTTCATACGGAAAATTAGCAGAGTGGTTTGAATTAATATCCAACTCCTACTGCAGAGCAAACAGTCTCTTCAGTAAAATGGGAAGGGCTACAGACTTGTACAGCTTGTGTTTGTCATCACAACATGTTTTTCTTTCTAATTATTTTTTTTTTCTTTAAGGGGGAAACTCCTTGTGAGTTTGAGTCCTTAGGATCGGTTTACAATCCCTGTGCATATGAACATATCTAAAATTCCAGCATCTAGGTCAGTACTGAGCTTTCTAAACACTTAACAAACATCTTTTTGTATCCCTTCATGTCAGATTTAATTGTCCATGGTGAAAGGAAACGCTAATCAGAATTCAAGAGAAGTACTCTAAGACGTGTATCTTTCCAACCTGAACTATCCTATAATCCTGGGAAAGCATATAAGGGAAAAAGCAAGTTTTCATCTTATTTAAAACATCAAAACACATTAAATACTTTAAAATTCTCATTATTAACTACTGTACGGCTACATAACAGTGAGGTGCAATGAGGCGCTCTGAGGGAAAAGCTCACTTCACAAATACCTCGTTCCTTTCAGAATCTGGCCCTGGAGGACGGTATTTGCGACAGTATTAAATAATACACTGCTTTTACAAAACTATTTTACAAAAGATGTGTTTCTATTCTCTGTCCCGTGGTTTCCCCACATATCCCTGAGATCTGCTCATTCCATGCAGTCGGCCCCCACAGTTGGTCAGGAGCACCTGTGGGGGCTGAGAGAAATAGAGGCTGGCTGTGCATTGCTTACACTGCTGCTTCTAAGCAGAACCACAACTTGTGTAACTCTAGCTGTAGTAGTTTACTACTCTGATACCAACCTCAGGTAGGTAGATACCTCAGTGCAAAGGAACAACGACCCAGACAAACAGCTGAGAGGTGCCTGCAGTTACCAAGCCCTTCGGTGGACAAACCACAAGAGTCACAGTCCTTGGTTCTTCCTAAGCTGGTGCCTTGGCACTGCTTCCTCCTGGGAACCATTTGTGGTTACATGCAAGCTACAATTAAGTCCAAGCTGACCATAAGCACCTCTGCACGTCACCACTGCACACAAGGAGGAAAGCCTGAGCCCACTGCAGCCAACAGAAGTTTTCCAATTGTTTTCAAAGATGCTCTGATGTCCCCAGAGGGAACAGTTCTGTGCATACTTCTCAGGTCTACGTTTGATTGGCAAAACAGATCCCTTGCGACTGAGATCTCTCTCCATTTGTTTTTGTGTGGCCCTATCTAAATAACGATGCAATTTCAACTGAATATTATTTGCTAAAAAGTCCTTATCTGTCATATGAAAAATATTAAAAGAAACTCTTATTTTCATAGATGATGTATGCTTTCATCTAAAACTAGAGATCTTTAAGAACATTTCTTCATCTTGGCATAAACTGCAGTAGAATCTCCGCATAAAAAGCTTTATAAAAGTGTAAATGTCCTCCAGAAAAATTACAGGGACAGGAGATTTTTTTTTTACAGCAGTCTTGCAAGCATGAGGCTTACAGCACTGCATTTGCAGCAGTGGTGGTTGTACACCCATGCTGGTTTGCACAGCTGGTTGGAGACAAACAGGAAGGCAAGGTCCTCGCCTGGCAGAGCTGACAGCTTCAATCAGGCTGACAGTCTAACAGCAAGTGACAACGGTGGCATTCAGCGGGTGGGAAGGGCGACAGCAAACAAAGATCAGGGGAAAAGTGATCTTGAGAGATCCAGATGAGCACACTGTTGCAATACCTTAAGCTTGGTTTGCTTGCTTTTTAATTTTAGGAGTGCCAAACTTAGGGGTGACTGCCCAGATATCAGCAGGATGATGCAAAAAAAACCACAGGATTTTCGAATTGGAATGCAAAATTCTAAAGAGAGAAGAAGGGGGACATGAAGAGCATCTGGTAGGAAATGCATGGGGAGGAAGGACCTAGAACAGCAGCATTTTCTCCCAAGTTTGGGTACATCTGTAAAATATCAAAACACCCTAAATAAAGTGCTGTTGGGAGTGACAGGGATGGTCAGGAACGGCAGCAGTACAAGTGCATACCTATCTTAATGAAGTCTCACACCATTTTTGCAACAGCCCTTTAGAGAAATAATAGCACACCATTCTTAGGGAGCTAGTTTGGCACGGCTTCTGCTTATGTAGGAAACCATTCCCATGATCTCCTGCAGGTCTAGGAGTGAAATTATTTGCTGCAGTAAATTCACAAGTTTAGCATTCATTGCTACTGTGACCAAAGGTTAATGTTTTGCTGCTTGACTGAATCAAAATCACCAGTTGCCTATTACATGTTTTTGTGGTCTTGCTCACATGTTTGATTTCATCAGACTTTGAGTAATTTAATTCTGTAAATGTTAAATGAAAGCCATGTATGTAAGAGATTTAAGTTTTGTTACTGCAGAAAAAAGCAGTTTCACAAATAGTTTTCTTTTGTAGCTGATTGGGTCACTGAGGGTTCCTCCAGCCAGCACAGGCAGCTTCTGGCTGCAAACATGCTGAATGACCATCCACCCTGTGAAAACTGAGAAGGAGGGACTACAGCAGTCTGGAACAAATACCTGACATCAGGGCTGCGGCTCCTTTTGGCACAGATGGCTGTGAACCGGGATCTCACAATGTGCAGTGCTGTGCAATAGCCATCCCGGACACAGATAAACACAGTAAGAAATTAAAGACTTGCAGGGAAAGAAGAAAGGGGTTTGGATTACTATCTCCTTTGAATCCACTTCCAAAAGCCACAGAAATTGAATAATAATTTTAAAAAAATATTTTCGAATCCAGATGCTTAATAACGCCCCACAAAACTTCACTTCATTTTAAATACTCCACAAGACTTGAATGGAGGCCTCTTTTAGGCATTTGCCCAAAAAACAAGAGTGAAAACCTGAAATTCTTTCAAACTGATATTCTATCACGCGCCCGTGCTCCTACTCAGAGTAACTAATCATATAATTTAGCCATACGACTGACCCGAACAATGTTATTCTGTTGAAAGTTCACCTTTCTGTCAAGTTGGCAGTGAATAATTTGAACCTGTCCTTGCAAAGCTGTGCCTGAGTAGGGTCGTGGAAAGCAGCTGTGTAGGAGAGGGGGTGGAAGTGTTAACCAGAGATGTTCCATTTGAGAGCACAGGTCTCTGAGCCTCCCACTGAACTATAACTTACTATGCAAATGCTAAAATAAAAAGACCTAAACTTTTCTCCTGAAAATATGGTGAGGTTGTGTTAGTTCTAGAAGACAAAAAATGGGAGTCACTGAGGATGAGGAGGTGCACTGCAAGTGCCAGAAAGCAAGCCTGAAAGGTAAAGGGAGCAGGCTATTTCTCTTTGTTATCGAGTGAAATGACTCCACAAATATGACAATAAATCACTGCAGGAATCAATCTGAGTGGAGGCAACTGCTCCATGCTGATAATGCATCAATCAATATTTAATGTTTACACTTTAATTAATCTGCACGTAGGAAGCATTCTTTCAGTGACAAAAAAGTGATGAGAAATAAAACACCTTTTATATCAAACAGCGACGAATGGCTGCCTATCTGTTAGGCTTTGATTGGGCCCTCAATTGATCATTGCAGCCTTTTTCGATTGCACCAGTGTGCAATGTCACATTTGGGTATAAAACAAAACACTGCCTCTCTGAAGGAAGGAGGGGGAGCTTCTGAATCTGCTTTTGAGTGATTACAACTTAATCAGAACAAAGAAAGACAGCAAAGTGAGTTCTTTGGAAAGACTGGACAGAAGCAAATAAAAAGATTTTCAACATTTGCATCAATGACACCTATCTGAACAGATTTTTACTGTGTATTACAATTATTGATATCTGCTAAGGCTTTGCATAGAGAAAAAAAATCAGATGTTGACTGGCAAAACTGCCTTCCCTTATCAGAGCTACCACTGGAGACTGAGGATGGGTTAATTTTGTCACTGCTCTGAATGTCAGGGAAGTGCCAGGTGCTGTATGGACACAGAAGTCACAGTTCCTGCCTCAGTGTTATTCCTCAGTGTCCTGTTTAACCCTTGTAAACTCTAGTTTCTTCTTCTTTTTAAAGGGCCTGATTCATTGTTCATTGACGTCAACTGAAGGACTTCTATTGACTTCAGCAGGCATTGCATTAGTCCATAGATGAATGGTATTGAAAGGCATAGTGATGAAAGACAAATGAAAAGACAGTGATACTAGACCAGTAATGTTCAATTATTCCTTTAAAAAAAACTACAGCAGTAAATTCTTCATACGTAACTAAAACTTTCCTATGCTTATTTCTAAAATAATGGTTTGAAATGTACAGACTTTTCACATAGTAAATGCAATCTATGCAGAGAACTTAGCTTTCTACAACTTAGGTCAATTCAAATATTAGTGATCTGAATCCACATATAAAATTGCCATAACCCTACAAAGGGTAGACCCCAGGGAAATTCTACTGTATTTTGTATACCACATTTGAATTATTTTGCAATCCTGTCATGAAGTTAGGATCGTGCAAAGGACCTATGCAAATGTCAAATCATTTTAAGCTTTTAAGTAGAACTGCCACTAATTAAAAACAATTACAATTTTGGTTTGTTTTCACTGAAGAACTTTTGTCGTTTTACTAGTCAACAAACAGAAGGCTTGTACTTAGGATCCAGTGAGAGCATGTTGCCAAAATGCCTGCCCAGATTTGGAACTGCCTGGTTTAGGGTGCTCTGACTGCTGACTTAGCCAATACTTGAACAAAACCAGAAAAAATATTATGGTATAAAGCCATATACTAGAAGGAATTTGAAAATACAAATTTAGTTTTTGTTTCACTATAGCCAGATGGTCTCTTTCTGTGAGTCGCAAAATATTTCTGGCTATTCCAAAAGGCTTAAGGCACTCAGAAACACACTTCCATGACTGCTGGCATTTTGGGATATCAGGACCAGCACAGTATCTAAAGCATGAATGACATCAGAAGACTTAAATTCTGATGTTTCCTTGTCATTCCCACTTACTTTTTTTTTCCCCACAGAACTTTGTACACAGATGAAGAAAACCCCAAAGATTTCATTAGTTTCATAAAAATGGAGACAATGCCTTCTCACCAAAATCCATAAACAGCTTTTCAGCTGGCTTTACTATCATACACACCCATCTCCACACAGAGTTGAGTCTGCAGTTTATCTTTTCCATAAGAACTTCTTCCCCTTTCTGTGCAAATCAAATGAATAAATTTGAAAAAAGGGCAAAGTCAAAAGAGAGGAATGCTGTATTGCCATGCATGATCAACTACTAATATTTATACAAAAAATAAAAACACTACTTTGTGCACATCAAGGTTGCCCTAGGACAGCTTTAACATGCATAGTTAAAATTTATGGAACAAAACCAACTCACTCAATGTGAAATCCTCATTTTCCTCATATGCACCCAAAGTAAAAGTAAACTCACCAAAAAAAAAAAAAAATTATTTGTTTGATAAAATCCTGAGGGGACGATGCAAAAGCGCTTAAATTTGCCAGTGGTTAGCAGGAAAACAGTTACATTTTCTGATGATTTTATTCTCCAGTTGTAAACCGTTTGCTGCACACAACTGGAATAGAAGCCCAACCTGGAAGGCCAAATCTCAGTCTCTATGAAGTACAGTTTCTCTGCAGCTCCAGAGAGCTGCATGGTTTGGTTTGCAGCAACAGTCCTGACATGCAGGGAGATAAGTCATGTACTGTGGCTTTGAAGCCCCATTAGCTGAAACTCCTGAGGACACCGGTCCGTAAGGTCCTTTGCCATACCATCAAAACATTGCCTCTAGAAAAGGATGTGTTTCCCAGCCCTGGGCCCTCCTATCAGGGCTACAGCGAGTTCCCAGGTACAATCACTGCCTCAAAGGGTCAAGTCCAATACTAGGGCATTTTCCCAGCATCATTTCTGGCTACAGCTGCTGGCATCTGTCCAGGTAGTTCCATCCTAGTTATATACATAAGGAGCACCCAGTGAGATCTAAGAGCATACTGGTCCCTATTTAGCACCAGAGCTTAGGCTAGTTTTCCATCTCAGCTTGTCACAGCTGTCTGCTGCATAAAAAGAGTCTGAAATGTACTAAAAAACCCTGGAAGACTAATAATTCATTAAGCTGACAAATGAAAAGTAAGTCCTATCGATCAAGAGTAGAACTTCTTGGTTATAAAGGAAGCATATATTATTCTGACAGTATTTTCACAAGATAAGCTGAAGTTACAAAGAAGACAACCAATTTGATTCAAATAACTGTCTCTCCTCAGAAATACGCATGATTGTAGTCATCAGGCACTAGTTGGGTGGGGCAGTATTACTACCCCCGTTTTAAAAAATTTGGGTAACTGCATAGTTTAAGGAAACAGGACTGTATGTCAAAGGTTTTTCTGGCTGCTGATCCTACAGAAAATGGTAAGCAAAGAACCTACTCTTGCACCACTGAACCACGACTCCACTAAATGCCAGCATGGAAAGATGTGCAACCACACACACACAAGATAATCTCTCTTCCATCACCAGCACTGAAAAGCTTGGGGCTTATTGCACAGCTAATGAGAACAAACACACTTGCAGCTGGCCTTGCACCACCTGTAGAAGGTGAAAGTCGGCCAAAAATATACAAGACTCTCCAATTGTGATGAACGGGTGGAAACCAAAGTGTGGCTCAGATTCAAGCACTAGACTGGTTACAGCAGTGTAATACTGTGCCAACAGACCCACTTAAGAGTGGAGAGCCCAGAATGAGAGGCAGTCTCTGGTATTCTGTGATGGTAAAATATATGAGGGCAGGCATCAATTTACCTTGGCTGGTTATGTTTCTAGTTATGCTGTATTTTTGTGCTCAGGGGCCTAATTTATAATTCTAATAATAAAATGTATTATGAAGTATAAGCCAAGCACATGCAGATCCTAATTCTATTTCCTCTCAAAGGAAAGAGCTAAGCTGTTAAGCTCCGTGTTCTTTCAACATTTCCTATTTGCAACAAACACAAAAATCTGAAATCAGCGACGTACGACTGCAAGGCTTTTACAAAGTTCAGATAGAGAAAGTTAAATGTCTTTTTTTTTTTTTCTCAATTCCCCAAATGATATTTCTGGTCTCTCAGTGTCATAGCTGTCACAATGCCTGGTTCTGCAGATAAGCAGAAGTTAAAGAGAAGCAAATCAATCCAGTTTAGACATCCTCCCCACCTCAAAAAAATTACTACCCCAAAGCTTCCAGCTACCTACATTCTTACAGGGAGAACAGAGATATCAGCTGAGGGACTTCCCCAGTTCCTAAGGATGGGAACAACCCTAATTCTCTTAAGAAAGAGGATCTTACTCTGGTTTGGTTGTGGAACTCAACTGAACAGCCCAGCTGTTAATGTTATATTATATTTGCCCTTATTTGTAGATGAAAATTGGGAGAGAATGTCTCATTATCTTCTTCCCTCTTGACCTGGGGACACAACACACCGTGCCAGGCTCAAGCAGATGGCTGGTTCCAGCTCTCTAGGTCTCCTCACTGGATGCACTTACTGGGACACATTTAAAACAGCAGGAAAACAGTTTGTATGTGTGTGAGACCAAGTTAGTGTTAACAGAAAACTATGTTTAATGATTCAGATTGTCAGTAACTTATTTAAAAATATGATGTCAAAGAGCAAGACTAGCAACTGTACCGTTAATAGTTTTTACAGTACACGGTATTTATGTTATAAACAAAAGTTTTCATAATTAAAAAAAAGCACTGCATTTTCACTGTAGTTTCCACTGATTAATGTTGATATTGACGTTACATTAATATTGCTCAACTTGTTTAAGCTGAATAAATAATGAGAAAGGGTTAATAAGAATACAATTATCAAACATAATAATGGTCCTTAATCTTATGAAATTGTTCTTTACTCACAGGAGCAGTCAGTCTCACTAATGTCAGTGGCCCAAATTTTGCAGTCCTTAATCACATACTGTTACCTTCAGCAGTTGTTGTTCCCAATTTAGGATCAAAGCCCATAGTTTGCTGGGGCCACTCTTTCAAGGGAGGATTGGGCCCAGACTTTTAATAAGGGGTTTGGTGGCTTACAAAGAGGTGATTAAGATCTTCCTTTGAAAAAACAGAAAAAGTAGAGTTCTTCTTTTGGATTATAACAGCACAGATAGCCATAGCTTGCGGATTTCAGAGTATTAACTGCTAATCCACAAGTGAACTGAAAGGTTTTTGTTTGTTTGTTTTGCTATTACAGTATTTAAACTTGTCAACCTTCAGTTCTCAGTAAGTCATACTTAAGTTTCTTAGCAAAATATTTTATCACATCTCTGTGAGTATGCCCAAGAGTTTGAGAGATCTCCTGGTTATATGCAAAACTCAGGGTAGGTTTTTTTGTTTGATTTGGTTTTATTTAATGAAAAACTTGCACTTATTCCTGAGAACTCAAACCGTGAAGTTTTGGAAATGAAGCCACGGTATAAAAGTTTCTGTTTTCCTTAAGTGACATTCAAGGATTGCTGTTTGTCAGTGACAAACAGAAAGTACTTAGTGTAATTATTATAGCACCTCAGTAAAAATCAGATTCTAGCCGTAGGTGATTGCAGCTATAAAGTTTCCAGAATAGGAACAATGAGCCCTATGAAACTAATGAAAAAAATCGCCAACTTCCTCACTCCAAAGTCTGATTTTTACAAGGACTCCATTTCTTCCTGGTTGCCAAAAATGAACAGTTTATTTGAATCTAGCTTAGGTCTCCAGGAAAATAATTTTAATGTAAAATTGAATAATGTTACACCAATGACAGGACAATTAAGTGGTTCCAAAATGGAGCAATATTTAGGGAGTGTGCCCCAATAATGAAAATAAAGAAACCATATTCTAATAATAGCATAACTAAAGACAATAAATATCCAGACGTACCCCTTGCTGTATCACTGTACTGTAATCAAATCAATTAGAAATCTAATGATTACTTTGACACAAACAGGTATTTAATATGCTGAAAATGTACCAGATTTCCCCCCTCAAGCATTAGTAAAATCCCCAAGAAAATTAAAATCCAGGTCATAGCTAAATTCCTTTGAAACTGGGATTTAAATTAAAAAAAAAAAGAGTTTAGTCACTGTAAGAATTCTTTGTGCTGTTACATTTTTATAAGGTTAAAGCTAAAAATAAGATCAAAATCTTTTTGGAGGTTACATTAAAAAATAGACCAGGTGTGTTCAGAAACCCATCACACATATGCCTGTTAAACAGATGCTAACCAATAAATTAATTAAAGCTACTCTCCTTTCGAATCAGAAAAGAGGAAAAAGCTGTTAGGGACATTTATGGGGTGACGTTCTCTTGACTGACAAGTTTTTCATGCTTGGCCTCTATTGTACAAACCTCTGATACTTCTCAAACATTTTCCAAAAGGAAAATGAAATCACTGTCTGTAGGGAAGAGAATTTGGTAACCTGTTTCTAGGCAGTCAGATTGATGCTAGAGACAGATGGCTGTTTATCAGCCATGAGAAGTGAATAACGAAAGAAGGTTTCAACACTGACCTGATGAGAATACTTGCTAGTAACTCCTGCCATCACACTCGGAAAATCAGAACTTGCATGTGAAATATCTCACTCTCCTTTGCATGCTGTACTTCATTGTGATAATTAGCATCTGAGTTAATCAGGTGAAGAAGTGTCTTGCGCTGACCTTAAATCCTACCATACTTATAGGACCTGGAAAAATAAATAGAAAGGACTTTGAGGAACAATAAATTGTCCTGAAAGGCTATGTGATTCCTCAGAAAATAAGCTTCTCCACCACTTTACAGACAAACAATATTCATTTCTACATTTCTTCTAATGATACAAATTTTTTTTTTTTTTTTTGGAAACCACACAATTGCTGGAAAAAGGAATTAGTGGATGTAAGGGGTTATTAAACATGGCATTCACCCACTGCTCTTACACAGAAAAGGCAGCTCTGAAAAAACCAAAGCTGATTAATATGAAAGGCAGCTAACCTAAAAACTAAAACTTGAACTGAATGGTGTGTGCTAATCTTTCTCAAATACACTTATGAAAGCTAAATTTGCTGGTATTTGTCATTGCTATGCACGTTAAGTGTTCATGTGAATGGTATCTCCACAGTTCTGAGCAAACCAGTAAAAAACAAGGAATTTTGTCCTCTCTGGTATTTTTCTGAATCTCCTGTCCATCTACGGCTGCCTGAATAGAGAACACTTCACAATCCAGGGTCATTTGTGATAAACTTTGTTAGAAAGCCGCCATTCATTATTGGTAATTTCCTTAATCCTCAGGTTGCTTGTAAGGAAAAGATTGAAATTCTATGTTATATATTTACTCTACTGGGTCTACAAACAAAATAACTCAACATGTTAGCCACATTAATAAAATACTCACCAGATCAAACTCTTAATAGCCAGCCTTAGACTTGCCATTGTTTATTGATGTTTGTTTGCCAGCCTATCTGGAGACATAGGGAAAAATCTTAATAGCTCTGGCCACTCATTAGCAAAGTACCGTGGAGTCCTAATCCCATAAAGATATTAAACTATTTTTTCCTTACAATAGCAACAAATGGAGGGAATTCTCTTTACTTATTAAGATGTAGTACATTCTTTGCATGTTGAGTTTCTTCTTATACTTTGAACTCTTATCCCCCATCATTCTGTTTCTGAGGCCGAGATCAAAGTAGATCGGCCTTACAGAGCTGCAGATGAGTGGCTGCCTTTCAGAGAATATTATTGCCCTCTTGAAGAGCAGGGCTGGGGAGGAGGTGCAGTCCCCTGGAGAGAGTGGCCTGAGCCCAGAAACACGGAACCCCTGCCGGACCCACAGGGACACGGCACGGCCCTGCCGAGGGGGAGCTGCTCACCCCAGCTTAACTGCGTGGACAAGTCTCAAAGCAACAGCGAGACCAAGTCGGTTTTGGAACTAGAGAATCATGTAAATGTAGTTTCTGGCAGGCTGGCGCAGAGCAATTTGTTTTACAGCAGGAAAACATGTGAGCAGCTTTGTATTTTGTGTCGCAAAATCTTCTGGTCTTTCTTGTTCAGACTTTTGACTACTCAAGCTTTAGTTTTTACTTCTCACCACCTCACCTACCCAAGGGCTGTTGTTATTGATGAGCTTGTTGGCAGCAGGCAAGACAGTGTCCCACTCCAATCTTCCACTTCCAGCAGGGATCTTGCCATACAGGGTTTCTTTCTTGCCTTCAAATTTGCTTGCAAGCCTTTTACAGGGGAATTACTTTAGATCTTGTTAAAGGTAAGAGTAAACATGCTAAGTACTAAGACATTCAGTGGGTATCATTATATGAAAAGAAGAAATGTTATATTCATTACAGAGGAAAATCTAGTAATAAAAAGTATTACCTGCATTTATAGCCCTTGTAACCTAATTTTTGTGACAAAGCAAAGAAGTAAAAACATTCCTTTCTGCCTTTCAGTGACCCCTATAAGAAACCCCCCATGGAGTCATTTAGGATAGTAATTTGAGTGAAAATATATGCAACCTTTACTTTGCTTGCTCTTCTTAAATGAATAACCCTTACTGATAATTAATCTAAAAGTTTCTAAAGATATTTGCAAAAATGCCTTCAAATTAGTAAGCAATTAAAAGGAATAAAAACTTAAAAGACATTTTCCACAACATAAAAGAGTAACAGAACACGGAGCTGCGTTGTTCAAATGTTAAAACTGTACATAAAATACTCCTTCAATATACTCTGCCAGTAAAAACCAAGGCAAAGCAGGTCATTAAAATGTCAGACTTGGGGCAGAGTGGAAAAAATGCTGTGTTTAAAAGTAAACATGTAGGCCTTTTATAATTATTTCCCCTTAAAGTTAACTGTTAAAAAAAAAACCAACAACAACAAGCGAACCAAACCAAACTAAAACTAAACCCCAGGCAAACAACTCTGCAGGGTCAGGACATAGAGTCAAACTCTAATCTTAGTCTTGTTCCTAAGCTAACCTGAGGACTCTTTCTGAGTCTTTATGATGGCATGGCAGCTTTGTTTGTGAAACGTAATTTTCCTTTCTCTAGTTTTTCTAAAACAAAACCGTAGTGATATGTTCATGCCGTTGATACCAAATGTCATGTGTATTCTAAGGCTGAATAGGAAGAAGAGCAACATCAGAAATCCTGGGAGCGCCCTGTGCTCAGGGGAACCCTTGGGAAGATGCCACACACAGCCTGGTGCTGACTTACAGACCCCCATTCACTGCTGCGGTGATATTATGTCCACATGCAGGATCTCTGCACTGCTGTAAAGAGCTCAGGCTAGAAAACCCTACCCAAACTCCTCACAGGAATTAAAACTGCCCACTGAAAGTGGCAGAAGATTGCATTAGGATAAAGGGGATACTGTGGCAGTTACTAGGAAGCTGGAAGGCACACTAATGCCCCTTACTTGAATTAATTATTTTTGCAGTCCAACACAAATGAACTGAGACAGGAAAAAGAAAACCAAGGTCTGTATCTTCAGATATGAATTATGTTGCAGTACTGAAAATAAAAGGGTTGTATACTGGTGTAGTTTTTCCTACTTCCAAACTTTTTAAGCCACAAAGACCAATATTCTTCTGACTCTTCAGTCATATTCCAGTTTTGTTTCCCTTCTACTGGAAAAAGGTGCATCATGGCCCTGAATAAAAAATTTCCCATCTCATTAATTTTGTATATTTTCAGCAAAGTGCCTGCATATGAACTCGGTTTACTATCTGCATTGAGCTGATTTCCTAAACTGTGTCTAAAAGGTGGCAATGCACTAGTAACAACTCTGTTTAACAGGCACAGTTCCACATCAGATGGGCTAGTGTATATCTGAACAACACCACTGATGTATACACAGTTATTCCAGATTAAGTTTAGTTTTACAAAAGTAGCTGGCTCATAAAAGACAGGTAAATTTAATGATTTAAAAATAAAAATGTTGTACCCTCAGGCAGCGTCTGGGACTCCCACTGAAGTCCATGAAGGAATACAGGTAACTTATTTTGTCCTCTAACATCTCTGTTCCCTAAAGCTAACAAACACCACCACGGAAAGTACAGGTTGTCACATTTACAATCAGCAATTAAAACCAACATTCTTCTGGTTTCCATCTGATAAGAGCAGAGCTCAAAGTGGAGAGACAATGGAGAAACACATAATAGCACCAGCAAATTCAACTTGTATTTAACTAGTCATTTTTCTTTAAATTTGCTTCTGCAATGCAAATATTTGTAAGTTGGGAAGAAAGCCTGTAATCATGTTTGAGACATGCTATACTCAAAAAACACAGACCATGGGAGAATATCAACCTTCATACTTAACGCTGTCCTTTTCTAGTTTCTGGTATTTTATGTATTATAATCAAATATATCAGGAGGAGGCGAAGCAGTGGACCAAGTTTTAGACTGGCATAATTGACTCAGCAGAAAAACAAAGACTTACATCTTTAGACAGCTGTGGTTCCATGACTGTTAACAACAGACCTGTTATGATCAATAATTTCTCAGTAGGTATGATCACTAATTCTTAGTCATAGGCTTACAATGGCAATGAAACCAGCAAAATAATACTGTATATACCTTTTTTTTTTTTTGACAGCTCTATGGGTTTCATTCTATGATTAAAATGATGAATAATATTTAAACAGGATTAAAATTAGATGTCAGGAAGTTGGTTTCTAGCCACACAGAAAGCCTTCAAATAAAAAGCCAAAATTTTTTTAAAACCAATTTTGAACCAACAGGGTGACTTGAGATCAATTCAATACTTTATATCATTTCATTGAACCATTTTGATCCAGTCATAGGAGCCTAAAGCCAGGCTGAATGCACCACAGAACCCATGGCTTGTGACCTATGGCTTTAGGGAAGGCAGCACACCGTGACCCTGGAGGGCTGCTACTTAATTACAATGGTAGGTTTGACCTCCATTTTTTTTCTTTTGCCTACAAGTATTCAGGATGATAATGCCATTTTAAAAAGATTTTCTAGTCTCATGTCACCTCTGGAATGTCTGATTTCCTTAAATGTAAACGAAAATGTTACTTTTACCTGTATTCTTTATGCAGAATCAACTACTATCAACAGTGGGAATTCCAGAGCTGGGAGAGAGGTGTCATTTTGTGTTCTTCAACCTAGATAAAAAAGAATGAAATAACTTTATCAGAAAATACCAGCACTTCATTGTGAGAATGTCAAAAGCTCATTCTTTTCTGATTTATTACATAACTGTTGTTACCGTCTTCCTGGCCACAGGCTAAAACCAGCAGCCAATTCTTCATTACCAAAGTACCAGAAAAAAGCAGTTTGAAAGTGCACATTTAATATTTTATACATTTTAAGATCTTCAAAAAGACTTATCATAGATCTGAAATCATGTGCTACATTCCAAGAAAATTCCTTAGAAAGATACTTTTTATGAGCATTTCATTTTGATTGCTCAGGAGTTTAAGGAAACTGGTCTTTATGTTCTATTTGCAGAGCACAGCCTCAACTGACATCTAAATGCAGGCAACCAGCATTGAGTCCTCATTCCTCCACATACCTAATTTCTAGCTATCAAACAGGAAAAACCTCCAGAAACACCACCTACATATGTATTTTGATATTTAAGAGCACATGATAAACAAAACATGAAATACCACCCATCATCCACAGTCTTCCTTCAGAGTTCCAATCTCCTGTAATTTAGCCCACATATGAGCTAGAACAAGCCACAGCCATCAAGCTACTTTGATGTTCTTGTAATTTCAGAGGGTTTTTTTAGGAGAGGTAATCAGCAAAGTCTTGGGGATTCTTCTTTTGAAAGTTCCATTTCCCAGAAGCCCTTATTCACATTCTCAGTTCTGATCAACTCAAAACATTGTGGGCCTGCTTTTAAAAAAATTGATGGTTTGCCTTGTACTCCAATTGTTACTGCTACTCTAGCAAGGATTCACACCCACCTTGCCAGCAAATTTTTTTCACCAGTGTTGCGCCCGTGCTGAAGGAGAAGAAGGGCAGACATTCCTATGTTACAACAACAAGGAGAAAAAAAATATAACTAAGTATCAGCTGTTGGACCAGAAACTGGACAGGGGGAGAGCTGCAGCATGGGAAGGCAGTGCAAGACACCTGTGCTCAGCAGCCTTTTAGCCCAGCCTGTGTGCCCACAGCTGCACATGATCTGGCTGATGTTCCTCAGTTACAGAAGGGGATAGATTAGCAACAGTGCAAATGAACTGGTCGGCCAGTTGCAAGCTTCTACCAAAGGATGGTGATAAAACATTTCCAGTCACAACAGCTGCTTCTAGATGTGATGTCTGGCATTAAGAAAAGATGACCTGAGCCAACCCAGGCTGCCTGCTGTATTTTAGAAAATGCGCACAATTACGTCTGCCAGAGGACATGGGGCATTATATCTCTACAATAAAAGATATGAGTTGTTCATGGAGGTATCTTTAACTGGCACAGATATACCTGGAAAACTGGATGATTCATACCTCTACTTTCTTTTCTGTATTAACTCAGTCATTCTGCTATTCCATGCTGGACCAGGATCCTGCAAGTTGCTCAATACACTTAAATGCTGTGCTGAGATGCAAATCTGTAGATGCCTTCCACTTGTTCCTCGGCCTCAGATTTGGAGAGCACTTTCTAAAAACCAGAAGGATCTGATTTACCTTCATTTATGTTGTCATTACAGCCCTGCAGTTTGAAATCAGTGTTTCGAGGCAATGGTTAGAAATCTAGCAGCATTTCTGTATGAGCTGTCATCACCATCTGCACCACCACTGACTTTTTCTTAACCGATCCAGCTGAAAAAGAAAGAAAAAAATTGTTAGATCAGTTTGAGTCCAATTCCCTGTGCCTGTGCAAACGCTTCTCTTGGAACAGGGCAGGAAAAGCAGCAGGGGCCAAAGCTGCTGCAGAAATTCAAGTGTAGCCACATTCCTTGATATTTGCGTAGACGGCCAGACTGACTTAGAATAAAATGTTTTTAGGTGGATTCTAATCTTTTTTATAATCATCAATTTTTTCACAGTCCACACAGAACCCATCCACAGATCTGCTGTTTTTCCGGTGGATTTGTTCACACAATACTTTATGCTGGCAGCTCATTTCTGTCTTAGTCATGTTTTCTTTTTTTTTTTTTTTCTTTAGCAGATGTTTACAATTACTCCTTAAAATGTTTCCATTTTCTGTGATCATTGAATGTGAATGAGGTGACATTTTTAAAAATAATTGGAGCTTTTTCTGGCCAGAAACCATGTTGTTAGATTCAAATAGTCTTTGTCTTTTAAACTGTGGTAAAGGTCTTATATCTTTGTAACAACAGCATCTGCGCTACTTTGCCTATTCCTTTTTTGCCAAAATCAAAGTGTTATTTGTCATTATCTGACTGTATCTTCTGTCTGGCAGTCAGATGTTTATACATCTTTTTATTTAACCTTAAAGACACGAGGCCTATTCTCCTGAATTTGTGTTGGAAGGGCTGCAGAACAAATGGCACTACAGTAGCCTGAGCTTCTGAAACGCAAAGGAAGTTTTCTCTGCTTTTCTTTCAGTCAGTTTTCTTCATTTGTTTTTATTGACTTCAATTTAGATCAAAGTTCTCACAAACAACTGCCATGTTTCCCACACCTGCAATTACGTTGCAAAGTTTGTAATGCTTTAGACCTTCTTCAGAAACCCATTTCTGGGAGTCTTACAGATTTTTTGAGAAAACTCAGCTGTTTCTTCTTTTTTTTTCTTTTGTTTTGAAAAATAAGATTTCAATTTGCAGAAAAAGTATAAGAATGTGCCATAAATTTGCCATAAAGGCTCAAACAAGAGTGCCACGTAGATATTTTAAAAGATTGGCTTTTTTTTTTCAATGCAGTCTCGTGACTTTTGGAGTGCTGACTCATGATTTTTACATGCTTGACATCAGCAATACCACAACTGAGAGAAAATCTTTGTGAAAGATTCCTTTCTAGTCCTCTTGAGACAAAGGGATCCTCCAGGAAAAGACAGAGAGAAACAACTGTTTCTTATTCATTACAGTTCTCAGTTAAAAACAAGCTCAAAACCCAACTTTAAAGCAAACAATTTAAAATATCTGCCAAACCATCCCTGGTTTTTTGTTTCATCATAAAGACTCAAACAAGGTATTAGCACATTTTTTTCTTTTTTTTTGGTAGGATTATAAAATCATACAATGTATGAAAATAAAACTTCTAGGATAATATAATATTTTTCAATAAACAGATTCTTTTAACATTCCAGATTCCTCTCTCTTGTCAGGCAAGAAGTCTGGCATTAGAGACAGACAATGACTTTTTCATTAATGATCATATGTTATTTCTAATTATACAGCATATTTTTTCAAGCTTCCATAAAAAAATGTAATGATTTTATGATGATACTCTTTCTGCTTAGTTAGAAAATGTTTTCCTTTACTAGAAAAAAAGTATTCTGAAACATGGAAATGCCATTGGAAAAAAAAAATTGAGCCCTTTTTCTCTTAAATGAAAATTTTGGCCCATGAGTTCATGCACTTTTGTTGCAGTGTGCTGGTTGATCCATTACCTCAAGCTTCTACTTGTGAAGAACAATTACAAATATTCCTTAGTCCTAATAATACAGAAGGTAATTAGTGGCTATCATTAACACTACTGATATCAGTAGAAGAAGGAATTTTACACTAAGAGTAAAAATTTGATTCTGGAACTGGCTGGTGTGGCAGCCAAAACTGGACTCCTTTATTGAGTAAAACTTCCTATTAATTTCAAATAGTTTTTCTACATTAAGACTTGCGGATAAATTGCTTGTGGCCTTGATAAAAATGGTCAGTATGTGCCTGTATTAGGATAAGTGTTTGGGCATAAACTCCTTTGGAGGCAAATCAGGTCAAAGGACGATTTACAAAACTGTCATTGTCATATGGCATTAATTTGATAGCTCATTTCAACCGACAGTTGGACTTGTTGTTTCTCTTGCATTCACCAGACTTTTTAATTAATTATGCAAAGCTGAAAGCAAACAGACAAAATTAGACTGAAAAGTAAAACTGTACTCCAGAAAAGGTACACATTATCCAGCTAAATTTACACTATAACTCAATCTAGACCTGTATTGTGCTATGAATTACTGAATTACACCACCAGAATCATCATTCATATAGGGCCGCTCAGCAAAGAATATGAAACCTCCAGCACCACAGATTGCTCCTTTTTTCTACCTCTTTGTTCTACATGGACATGAACAACAATATTATCACCACTGCTAAATACTTCTAACACTTCTAACACCATTACTACATTACTAGAGAAGTACTATTATTTCATCACCATTACTTTTTCAGAATAATGAAATCATAGACAATTTAAGTACTTTGGTCACAAATTTGAATCTCCTGAAGAGAGACTAAAAAATATATTATTTGATCTGTGCTGCACCAGTCCTTTAGCTGATCACAAAACTCCTGCTGGTTCTCTAAACATCAATAAGCATAATTTAAGAAGGCCAGAGCATCACTTCATAGCCATTTCTTAATAATAGCATCCCACATCTATAGCAACTCTTTGTAACCCCTGATTTACCCAGAGCCTCTTTTTTTTTTCTGTTAAGTTCAGGCTTTATAAATTATACCATATTTTTATTTTACCTCAGTGGAAATATACTCAATATAAAATATTCCTACATTTTTATGCTCTCATTTGGACAGGTGGAATTTGGACAGCACAAGCTTCAAATATGTTAATACTAAATAAAGGGCTTCCCCTCCCCACACATGCATGTATACACAGTGATATCACTGTGTATCATCAGGATGGGGGAAAAGAAGTTGTCTAGGGCATTTCCACACTCCTAATGTGGCTCAAGCTTGACTATATGAGATTGTCTTTTGGGACTGCTCTTCCCCAGAATCAAAATTCTCAAGTCATCAGTCTTTCCTTTCTTCCTCCCAAACCGCCCCG
>JAWMRA010000020.1:8957098-9018416 GCA_035584735.1 Pseudotriccus pelzelni
AAAAAAAAGACAAAAAACCAAACCACCAAACCCCCTTCTACACACAAAAAACCAACCCACAAACAAACAAAAACCCACAACAACAAAAAACCCAAACAAAAAAATGCCCCAAACCCAAAAAATGAAACAAAACCAAACAAAAACAACTAACCAACCAACCAACCAAAAAGACCTTTAAAGTCTTCAGCTCAGCTTCTACTTAGGCTTTACAATGCATCACTCAATTAATGTTCAAAATCTCAAAGGGAGAAGCAATTATTTCTGTATATATGTGACTTGGTTAAAAAATGCAAGGATTATCTACAAGTTTAGTACCATTTTTGCAAAGCACTATATGACTGAAATCAGGATAAACCTGGTATTAAAAATAAATTTGTAATATGAGTTCTCGGCTACACAGATGGTTGCCGATACAGGGTGGTACGCACTGAAAGGACTGTTTGTTGACTGTTTCTCTCTGACATAGTATATGAATCCCATTCTGAGGTGGTCTGCTGGTTGCCTGCAGTGCAGGAGAAAATACTGTTTCCCTTTTGATGTATAATTTGGCTTCTGTTTTTTGCTTTGCTTTCCTTAGAGCACTGACAACTGAACACGGCTGGAGCTGGTACAGGATGTCAGACTGAGATGCTGTTGCTCTTACTCTACCAGAGTACCCAGCTGGGGTGCCTTCTTCATATTAAATCAAGTTTTAGATGTGAGGTCAATGAATCATTTTCCTCAAATCAGATTGGTGTGAACCATTAGATTTTTTTTTTAATTATCTAAAATTATTTGAGAATTTTGACATCATACCCCCCCTCAGGTGAATGAATCCAAAAGCAAAATATTTAGGAAATGACTTCTTGTTTACCAAAATGAAGTTAAAAAGTTCTCTTTCTGTCCTCATAAAATCTGTCAAAATTCTACAAGCACAGTTACTTATAATATTAAGATTTAAAGTAAAATCTGTGCAACATTCATGTTATCACAGCTGCCAAACTATCAAGATAAATTTCAAAAAGTCCTGTATTTATAATACCAAGTTTCTAAGCAAGTATCAACTGAATAAATGTCTCTGTAGCAGTGCACACGTATATAATTATAAATATGAGTAACTCCATCACTCAGTGACTGAACACAGTGCACTTCAACTTGTTATTTACAGCTAAGCCTGTCTGGCCAGCACCTGTTTGGACAAAAGTCCCCAGTGTTGCTGAAAGGTGTCCAAACTTGACCTATCTTTCACTGGGGAAAGCAACACCAAATTGATAGACTGACACAAATATGACTATTTAGGGAAGTTGAAAAAGAGGAAAAACTGATGTCAATCTCTTGCACTAATTTAAATTTCCAGTTTCACTCAAATGTTAATATATACACAAAAATTAGGATTATAGGGGCCACAGGAAGCCCTCTGGTCCAGACTCTACCACTTCTGAATGTTCCCTTCCAGTATCTTTCCTGTAGTAATTCTGCAACAGCAAGCAATGCCCTTTTTTTCACATAGGCAGCCCTTTGGACAGAACTCCCCATAACTGAAAAAACATACTACTATTGCTCAAAAAACCTATAAAGGGTTTCTTATTGCTACGTTTTTTGAGAGGATTTACAAAAAACACTGTGGTTAAAAATGTACCCTGGCCTTCTGAGCACTAGGGTGAAATGACAAAGTAGTGCAGCTCCTGAATTCACCAAAGTTAATGCCACCAGCTTTTCATGCAGGGACAAGAGAAAACTCATCATGACTTCTTTTCCCCACAGAAGATTACGTGACTCTTCCCATCCAACACACACTTTAATTTACACTCATATCCCTTTTTCTATATAAAGTCATGAACAAAAGAAGTTGGAATTAATAGAGCTGAACATACTGGTGCGTGTTTGGATTTTGTTCTGTCTGTGTTGATTTTCTCAGCACAAATGTAGTGACTAACAGCAATGTTTTAGGAACTTGCCTTGGTGAGACCCTACAGCCAGCCTACCTGTTTGGAGGCTCTTCTGGAAGAGACTTGACTAAATGTTTTAACAGACTAAGTTAAAATGCTCTTAAAACTGCTGAGGATATTTATCTGAGAAGACTTGATTTGGACAGGGACTTTAGCTTTCCCATCACAAGGCCACCGATTAGTAGCAAATAAACTGCACCTATAACTCCATCTGGATTTTTTGTGTCCAGCTAGAAAGGTGGCAAGTTGCCGTAGGAGGAAGAGTGTCTGCACAGCTCTGGCAGACAGTACTTCATGCAACTTTCATGACTGCATTTACTTTTAATTGATCCTGCAGTACTATGCCCCTTATGGAGTGTTTTAAATCAATGTCAACCATAAAGGGGTACTAAACTGTACAAGATCCTTTTTTGGTTGCAGTTACAGATAACTTATTTATGAGGACATGAATAAAACTCTAAGCGTGTGAATGTAAATATGTTCAAAACTTTCAGAACTCTTTTATTTCATAGATTAGAGAACATCAGGTATCAAAGCATGGATTTTTTTTCCTTTTTCCATCATGAAAGGTTCAACAGGGTCCTTTGAATGCATTCCCTCCCCTTATGTTTTTCTCCACCCCTTTATTAGCTGGATATGACATCGGAAGTTCTGTTATGCCATGAGAAAATCAAAGCAAGTAGAAGAGAGGCTTTCCCAAAATTTACAGTGTTCTGGCATTCACCCAGCACTTTCATGTTACTGAAACATGCCCTCAAGTAGCTCAGACACATGTGATTCTCACCAGAAAGGGCAGGTCTTCTCAGCCCCTATGTCCCAGCATGGACATTACTAGGAGCTCCTGAAAGCAGTTGCTTCAGAAGAGCTATTCCTTAGTAACTTCATTTAAAAATGTTTTTAATCCACTTGCACTGTACAGTCAGAATGACAACTTGAGGAGTGACTGCACCACTCCATCAACCAGATCCCTTTATTTTGGGGTAGTCTTCTCAAACGTTTTTCACAGCCTGAAGTACCTCCCACATATCATCCTAAACAAAAGGCTTGTCCTTGTTACAGAAGAGAGGAAGCAAATGGTCCAAAATACTGACCAAACCTGCCATGATTATTTTATTTGGGTAGTTACATGACATTAATTTCTCCATAAAGGGAAGAGAACGCACGAAGGAATTAGTGAAGCTGTGCTATTTGGTTTCTAAGAACAAGAATCTCATACTGCTGAAGTATTGCTGACATAAAACTGATGCACTGTGGTGAAGTGCAGAATGAGAATGCCATTCAATCTTTATAAATTACATTTTTCCTTTCAGATCCTCATAGAAGTTAGGAGAGAGTGAGTCAGTATGGGAGACATCTGAAATCTCATCAAAATCAATACGAAAGAAATTAAAGAGGGTGAATTACCTATAAAAACTATTACTGTTCATGAGTTATTCTAGGTAAAACATCACACTGAAATACAAATTAAAGGGATAAACAAAGAGAGCTCATTAACTTACTTAATTTTCCCTTTTATGGATTAGATTTTATACTTTCAGAAGTTTGGTGGATTTTTTTCCCAGTCAAAGCATAAGTTTTATGACTCACCTAGAACCAGAATTTTTATTCTGTAGAAAACTTCAGAATTCCGCACATTAAATATATGACATATCATTCCACTGGCATGGAGCAATTTTCCTCTGGGACTATAGCAGAGAATAAACAGCTCAGAACTAAAATATTCCTCAAACCTGAGTTTAACGTGAAACTTATGGAAGATGTTGCACTGTACCTGCTCAGAATCCAAAGTCAGCTGCAATGTCTTTAAAATCTCCATCCTATAGTTGACAGTGCAGCCCCATGTGCTTGGAGATTTTTCTACACCTGTTCTTTGAAGGGTAAATCCACTGAACAGGGAGCCTATGAAGGAAAGTCAATATAACTGCAGTGCTTGTCTGGCCGTGCACGGCATGATGCACAGGGGCCCTGCTGTGGCAACAGAGCCAAAAAATCCTACTGTGTTTGCAAAAATAACTCGCTTATTTTTGAACCAGAGGTGGCTCTTTTACATCCTGATTTAAAATACAACATGTCTTTATAACAGTTTGTTGTTGTTGGGCTTTGGTTTTTTGTGTGTTCTTTTTTTTTTTCGAAAACAGTAAAAGTTTTTGTAAACTATTCAGGAGAATGATACCAGGGTTGGCCCCAACCCAGCAAAGCACATGTTTAACCTTCTGCATGTCACTAGTTTCTGAAATCAATGGGACTGCTTGCAGCCTGAGAGTAAATCATGTGCTTCAATGCTCCACCACAATAAGACCTTTACAATTGTTTTCTTCTGTACAGATAATTCTAGGAACCCTCACAGAGCATCAATGACTTTCACATATGATGAAGAATCTCTGCTATAGGTATCTATAGGTATCTCTGCTAAACTTATCTTTTTACAGCTTTATAGCCTTACGTCCCATTGCTTTGTCAACCTGATACCAGAATTCAAACCTTGTTGAAGACATAGATCAGCTAGAATACATGTACAAAAGGGGAGGTCTTTCCTAGCAAACAAAGCAAGACCAACATATATAATAAAATACTTGTAGATACGTAAATTATATGAGCCCCAAACAGAGGTCTCATTTAGCTCTGATGCTGAAACAAGTTTGGTTTCATTTTTTTTGGGTTTTATCTCCAAAGAACAGAAGACTTGTATTTTTGCAAGACTGACTTCAAGGAAACTATCTGGAGACATAGTTCAGAGATTTGAACTATATCTCAGAGATCCAGAACTGCTGAGGGCTTGGAGCAAGGTGCAACCTGTTTGTATGAGGACGGGCAATTAACAGTTTGACTTGGAAAATGCAAGTGCCCCAAATTACAGCAAACACCTTTGGAACACCAGGAGCTATACTATTAAGGTTGATAGTTTCACACAATAGTTATGCCTATTCTCTCTGGGAGAAAATTATTGAAATTTGGATAGGCTCAATCTTAAAAGCACAGAGTTGTAAGGAACTTTTGCACAAGAAATAAAACTTAAATTGGCAGGTTTTTTCCTAAATATTTTTTGTGACTTGTCCAGGCACCGTCTAATAAATGGCATCACTCCAGTAAGAAAAATTAGCTCTCCTCTTCTGAATATCATTTTTTTTTTTTAATGCAACAAAAAATAAAGATTTGGCTCACCAACTTGTTGCTGGCTAAAGGGCCCTCTCCTACAAACAATCAGTCTCTGATGAAACCTATTTTGTGCATTTAAGGTGAGAAACTACTGCCTTCACCTTGGGTGAAAAACCAGTCTCAACTTTATCTCGGAATGCTGAAGTGGTTTATAAGCTAATGCTTCTGCTGTCAGACTGAAAAATAAAACTTAACATCCTCCCCTTCCCCCCAAAAAAACCCCGCAAACCCAAACATACACACACTTAAACATACAGCCAAATGCCACAGAGCTTTGCAGTAAAGAAGTGGGAGCAGGTTTCTGCTGAGCACTGGCTGAATTTGTAGCTACAATCTCCCATTTTTCAGTCGCACCTGCATCCACACTTCGGCTCCTCCACGGCTCCTGCCGAGCTGTGTGTAACACTTGCCGCAGGTGAACGCCCCGACTCCTCCTTACCTACAAGGTCGTTACACAGGTTGGCAGAACGGCAATTCTTTAACAATGCCGAGCTCAGTCAGTTTACCTCAATCTGGTGGGCAGTGCTGCTGCTCCCTCAGCGCGGTGGTGTAAACAGCCCTGCACCCTCGCACCTGGGAAGCGCATTGCTGTGCTGCCAGGGTGAGGAAGAATTCAGGAGCAGAATATTGCCTGGACATGCTGATGAAAATGAAGGCAGTGCTCAGGGTAATTTGCCTTGCTGATGGTTGATTTATCAGCTTCACTCTGCATCCTTTCCCGGGTAACAGCACTGAAGGTTTATCCACACTAACTCCTCCATCCACATAGCTTTCTTAAAGTGGAGAGAGATGCCTTGAATTCACTATGAGAGGTAAAAAACTAATTCCTAGCACCCACACCTGCCTCTGAGTTCAGTGATGTATTTTACCCCTGCACATCTGACATGCAGTAAAACATCAGCATCTTACAGTACCAGATACTAATTAAAAAAAGAAATGTGTTAGATGTCAGGCCTCAAGAAAGCAAACTTAACATTCTGACAGCAGCTGGAGAGTGATAGCCATAATCAAGCATTGTCCCTGCTTAGATCCGTGCCAAGCAACCTCGCTTACTTCCAGCTAATTCTCCATCAGAGACGATCTTTCTTTACGATTCCAAAGAAACATGTTGTCAGTTCCCACCTGCTGGCATTGCTAGAAATAAAACCACAGTTGATCGGATGCAATAGGTCAGCAGAATAGTGCATTGAACTGTTGTTTGTGCTCCCAAGCTGTGTTACAGGGGATTCACTAACATTTATTAACCCTTTCTCAAACCATGGCTTTTGTTATGCTTTTATAAAGCGGGAAGGTTTCAAGGATGAAAACTCATCCTTTTAGGAATTTCAAAGGAAGTAAAATTTGGGCTTGCTGCCAGGCTAAAAGTTCGATATCATTTGAAAAACAAAATATATTAGAGAAGAAAGAAAATGCAGATGTCAGTCTAGTGACACAGAGTAATCTATTTGCTCAGTGCTTGTATTTTCCTACCAATTTTGTATTTTTCAAAAAGGACAATAAAAGAATTGTGCTCACTGCTAATTAATGACAAGCTGGTAAAAGCATCTATCCATTGTTCCATTTATTTCTTCATTTCCAGCAGTTAACAGCCCTGTTCTGAAATGAATCAATGTCGTTTACACAATGCTGTCACCTCTATTGTTTCTTTATCATCCTTGCATTTTCATAAATCGGAGGTGTTAATCCCTTAATGGGTTCTCTCAGAGCTCTAAAATGTATGCAAAATGGTAATCCATCCCCTAAACAATTCACATTTAGGCAGGCACCCTCTTAAATATGTTTACTATTAAAACGAATCCTTTGTTTGGATCTAACCCTATCTGTTTGTTTTCTAAACACTGAATCATAGCAGGTATGCAGAGTCTCATTTTAAGTAGGGACTATCAAGTAACCCCGTCCTTTTAGAAACCTGGTAATTTGTCTCTAGAGATAAAAGACTTTTTCTTTTTTTTTTTTTAGGAGTCATATTATGCATATATGAAATTCAGTACATGCCTGTCAAGTTTTGAAGGAAAAATCAAGGGCTTGATGCAAAGATTACTAATTTAAGAAAAAGACAACCTGTCCTTAGCGGTCTTCGGTTTGGGCCTGAATAAGCAGCTCTAAATGCTCGCTGAGAAACTGGAAAGGAAAACCATGACATTTATCCAGCACAGTTTAAAAGCTGCAAACTGTCCTTGCTGATAGATTTAATACCTTGGTATTCAGGAGTGCAACAGAGCTTGTGGTTAAATCTTTGCATGATTGGGATAGTAAAGTTTTGTGGGCTGCACCTTACTGTCTATGCAGAGATCTGCACAGGCACCTGGACAGCTGATCTGCTTACAGCCTTTTGTAGTTGGCATCAGCTTAAACGTTCTTGCTCTCAAATACATTTTATAAGCTTTTAAAAGTACATTCTACACAGCTTAATGGCTTCATCCCTCTTAAATTATATTTTTTTCCCCACTAGGTTTTAGAAAGGTCACTATCAAAGCTAATACTTTACATGCACTTTCCTGAGCCTGATTCAAAGTAATTTAAGAGTTTTGTTTCATTACTATTACATGCCTTTGGGTCAGCACCAAAATCAACTGCATCAAAACAACTTTCTAAGAATTATATGCAGACAACAACAGGATAATTTTCAGAATCAAAGTACGACTCCCTTAAAATGAGACTTCAAATATATTGTGGTCTGAGGAAGGTACAGTTTGATGGGATATTATGCTGGGATAAGTACCGAGATGAAAACGAAAAAACCCAAAAACTTAAAACTGAAATGTCTGACAAATAGGCAGACAAGTACTTCAATAACTTAGGGGGAAAAAAGAGTATTGGTGGCAACAGAAGCAGCATCCTGAACAAAAAAAATTAAAACCAAAATAATACTTAAAACCTTGTGTATTTCTGTTTAATTCACTTTTGATTCAAGTTGCAGAATATGTATTCCTTCGAAGTGACACTGAAGTTCTCCAACAATGTGTAATTGTGTGATCTGTGCTGCTTAAAGGATGGATCCTTGGAGTACTGACACAGAGAGAGAAGATCAAGGCTTGGCAGTGACCGTAACATGCTGCTACACAGCAGGCAAACATTGGAGTCGAGCAGCTGCACCAAGGCGGGTTGTGCTGCCTTTTTCCTTTATGCTCTTGTTTTGACTTGTGTTAATCACCCATTGTTCTAGGTGGGAGAGCTAAATTAAAGGACAGGGCGATCGAATAGAACTCCCATTCAATTAGAGGAAGCAGGTCACCGCAAATTCCACTGCACAGCGAGGTGATAAGCAGGAATTAGAAGTATACCTGGAGAGGCACACCATTTAGAAACAGGGACAACAGCTTAACTTTAAGTAAGGCTAAATAAAAACACTTCGTAGTCTTCCCAAACGTTCAGCATCTATTTAGCATTAAACAATGGAGATCTCTGGAATCCCCCTCTTACCATGAACTTTATAGCACAAATTTTTAAGGGTAGAAGCGTAACCTAATGGGAAGATGAAAAAAAAAAAGGGAACAAATGAAAAAAAAAAAAGAAATCTCCTAAAATATTTTTTGTTCATTGTTTTGGGATAATCTTCAGCATGTTCATGCCATACTGCCAAGTTAGACTGCCATTTCATAAATAACTATTAAGCATGAAGAGAAGTTTGACTCTGTAGAACTTTCAGCCTAACACATGGGATGCTGGGATCTTTCCCAATGAGGGATATCACTGAGAATCATTCCTCTGGCTGTGTTTAGGTGCATTTCCTATCAAATAAAAAACTGACATGTTTCACAAATTTCATGAGAATGATCATTCTCATAAAATTTCAAGCAAAATTTTCCTTGGGCATGGAGGTTTCAAATAGACTTTGCTTGTGAACTTGAAAGCATCACATACCGTGATCCACAGAGCACTTAAGGGTTTGTCAAGCATTCTTCATCAGCTTTCCCTGAACTCTGGGGGATCTGGGGATAGTAACATGTGCTTGTCTTCCAGACAGGTGGGGTGGCACTTTGGTCCATAAATACTGAGTTACATGAGCTCCTGCCTTTAGTGGTTAGACCTTTTGTGTAATCTTACGTACTGCAACTTCTGCACTCTGGGGACTTCTCTCAGGCTTTTTATTTGATGGGTGCCCAAGAGATCCCTCTGTGGTGTGTGGAGTGCACCTTTCCTGGCTAGAGCAACACAGACTGAAGAATAAAGGGTTGGTATCATACCTACGTAGGAGTTAATTTCTCTCGGTGTGGTGATATCAAAGTGCATCTCTGGGACATTCACAAGGTGTGATCAGTAGTTCTCCAGAGAGCTGCAATGCAATTGGTCCAGGATGCAAATACCTTGGAAGTGTCACTCTCTAGCTCTAGGTAGAAATGACATTTGGGCACAAACCCGTCCCCTTCCTGTGGCATAATGCAACTTTTTAGGCTTTCAGGCTCCTGTGCTGCCATGTCCTCTATTTGGGCTATGCTGTCCTGGGACAGATCCCTGTGTTTGTGGTGCATGTGAGGGGTGGTCACTTTTGATCAAAGCAAGTACTGACAAACTGCAAGGGAACTAATGAGAGGACAAAAAGAGACAGATATGGAGATGGTTTCTATTGATTTCCATCAGTTTATAAAAATGGATAATATTACTTTATTTGTGTTCTTTTTTTTAGCCCATTGAGCATAACCATCAAACGTAATCTAAAAAATCAGGATTTCCTATGACCTGAACTTTCAATATGATGGAATTCTCTCTACAACAAAGCAAATAGCAGCATTTCTCTGACTCTATTGACTGTTCTAAGTCATAGATGGCAGGCAAAACAATCAAACATGCATTGTCATTTGCCAGAACAGTCCTCAAGTATTCAGCAATATATATTTTTCAAAGGTATCACCTGAAAAATTTATCCTATAATAAGCTTGAAATGTGAGGTCTGGCAAAGTATTCAGAGTCTGGATTTTTTAAACCTAATTCTATTGCAAATGTAACTACTCTGATTGTTTTGATTTAATCAAAACTGGCTGTTAAGTCTCTAATTCTGAAGTCTTTTCAATCTTTGCTCAAAGTGACACATATGTACTCTGTGATGGTGCATTGTGAAGTTAACAACTTGTTATTTGGCCTATCAGTTGTTGAATATTCAGCCCCTTGTTGGAATTGTTCATAATGTAAAACTACTTCTGCTTTTATCATTTCTGTCTCTCAATTCATCCTTAGAGATCATAGTTTTTCCAGAAAACAATTAAGAAAAGTGCAGAGATGTTGTATTTTTAACTTCTGAGGCTGAAGGTTTCCAGACTCTCTTTGTAGTTGAAGGAGGAAAAGAATAAGGAGGAGGAAGAATAAAGTATATATTTTGTCTTCTAGTGATAAACCAATACAGAAATATACCTGTTTTTAAAGACTTAGTCAACAGTTGAACACAGAAATCAAATTGTCCATGTATAATTTTTAGATAACCATCGGAGTTATCAATCACATTTTTATATGACTACATAATATTCTTTGAAGACTGGAAGAGTAATGAAATCCTACATATTAATTTGACTTTTTTTTTTTTTTTTTTTTAGCAGACGTGGAAGTTCATGGTGTCTTTAGATCTCAGCATAGAAATAATTTTAGTTGATGAGCACTGTTCAACCCATTGAGGAAAAAAGCCTCCATTTACACAAGCCAACTAAGGCTTATATTTAAAAGAATCTTCAAGAAATGAACGCTAAAATTTCATAATAAGCATTACAGTTTTCAACTAAGGCTATCAAATACAAAATCAGACCATTGCAATTAAGGCCATCCTAACAGTTTTTCAGAAATAATTGTCAACCCTCACATATGTCACATCTAGCCATCTACATGCATTCTTAGTGACCAGAGTGAATTGGGACTGTGTCAGCTGATTATTTCTGTAATCAAACGCCCCTTTGATTAAATGAAGCATCTCTTGCATATCATTGAATGGAACTGAACAGAGAGTATTTATTAAATTGTTTCTAGCTACCATCACTGTTGGGAACATCTAAAACAATTCTTGTTCATATTTGGTTGTGTTTTTTTTTAATCATTGAGAGCAGCTGTCGTGCCTGGAGAAGTCAGTATTTTTATATCATTTCTGTAATGAAAAATACTTGTGCTCTTTGCCTAACAAATCCTTAACCTCTCTCTGCTGAACTGGCCACAGAATTTACCCACAGTTTGTTCACACGAAATTTTGTATCCTGTCAAGCAAACTGGAAAAATAATATTCTTAGCCAAAGTATGCAGAATTTTATGCATCTGGTCTAAATCTTATTGAAATCAGCAGAGACTCCTACAAACTTCAGTAGACTTTGGATGAAGTTCTAGGTGTACGTTAGCTTCTACCTATCCAATAGGCTTGTTTGCTCCATCAATGCACCTTCTGGTCTGGGCTGGTCTATGGCTTCAATGAAAGGATCATGTCTACTCTTATTTAGCTTTGATTAACATCATTAACCTATCATACACTGAAGCGACTCGCAGAGCAAATTGGTGAGCCAATTTCAGCAAAGCCACATAAAGCAAAGAACAGCTTGGATTGTCAGATAAACATACCCAGAGGTGCAGTTAGGATGCTGAAGTTATTAGGTGAATGATAGGAAGCCAAAAAATCAGTGAGCCACTTGAGCAGAGAGTATAAACATAAATATCCAAAAGCATGCCACAGTGCATGCGTATTTTATGTTGATGTGCTAATACATTATCTGCTAAGGGTTTATTTAAACCATTTTTGTATTCTCTGCAATTCATTTATCTGCATAAAGAAGAGCCACTAACAGGACAGTGCCTTATGAACAAGCAACCCTGTATGTTTTCCACTGCTGTTTATAATTCTTCATGCTCATATCTACAATTCATGAGAAAATTGGCTCGTGAATGTTTCCATAAAGGTTGAACAAAGTATGGTGCTGTTAACACTCGCACTGTCATGCACAGAATCAAAATGTGCCCACTCTCATTCTATTCATCACAGCTCAAAGACATTTTGGCAATGATATTATCCAAATATTATTAAAACTTTGAACCCTGTCCCCATAAATTATAGCAAAATGGCTTCAGAGCCATTAGGCAAGGAGGATGTATGGGCTCCAGTTGCTTTGGAGTAATTATGTGCTTAAAAGGAAGCGTGGCTAAGCATTCTACCAGTAAAAAGAGAAAAGCTATGATCATTTGTTACTGCTTCAGTGCTGTACACAGTATTGCTCACACAGGTCAAGCCAACCTTACAGCAGGACAATTATCTGCCTAGAGAGACCAAACATCTGTTATTAAGTACGCAGAGGCACCACTGCAGCATGCTAGAAATCTTGTCCACTTCATTGGTTTGGCTTACGGTAATGTACTTCAAACACTTGGCTAACTCTGTACAACATCCCCCCTTTCTTATTGTTGCTGCAACAGTTCAGCTTTGAAATATGCAGTACCTTCACTCCCCCATTACTTCCTTTAATATGCACACAGCTGTTAAAGATGACGGTGTAACTTTAGATGAGTCTCTCTTTCTCTTCTCTTTTCTCCCCCCCTCTCTCTCCCTCTTTCATTCTCTTCTTTCTTCAAAATGTGTTTTGAACATTCTTGTACATTTCTAAGTTACCCACTGAGAGTCACTGTGGAGATTTAAGAGTGGTGCAAAAGTGCAGGGACGCAGGGTTTTTACAGTATAAAACAAATGTTGCTTGATTTCAAACATTCCCTAAGCCAAAGAGGCGAAGGATGCCTTTTCACACAATGGTCATGAAATACGTGTTTAAAACAAACAACAGCACAAGGAACAGATGTCACCTGCCTGCACTTACTGACAGGGCTGATTATTCACCTGAAGTGAGGAGATTTTGAACTGTACACAATTTACCCCACGTTTTAGAAGCTCTGATGTTAACATACAACTATTTCCCCCCCTCAGATAGAAACTGCAGATGTAACTGACACATTTGCTTTCGCAGGGCATAGCAAGAAATGTAAAAAAAGATTAATGAATGGGTGGCAGAGATGTCAGGGTTAGAAATTAAATTTATCTTATCTGTCTTGGGTTTTTCTAAGCAGCCTATCACAGCACAATAATCAAAACTCCGGAGGAGATGTTAGGTGGGAGAACTACAGAAATCAAAGATACTGGAAATACTTTTTTCTACGGGCTTGAAGGAAAAACGCACTACTTCTGTATTTGCTCTATGCACACTGTACTGTAGTAAGAGGAACTGATACAACTGACAGATATATGCTGTCCTGAGATTCTATCAGCACAGACTTCTCTTTAAAGAAACCCAGATTGCCACATGTTAAAAGCAAACGAACATAATACTCTGGGATGGAAAACACAGGTCCACAGTGCTTCATGCACAGGTAAAAAGTTAAAAAAAAAAAAAAAAGGAAAGAAACAAAAAAAAGATGAACAAGACCCCAAGACCTAAAAATAATCCTGTGTCAAAGATGACAGTACTATGTAATGACCAGATTATTTTGCCCCTTAGGAGAAAAAAAGACTCCCGAGGAAAAGGCATACCTCATCACTATGATGCGTAGCTCACTTCAGCCATTCCCATCTACTTTATGCTCCCTGTGCCTGGGAATAAAAGACCAGTGTGCCTTCTGTCTGAACTTTATATTCACTCATGCCTAGCCTCAAAGGAACTACAGACTCAATTCAAAACATAACTATAAAAGAAAGATTTTAATTAGCTTTCTTTTAATTTCAAATTTGTTTATTCTAAAGCCAAGCTCACAAACCCCTTGGACACACTCTTCCTCTCCTAGTTAGAGCAGACACTGTATCTGTAATGGACTTGTTTGTCAAACAAAAAATTTAACACTCAATTCAAGAAGAGGTGTTTGGGGCAAATCTGAAAATGGGGGCACTAAGAGATTTGTTTCTTTGTCCCAAAATGACATTCTTGGAAAGAACTGCAATTCAATATGTACCTTCTTGAATCCCATTGGCTCTTATCAGTTATAACCCTTATAATATTTTTGGTAGGTTTGCAGCAATGGTCTGAATGGAAGAAGTGGATGCTTTTGAATAGGCTCTTCCAGAGGGTATGCTTCAAAAAGTTCATGCAGCCTTTCTAGAATGTCTTGTGCCAAGGAACACATTGCACAAGTATCCAGAACTGGTATAGTTTATCAATACATTTGATTTAATGGGGGCTACTTCACAAATACCTGGGAACCATGGAAGTTATCAACTCCAAAGAAACCTGCAGGTTTCTCTGCTTCAGTAAAAATAATTTTAATCATGCAGAGGGAAGAGAGGAACTCATGCTCTGCAGTTCAAGTAGGTAAGACTTCTACCACAAAGTCTGTTCTCCACCATGGAGAAATGACCACAACACAGCAGTCTCCAAACCTCCTGCCTCCTGATAGTCCCAGCTGCAGCATGCTACAAGCCAAAGGACAAAGTTTTGGGTAAGAGAGATGCCAGGACATAACAAGAGCCAAAATAATTTCAGGAGATGTAGTAGGTTGTAGAGATGGAGTTTGAATAGAACAAAATACAGTAACTGGAGTGAGATTCCTTTGGGCAAAATTGATTCAGCTGGTCTTACTATGCCATATTACTGCTAGCAAAGTATTAGTAGGGCTTTCCTGCCCAAAATACTGATACTCAGATAATTATGAAATGTGCAATGTTTTTAACGCAGGTAATACCAAGTATTGTCACCTCACTAGCCACAGACACTTTCAAAATCTGTAATGTGATTCTGATTTTATATATTTGGTGTTTCGAACATACAAGGTAAATTTTTAAAGAAATTCTTTAGATTTAGATTAATTTTCTATGAATATTTCTCTGTTTTTACTTTGAATCACTTTGTTTCATCCTTCTGAGTTCCTAAGGTTAACAAATAACGGTGATAGGAGAGAAAATACCATTTTAAAATTTGGAACTCCACAGAAATCAGTGGGAGCTTTGTCTAAAAACCACAGCCTTTGGTCATGATGTAGTTCTCTGTCTCAAATCACTACAGTTTATTATAAGTACTCATGATAACCCAGGTTTATTTTCAAAATGCGGCCATGACTTTACTGATAAGACTCCTCCAGAAGAACATGTTTATACATGTACCATATATATTCACCTCTTTACAAAATGGCCATTTACACAGTGCAGGTGCATAAATTAAAGATGCATCATACTTGGCTCATGAACTCAGTTTTTTTCCAACTGATTTAAACACAATTAGTAACCAAGCAGGACAACTAAAACTCAACTGTAAAATAACACTGTTTATCAATATGTTCACAACAAATAGGGGTGTATAATTTCTGTGTCAGTGTAAGAGAAGTGACAACACATGAATTAGAATCACAGACTCATTTAAGTTGGACAAGACTTCTGAGATCATCAATTCCAACTGTTACTCCAGCACTGCCAAGTTCAACACTAAACCATGTCCTTAAGACACACATCTACATGTCTTAAATACCTCCAGGGTTGTTGACTCAATGACTTTTCTGGGCAACCTGTTCCAGTGCTTAAGGCCTAGGACAGGAAAATGAAAGAGGAGAGAAGAAACTAGTGTTATTCTACAAATGCCAACATTTTTTGGAAGACATCCCTTATGAGGAATGAGTCAATCATCTGGAGGCTCAGTTTCTTCATCCATGAAATCATATTAATTGCACTGACATTGCAGGTTACTTTGGATGTAATCCTGTGGGCTGATCAGTGGGCACCAATATTCACACAAGTGATCCCTCACCTGTCAGCTGCAAGTGTGCCACTTAAAAGGTAAGAAACTAATCTGCAGGAGGAAAGGCATCAAAAGAATTTCCTTGAGCTCACAAGATAAAAGAAATTCTGTAATTGCAAAGGTGGATAGAAAAGAAAAAAGCATATGCAAAGAAAATTTAATAAATATTCAGCCCTGAGTGATGGGTGCTGCATATTAATTAATGCACTCTTGCAGGTCCCTGCACTCCTTCTATTTAACTATTGTCAATTATCACAACACTTCATAAAGCAGACAGCAGGTTAGCCCCTTGCACAGCTCTCCATATAGCCTGGCATCTCCACACTATTTGGGTGTACACATTTATAGAAGCAAAGAAGTATTTGTAAAATATATGATAATAGTATCTGATGGCTATTTAACCAGGGTTTTTTGTTTATACAGTGATGAAAGACTGGAATATGTAAAAATTTTTTTCAAATATTGTCTAAGTTCAGAATACAAAGGAACAGTCCAGCAGAAGGAAAGAACAGACATCCTCTGAGATGTGAGGTTTTGAAGAGCATGAACGGAAGTGGTGTGGAAATGGAAACTTTAGAGAGTGCAAACACTCCCCATTAAGGAAAGCGGTAAGGACATCAAAATGATCACATTTGAACTGTACAAAGCTATTAGTTTTTCTGTAAGCGTAAAGAGGAAAATCACAGGAGTGCACGTGCAAAAGACATTTACTGATGTGGTGGCAAAACTGTTGATATTTAAAACTGAGAAGTCTGGCTGAGCAGTAGTTTCTACTATAAGAACATCCCTTTTGACTAAAACCTAACAGTCTGTGATTGTTTCCAATTTCCAGCTTCTGAGCCAGGATAATACTGCATGTGCCACTTCCACAGGCTTCGCTAAGAACTGTCTCTTCTGAAGTATGAGAGAAATCACTGACAGCCTTCAGGGTACAGCTCAGAGTTTATATAGCAATAGTTCATCCAAGAACCTCCTCCTCCTGACTGCCTTACCCAATACCAACCTCAGCTCTTTCCATGCTCCCAAACACCTATGACAGGCTAGTGGAACTTGTCTTATTCCATCCCTTAATGTTTTTTTTTAACTCCATTTCCATATTTCATTTAAATACTGATTGCCCAAGAGATATAGAGCTACTGAAATAGATTTCAAGCAAAGTTTTCTTTATCTGAACAAGTCTCCAGGAAAAGAGGAGAAACCCAGTAAAAAAAAAGCAGGTTAAAAAGGAGAAGCGTGGGAATGAGCTTGTCAAAGAGGGTTTTTGATCTGTCTCACAAAATATTTGACTATGTGAGGAGACAAGTACAAGTAGATGAAATTTTCCATATAAGAAAACTCCTCCACAGTCTAGTTTCAAAACAAAGAAGTACACACATTAATGTCAACTGTTCTGTGCCAACTGATTAATTTTTGTAATCTTGTTTTAGGTTTCCTCTTCAATTGTCAGTTGTAGTTTCTTAAGAAATCTGCATGCAGCTGCATTTTTAAGCACTCTCTCTACTCAAATGAACTAATCTCTTACATTGTACTTGTCAGAAAAACCCTTTCAATATTCTTTTCCTCCAGGAAAGCATAATTTATGGTAAAGCTCATTTTCTCAAGACCTTTCCTTATCAAGAGGACACACGTGAAACAGTGGGCATAACTTTGGACTATCTTTTGCCTTCTTGATAACAAAACAGTTCAGTCTGTGTTACTAAAGCACTTCTTTATGCAGGTGGATTGTAAAATCATCCTTCAACCTGAAGAAAAATATTACTTCATGAAGCAATGGCTGTACTTCCAAACAGGTGAGAAGAACAGATATTTTTGCAAACTTATTTTGAAGATTTCTTATATTGATACTACAAAGTAACTGCTTCCTGAGGGCAGCTGCCTGGTACTAGTCATAATGTAGAGGTGGTTTCAGACCCCAATTTATAAACAAAGTGCCTCCTATGACATCAAAAATACTCCAGTTATCAAGTCAATTTCAAAGTTTCCATGAGAAATTTGAATATTCTTTTTTTCCCTGTGGTAGCTGCTTTCTCTTACTACTGGACTGTGGTGGAGTTGGAAAATAACCTAAACAGTTAACATGCAATGAAAATTCAGTAGCCTACAGGGAAAAATCTTTCAGTCCATTTTTGAGAAGACAAACATCCAACCAAAACATTAACAGTTTCAGTGGGCAATAATCACCCTGGTTAGCAGTCTAAGCAGGGATTGTACAGACATGGTGATGAAGCTAAAATCGAATATTAGTATGGCCTTTCTAAGTTTAGTTGGTAGACTGAATCAGGAAAAGTGCCCTGTCTAGACAGTCTCAGCTTTGTAAATAAAGGAAAGACCCCATTCCCTCACTGTTTATCCAGTCCTTTTATGTGTTCACCTGAAGACACAGACACACACATTCAAGTTCACTCCTAAGTTTTAAGAAAAGCAGTATATTCCTTTTAAAAAATATACTGGACATTTGGATTCCAAATTCTAGAGAGTTCTTGTTGGGCCTTCCAGCAAGTCTTGTAGGGTTTATATGAGAGAGCTTCTGACACTAAATTATTTGCAAATGTTCCTCTTTTGGGGGCGGGGGGACTTGGAGTGAAATTATAATAAGTAAGAGCAGATTGACCCAGATTAAAAGATACAATTAGTCTGTCTGATTAGTAAACCTCAAAAGTATTACTTACACTAAGTTATTGTTTTTATGACAAAAGAAGACATTCTGGCAGAACAATAACTCAGCGCCATGGAGGAAAACCTTGCAATTTACTCCAAGCAGTTAAAAATAATCAGTTTAGAGACACAGCAATTCAGCAGAACTGAAATATTATTATGCTAAAGGTAAGTCTGATGATACAAGTAAATACATTGTAACTGTATATGCCTCATTCTTCTTCATATCAAAGACATTTTTTGCATGGTGTGGGTGATATTTTAATCACATGCAAAATCCTACTGAATTGCAGTAAGACTAGGCCCTCACAAAAAATGGATCTTTTCCAGTAAGCACTCAGGCCCAAACCAACTTCACTTTACAGCTCCAGTGGGACCTATCTGAGTATGATTTAAACTGAAAATTAGGTCTCTGTGTGTGTAAATATATACACATGTATATTTTTATTTACACAGATATAGAATTACAAACTCATTCCTTTAGGGACCACACTTTGAAATATTTTTTACTTGCTAAATTTAATATTAATGACAAATAAGGAATCAGTCACTACTTGTGGGGTGGGGGAAGGACAGAACTGCCTATTTGCTGCCCTATAAACCACTATTTTTAATTAAATAAATTCATTAAGAGTATTATACTCCAAAAGATGTTCTTGTGATCTGTTCTGTTTCACTGCAGTACCTCAAAGCAAAGCACTGTGCTACCACCATTCCCATTTCTCCTTAAAGCCTGAAACATGTGCTTTTTATGTGAACCTGTCACATGGTTCAGCTGTGGTTGCACACAACGCTGTCAGTGAGGGGAACTGTGGTCATAAAGCATCACTGATGGGCAGTGAGGCATCCTCAGCAAGAATTCCTTCCAACATGGAAAAGCTTGTGGTCATTGTAACCTGAAAAGGTGCTACCCTAATGGATAACTTCTCATCAACTAACTCAAAGTTGGCAGTTTCACCATCTGGTGCTTCTAAGTCTGCTGGTGCACATGCACACCAGTGCTACTGGTTTTACACCATTGGCTTCCCAAATTGCTTATAAAACAGAGTTCACAACTAGGAGCCACGTCCAGTTTTCCCTCATAGCAGATCTCTTGAGTCCATCAAGAAAAACCTGGGATTCTTTTTCCGGGGTACACTGAAGGAGCTTTGAATAGAGGCTGTCATCTGATTTTGAAAGACTTAGGATAGCAGAATCCCCTGGACAGCTCTCTCAAGTGGGAAATGGCAATTTTGTTCCAATGTCTCTTCCATACAGAAAATCTGCTGATTTTCCCTCATTCTGGGGGGCAGTTTCCCATCTGCTGCTGAGCGCTATGATGCTATAACTGTGACCATAACCTAAGCAGTTTCAGGATGACAGTGAAATGTGCATTTTTAAGACTAAAGGGAGAAGGAAAAGCCTGATGTCGAGACAGGAAGCTGATGAGTCTTGTAATAGCTGACTCTGCTATAGACTGTCTTTGTGAGAACAAGAGATGAGCAAAAAGTGACCTGCAAGAGACAGGAAGAAGCCCTGGGAAAAGCTGTCTGAATATTTTGAGAGTCAAAGAGAAGATCTATGCAAAAAAGTTACTTTGGGCTATTATATTCATGCTTTCATTCTAGGATTATTTTTAACGTGTACATTTGTACAGGTACATATTATTGCACATCTTCATGTGTATAGGTAGCTATGTGAGGAATTATTCCTGCTCTGTGTGTCCATCATCATATTTCCTGTGGTTTTTTCATTATAGAGTACATTTATTAATTTACAGATTTATTAAGTGCACATATGGATTTCATGGCAAATGATTCAGGCATTACAATGAATTGAATGTGACTCAAAGTCATGACTGCAAAGGTAACTTCAGTGAGTTTAAAATAAGTAATAATACACTAGAGTGATGACTAGGAGCAGCAAAAGTTTTCATAGAGCGCACAGAATGACTTCAGGGGAAATAAGGCATTCTTCCATCACTGAGGGACTAGGGTAAAATTTTCAGCATGCCAAATGTGAGGCACTCTTACTTAGCAAACTTAAAAGTAGATGAACAGTCTTCCAAGTTGGTATCTTACAGGAAGGTGCTTGGCTGTATTCCTGTCATTAAATGGGGAAAAGGAGCATGCAGTCAGGATGGAAGGAGAATGTAACTCGTCAGTGAGCGGAAAGTGAGATCTCTGCAGATGCACAACAACTGCACCCATGTCTACTTTTCCCCAGATACAGCTGCTTTTCAAAATATTTTAATGACCACATATTAAAATACTATATGATAGAGAAAATATATACACATAAGCTCTTTAAATAACTGAAGGTATCCTACAAGGCTCAGTGGGTATAGGTAAGGAGTTAAGGTTACCCTTGAGGACCAAACTCTGCTTTCTTTCACACACGCCCATCTACATACACATATACCCCTCTGCCTCCAAATTTCAGATTGACCATACATAGCTATTATTTGTACTAAAAAAGCTTATTATGTGGGAGTACTCTCATAAAATTACAGAGGAGTAATGACAGAAAGCTGCAAGGAACAAACACCACAGCACATAGGTATTTCTGCCTCTGTCTAATTTCTTGGCACTATCCATACTGTGATTGAACCCTGTGTTCATCCCTGCTGCACCTTCAAATTAGCTACAAAACCCACCTGAAAACCAGGGTAATGGTCTCGTGGTTGGCTTAGCTACATTAAACCCACAGTCACAGAAGCAACTGCAGCACAAAATGTCCCTGTGGCACTAAAGTTTTACAAGTTTGCTCTTTACTTTCTGCAGCTCCCTTCATTCTCTGGGAGGTTTCACAGGGCAGCTGAACCAATGTAATAGTTACCGGCTTCAGAGGAGTGGCCTCTTGTTTCTCCTCTATCCCACCAAACCAGCCTCGTCAGAGCACTCAGTCAGACACTCTCAATGAGATGATTTAATTTTCTGCAAGCTATTAATTACTGTAAATGATCCACAGGGCAGAACTGACACCCTCAGACCAGAACCAGACTTAAAATTGCATTTTAAGTCCCAAAATCCAGCTGTTTTGTGCAGCAAGTCTGGTGAGCCCAGTAGTCGTCTTTCCAGACTGCATCCAGCAATGAATAGTGATCACACAGCCTTCTGAAAGGTATTATTTATAAAGGTATTTAGGTGTTTGCACTCACCTATGGCCAGCCACTTCTGGCAGTGTGAGCAGGGCTGCTGCTTCTGATTCTTCCCAGACCACAGCTCTGCCTCAGGCAAATTTTCCTGAACCATAAAATCCCATATCTCAAAAGATCACCCTTTGAAATCAACCATCTACATTTTTTCTCCTGTATTTAAGGGACATTTTTTACCCTGGTTCAAATGGCTGAAGAGGAACCTTCAGAGTTGACAGAACTTTTCTAAATGATTCCTAATAGTGTGCCAAGAAGTTTCAACCAGGGCCATTCCTTCTTCTCCTTCTCCCTTCCAAATCCTCCATTAAGTGAAACCAATGTATTTTTACAGTAAACATACCACTGAACATGCCCATATATAGACTGATTTGATTATTATTGCAGAGCAGCTCTGATTTTTCCAAAGCAACTTATCTTAGTCATCACTATACAACACAGAAAAAGTCATAAAATGAGAAAGTAAAAAAGAAACTCAAAACCTTCTCTTTAACAGTCCTCATTGGCAATGTCTTCTTCATGTATTCCACTTCGTCCTAAGTGTTTCTCCAATGCTTTACTAACTTGTTATACTCTGCCTACCATTGAAAGTGAGCCAAACTGGGTGGCATGCTTAGGAGGACACTTTTTTATGCAATAAAGGAAGTTAAGTATCTCCTATGAATTTAAACTGCAAAGCTCTGGGAGATAGGAGAGAAGCCTGGGAAAGCAGAATGAGAACATGCTGAAAACACAGAGTGAATATCCATACTGCAAAATTACTATAGAAGATATAATTACAAGTCCTTGGGAGCTCAGTGTTTTGTCTCATCCCCCTTAAAAGCTGCATTGTGACACAGGAGCCAGCATCAACTCTAACTGTGTCACCAGCAACAATGACAGTTATTATTACTTTTTATTATATGAGAATTCTCCATTTGTTCCTGAGGCTAATATGTCTTTTAATCTGGTACCAGTGCAACATAGGTGATTTCTGTTTTTACTGGCAACAACATATTCCCTGCTGGGAAAATATGACTCGTCATGGAAAAGGTTTAATCTTGAAATTCAGCTATTTTTTGTTTCTTGGTGGCCTCTAATTGCAAGCTTGAGGCAGTGCGCAATAATTATCAGTCTGCAAGCATGAAAAGGAGCAAATGCCAGTCAGGCTATATGGTTGCTTTGTGCACACAACAACATGTAAAGAACTCTGCCATGTCAGTGGTGGGCTGGCAGTTGCTTCTTGAGTGTAATGGCAGTGATTCAGCTGGTAACTGGATGAAAAATCGAAGCAGGTTTCCCTGTTATGATTCTTTCATGCATCTCTGTCAATGACAGTTTACATTCTGGGATTGAGATAATTTGTTTCCTGTTTGCTTCACAGCTTCAGGCTTTTCTTGTTTGCCACTGTGGATTTACAGCCCTCCCCCCCAGCAAACCACATCTAAGGGGTTGAGCGATTACAAGGCTTAATACTTTATAGCTCAGCACATGCAGCAGAAAGTTAGAACTACTGTAAGACGAACGATGATTAGATATTCCTGTGAAATTGATACATACATGTGTGCAGATATGTATGTCTATGTAGAAAGAAGCCCACAGAGCAGTCCACACAGTGGTGAGATGCTAGACCAAAAGCTTTAGTAGCAGCCTGTCTCCTCACAAACTGAGGCAAAAACCTCAGAAAGAAAATAATTATAAATACAAATAACCTTATTTTTCTGTTTTTTTCCCCTAACCCCACTAGGAAAATGATTGCAAAGCAAAATAAGCCCTTCAAAAGACTTCTAACAGTCAGACCTTTCTGTAGTTTGATGAAAAAACATGTTTCTGTATTCATTCAGTCATTAAACATAAATGAGGGCGTGATCTTAAATGTTTTACCCACATACCTCACTACCTCCCAATGCCTACCCAAAGTAGGGAACTGCTACTACGTACATTAACAAACGTGTAAGCATTGACAGGAATGGTAAGGCTGGCATTTAACTCTTGCTAAAATCAACTGGAGTTGATTTCAGCCTTGAAAAACACGACCCTAAATCCTCAGAATAAAATATTAGGGTAAAGCAGTGAGACTAAAACAAAATGGTGAGTGTGTGATTAAATGGAGACCTGAATAGAAGTTGCCCAACCTACCATCTTTCTTCCTCAATTATCCTTTTTCTTTATCTATGAAAGGAAGTATTGTTTGTCTTTATCGCTCTTGTCATGGTCAGCAAAACTGGGTGAAACAAACAGTTTATTTGGTAAATGCCACCTGCTTTTTGTTTTTCTATTCACTAGCTGCTCAGAAGCAGTTCAGCTTTTCCTTGAAAGAGTATTTGTATTCAGAGAATTATTCGTGCTTGCCAGCTTATTCACAAGCAGCTCATTACAAGTGCTCACTCTTTAAGTACTTGGTTAATTTTGATTAGACAAATGGCTATAGGGTATGTTTCTGTCCCTGACTGGATCTCTAAGTGTTCAGTTTCTTGATTAAGTACTCATGTTTACAAATTTACAGCTCTCTTTCTAAGACTTTTCTTAAATATTTATTTAATATACACTATTTCCAACATTAGTGCCATAAGAAAATAAGCTTTGTCACAGCAGTTCAAGCAACAGCCCTCTGGTGACTGAAGTTTTGGAAGGGGCATTACTTGTTTGAGTGAGTACAACTGAGGTCACCCTATTTGAAAATGCAAACACGACGTGTTATACAGGTTAGCTGTTAGAAAACTAGTCCTTTGAGGAGTCACAGTGTATTATATGAATCCCTCTGCAGTCACTAGAATATTTTAAAATATAATGGCACAGTCAGATCATTAGAAATGTTTCTGAATGTAGACCACAGAATCAAATCCACTGACCTGCCCTGGTTCCTTTTCATGGTTCAGTGTTGCACAACAGTTGTTAAACTGTCTTCATCAGTGGGTTTATTACTGCTGATGTCATCAGAATTGTGCAAAGAAGCTTTTCAGAGGTGGTCTTAAGCACCTAAAATAAGACAAAACACAGCCACATTAGCCTTTTTTTTCCATCAGATTCACTCACATTTGCTGTGAGTTGTGAGTGAATATGAGTTGTAAGAATGAAGATGTGCCTTTGGGGGAAATATTATTAATGGATCTCATGACCAAGTCCTGAATTAGGCTGGACTTTAAATATCATTGCATTATGTCAGATGAAGTTGAGTAGAAAGGCCAAAAGGAGGCAAAGGACAACCTAGAGCCTACCAGAGCTGGGCCAGCAGAGGCAGCCAGGGAGTACAAGTGACATGAAAAGAAGCAAACCTCCTTTGCAGCAACCGTGCTAAAGCCACTGTTTGAAATGACCACTATGAGCAGATCCTCCTGAAAAGAAAGGCAGGAAAAGGATAACCCACTTCTGCCAACTGAGTCAAGCCACAGTCTCCACGCAAAACTGACACTAAGTATTTTACTCTTTACAAATAGTCTTTATAATTGGGATTTTTAAATAATCCTTCTTAAAAGGGATTGCAGCTGTAATCAATTTGTGGAGGGCTGTTTTAATAAGAAGCTGCTCGAATAGGATTAACTATGAGACCCTAGACCTCTTTCCTCCAGTCCTTAAACTCCTATTTGAAACATTTAGATACCCCATAAATTATTTATTGGTCTTACAAGGTGTCATCAAGCTAAGAAAATGATGCTTGACAAGTTGAAAACCGTAACCATTTCCACCAATTTGTTAACAGCCTCTCCCACATGGCATGTAATGTCTCACTTCTGCCTTGTCTTACAGGAACAGTAGTTATATTCACCCATTGCACCAAAAGCACATGTGGAGAGCTGTCAGACCTTGTGCATTCTGTTTATTTCAGGAAATGTTCCAGAAAATAATTTATAGATAGGTTGAAAAGAGAATGTCAGAGCGGATTTCCTTTTTCTTTGTAAGGTTCTTAAACAACAAGGGAACAAAAAAAACAGACATTTTCACCCTTTCTGTCTATGACCCCAAAAAACCCCCCAGTCAACTCTTGGATTTATAAACTACACAGACAAATATATACATAGGCATGCTGGAGAAAGGAATACAGGGAAAATCTGTGGGGGCTTTTGCCAAGAAAAGAGAAATTCCCTCCTCACCTGAAGTACATCTCTCAACAGCTGTATCAGTCAGCTAAGGTTGGCAGAAAGGCTACTGGAATTTTTCTTTGCAGAGTTTCTCCAGAAACACTGGTTAGTGAAAGCTGGTAAAACGGTAGCAGGACAGGGAACGTATTTGTTGTAAGAGATCTAGCTTAAGGATCACTTCAAGCATGAGGCAATTTGCCTTTAGCAAATACCTTAAGTTAGTCTTTATAATTCTGATTATCTGAGAAGGAAAGAAACTCACTGCACCTGAAAATAGGTTTTTGCTCATCACTGCTTCTTGTGGGAACGTAACACAAGGTTTCATGCTTGCTTTCATCTGGAGGGTCTTAACAAACTGTCTCCCATTCCGACAATGCTCAGTCATTAGTTACAGCAGTTTTGTGGGGATCTTAGGTCATAAGCACCTTGTTTAAATAGTTTGTTAGTTTTGTTTTGTTGGATTTTTAAAATTTATTTCTGTATTTACTTTTTACAGCCAGCGTGAGATTATAGATTTGATCCGTGGTGCAACCAAGCTTTGTACCATGACGCAGTCCATGTCAATGTATCACACAGAGCAATCAAAAAACTGGTTAAACAAAGACTTCAAAGTGTGAAGCTCTAATTTATTACATGCTGTTTATTTACTGTATTATTCTACTAATACCAGATCAGTCAGCCTTTAACAGCAATAATAAAACTGTCCATGGGACCAAGGCTTGTGGGGGAGTGACCTGCAGTTTTGCAAGTGTACAGTTTCCACAGGCAGAATATCTGAAACTAAATCCGCTTAAAAGCACAAAATGGTGGAAACTACAGATGCACACAAGTAAGGTTTTGTCTGATCTACTTCCTGATATAATTTCAAGTTCACTGAACTTCTTTGATGTTTGGTCATTTTAAGAGACAGTGACTGCTGAAAGCTTCTCTTCTGTTCAGTCGTGGTGCATGGAACACAGAGGAGAGAAGAACTACTACATCTGAGTTTATCAGATATTTAAACATTGGGACAGGGTGTGGTCATTTAATAGAAAATCCCTCTTTGCCTTAAAAAAGGGAGAAAACAGAATATGAAGTGAAAAAAATAGGAAAAAAATCTATTTTTACTTTCAAAAATATTTAAGCTGTTTGTTTCTGACTCTTTATAGACACCATGAGATTATGGTTTGATCCTTTGTACAAGCCATCTGTTTAGTATGAAGCAGTGTTAGTGTATCACATAAAGCAATTAGAGAAACTGGTTAAACAAAGACTTCAAAATGTGAAGTCTCTGGCAGTCCTGGCAAAAATATTTAAAATACAATACAGTACCTTTTCCACAAACTGCTCTATGAAATAGATAACTCCCAGCAGACTGGAACCATTAGCAGAGATGTCACGGAAAACACAAGCTAAGATTTAATGCAAGAAAGTTGCTGCTCTCTGCCATCTTATTTTTAGATGATTGTATATGATTTTTAAGCCACTTCAGTACTTTAAAAATAAGTACTTCTGCTTCAAATGTAGAACCTTGAACATGATGACCTCAGAAAAATATGGGATGAAAGCAAATAGTGCTTTCCCATTTTCCTTTGGAAAACTTGATTTTGGTTGTTAAAGTGTACAAATAGTCAACCATAAAGTTACTTTAAATAATAAAAGGAAAACACATCTATTAGAAAGCTGCAATTTACAGGTGAGGAACATTCCATAAGAAATGCCTGGATGTGCAAAAACATTTGAATACGAGTTTTCCCTTGTTCTAGGTAATTTGCAGTTTTTATCATAGTACAGCTCTGCTCATTCAACAGATATTTTGTGGTTTTAGGCATACACACAGAAGCAAATGAGTTTAAAAGACATAAAAAGCCATATCATTCAGCAGGGGGAAAATGAAGAATTTCTTGAGCTGCTATAGAAAAGAAGCACATTGGCCTAGAAACCCCTTTTTGTTTATAATTTCATAAATGGAGTCAGTAGCCTGAGACAAGCCTGTCACATCTTTGGCATAGAACAAGGGTCAGTGATGGATAACTGACCTCCTTTCTCACTTTTATCAACAAATGTCAAAAAAGGCAAACAACAGCAATGACATCCTGCCCAAACAGCCAAGAGTGTTTCATTTTCTTTGCACTTCTGTTTCCTCTGTGCCTTTAATCAGGGCCGGGGGATGTAATTGCTCTGTCTGGGCACAGCTTAGGGCATGCTGTGCAACTAACAATTAGTTTAGAGACTGAGATCTATAAATTTTGAGAAAAGAGTAAGAGGATTTGGTGTGCTTGAGCTATCCTTTCTAATGAAGAAAAATATCACACCGGAAGGGACCCAGAGTGTTATCAAAGCAACTTAATATCATCTGGTAGTGATTTGTAGGCCCTCATAATCTATTGTGATCATGTTGAAGGGGGAGGAAAAAGTCCACGTGCTCCACTATTTATGAGATTTCCAAAACGATGGCCGCCATCTGTGCAAACGCCACTAATCTCAGCCACCGTCTTCATGGCAAATGGCTCCACGAGACTGTCCCAGGGAAGGGAAACACTGCAGGAATGTTGGGCTATTTATTGTTTATAAAAATAAACCAACTGGACTAAGACATATGCGAGGAATTTATATCAAACAGCTGCAAAAGCAAGTTGCCTCAATAGGGAGGGTGCATCGATGATGCAATCGGACCACACTGAAAGGTTTTCCTATTAATCTTAGAATATACATGGCACACTTGAGATACTGGTTTGTCCCCGTCTACACCCAAACTCACCTTACATGGATATTCTTCAAGTAATTTTTGAAAACAGTTTATGTAGTCTGAAGCTGTTTTATTATGTGAGTTTATGAACTAAATAAATATAAACAAAGTCTAAGAACAGTCTGTCCCCATAGAAGCTTACCTCTCTTAAACATTTCCTCATTAGTCTCTTAGCTAAACAAGTACAATGCAGATACTCAGTGTTTGTGAACGATGCACACCAAGTTTCTAAGATTTGAAAATTTCTTGTTTCATGGTTAGCAGTCTAGTCCCACTAAAATTCTTTCCTAATTTCTTAATGAAGAAGATCCAAACCATCACAAAAAGAAACAACAGTCACTGAGAATAAGGAGTCAAGGAGTAACAAAATAACACCAAAACGACTAAGGGTGTCACAGCAAACCCACCAAGTACAATATTTTAGTGTTGGGCCTGCATAACAGCATCAGACAAAGGAGAAAAGAGATCCGATCAGGAGGACAAGCTTCTTGCCTTTGCAAAGCTGGTCTACCAAACACACTTGACAGAATCTTATTTTTTTAACTGTTAATGGCTTGGTATATATACAGCAACCTCTGGGAAAATCTCTTTTTAGCTCTACATGCTTGAAAACAGCTATCTTTGCTTTTCATTAAAACTGCATGCACTTTGAAACAACTGCCTTCAGGAAAACTCTCAAGCTGATTGACTCTAACATGAGAATTAATTCAGACTGCTTTAGTGTGTGGACAAGGCTCCACAGAACAGTGTGTCAGAATTAGGCTTTTCCATAATACAAACTGGCAAGGATTGCTCTTTTGGGAATCCTGCTCAGCTGGAATTCAAGCACTTTGTTTGACAACTGATTTTCAAGGTGTGTGTCCCTTTCTTTTAAACAGACACATGATGCTTGAAAGCCAAGGTACAACAGTTTATATGTACATATATATGAATAAGAAAAGGACAGTTCCTAAGAAATCATTTGCTATATCTTGTGAGTGTTACTTACTCATGCTGACACCAGAACTTTCCAGCTAGAAGGAAGGAAAAATGTTTTGTTTGCTCAACTTGTTTAAAGAGTGATCATAAGAGCCCCCAGTAGATACCAGGTCTGACTTCTGGGAGACTTTAGGATTTGGGTCTTCCTATTTTTTAGGGTAAGAATTGTTGTACAGTCATAAAGTATTTTAGCTCAGGCACATTAACAGTGAGGCACACACTTGAACTGGATGATTGTTAGCAAAATAACTACCCCCAAACTCAACCCTTCACCTCAAAGCAAAAGGCTTAAACCACTCAAAGCACAGCTTATGTGCTACACGCACACTGTGAACTGGTCACACCATCTCAGTGGATGATTTTGCCAAAGCCCAGCCCCCAACACCTGCCCATGTCCCACATCAAACTTGACACAAAGCTCCAAAATGCCCTTGCAGGCCTTCCCACTCCGCCTCTTCCCCAGCTCTCGCACATTAATATTTTCAAGTTCTCTGTCCATACCCAGACTCAAAAAGCACACACTTGGACAGTGGTTCAGGTCTCGGTTCTCCTGCAGTTATAGCTAATCTATAAATCAGCATAAAGGCTGTTTAAAGTCATTAGTGAATCCGACAATAAACTCACCCTTTTACAGTCAAGAGATGGTTGAGAAACAAGTTAAAAGATATCTGTTGTCTTAATAATCACTGAAATGCAATCTTGGTGTTGCTCAAGATGTAATTACCTGACATTTTTCTCTGACAGTAAGGCATAGAAATTCGTGTATTTTCTTTTAGACTCTGACTGTTCATTTCTGTTCCTGTGCTGCAGTTAATCCTCTTTTCTGTGCTGAAATCTACAGAAGTGGCCTCACAAAAACCTGTGGTAGCACAGCGAAGGTAGGGTTTGTGACCCAGAAGCCAGGGAAACTCCACAGTTGACCCTGCCTCTCAAGAAAAATAGACCCTAGAACTGCATCAGCAATAGACTTAATTTCCAATCAGATCCTAAACTGGTTTTAGTTAGAATACATGTAAAGTGCTAAAGGCTACTTCAGTAAAACTGCTGTTCCAAAGCATGCTAAGTCTACCTTCTCCAGAAACACAGCCTCAGAAATTATGCTGGGGGCATTTAAAGATGTCTCTCTTAGAACTGTACTGAGACATTTCACAGGAACATGTGAAACTATCAGTATTAAAACAACATGCCTAGAAGAATTTCCTTGTGTCAATTATTCTCTCCCTCTTTGCCAGTATCTGATCACCTATTTCAATATACAAATATACTTTTAGGTCTGTTACCAGACAGATGAGTGTTCCTAACACACTTAGGATTGGTATGGATGGAAACTCAGGAAGAAAGTGCAGCAAATCAGCTAAAGATCAACATGCATAAGATAAACCGTGTTTAGCTCCTCCTTATAGGGAAGAGCTCTTTATACACCAATCCATGGTCTGACACTGTCTGCAGAAAGAGCTCCAGCATCCTCCCCCTGTTAGTTTCTGCTGTCAATGGAAGTTACCAACAGGATGGGTGTGAGCACATCTCAGCTCAGTTTCCCAAAATGAAGTCTCCTGCACTGGTACACTCGTTCCCATCTCCTGCTGCAATTTATTTCATTCTGAGTTGCACCACTCCAACTGTTTATGAAGTCATACTTTAAAGTTGGTTGTAAACTGATCTGAGTTCAAAAGCTTTTATGAAATGCTGGCGGCAGGTGTGAGATTGGCAACAGTTTCCTAAATCAGCTGTGCTACATGAGAAATAATAGAACTGTATATAAGGTTATCCTTTCCCTGGCAACCTTTGTGTATCTTATGTCACTAAATTCACAAAGAGGCCACAGAACCTGATGGGGAAAAAAACTGAAGAGCTGGAGCCTCACCAGTGAACAGTCTTGCCAAGAGGAAACCTTACAGTGGTATTGGTTTGCAAAAATGTATGTAGATGACCCAGGTAAACCTAAGTCTCTAGTTTTCAAATACAGAAACATGTACACACATGCCAGGAAAGGACAGTCATGATGACTGAAATAATGTCTGGTTTTTGCTTCTACTCTCTCAAGCACAAAACAATCAGAAAATAAAATTCGCTAGCTGATTGCTTTTTAGGTTTCATTTAAAACATACCTTTATAACTCCAGTGTACTTCCTACTCCTACTTATTCCTGCATCATCAGTCATGCACAGCACTGTAAAATACCATGTTTGTCACTTTTCTGAAATGTAAAGGCATATGCTACCTGTGATACGTTGCTTCAGGATTGCTGAGTGATTCATAGTATGATGAAGTCTTACTATGATGGGAGGACAATGGGCCATTCAGAGTATGCCAGTAAGTAAGATTTTTCACAAGTTATTTATTAATCTTTCAACACATTACCACATTTTTCCTAATAAAACACACAGAGCTATCACCCAGGAGCTCGTGAAAATTGTGGTATTTTGATCCTGTTCACAAAATGTGGGAGAAAGTACTGGTAGCCTAGAAATATATGTTGCTTTTTACTGTATGCAGTAAGCATAAAATGTTTCAGACTTTATTACAAAACTAGTAGAAACTGCTTTATCACAAAACTAGTAGAAATGTTTCACTTCTGCAGAACCTGTTTATTATTTGCAATCTGTCTAACATGAAGAGTCCCACATAGACCTTCCTCCTAATTAGCAAGTACGTATGTCCAAGTCAATTGAGAAACAGGACTTAGAAAGCCTTAAAAATAACACATTATTTGCAGTGCTGTCATTCCCACCATTTTGAACATGAAAAGATTAGGTTAACAAACATAGATATGCAGTGGGGATCTTACCTTTTATTTCTCTGCACGAATGTACAATTTGAGAAATTATCTGTCCTGTAAGACAAGAAGAAAGTATTTTTATGCCAACCACATTTTTTTTGTATCCCAGAGATCTTCTTTTCTCATCAAGTATCCAAGCAATTCCTGAGAGAGGTAAAGGTTCTAGTCAGGCTCTTAGAGGTTGAACAGGAACGGCAGTTTAAGCAGGGCAAAGGCAGAGCTAGAAGTTTGCCTACATTTCTATTCCACCTTCCTATAAACTAGGTGCAGTTGTCTATCTCTTTATATAAGTATACTATACAGTATACTATAAGTATACTACTTGCTAAATGTGTATGATTCACTCCTGAAAAGAATAGTTTTCAAGCCATGGAATCAGACTTGTTTCTTTTTTTAAATCTGGCATGTTAAAGGCTAAGCTGTTGTAAGGCAGTATGCAGGAGCTATACTTATTTGCACTAGCTAAACATCTGATTTGGCAGCATGCTGAACAGAAACAGCCTGCAGACAGGTGTCTTTCTGCTTCATAGTCACAAAATAAAAATTAATTGCCCCTGGCCAAAACCCCAGTAGTATCACAAGCCAATACTCCTTAAAGACTATGTAAGTACCACCAGTGTCATATGATGCAATTTCAGTGAAACACTGATGGACACTTCTTGGCAGAAGGGGCCATGAGAAAGGAACTTATTTTTATAAATTAGAGAAAATCATTTAGCATTTCTAATAAGCTATATGGCAATTTCTTAGTTATATAATTCTGGACTATATGACTAGTTAATAAAAACTGTCTATAGTGAAGAGTGACCTGGAATAGATGACACAAAACTTATGATTGTTTTGTATCAAAGCCAGCTGAATCCCCCAGAAACTTGATGAGTAAACAAAAAGACTCAGTCTAAACATTAGAGAGATTGAAATCTCAGTGTCACGATAAAAATTCGTTTCACCTGTAAAACTCCTCTAATGGATAACAAAGCTAATTTAATGCACCCATCATCATCAGCTCTCGTTTTGATCTTTAGCACACTCCCCTCCTACCTATGAACCTGAAATCCAAAAAATAACAAATTCAAAGATGAGGGGGACAGGGGAATTGTTGCCACTGAAAATTAAATAAATGAAAAAGCATTTTAAGATTCCAGTCAATCTTAAACAATGTGACCACAACATATATCATAACATATAATGACCAGAGTACAAACAAGGTGTTGTATCACCCCTAAAAAGGGAGAGGAGAATCCTGCAGGGCTGAGCTTTACCTCAGGTGCTGCTGCATTCCCAGAGGAGGTGGCAGTCCAGGCAGCTGCTCGGGTGGTGTGGCTTCCTCAGAGTCCAAAACGCTCTGTATCATTTACCCCAGGAATGGTGAAGCATGGGTAGAAGCCAAAGCTACTTTTCACTTCCAAGTATACTGTTTTCTTCTGGTTTTCACACTCACTGGGGAAGAGATTTCACAAAATTTCCTTACACTGATTTTCTAGTTGCTTTGCCTTTCCAAGGTTTTGTGGAGTAGTAAGGATCATGTAGTATTGCGTTTACGATAAACAAGACCCGAAAAAGCACTCTGTATGACTTTAGGAGGCAGAATATGGACTGATTCTTTTAGATCATGCTGTCAAATAAAGAAATAGTAGATTAGCCTAATGGAGTGCCATTTTGTTCATATTTTCTTATTCTTAAAAAATAAAACTATTTTTCAGATTTCAGAAAAGAAAGAACAAAAATCAAAGTAAAGAATGTTCTCAGCATTCTTGAAACAAGTGATTCTTCATATTACTACTTTTTATGGGAGTGACTGTCAATCATCAATCTTCAAAACTGTCATAAACACCCACACATGCTATTTCAAAGATACTTAACGTAGGATATATAATACCATATTTCAAACTGGATTCAAAGCTTTTCATCTATCTAATAGTTAAGAACGAGGAAAAACACAAACATCAAATGAAATGAAATGCATTTGTTGATGCTAACTGCAAATATTCATTTTATAAAAATTAAGTCGATTACATATCCATCTTAAAATAATTTTTCATGTCTGAGTGATGATAGTGATCCGGAAATGACTGCATGCATAGAGAACCACTGATCTCAGCAGGTGATCTGCCAGACAGGACCAACCTTAAAGTACATCTTATGGCTTACAAATGTCCTAATTTCTAAAAGAAATCAATAATATGCCATAGATTTCATTCCATTGTGACCTGATCTCAGTTACTCATCAAGAATTTACAATCCATAAAAGCGGGGAGGGGAAATTCCAGAAACCCCTAGTTGTGGAAGGTACTCCTCCTCCAAAACAACACAAATATTCATCACAGCTTAACAGATTCTATTAGTAAAGACGCACATGACAGATTTCCACCCTGTTTTCAAATTATTAGGAAAAGTAATCAGCAACAGTGTATTTGGAGCTACACAAGACAACGAGTTATAGTTTGTTCTTGCTGTAACTGAAGCAAGAGAAAAACAGTGGGCAACCAAAGCAGAGTCGTAAGCAGGCCTACACAATTCCATACAGGATGATTGCTTGGAAAGGACTGCAAGGGAAAATGGAGAGAGTGAAGCAAAGAGAAATTATTAGGATTTTAAGTGCTCTGCTCCCTGATCATCTTTGATGTTTTACGTGTTTATGTATTTCATCTAATCCAGAAAGTTTCCATATGAGTGCAGTGGCAGTACTGCTGGTTGACAACCGAATGGACCAGAACTATCCATGCAAAGTTCATCAAACAGCCCAAATACACGGTCACAGAGCACTGAAAGGGGTCAGAGCTTCCCTAGAGGGACTGGTGACCTCTCACTGTGCTTTGTTCCAGCAGCCCGAGGACCTCACAGGACACAACCAAGCCCAAGCCTGAGGCAAACAGTCTGTGGGTGCTAAATAAAAGGAATTACAGATTCAAACAATATTTAACCTAACATTCTCTTTTTTTTCACATCCCCTGAGTGAAAAAAGTTTAACAATGCACGGGGAGCCAAGGCACACAGCAAAGGTGTGGAAGGAACACCTGTGCTTGCCTCCCTGATGGCTGGGGCGGGTGGCAGGGCCACACTGACATCACGTCCATCCCTCTGCATGGTTCCTCCCTCTGATCCAGCATATTAATGGAACTTTGGGCCCACTAAAAAATACTGGTTATATTTCTCAGTCTCAACTCCAGCTTTCAAATGAGTGCATTATTTATTCATTAGTACTACATTCAAAGTGCTGTTTGCCTTGTTACTTGGTGAAATAATTGAAAGAACAGTGATATCACTCTAAATCCCAATTTACAGCTCTTGCAAGCCCCAGATGACTGTATCATAAAAACCTCCTTACCCTCCCCCTCTCCACTCCTTTCTGCCTTGCATCTGACTGAGAGAAGAACTGCCACTGCAAGGAGCTGATCTGATGGCCTGACCTAACCAGGGGAAACTATTATAATGATCAAGAGATGCCAAATAGGAGGAAGGACAGTCCTGGACTTAACACTTGGATCAGAGGATGGGGCTCTACATGTAAGGTGCACGTGGAAGTACATTTTTTCTCTGGAGAAAGACTGGTTTGAGAAAGTAGGGCAGACTGGACTGTCAGAAAGCCCACCATACGTATGTGTACAGTGCACATATGTGGGGAATTTTTTCACCTCCTTGTTTGTTTGTCTTATAGGAAACAAGATATTTATCTAAAAAATTTAGACCTGACTACCTCCTGAATCTTGATTTCAACTTTTTTTGGGGAGACATACCAAAACCCACTGGCCAAACTTGCTGTCTGTTTCTGTGTTGTTGCAAGAAACACATCAAAATGCAGGCAGCTTAAATAGTAGGCAGTTTTCAGATCTGATTGCACCAGAACAAGCTTCAAATTTTATATTCAGGTCCTGGCCTTTTATAATTATGGGAGAATTCTAGCTTTGACTATCCAAAAAATTCAGCACAGATTTGCCTTAGGGTCCTAGTCCCTGCTATTTTTGACATATCATATTTGTAAAGAAAATCTTAAACCCAAGTGCTTAATATAGCAGGCTAATAAAATTTCAGAAGTTTCATAATTTTAAAAATCTCTGATTTTTAAGTCTATGATTTTTAAATCTGTGATTTTTAAACCCCATCTGGTGATCATCAGCATCCTGTCTGCTGCACACTGGTGACACAGCAATCTGGCTGTCAAACCAACCCTTCCATCAGACACAGGGGGAAGCTTTGCTTCAGACTGTCCTGTTGTCAGCACTTGAGAGCTTCTCCTAACTGCCTCCACTGCACTTGGCCATGTGTTGTAAAAACCTTTCCTCATTTTAAGGTGGATGGTGGTAATTTTTCAAGGGTTGTTGCTGTTAAGCATCCACTTCTGACCAACTTCTGTAGTCACTTTGACTCCAAGGAGCCCTATGTGTCATCAAAGAGCAATACTTGTAGGCAATATTATCTATCATCTCTCACCTTTCAATTCCCTAGGAGCTGCTGTTGACTATTAAGATATCCAAGTTACTTTAGTACCAGGAAACACGAATTTGTATCTCCCCAAATATTCAAGCTCACAGGAATTGGCAGATATGCTTGACCCACGCAGATGTGTAAGCGTGTGGGAAAGAGGGAATGCAAATATGTCTGAGAGTGTGACAGCCAGCTATGAGACAGCTCCTGCTGTTCCCCTAGCTGTTTAAACACACCCAGCTACCTTCAAATGGGCAGCAAAATACCAACACTGGCTGTTCAGGAGATGCAGACACATAACTGTGACTTGAGAGGAGGATCTAGTGTGACAAAAGCAAATTTAGCCCTTCCTATTCGAAAGGGTAGCTCAAAGAGGCTAAAGTAGGCAGAGTTAAATTAAACCAAGGTCAGAATGTAACCACTGCTAAGACAGATTTAGGCAGCAAACCCCAAATTGCTTGAGGACACAAAGACTGGCAGTTTATCTTGAAATCTAACATGCGCTATCTGGCAACAGCATTGTTTCAATTATGAAACAATTCACATCTCAGCTGACACGTGTAATGAAGCTTGCTACTTGCCTAGTACATAATTTAAGGTAAAAGAAAAAAGGGTATGTTTTATCATGGTCTTTCATATCTTTGTCTATTGTTCTGCAATCCATTTGCATACCTAAAGGAAAATGGCCTTTTTAATTTCTTTCCCCTCTCCTAATCATCTGAGGCCTATTTAGAAGTGTTCTGTATCCTGTAATCAGGCAATTTATACAGTGTGCACCCTTAGGCTACAGCCATTACAAACAAGCTGAAAAACTCCTTTACAATAAATGATTTAGCATGGGAAGACACTATTCATAATTAATTTTTTTCTGTTTGTGTTGGCAGATGGTCTCAGACATTGAAGCATGGCCTATTGCCCACACCTTTATTCCAAAGAGAAAAGGGCAGCCTTACAAAAAAAGGAGAAATGTCTGTAAGACTGCTTCACTTTGGGAATAAACATGCTCCCCAGCTTTTCATGAATTTGTGCATGTTAAAGACTGGATTCAAAGATCGTGGAAGTCAAAGGAAGATAAATACCATTAGCTTCTGACCAGGACCTGAATTAAAACCATAAGGAAAATATTGACTTGAAGAGCAGTGTGACTGCTTTTTTTCATCATTTTCCATAAGGGTTATTCCTGAGGCAACTTTGTGAGGGTGGATTTGAAAATGGCCAGCTTTGGACTTCTGAAAGCTGGGTACTCACTGAGGCAGCAAATAAAAGAAAGTTCTGCTTTTAGCCACATTTTATAACATGCGTTTTCCTGCTTCTACGGAAGGACAGCTGATGACAACTTCATTCTGTATTTACTCATGCATTTGCTCACTGTTTACACGTTGCTTTTCAGTACTTTAAAACAACTCCTGATGCACTTCTGAGTTGCTGGCATCATTGCAAACTCCTCTAGAACGAGATTCAGCCAAGCAGACTGTAATTTTAGTGGCTCATGCCAGCATTTTCTTGTTGGTGATAGGACAGTCCTAACTACTACATAGCAAATTCCTAACTTCAGAGTAAATAGAGCTTTTGCTGTCTCAGGGTACTCTGACCCTCCCTTCTGCTCAGTAAGAAAGCAGCAAGCTGCATTTCCATGTGTGATCTCTAGAATGTGGTCTAATCAAGTCTCACTGAAGGCTGCAGTGTATTTGGAGTGCTGGTACTGAACCCCAAAGTCACTGACTGCCTATTCAATATCATCTGTTTGGATTTACACACACACAAATGCGAAGTCCTTGGATGAGCTCCGAGGCCTGGCACAGGGATTACAAGGTTTTATCTAGAAATGTAGGTAACTTTTGCTGCATCTCATATTTGTGGTATCTAGTCATACCTTAACTTGTCAGGAAGACACATTTACCATAGCTCCTAGGGCCAACATCAGATAATCCAGGGTCTTTCTCCAAGAAGATATGGCATGAGGTGCTTTAAGCAGGGGCACTGCCACAGAGTGTCCGTACACAGAGGCCATACCAAGAGGCTTTTATGAAGTTCCTGATGTTGAATTTGGGTAGTTTTTCCTCTGAAAATGTAAGAATCAGATGGCACTGGCACCTACAAGGCATTAAGTGCTATGTTGGAGTTTCCAAAGGAAAAAGAAAATAGGAGCATTTAGTCTCCAAACATTTTCTTGTCCACTGAATCTAATCTTCAGCATTGTCTGAAAGGGCAGAGCCAGCCCTGAGAGCCAGGCCCGGGGGAACATCCCAGGGTGGTACAGCCACATACAGTCACTTCCAAGCAACACGTGTGGGGGAATGGAAATGGGTGCAGACTTTCCACTGTGGTAAATCTTACTGACCTCTGCTTTAATAGCGTTTTGGGGATCACCAGAGTTGCTTAATGTTGCTTCAGTATTCTCTTTTTCCCACTGTGCCAAAGTCTACTTTCCTGACAGATGTTTTGAAATACCAACGGGAAAGCTGTTTTCACTCTAATTTCAACCTGGCTCAAACCATCAGTTTTACCACCACACCACAAGGATTTCCATATGAAAGTCAAAGAATTTCATCTTATTTGGAAAAAAATAAATCATTTAAGTTTTCAAGTTTTGTCATTTATCACGTCCTAACTCTACCAGTCCTATCTCATCAGAGAACTGATGAAAAAACTCTTTGAAAATCTCCAATTCTGAAGAAAGAATCAACTGCGTTTAAAATGACATTTTGTTTTATCTGCAAAAACCATCTGGGTACTAGCAGATAACTAGGAGTCACTGGATATGCCACTGGCACAAGGAAATGTACTTTCCCAAAGCCAATCTGCTTCCTTCAGATGAATACATTATTCTCTGTCTCTTGCATTGATACAACCAATACACGTGTTTCTGCCTCTCTATGAAATTTTTGCAACACTTGTAATCATAATAATAGACTGCCACTGATCTTCAGAATAAAAGCAAGCCTATTTTATCAATATGACCAAATCTTGAGCCATTAAAATGATAGTTTTCTTCACTGTGTGTTCAGTAGAGATGCCAGCCAAGGCACCTATCTCTCTCTCTTTCCTTTCAGCCACAGAAGAGGAGCTTTCTTCTTTCCCTCCTTCACCAACAGACACTTAAAATTCAAATTACAATTATACTAGACCATAAAACTATACAGGTGAGGCATATGTTGTGAGCAAGCTACTTGACAGAACCTCTTTATTTGTTTGGATGACTTAATAAAGTGTAGAAGCTGAGGTCATCAAAACCTCTCAATCATGTTGCAGGCTGGTGCCAACAGCTGTAACAGCAACTGATGATGTAAAACATGCTAAACATGCCAAACCCAAGTTTCAGACAAGTCCGTCTGTAACAAGACTATTTTCTACTTGAACATTACACAGCAGTGTGCTCAGGTTTATTTATGCTGTTCTTAATAGGAATAACCAGAAACCCTGTTTCACTTTTTCAAGGCTGAATGCAAAGACTGTTTTGTCATGAAACAGCTTGAGATCTGTCTTGCTTTAAGATCCAATTAGGTAGAACACAGGTATTCAAATTGGATTTTAAAACTGAGTTTCATCTTTTGTAGGAAAAAAAAAATCTGTTCTTATGAAAAAATGGTAATTATTACAAGATTGAGGTGAGAAAGAAAAAATTAATTTATAGCCTTCACCATTTTCTGCCTCTTACTTTACAACCCTAAATCAGTTAGTCAAAAATTCCGTACAGAAAGCACGAAGTGTACAAATAAAAAACAATAAATAATCAAAATTGATTGATCAAATCAAATAAAAAGGCCTTGGGCAGGATTTCAGATTGTGAAAAGCAACCTACGGGCAAAACATGCGCAAATTGCTTTATAGGTAAACTACGCTGCAGTATATTAGGGAAAGAAAGTAAATGGGAAAGAGCGTAGAGGCAACTCTCCATGGTTTTCCTGGGACACCACTGTGGCAGAGCCGAAGGGTCAGATTCCAACATCTAACGCACAGCACGGATTGCCACACAAGTCTAAAAAATTCTGCTGACACTCGTAAATTGCCACATGTTTGGATTTCCAACAAGATCTCACAACAAGCTGTGTTACTGCAAGTCATTATTTCCTTTGGGGGGAAAAAATGTCTCTAGTGATGTTAAAACTCATGGCAGGATGTACTATAGTGTCAGGATAACGCACTGGGGAGCATTCCTGCCTCAAGGCCAGGAGGCTTGATATCAATTCTGCACCTGGCTAAGGGCTGGGGGAAATGGGACTGAAGTAGTTGTGGACAACTCCACACTGACAAATCCTGAGAGCAAAGGTAGGCAGGAGCAAAGAGTCGTTCTGAAAGATGCTTACGGCAGCACTTGCCTTTTCAAAGGTGCACACTAAGCTATAACGAGTTTTAGAGATTTTTCTGTCAGAGAGAGACCCATGCTAATTAGCTAGTCTGCATTCCTCAAAATCACAGATCAAAGAACTGTATCTAATATTTTCCCATAAATACATGGCTTGTGCCTGTTGGGTTTTTCTGGAATATGGAATCAGAAGGAAATGACCGGCAGCACGGAGTAAGCTTTCTGATTGTCTGTGATGTTTCCAAACTGATTCAAATGATGCTTTGTATATTATGATGTTACACAAAAATATGATTCTTCCTATATGCAGAAAAAACAACAGAAGATATTAATCTGGAACGGCTTAAAACCAAACATCAATGGCCTGTACAAAGCTCAACATCTTGCCTGTTTTCCTATGCTGTTGCTTTAAAGGCACATGGATTTGTGACATGTTTTTGTTTTTGGCCTCCTGTTGATGTGTTGCTTCAATGGCCTGAGGTTAGGAGGCAGCATACAAAACTGTTACTGAATTTTCCCAAGTTTGAACACAAAGAGAAGTTTAAGCACCAACTTCTGCCCTATGACAGATAAGAAGAGGCTGAGTTATCTACATGAAGTGTTTTTAAGTTCCTCAGTAGAGTGCAAATAAACATCTTATTATCATGAACTGATTCTTGTCTCCATAACTCTGCTGAGAGACAGGAAAGCACTGCTGCTTTCCTGGAAAGATCACAGTTACCAAAGTGTCCTGCCATGGACACCCTGGGTGATCCAGGAGTCAAACCAAGAGGAACCGAGTCACAGCCCAGTGCCCCACAGTCCAAGTTCCCCCAGATCACACTGTGTTCACAACTGCCTGTAAGTGAGGACTGGCTCAAAGACTGGCCCCCACGAGAGAGCCACCATGGACTCGTTCTGCACAATCCACCACCCACACCCCTTTGGCTGGATTCAGTTTTCACAAGGCAGACTGACAACAGCCAGCAGCAGATAGTGCACCAAGATTCACAGAAAGAGAGCTAAAACGCCCCTAAATCACACAGGCCCTGAGCATCAAGACATTTGTGTTTTTCAAGGGCACATCTGTATCAAAGCTGAAACTGAGATTCTGTTTCTGTCTTCTCAAATAGTGTCCATACATGAACCATCACAAACCAAACCAAATGAATATGGCATTGTCTTACAACATCCCCAACCCATATTACTAAAGTGTTACACACTGACTTCTGACTTCATGTGAAACCAGAAGAAATACTGTGAAAGTAACATCATGATCCTCTAGATATATTCTCATTTCAACAGTATGCTTATTTCAGTCACATAGTATTGCTAAAGTTTATAAAAAATTAGCCACAAACCCCACTAAAAAACAACCATCAAATCATCAGTGAAAACCAAGAAAAAATTAAATTAGTACTTTGCCTAGGAGTTATGTTATCTTCTCATAAAAATCACAAAATGGTCTTATATATTTATGCACAATATTTACAGTGAATACAAAACTGAGTTGAACAAAGATTTGCACTAAAACTAAAGGCTCGACTTCATTTCTTAAAGGGACATTTCATTTTATATACAAAAAAGTATGTGTGCAAACTTGTTAAGAACATAAATTAACTTCTTAGACGTCAAACAGGAAAAAGTTGTGAAATCATTTTCTGTATAAATCTCTCAATTTCTATTAAACCACCTGGATATTATAAATATACCAGCAAAGGACTTCAAACTGGGATCAGCTGGAGCTCCCCATTTGTTTTTATTAGGCTGATGGCTCATTAATTTTTTTTATACATATGCTGCAAGGAATCTACCGTAACTTAAGAAAAATGTACGATACATAATATATGCCTTGAATATCTTCTGATAACTAACATATCTTACTGAAAAAACATATAAAACATATAAACATATAAATCATATCTCACTGAAAACTAACTTATTTGCTAGATTTATAGAGGGTGTGACCCAAAATTACATGACCATCTAGGCTCAAAAGGCACATTTAGTGACATTTGAGAAGGGCTTAACTCAATTCCTGTGGCAATCCTTGGAGATACTAACTTACATCTCCATGCCCCTAAATCACAGAATCGTGGAATCAAAGCATGGTTTGCGTTGGAAGGGACCTAAAAGATCATCTCATTCCAACTCTCTGCCATGGGCAGGGACACCTTCCACTAGACCATGTTGCTCAGAGCTCCATCCAACACTTCTAGGGATGGGGCATCCACAGCTTCTCTGGGCAGGGGCCCTGTGCCAAGGCCATTTTTATCTTAATTTGAACCATGACATATATATATATATATTTGAACTTAACCAGGCACGAGTACAATGGTATTATCAATGGGGCTGAAAACAGGAGGATTTTGGACTCTTAGTACAATGTAAGTGGTGTGGTCTGCTCTTTGCAGCTTGATGCACCACGGGTAGGTACTCTGATTTAGTGGTATTTCACACATATTTTTTCAGCAGATGGAAATAATGAGAAAAAGAAAGACAAAGGGCACAGTCAAACATTTTATGAAGTAACCTTATGAAACTCCTGAAGAACACTTTGGAAAATAAATATGCACTCTTTTTTGTTTTCATAAAAGTGATAATATGCTTTGCATAATATTTGACAACATTATGAAATAATCTGGTACATACATAAATTCCTCCACTTTTATGAAGTCCATATAATATTGATCTTCGACAGTTTTGACTCACTATCTTCAGTTATCCAGTTGTAGAAGACAATACTGTAAAAAAAGTTAAATAAGATTCTTACAGCTGTTTCCTTATCTTCACAGGAACTAGTGACATGATTATACCACTGTTTGAATGGAGGCTAACATAATTTCTTTTAAGATAAGTTTACTTTGGGTTTTTTTGTCTTGATCAGTTGAGAGGTGGAAAGAAAAGATACTTTTTAACAATATATATTTGTACATGCACACAAACCCACACAACTTACACGAGAATACATATAGCACAGATATTATTATTTTTAAAAATGTACCAGACTTATAATTCTACATCTCAGTCTTTCAGAAACTTACAGCATTAATTACCTCACATTTATGAATATGACATTTGAGTCAATTAAAGTAGCTCTGTCTTTTTTTAGATAAGTAGATGCATAACAGCCTGTAAGACCTTACTAAAATTAATGGGGAAAACCCCAAAGCTACTAGCACACCTATTCGTAATTTCCCTGATTGAAGCCAAAACACAGTGAGTCAGTCCCCAGCTTAGTATAAAACAGCACACCTTACTGACATGAGCGGAGCTAAGCTCACTCACACCTATTCAACCAGCAACCTAATAGAGGTGAAGATAAATTCTGATCCTTGACACATTCCAGCAGGTTCCATCAGTCCAAATCTGCAACCTTGTTACACTGTGCTATTTGAAGATTTAACCATCTGAGGAAAGAATGTGAAACTACTGAATATTTTTTCTTGTCAGATGACTAGTCAAAATCTTCACATAAAGAAAGTTTAATCTGAGGGAACTAAGAGAAGGAAAAATAAAGTAATTAGATACTCAAGGATTATTACCCAGTGACACTCCAAATGTGCCTTATGATTACCTCCATTCCCTTCATTAAATAACATTTAAATACTCTATACAGAAGTGAGGAGAAAGGTTGTTTCAACACCCCAAAATAGCTCAAGCTGTGGGGGTTATACAATTCCCTGAGATATCAGAGCCCTTAGCTCAGCCTCTGCTGGACTCAGTGCACGGGCAGAAATTCAGACTTTTCTACCATGTTTTGGACTACCAGGATGTGAGAATGGTTCCTTCTCTGCTCAGTGACACACAAAATGACCACCCAAAGTGGAACGTAGTCAAGATAAGAATCAGAGCACACAGTGTCTTGTGGAAGTGTGAGGACACTCTTAGAAGGCAGGAAGACTGAGACATGCTTGAACCAGGGCATCTCACGGCATTTGTTTGGTAAGAAGACAGTCCCCAGGTACTTTGGTGAAAATGGCCTTTTATTTCCTTGGCTTCCATTACAATGCACAAACTGAAACATTCGGAAATATCAAACCAGTTCATTTTGACATTTTCAAAATGAAGCATTTCAACTGCTCAGACTATTCATCAAATGGTTTCAGCCACTCTGAAACTTTCCTCAGAAATGGATGTCACCCCTATTCCCCCCCATTCCTTTGCTTTGCTTTTCAAATAGCTTAGCCCTACTGACACTTGGTAAAATTTTTGTTCTGTTTCATTTCAAATGGTAATTTTAAGCACAAGGCTTCCTGTGATCTGCAATGCAACAGACTGCTTAGTCAACACCAATCCTGTGAATGTTTAGGAGACCCTATGGTGTTTAGAAGGAAACAGGATATGTAACATTCTGCTAATTGAATAAGACAGCTTTTATTACTAAGCAGCGTCTTTCCATTTCCCACTGTAGTCAAGATATTTACATACACCTAATGCTTCAATTTACAGGCTATAAACAGCCAAGTCATTGCAATGCAGTTATTAATTGCTAGTGTATTTGCATGGAAATTATTCAGCAATTAATATTTTACAGGAAAGAGTAGCAGCTAATTTTGGCCTCACAAGACAATCTGTCCAATGACATATTTCCGAGACCCTCAAAAACAACAGACTTAAAAAAACCAGGTTGGCATTGGTATAAGAAGATTAAAGTGCAGAATTTTCAATAATTCATTTATATATGTTTAGGTGTGTTTAGATTTAGTTAGGAGCCTTAACCTTAGGTTTATATCAAGAGTAGAAAAGCATGATGAAATTAAATGCCTGTATCATCAAATAATGACTAAATGAACAATACAAGTTTCAAAGAATCTCTATGATCTTTTACTCAGTGTGTTTTCATTTAGAGAATAGGGCAGAAAGGCCATTGTTGTACCATCTTACAGCAGGGAAATAGTTTTAAAATGTATATTTTGGGTTATTATTCTATTTTGAATGTGTTGAAGATCTAATGATATCAAAATATACCTTACAAGCTTTACTGAAATCCTAGAACGTTATGTAAAAAAATGGCAGACTCAATATAAATGATGACATGGGAGTATGTACATTCAGGCCATGTAACTAGCTGGAAAGACAAATTAAAACTAATCCTGGGTTAAAGGTTCTCCTGACTGTAAGGGAAAAGTTTCAACCAAGCACAAATATGAGCACATTCTTCTAGACACAGAGCTGACTATTTCTTCCTTTTGACAAATGTAAACATTATACCATGTACCAACTCTAGTAGGAATTGGAGTCCCTGTATTTTTGACTGATAAACAGAAATGGTATTCATAGCTCTTTAAATACATAACCTATGTAAAATTATGAAAATTTTAAACCCAAAGGTGTTTTTTTTTTCCTAAGCAATAAACTAACTGCAGTTTATAATCAGCCTTACCAAAGCTACTATTATTAATCCTACATGGTACAGTTATTTTGCTGATTCTACAATTAGTAATCATTGATATAATTTCCTTTGACATCTCAAAGAAAATAAATAAATCAGAAGTTTTTTCACAGTGTTCAAAGCACTAGGTATTTCAATTCCTATATTAAAGTAACAGTATAAATTGCCCTATTAACTGCCCAAACCTGAGTGCTTCATGGAGATAAAAAAAAATTGCATTTAATCACATTTACCTTGTCAGTAACTATGCTTTTTTTCTCTTTTTTTTTTAACTTTTTTATGCTCAACCAAATCCTACAATCTAACTTGTAAGGAAATTTTGCAAATATAAGTTGTTCCTGGAAGTCACTGCAGAATACACGAGAAAGACTCGGACCCAATTACAGTCAACAAGCTTGGAGACCTTGGTCAGTGACTGCGAATGGCAAGGAAGACATTTGTATGACTGAACTGTAAAGAAACATTGGGATTCTCAATGTCAGTGTGATTACTCCAGAACTTCAGTGAGGCACACACTCTTTGCTGGGATGGGGATCTGATATTGCCACTGGCATTTTCTCCAGAAATGTAGACTACTGTGGTCCCCTGATATCAATATTTAGAATATTCACTCTGACAATAAAATTCAGTTTGCTAACAAGTTTCAAAAGCCTGTTAGAGACTCTCTTTGAGTTTCTATCTTCAAAGAAAAGAACAAGAAATTACAAAGACTGCAAAGAAAGGAAACAAGTTATGTTTCAAACTACCTGCAAAAAAAATTTAAAGCTTGTTGTTTTTAAGCTTCTCTTGTCATCATTCATTAATTTATTTCCTCATGCAAATCCTCCAGAGAATAAAACCCAAACCCTGACAAAGCCACTACACAGAGCATTATTTTAAATTTTGCATTGCTCAAAGCCTTGTGCTCAGAGCTACAAGAATATGTCTAATCTCAGAGTTGAACACGGTGCAGCTCCCAACATTGACTGGTAACTGTTAGTAATATGAGCAAAAGACATTGCACGGCTGGTGCCAAAGCTTTGAACAAAATTACTTCCTTTAACACACCGCCACCTTAATTATGTGCTGGGAAACATAAAGCAGGTCAGACAATTTGTACTGGGACATCATAATTCCATCAGTATAATGCTGACATTGCTTAAGATTTATGAATGGAATGTCGTAATTATTTTTTTAGTAAACATATCAAGTTTCACTAATGGGGGGGCTGGAAGTACTAATTAGCTTTTGTTTTCTTTTTTTTTTTTTTTTTTTTTTTTGCAGTGTATAATATAAGATGGGGGGAGCAGAGGTTGGAGGGGAAGGATCTGTGACAAAAACAAGCACACACACACGTTACGTATGGCCTGTAATTCCAGCAGATGTTCTTGTATAAGAGTTGCAGGGATTAAAGCCTTTCTGCACATAATTCCATTTGCTAACTGCCTTCTGTCTGCACAGACCTTCCAGCCTATGACAGAATTTTGCTAAGCCACACTTCTTTAAAAGAAAAAAGGAACAGTAGAGAAATAATCTTAAAAAATTATGCTGTTAAGCACTACGGTTTGGCAGCTTGACTGTCTTTAAACTCCGACCTGCTGTGTGATTTCACTGGAAGTTGCACTGGAATTATTATAACTTCACCAAACATAAATGACTTTGGTAGAGTTTTCTTTGGAAACCCATTCAAACCAGCACTTGACCATTGTTGGCACAATGGTACCACAGAAAGAAACTGTACTCATGGTAAATCTAAGGATTCATATTAAAATAACATTCAGAGCCTCCCCCCTTGGTGTCCGTACTCAAAGATTTGTCAAGATAAATAGAGATCTCAAACAAAAAAGAGAAAGAGATAAAACCCATTAAGTGGTTGTCATGATAATACTATAATATGCCAATATCTCAATATAATGGCAATATTGCAAGTTGGGGGCAGAACATTCCAAAATTACTGGTTTTGCCACTTGCCTGACAGACAGCCTCCAGAAAAAAAGAACTGGTCATAACATTGAAGAATTCTAAAACTTTCACTGAAAATTCTATTTGTGTATCTAAAGAAAATAGCTGGCCAAATCCATTTTCTCAGACACATCAGTGTGATTCTGTCCTGACACCACTGCAGTACCTCAACATTCACACCAAGTGATATCCAAGTATGTCTTCACGTAAAAAACCTTTTTCTGTGACCACTTTTAGTCAGACACTGGAATTTCTATGAAGGAAGTACAATATATGAAGATGATTTTTGTAACAAGAAGTAACCGTTAAAGACTTATCACTCTTCCTTCTCAAAAACCAGAAAAAAACCACCAAAGTAATCCTTCTAGAAAAACGTCACAACTTTTCTACCTCATTTCCTTCTTACAAGTATGGAAGGAGAACCAACCGTGAACTAATTCTTCTTACACTCTGTCATGCCTCTACAAATGTAATGCTTGTAGCAATAGCACAAGCTATTAAATACTGTACTCTCTTAAATAATGCTCTCTCTATATGGAGAGAGGTAGAGAGGAAAGGGAACAAGATTCAGTTCAAAAAGAGAAGATGGAACTGAATTTTCACTGTCCTGTATGCCACATTGTTAACTACCTTAATACATTTTAAAAAAAAGAAACTACCTCAATATATTAAAAAAAAAAAAAAGAAAAAGTAGGAAAGATTAGTCAAAATTTCTCTCCCGTATAGCCGGTGTAAATTGTGTTTTTGTTGGATTTCATTAAAAAGCTAAATGCTGCCCCATCACCATCTGCAGATAACTTAAAAGGTTTTAAATACACAGCTTCAACGACATCTTTACCCACATCCACAGATAACGAACTGCCACAATCTAGTTCAGGAATGTTTTGTATAATCATCTTTTACAGTCTCCCTGCTTCATGGAAATGTGTTTTTTTTCCAAATGTGTTGCACAAACACATGGATCCTTAGCAGCATCCACCTTAGCGCACTTCAACGTTTGTCAAATTATCTTTGAAATAAAGAACATAAGTCAAGACCGTGATCCTATAAATGTGACAGCTAAACATGGAGTCATTAAGGTTGTAAAAGACCTCTAAGATGATCGAATTCAACTACTAATGCCGCACCACCAAGTTCAACCCTAAACCATATCCCAAGTGCCATATCCACACATCTTTTGAGCACTGCAAAGTGGTAGGATACATTTCTGATCTCAGAAAAAAAAGACAAACATTAAATCTTTATCTAGAGATTTGCTTTCAATTATTCTCATATTAGAGTGCTTCCAAAGAAATCTGGATAGCATCCAAATAGTTTGGGATCACTTATTTTCTTTGAAAAGGCTTTTAATATGATGTTGATCATAGACACTCCCATCTTCTTGTGCTTCAAATATGTGACAGCAATGAAACCTCTTTTTTTTTATGCCAGCAGCTGCAGCACCTGCTCTTGTGTTCACTTTTCATATTTTGCTAGAGATTTGAGGCTTTGTATAACAGCTCATGGGCACATTAACTAATTGTAGTCTTCTTGTTTATGCTTTCATCTTCAAGACACTGAGTATAAAATGGAGAATGGTATCGAATCCTGTGTTTCAGGAGCATCAGGATGAGTACAGCGTGTATGGGAGGGCTTTTGTCACATATCACTCTGGAATGCCTTAGAAATTTCGCATGTAAAGGATGAATAAAAAACCCCTGATTATTCTAGAGACAAAAAAGACAAAGCATACTTATAGTCTCTGGGTTATATCATGAATAATATACTAATTCATTAATTTTTTTCAGCATTTCTGAAACAACGGATCCTTAAAAGTTGTGTTTAGTCAAAAAAAAAAAAAAATAGCATAATCAGGGCACAACAGTGGAAACTTCTGAGAATAAAACAGACATTCAGAGATCACCACTCCACTGTGAGACCTCATTCAGTGACACAATGATCAGCTGTACGTGTTGTCAAAGGAAAACCCTGGATAGGAACTTTCTTCATAATCTCAAAGGAGAAAACAATCCTTAGAGTAATTTAAAGATGAAAAAATGCAGCCTGAATACTTTTTATCTTATTCATATTTCTATTTTTGTTTCTAATCTTTGCATGCTTTTGCATCAGGTACTAAAAGAAATTTTTTTAGTGTGAAAGCTACAGCGAAAATGAGATAAAGGTGAAACTACAGGCCCATCTACTTTTGATAACATAAGGCAGAAATTGCTTCCTTATTCACTTGCAGTGTGAAATCTGCACTAACTCCAGTGTGCCTAGACAAAGCATTAGAAAAATCTCATATGACATTTTTTGTAGTATTTTCAAAATTCTTTCATAATTATTTTGAAGTACTTGCTTCAATAATCCTTACACTTTCACTGAAAGGAAATGAGTGGAGGAAAACAGATTTCTTCCTTTTTATATCATAGACTAATACCTTCTTCACACTACTTTTAAACACTTCATTGGTGAAGAGTACATCACAAGAGATTGAAGCACAAGATAAAGACACAAACTGATGTCTTGGAGGAGAGAACAGATGGTGACATGCCAACATTACTGGTAGGAAAAAGAAATTCAGAAGTGTAAGAGGAAGCAACAATACAAGGCACAGCAACAGCACCAAATGAAATTTTTCTTCTGTACAGCTTTAAAGACTATTACTTGCCTGGATCAAGGACTTGTGCCACCAGTGGTCTTGATAAGAAACATATGGATGCATTTTACAACGGTGTGAGGATGCGATTCTGGTATTATTAGATCAGTCGACAGCATTGCCCCCAGGCAGTGGGCATATTGTGAGCATTAATGGTATTAATTCTACTTCATTTGCTACAGCTCAGTTGTTTCCTTTGCATCAAAATCCGTATGATGAAAAGACAGAGGTCAGAAAGTTTTCCTGTGTACTGAAGTTCCACTGTAAGCCATTTGGATGCATATTCCTAAACCACCCTGTCACAGAGGAGAAGTTATTAAAAAACAGCACAGAATTGTACTTCACTGGTTGCAAAGTCTCAGTTGCTCCTGTCAGTGCTGATACCACTCTGGTTTGTGGATATTTGTGCAATTGAAGGGTTGCACATGAATGGAAGGGTGAGTAGGAAGAATCCAGTCACATATACGGGGTATGAAGGATTGGTTTGGTAACAAAATCAAGTTTCATTCTAACAATCACATAAATGAAAAACAGGTATTTCATCCATCTGTAGTTGTTATGCAAAGGGATTCTGAGCTGTCTTCAAATTTTGCCATTCTCAGCTACAGCTTTTTTTAACCTAAGGGATTTTTGGACTCAAAAAATCTATAATGCCTGCTGTGTACAGAGTTTGCAAAGATTTCTAATGAGCGCAAACTCTTAAAACCCCTCTTCTTTTTTTAGATAAACATATTTGATCTTTCTAGTCATTATCATTTTAACTTGCAAAGTGACATTATGCCAAAAAGAAGGAATTCATAAATTAGTTCCAATTTAGAAAGTTTTCTTGTCATTGTATAAATGACAGATCTTTAAAAAGACGACTTAAAATGAAATGCAATAAAAAAAAATTTTCACTTTTATGGCAGGTTTTTCTTTTCTCTCTCTCTTTTTTTTTTTTTTTAAGACTGAAAGAATAAAACAATGTGCTATCAAAAAAGAAATGAGTGGTACAAAAAACTACAAATGTGCACGGACAGGAAACTCATTTAAATTCTCAGATTGTTTTAGGAAAGCTAAATTTAGTTGGGACAGTAAGGATATAAAATATAAGCAGAAAACGTTTTGGAAAGTTAAATTCACTTTTCAACAGAAATTGATAAAGCAGGATTCACATCCAGCTTCTTATTTCAAACCTTGCTGGTGGCTGGAGCTATTGATGTTTGGGATGCAAATCTGCTCTGCTGAACTCAGCTAGAAGGTTGCTAATTATTCTACTAAGCCAACAAGTTACCCATGCATTATCTTTAAGAATCTCAAAGTTTAGATGCAGATTTGGGTTTTGCTTTCAAATATCTTCAGTCTTCAGGAGCACTTGACTTGAATTCTTTGATCAGAGTGCATTTCTGTAATGAAAAAAATGATATGTACAAAAAAAGATCATGAGCGTAAGTGATGCCAAGGTGAAAACAGAGTGGAAGATGATGGAACACTTCCATCAGTGAAAGGGAGAAAACAAATCTAGGGTTTTGTGAGAAGATTTTTACAATAGGAAAGTGTTCTGGTGAGGTGCCACTCCAGGCAGTGACCACAGACAACTCCTGGGGTTTCTGTGACCAAAATGATTCTGCAGTGGATTCATTACTTCAGCTTGGTCCCAGCTCGGGGTGGGGTTTATCATGGTACTGTCTTATGATTCCTACATCACCACACTCTGTGAAAGGCAAATAAACTAATTTTGGAGGCATTTTCACCTTTGGCAGCTCTGTAGAAGCTTCAGTTGAAAAGCAAGTCTTTAGAGAACTTAATGATAGCAACATGCAGATTAAAAAGTACATTTGTCACAAGCCAATAGGTAGGAAAATACAATCAAATACTCCATTCTTCGTATCACAAATAAGTACATAATTTATAGAAAACAAGTTTCTGTAAGGAGTCAGTGCTACCATCAGCTAAGAGAACACTACTTGATGTGCAGATCTACTGCCATAGTGCAAGTCTTTTTAACACAACATAAATTTAAAAAAAAAATGGGGGACAGTCCAGTACCGGCCACTGTGAAAGTCGGGAAAGACAGGAAACACGTACCAGCTTTTAAAAGAATCTCAATAAAACCTTCAAAACCTGTCTTATTAATACTGTGCATGAGATGGGACACCTCTAAGGAAATGCTAAGGGGACAAGTATCTCACGTTAAGGCAATAACATACAACCACATATTACCTGTGGAGATATTATTCTAGAATAAGCTCAACAAATAACCTAGAGCCAACCTGGTTTTAGAAGAGAGCAGTTTAGATTCTGAATATAAATGAGTCACAAGAAGAAAAAACATTCTATTACTCCTTTACATCTCCTACATTAACTAGAAAAGCAAGGTCAATTGAAAAAACTACAAAAAATTTCTTCCTTTACAGAAGGAAATTCCTTTGACTATGTTGAAGCACACACTTCCCTTTCCGTATTGAGTGTACAGGGGAAGATCATCAGGACTAGACAGGAATACCGTGACATTATGGGATCAGCTTCCAATAATAATCAATTCAATTTTTTGTACCTTAACAGCTGCCAAATTATAAGATTTCATAACCTTTCACAGGTTATGACTTCATCTTTATTATTCCAAAGGAACACACTCAGAATATGTCTGGCTTCTCCAGCAACCAACTTTATTTCATGGGGGAAATTTGGATCTGAGTCTCTCCAGTAGAATTTCCAGATAGTGAAACTGCAACTCACAGAAACTTCAAGACGATTAGAATGATCTGTTATCCCCACATACAAACTTTTCTGTTTTTCATTTTTACTTGTGTAGTATACCTCTTTTTACTACTTTAATGGCTACATTTAAGGCAGAAAGTGAAATGATTCTAAGGATAATGTTTTAGTGTCTGTTTCACAATGGTTTTTATTGAAGCTGTAAAGCACTTGTATGCACAGAGTAAAGAAGGTGCCTGTTAGAAATAAAACTATTAAGTAACATTATCTTGCCATGGATCATTCCCACTGGGATAGAGGAACCGTTTGAAAAGCATAACTGAATTAAATTAAAATATGATAAATTTTTATCTTCATCTTACCCACATTTTCAGCATTGCATGTTGATCAAGAAACTAAAAAATCATGACTGTTTATGTTTAGAAGCTTTTGCCTGATCATATGTTGTAGAATAACTTCATATTTTCTCCCTGCTACGTATAGTAGGGAATAGCTTGAATGTAAAAGCCTCCTCCTAGAAATGAGGATGGACATGCGTGTTTCCATATCTAATTACCCATATATGGCCCATCATAGCAGTCAATATTACATGTCAGAGATAGATGAAGATATGAAGATAGATAAAGACGTGCCTTTGCATATCATGGCAAGAAGAAATGGCCTCCATGTAACAGAGTGAAACAGCTTCTGACACAAAATCACAGAAATATGTATCCAAAGTTACACAGAAACAGCACTACGATAGTTTTTCTGGGGGCCAAGCTCTAAGCACTGTATATATATTCTTTTTTGAAAGCAAACACTGACAGGGACCATGGAGATGTGCCTATTAATTGTCTTGAAAAGGTTGTTTACTGATTCTTTCCAAAGAAGATAGAAGCTGTCTTCTTTAATGAATATATTAATAATAAATACAACATAAATACAAACACAATATTATTAAAAACAAATTAATAGTTAATTGAGAGTTAAATTAGCACGTATTTCTGAAATACAGGCCCTATATCCATTTTGCAGGTCCCTGGATCCTATGAGTGATCTGCACACAGGAGATTAATAATGCCTTTTGAAGTATATTGGTTCTCCTGTCACCCTTATGAGCACCGCCTCATATAGAAAAGTAATATTACAAACCAAGTACACAGTAGGGAAGCACCATTTCTGCTTTGCAGATGGCCAGCTGAGACATGAAGAAATTAAGTGATTTTTCCAATGTCAAACAAGAAACCTGCATCAGAATGGAGAAAATCTAGGCCTTCTGAGTCTTGGCTGATTTCCTGAACAATCAAACTATTCTTCTGTTCTGGCATGAATAAACCTCTGGTTGCAGATTGGATTGGTGAAAGCATCAGTTCATCACGGGATGAAAAACAAAAAAGAGAGGAACTATCTGACACAGTACAATATAATCTGTACAGCAGTTTTCTTCTCCAAAATTATACCCCGAAATCTCATCTGAAGTTAAATAGCACAGCAATTAAAAAAAAAAAAAAAAAGGCAGAAGAAAAATTAAGTATCTTAGACAAAGAGAAAAAGATGTTTCAACTGAGGCATGAAAATAAATGTAGATAATAATTATCACTTATGCAATGCTTTTTATCTTCAAAATGCTGTATAAATATTACTTTAAAAATCCTCACAACACCTCATGAGGTGGGAAAATATTAAGCATAATGTAATAAGTTACACCCTCATATGATCTAAACCAATTTTCATTCCAGAAAACCAAGGGGAAAGAAAAATGTTGGAAGGCTAAAAGAGTTTAAAGCACCCGAGCTGGCCACATTCTACAGAAAAAGCTCCACTGCCATCTAAGAGGACTGTAGTTCTCACAGGCATACATGAGCCAGCTTTAATTAATCCAGTACAGACTCAGCACAAGCACAGCAACTAGGGTTCAACAAAGCCTATCCCAGACTCCAGGCAGATACTGTAGGATAGTTAGTCTGGATCACACTCAGTACCACGGGGTCACTCGCAGGATACAAGTTCCCTCATTAAAAGCTGACCTGAGTACCTTGTACAAGGGGCCGTCGTGGGGCCAGAACGGAGCACAGGCAGATCCAAAGCTGGACTGGGATTGTAGGGCTGGCTCCGAAGTTTTCTCCTTTAGCTCAGAGGCATCCAAGCAGGCACGCACAGAGAGGCTGTTTCACACATGATGGAGCTGCAGTGGAGATGGAGCTTTTCCACCTGCAGAGCCTGCCAGAATAATGTAAAAGGGCAAAAGGGAAGGTGGTAAGTCTAATCAAAGACAATGTTTTGAGCTGAATAAAACACTTAACTGCATGGAAAATTCCATTAGGTTGATTAGATACTTGCCTTAGGGCCCTCTTAAAACACCTGTTAAAAAAAAAAAAAAAAAAGATAGCTATTGCAACGCGGTTTAAAAATATTGGAAAAGCAGGAAATGGAGCTTATTAGAGCTCAAATTAGATCCAAGATTTATGTGAAGAACATTTGGCCTCTTTAAAAGGCCTGGTTAATCCCTAGATGGTTTTTATTGTTTCTATTATTATTATTTATTTATACAGTGCCATAGGTATACATGGCACTTTACAGACAAATAAAAAAAAAACATGGGTCCTCCCCCAGAGAGTTTACAATACCTGATCTGGCAAAGAGTTAAGTTCGCGAGTAACTTCATTTGCAGGACTAACCTCTCTTGGAACCAATGAGATTTTTCAAAAAATCAATTTATTGACACGATTAGCTCTTCCAGGTCAGACACTCTTGTCTCAGACATTCAGTTTTAAGCCACAGGTGTAGAACCCAGTTCACAGGAATAACTACCTGAGCTGTGCTAACTTCTGCTCAGTAAATCTTACAGTAGGATTTTGTTGCAGCTTATGTATGATAAAGATAAGCCAAAGCAATCAAGGGGGGAAGTTAAACAGGTTTTGTACCGCTATGTTTGCTTCAGTGAAAGTCTTTTACTAGTGTTTGTAATATTTTCTCAATTGAGGCAGCAAAATTAGTGATTGAGAAACAGCTCCATGACATGGCTTAGTGCAAACCAGGGACACTGTGTGTTGTTTGTGTCCCTTCTTACTGCACGCACTGTGACAGGGCTGCTTCCTCAGGGACGATGGCCAGAGCTTTCCATCTGCACTCCGAAACTACTGAATCTGAACATTACAGCACATGTACTGCGCTTCAGGTATAAACTTGAAGTAATATTTTATGGAAGTGTGCTTTCTTATTTGACGTTGCAAAAGAAGCACTTCTGGTTCCCATTAAAGATCCCACAATACTGTTGTGTTTTGTTTGGAAGTTGAGGGGATCCTACTCTCCCCCTTACTGTCCTGATGCCCCTATTTCTGTGAGTGGAAAATTGGAGCTACCTCAAGCCACTTCTCTTTTGGAGGCTAGTAATGACTACTCCAAATGTGCAACCCTATTTGCCTGCATATAAACTTTTAATAATGTTCATTAAACTTTATTACAATTGTTCGTGCAGCCAGATCAGGCTTACAAATTAAAAGCTGCAAAGACTTATGGAGCTTTATTCACTTAACCTGAAGGAAGAATTTCTCTTTCTATACTCACACACTCAAACTGAATCTGAAATGTAAATATAATGCCATTTATTTTCTTATCCTCTGGCACTAAGGTTAAAAACATACAGTAGGGGAAGAAATTATATGGCATAAAAAAAGTAAACAGCTCCCCAACCTTTTTGAAATTACATCTTTTTAAAAATCATCATCATGTGGGAAAACCTTTCTGTTGTAACAGACTTGGAAAAGTCAATGAAAAAATGAGCTATCACTGTAGGCACATAATGATACACAAACAGTCCTGAAGTCTGTAGAAATTTCACAATAAACTTTACTGGCAAAAGGATCAAATCAAATCTATGGAGCCTGACACCAGAGCCCAGTGAAGCCAGCAAGAATTTTCCCATTGATATGCTTTGAATCAGATGCAGCGACCAGCAGAAGTGCAGGATTGCAGGTGAAGAAGCAGCCATAAAACCCAGAAAGAGTTTTTAAAGAAAAGAGAAATGAGCGTCATAAAGCCAAGGTCAAACTCCATCACCAAGTATGTGCGAAAAAATTATACCTCTTTTAGGTCTAAGTACAGTATTTATGATTATTTATCTGTCTTGAAACGAAAGGTAAATTAATCAATTTATTTTAAAAAGCACGTTTTTATTACATTGAGTAATTTCTTTTGAAAAAGAAAAATGTTTCCTAGGCTCATTAGCAGTTAAACCCGGGTTTTTTGTTTATATCTGAGATGAGGCTGCATATCATTATTCATGCATAACCTAAATCCAAATGACTCCTTGTTTACTATTTGTTTTGTATATTTTCTTAGGTAAGCCAGAACGGCATGGAAGAAATATGCTGTATTGTCTTTTATTACGTATCTTTGGAATGTGCCATACATCATCTTTAACTCTGAGTGACGTTCAAAATAGCCTGAGGAAAACAAATAAATACTCATATAAACAAGGACAAATACACTAATAGGAAAACCCCATAAGTACAGGCTTGCACACAGGTACATTAAGCATGTGTAACATAAACAATGCAAATCATAATCTGATCCCAAATTTTGAGTAAGCATTAAAAAATTACTTAAAGTTTATCAGGCTTGAGTGATCAGCAAAGTCAGGGCAGTGACACACAGTCACAGCTTATTCTGTGACAGCAACTAGATGACAGAACCTCAGATTTCCATTTCGATCTCTGCCCGTAGGAAGACCCCATCACAATTAGTTTACTCTTCTCTAAATACTAGCACCCTCCAGTGTGCACACCCAGTAACATACACCCCATCCCTGCTCAGCGAGATCCCACTGCAAGGGCTGGAACCCCCCGAGCCCGGACACCCACCAGGTGTGGAGGAGCAGAGGTTTTCACAGACACGCAGGACTGCACCCTGCCGGACTGCAGGGTTCAAGGAATGATGGAACTCTATAAAGATCTGGCTCTTCTGATAGTCAGAATAATTCAGATGAGAAATACTGTGAAAAATCTGAGACTTGCCTGCATATCCACCCTTTCCAACCCTACCAGGTTTCCCATCCTGGCCCTAATTTCCTCCACCTGCAATTTCTCTTACATATTTTCAACTAGTTTTATCAGACCACCTTGAATCAATGTAACCTACTTGATTCTTTTCCTTTTGACTTTGTCATACTTTTTTATCATGGTGATTCACAGAGCCGTAGCCTTTCATCACGTGTGGGCAGGCAGCTCCCCTGAATCCCTTATTGTTAGCTGTGAGGAAAAAAGGACAAAAACATTTCTGCCACCCCAGGTCTAAAACATTGTAGGTGAATTTGCAGCATAGTAAGACTCAAAAGGTTATGTCCCATACAACCATTTAATATGTATTCCTGAGCTTCTTATTACAACATAGTTTTGCTACTTGTTTTTATTTTGGATTTTCACTATGGAATGACAGGAAGAAAATTTAATTTTCAGAATGCTAGATTATTTCTCTTCCAGTAGTTAATAATATTTTTTCTTTTTCTTTTATCTTTAGTCATAATTGCTTTCCTCTCTCAACAGTTAGACTGGTTTTATTTATTTTTATTGTGTTTTTTCTTTTTAATATTTGTAGTTGTCACTGATATCTGCCTACTTGTAATAGTATATTTTTTTGGCATTTTAAGAAGTTAAATTTCACATGGTCTATTTTTCCAAACTGTAATTCTGCAAAAGCAGTTCTCATAGTCATGTACAGGAAAGATGAAATGGATATAATAACTCTAGAGGTAGTGACTGGGTTGTAAAGTTTGACCTTATGAAAGAAGTAATGTGATGACCATTGGAAAATAGACTGTTGGAGGTCCATGGTATTTTAGAGCCTGTTACAGTGTCCCTCCGAGTGCTGCTCAGAGATATAAAAGCTGTCTAACTTGTAACTAAAATTAAAGTTTATTCCTACTAAACTGTTCAGAGCATCAGATTCCAAGGGCAGCTGTGACTTAACAAAACCCAGGTTCCAGTCATTTTTGTGGAAGAGATCTACATACCTCTTTTCCATTTCAGACTTTCTTTTTCAATCTAAAGTTTAACAAGAAATAAAAGATTTTATAGAAAATTTGTTTACAATGAAGAGAATGTACTTGTCATCTAACTGTGCCATTGACATCACTATAGGTTTTGCCAGTGGCATCTTCCCCTGTGCTAAAACCAGTCATACCTTCCAGTGAGTACTGCAGAACTCCCAAGGCATATGTGTGCCCAAATTCTACAAAGTAGCCACCTACTTTCACGATGCTGACTGAAATCTCATATGATTTTTTTTTTTTAAACTGATAGATTAGCTTTGATAAACAGTCTAAAGTAATGCAGCCGCTTTGAAATCTGTATCTTTGGTATGGCATGTACTTCATCAGGAACAAGGATGCACAAGGTGTTTACCACGCTTCATAGCCAAACCTGGCCCTAGAGGTGAATCCAAGTGTTACACAGGTGTCTCGGAAGGCAAAACAGCTATATATAAATCAGTAAAATCACACAAAAAAGAAGAAAACATTCCCAAGGAGCTTACTAATAGGTCTTTACAAGCTATCTTTTGTTTTCAGTTCCAAACTGCAGGAATGTTCAACTGAAAAATGTACCTATTTTCAATGAAGGCACTTTTCTGTGCTCCTGAGTGCTCTTCTCCAGAGGTTTAACTTCACTGCAGCAGAGAGGCTGGATGAGAGCAGTGAGAGGTGACATCACATCTGCCTGAATTCACAAGGTTACAAACCAGTACACTAAGTACAGCTGAAGAGATCAACAAACAAGAACTATGTTTTTCCAACATAAATCACAAGAATTCCAGTCTTTGGAAAATTCTCCTTTAAAGTAAGACTGATTCATTTCACATTCTTGATTTTTGTACAGGGTAATACCTTTTATAGGTCCTTAGCATGAACAGTCTTTTAACCTTTTAAGTTTTAATGTATTATATGTCTTTAATAAATAACTTCTAGGATTGTTTCTTCCACCTTATTTTTCTCCTATTCACACCACACATACTTCTATGTATTTACATTTATTACAAATGCTGTGTCTAACATGTCTATAAATTATAAAGGATTGACTATAGTAAAGCTATTCTACTATGTTTTATTTAATTTCACTGATTAATACTTTAATTCATTGACCATGTATCACTACTTTAAGCCAACTTTTTTATAATTTTATTTTTTACGTGTACAATGAAACCACGGGTTTTGTTTGTATGCATCGTGTTTAGAGCTGAGAAACAAGAGTCTGAAAAAATATCTCTCATCCTTGACTTGGTCACCGATTTCCTTTCTGATCTTAACTGTATAAAAAACTCTCAAGCTAAAACTTTGTCCTCAGGGTTTCTCAGTATTTGATCCTGATATGACATATGAAGGACTGAAGCTGCTCTTCAGGGACCCTTAGTGCAGTGATGTTACAATGGCAGAGTGGCTTGTCTCCTGCCACTCCAGAGAAACTGGAGAAGAAATTTATGCCAAGTACATTAAAGAGCCACTGAGGATGGTTAGGAAGCATATTTTCTAGTGTTTGGGTTAAGGAGTGAGCTGGATAAGAGCCAGGATTAAAAGAACTGCAATAACTCTGAATTGTAGGTCTCCACTGATTGTCCACAGGTTTGGCTTAGTCTAAAACCACCCTGAATTTTGGCAAAACCCAGGTTCTGTCTCTTCAGTTAAATCTCATTAACAATTTCAGTGACCTGATTCTCTCAGAAACATCACCAAAGCAACATGCACAGGGAAGGAAATGTGATGTGAGGAAAGGCAAAGGACTTTTGGCAGATGAGCTTCACAGTCAAGCATAATAATAATAATGGCCAGTCTTTGCGAACGAAGATCCGGGGAAGGTCTTTACACCTTCCAGCCTGCGCATTGGAT
>JAWMRA010000020.1:9026267-9557792 GCA_035584735.1 Pseudotriccus pelzelni
AGGGACCGGACCGCGAACCTGTTCCTAAAGTAATTTTAAACTATTTTTCCCACCTTCTGGATAATTTTGAAAGGAAAAATGAGCAGTAACTGAGTTTCTCTACACTAGCCTAACCAGCTTTGGGATTATGTCTCACCAAACTTTTAACAAATTAACAAGCAAACTCTGTTCAGATAAATAAGCACATAGAACTGGGTACCATATTGATGTTGGTAGAAGGCATTGTTTAAGCAGTAGCTGATGTAGGCCCTGTCCATGAAACTCTAGGCTAGACCAAGACCTAAAAAGGTACTGAGGCGCCTAATTCCTGTCCAGTTCAGTGAGATTCTCAAGTCCTGCAGTCTGCACCTTAGAAGTATTTGCACAAAGAAAATGAGATGAAACTTGGGCTCCCACGAAACTTCATGTCATCTTGGGTACAGAAATGGTTTGGCAAACACACAGAAAGAGGATACCTGTCAGGGTACCAGGCAGGGAGGTGAGCACTGACTACGCAGCTCCAAAGCCAGACACGTGTTGCACTGCTGAGAGGAACAACTGTTAAATACTTCTAAAAGCTAGACTCTAAATGCACACAGCAAATTGCCGTGGGATGAAGCCATATATGATTTTTAAAGATATCTTTTGTCTCTGTAGCATCTGTTCTCATTATGAACTCATTTTCTTATCTATGCTTGGGTCCGTTTCTTAAATCTGAATGCAAGACAAATATTTCCACTGGCTTAATGGGAGAAATGAGTCTGAAAATAATAATTTCAATATGGTTAATTCATCAGGAATATAAAAAATACATTTGCACAATTTTAACACTTCTCTTTCAATGTAAATTTACATTACTTTGTAAATTATGCTTATATTTCTCTATATAATCTCAGCATCTTTAACAAATTAACAATAAGGAGTATCAGTGAAAAGCAAGTTATAACCACTTGAAATAAATTAAGATGCTATTTATATCTGATACACATTCTTCCCAGTCATGATGGGACTGATATAAGACCATCACTTCAGTCAGATATTCCCGTCTCTCAGATATTTCCTTGCTCTCCCTTGCCAAAGTCTATTGTTAACTGTTCATGAAAGGTCTTCCTAGAGACTGATATGCTGCACAGGGTCCTTAGCATGTCTCTTTATTCATGCTGAGATCATATCTCCTCATTTTCTAGCTCTTCTCCTCCAGGTTCTGTGCTGCAGTCCCTTCCTTTTTGAAGTTTCTATTTTCATAGATGACCATTACTTTCTTACATTTAATTCCTCCTAAGTGCTGTAATTTCCCAAATGTTTTTAATTCCATAAGCTGTTTCCTGTGATCTTCTCCAGACTACTTCTCAGCATGGTTTTCAGCTTTCTCTGGGGCTATATTTTTTTTTTATCCACCTCTTCCTCTCCTCTCTCTTCCCTCAGCATACAAGAGCACTGGCCTCCTTCAGCCATAGCTCATTTGTCTGTTTAGCATCTGTTTGTCATTCATACCCCTTGATGTTAGAACACTCATCTTTTTCATATTCTCATCTATAGCCCACAGTGAATACTTGCACAATGCTTTAGAGTCTCCATAGAGCATTTAGTCCTATTTCTTTTAATAGGGTATTTGCCTCCTTATCTTCAGTGGTCTCCTTTTTCCCCAGGAATTTTTAATATTGTCACCAGTACTTTAAATTTACTGTTTCCTGCAACTGATCTTTAATTAGAAAGCTGTAAAGGGACAGTGTATTTGAAGAAGCCTCACTTGTCCAGCCTCCAGGCATAAGAGTCTGCTCCCAAATGCAGAGTTTTTCAAAGTGCAGGTCTTCCATTATTTTTATTACAGCTGAGGGAGCCCACTGAAAATGTCCTAACTTGTCCCAATACTCAAAATTCACAAAACCCACATTAAAATGGTATAACTTAATGAAAAAAATGCCCTAACTTTGCAGAATTTACTTTGGGTACAATCACTGCTCTTGCTATGTAGTGGGCATGCTCTTCTAAGCTTTCTCTCTTCTGTTTCTCTATGCAGCTATGAATCAATACAAGCTAAACAGGGTAAAATTTTTACACAGTGTTCTATCCTGAGGCTAAATGAGTTTTTTCCATTGCCCTGAAATCATTGTAATCAGCATATATTCTTAAAAAAAACTTGAAGGCCATAATCATATATCAAGGCCCAGTTGTGACATGCAAATATTCTCATTTTTTATATAAGATAAGAAAGCTTGCAAGCCAGGCATCTGAGCAATACAGAGAATACAAAACAGATGAGGAAAGCCCAAGGTAACAGTGAGATGATAATGGCTGGTGTAATAAGCAGTGCTACTGCACCTCAACTGCTTGGCTATGATTAAACTAATTTAATAACTGCTACCATGCTAAGAAAAGGCACAAATAGCAGAATGGTGGTTTATTGTCTGCTCTATTCTGTAATTTACTCAGCACCAAAGTATTTATTAGAAACATATTTATTGTGTACTCACTTTTGGATGTGCCATGTGTTCCTCTTCTTATTATGTAATAATTTGTTTTGGTTTTTTTTTTTTTTTTTTTTTTTTTTTTTTAAGTACTGCATAAAAGCACTAAAGCTGAAACTGGAAAAAGTCACTAGATATCAGTGTTGAAAGTGAGATCAATTTCATAGGAAGACATTCATGCCTCTAACGAGAAGTTTGCTCTAATGAAATGAGGGAGATCAAAGATGATAGAAAGCAAAGCTATGTAATGAAACAGAGATTTAAGAAGCCTGGGACATTCATTTTATTTTCATTGTAAGATAGGTTACTTGCCTTACTGTTTGGTATTGTTTATTCTGGTGTCTGTACATGGTTTTGATTATATTAATTAGATTATTGGCCAAATTCTACTGTTGTAAATCAAAATTGCTCTTCTGACTCTAGTGAATGACAATGACTTATACCAGCTGATGATCTACCCTTCAATGCCTTACAAATACAGCATAAAGACTTTGCAAACCTTTTACAAAGTTTGTTTGTTTGTGAAAATGTTACAATTTATTGCAGTTTTGCAAATGGATAGAATTTCTTGCTGTAAATACTTTAATTGCTATTATAAAATGAATTGAAATCTAATTAAAGATGAAAAAAAGCACAGTGGAAATTTTTAAAAGGATAAAACCAGCGAGAAACACTCCCAGATTTGAATGTCATTTTAACAGTAATCTGAACCAACATCTGAAATGTGTTATATAATTTTAAACATATACTAAAAATTATTTTCTTTCAGCTTAGAGCAAGTGCAGACTCAATAGCTGTTCCAAAGCTTTTAGTTATTTCCCCCCTCAATCTCTAGACGTAAACAAACAAGAATGCTAATTAAAAATGTTACTTCAGGCAATAATCTTGTCAAAGTAGTTAAAGAGGGTTAAACTCACTCATCAGAAGGTAGGGTAACCTCTAGAGAAAGCATTCATCATGGAAACACAGCACGTTTATTCAAGCGATTCTCCAACAGTTTGGATCCAGTGCTGTGGACATTATTGAAAAATAAAACTTTTGCTCTTAATAAGGCAATCAAGTGTGTGTTTGCTTCTTTGAATGTATATAAGGAACATGACGCTGTTCCAAAATGCATTAATGATACTAAATAGCTGGGCAGGTTTTATCAGAGATTGTTGTACTCTTAATTCCTTAGATTTTCCTTGTTTCTCAGAGGTTGTTACCACTGGCACCGTGTGCTGTTTCTCCACCATGGCTGCAGTTTTACTGGAGCTTATGAAGTGTTCGGTACAAAAGAGAAAAGGCAAACCTAATTTCTGAAAGGATGTCAGACTAGTCTGTGCAGGCACAGACGACATGTGAGTTCTTTGAAACGAGGAATGTAAACTCAACAGTTTTACCTGGAAAAGCATTTTCAAATGTGGTCCGAAATGGCAGGAAGCTGAATCCCTCCTGAACGAAAGAAAGCTCCAGTGAAGATGGAACACCATCTCGTGCCAACACACTGAGACTATGGAGCCCTCCATGAAAACCAGTAAAATCCCTAGGGAAGCTGGCCACTCTATTCCGATGGCACTCACTGGCCCTCCCTGTTTTTATATAAGGTTCACCTCCAAAGCAAAGCCCACGTATCACAGTCAGGAACATGCTGAGCATTTCTAGAGACAGTGCAGCTCAACATGCAAGTTCAAATGAATTTATGTCCTGTAATTTATGCCTTTCTTTTTAAGACATCATGTCCTCATGTTTTTCCAAGAATAGATGTAAAACTTAGTCTTTTGGGCACTGATCCATTTTACACATTTCCTGATCTGCCCTTTTGTTACTGAAAAACTTATTCCAGGATGAAAACTCAGTTTGTGTAAGAAATCAAATCAATTCAATTGAATATAGATGACAGTTGCACAAACTGCGCGTAGTGTCTTATCCTCAAATGTTGACATTCATCAATATTATTTAGAAGCAACCAAATAAACTTCTTCTAGAGGACGAAATTTCTAATGGATATATTTATGTAACACTTGCATTGAACTTAGAACAGCCTGCCCTCTGTATAGTGTTTCAAATAGGAGTGCTAAAATGGTGCATTTCTTTCCCATTGAACAAAGATTTTATGTTTCTGGCAATGGTTTTGTAAGATAATGTACTTGTTAGCCAAAAAAACCACTCAGAAAATAATCTTAATCCTGCTTCGATGTACAAATGTAACGACAGAGCTCTTCAGGAAGGGATACAACCCATCTTATTTTTATACACTATATTCTTTTTTTTTCTGATGTCAAAGATTTTTATCTAAGTGAAGGGTTTCTCCATGGATTACATTTCTCTATTTTTTTCCTAGGCTACCCTCAAGATGAATGAACTTTATCTTTTCAGGAAGTTAAATTTTTTATTTAAAATGTGAGATCTTGTTGAGTCCCAGGGTTAAGTGCATGGTTTCAAAGCTGATACGCTTTCAACATATGGCTCTCTTATTTCTAGCTATATTTAACATTCTTTTATCTTGAAACATTTTACTCAATTTCTCAAACATTCTTTTATCTTGAAACATTTTACTCAATTTCTCAGAGATGCCATTTGTTTAAAAAAAATTCTTTTTTTTTTGAGAATCAGGTCTCCAGCAGGACTATCTCTTGCCTCTATTTATATGCAGGACACAATCCTGGCAACAATTTAACTCCAGCAAGTTGGACAAATTCCACCTGGACTAAGTGTCCCACAATCAAACTGGCTGTGTGTTCCAGAGGATGGTTCCCTATCAGATGATAGCTGAGAGTAAGTTGCATTTCTTTTTGCATGAAGGGAAATATAATCAGTTACGCAGGAATTTTACCTAGGCAAGTGGGCCTAAATTATTCTTCTTTGTGCTTGGCCTTGCCCTCAGAGTGCTTTACACTGCCAGTCTTTACTGGTCAGACTGGGACTCCATTCTAGACTACACACATTTCATTAATAAACCACTCCCAGACATTTCCCTGTTCAATATTTCAGTTGAGGGATCAGGACCTACGAGATACAAAATTTAAATCAATAGAAAGTACTTCAGTGTTTCATAGTTACTCAGAGGAGAAATGCTAAAACAGGTTTTTGGGAACCGCGTCACTTCCAATGTCATCGGGAAAGAACCAGTCCTGGATAAAGAGGAAGCATTTTGAGAGCCACAATAATGCAAACATGAACGAAGTTGACTTTGTGATGAGCAGTACCGTTTCATTAATGAAAGTGTTCTGTTAAGCAATCAGGATAAGGTTCCACCCTAAGAAAAAGCAATACTTCTTGCAACACCTTGCACTAGGTGCATATTAATGCTATTACACAGCAAGACAGGGCTGTTAAAATTATAAGAAATAAACAACTCTTGAAGGTACTTACAATTAGGATGCTCTTTAAAAGGCAGAATCGAGTACCACATCTTTCTTATCCAGAGTCTCACATCCCTCCAGTTGTGCCCTTATACCTGCACAAGGAAAAAAGGGAATGGTTTAAGGTTTTACTGAAAAAGCAGGTATCCAATCTGGATGTGGCAGTATCCTCCCTGCTTGCAGATTCTGGGTGGATAGTCTGACCACCTTTTAGATACCTTCTGTATCAATTTCCTCAACTTCTATTAAGTTTTTAATATAGAATTTCTACAATAGATATCTCTACAGAGATAACAGAATTATTGCAGAAGTATTTCTACAACACTGTAGAAATATTCACTGCAGCCAAATGTGCTTTCACGTAAGAGGGGATGATCCCAACATTTTGCATTCCAGTGTAGAGGCAGCTCTCTTAGACCAATCACTCCAATCTGGATGCAATTATTTTTTTCTTCCAGAAAAGATCTATTTTTAAGGAACCTAAAAGCATTGTATGAACCTTTCTGTCTTTAACAAGATGATATTTTCTGACAGAAGACATATTTTTCTCAAATGTTTCTTAATATTGCACTACAAAACATAGATTTGTGGCAAAAAAAGGCAGCCAAAACAAATTATCTGTTAAAATGCACTGTGCAGCCCCTTCCTTCCTGTAATGTTCCACTGAATTTAAAAGAAATAATCTACTGGAGAACCCCTACTCAGCATGAATAATTGTGAGACTCTGTCTGCCATATATCTATCATGATCATCTAAGATATCTATATTCCACTACAGCCTTCTTGCACAATATTCAAGCTGTGCAAAACAGCACAAAACCTTACAACAGCTACGGATGAGCAACTAAGACTGATTTTCTAGTACCATCAGGCCTACTGCATTCAAGTACCTTAAAAGTAAATAATAATAATAATAATAATTTTAAAGATTACAAATATAAGTCTAATAAAGGCTACAAGGGCATAAAAAACAATAATGACAAACGACTGTGAAGTAGTTCAAAAGCTATATAATTTATGAGATTTAAGTATGTGCTGCTAATACTTTTATTAAATGATAAACCTATACACTGGAGATTTCTGATCATAACATATATTGGAATTTACATTAAGGAGAGATGGCTACTCATAGACATTGCTATTTCTGAATTATACCTCTTTTTATGTAATATATACTCCACCAGAATTATTTAAAGGAGTGCTGATATTGAGAAATGAGTATTGATTAAAAGACAAAAACAATCCCCAAGAAAATTAAGCACTGAAATCAGACAAAAGCATCAAGTAAAAGAATGAGCAGTACCCGTAACTTGGAGCACCACTTCCTAAGAAACAGATACAGTAGCAAAATCTATTTTAATTGCATACGGGGACTTTGCCTGGATTATGCCCAGACACATGACAAACCACCACCAAGTCCCCTGTTGGGAGTAAAGGACAAAAAGGGCTTTTACTTGGCTTGTTGCCACTTTTCTCAGGAACAATAAGTCAGTCACTAGTCACAAAACAAGAGTCCTCTGCATCAAGCCAGCCACCCCCCAGGGAGGCTCTGGCTGGCAGCAGTTCCAGGCAGCTCCATCTTCCCAGTGCCCAGTGCTGGGGGCTGCCAGCCCCTCTCCTTGGCACCAACTAAACTGGACTCCCCAGTCATCCCCTCTTTTTACAGCTCTTCCTCACTGCTCTGGCTCACACTGTTTTTAAAAGTTATTACATAGCAAAGAGAGGCTGTTCAAGACTCCAAGTCATGAAATATTCTCCTGATTATGGAGTAGTCATATTTTATATTTCCAAATTGTACAAGCTTTCATTGCCCCTGGCAAGAGCAGTATGTACAAGCCTATTGGATCATGAGTAGGTACAGAGTGATCAATGGTTAATTGACTAAATAAAGGACCAAAACTATCACTGGGGCCCCAGCAAGGAACACAGTAAAGGATCTGGAAGACTTCTAATTCCTCAAAACCCTGGAAGGCTTACAGGTCCTATGAAAAGCATAGCTTTTATAAGCACTCAACTAGTGCTTTTTTAACTAATACTTTCTCAACTAGTACATTTTTAGGTATCTTTACAACAGGGGAAGGATTTAAACAATTCCGTGTCTCTTGCTATCATAATACCATACATACTTAGCCTCCCTCCACCTTCTGAATTCTTAATTTGTTGACACTATTGCTCAAAAAGACATCTTATTTCTCCAAGAATCACACAAAGGTTGAACTAATGCCTGATAAGGAGGGTTCATTAGGAGATTATTCAGTATTTTGTATGCTTGTGCTGGAACTTGTTCTTCCATTTTCCAGTGCAAATCTAAATATTTTTTTACATTGGAATAGAGAATCTTATCTGTGGCTTGGTATTCTATATGAATGCTCTTCCATTAATGTTTTGTAAGTTTTTCAATTAATCTCACCATATTTCTTGGAGCACAGTATCAGTTTTAGATCTTCCAAGATTTGTAAGAGTTCTCCAACAAATTTAGTAACATCATCTTGGCAGAAGATTAAAAAAAAAAAAAAGAAAATTATTATCTGGCTTCTAGATACATAGGAAATAACATATCAAGACCATAAAATTTCTAATGTTTATAATTTACATATTTTTATAATAATATAGCACATCTTTCTACATTTTGTTATTACCACTGCACAATGAGAAAACAGCTGAATTGTACTTTCTATACTTTCCCTTAGGATTATGATTGAAATGTTTATAAATAGTCAATGCACATTTTTAAAAGTGCCTTGAAGATGCAATGCACAATGCACTAGCTAGCAGAATGAAACACTGATTTATATTTATAATCCTACCTAGAACATCTTTTCATTGGTTTCAGGTCAGAAAAGACGCTACTTGCAGTATTTTCAAAACTACAAGAAAAAGATAATAAAAAAGGTTGATTTTCTCTGCCGTAGTTAATAACGTACACAACAATAGAAGTGATGTTAACTCCTTTAAACAACTTTGATCCCACCATTGTGTTTCTTCTTTCAAAGCATCAAGAACAATTTCAACATCAATAATAAAAAAAATGTAAAAATAAAAGTTAAGGATAAAAACCAGACATGCCCCCGATCACACAAACACTGACACTTCTGCCTGGTAAATTGTTTTTCACATAACTTTAGAGTAAATATTCTTTGGAAATGAATCAGTTCCAGGTCTTATGAAGAAATGTTAATGCAATGTATCTCAAATATGTGCATTTCATTGGTTTTGTAATAACATGTCCTGGCTCTGAAAACAACACTGTGCCCAAATAAATATGTGCAATTTTTTAGAGTTACTTTTTGAGAACTTCCTTAAAGTTTTGTCAGTTTCTCTGTTGGTTTTTTTTTTCTCTTTAAATGGTCTCCAACCCCCAAGGCAACTTTAATAAAGTCAATGAAATTATACAGGTGGAAAGGACAAAAATGCGGTCTCTGGATTTCAAATAGTGACGACACTGGTCTTACCATTAAGCCTGACACAAGAACCTTTTAATTTAAATGTAATCTCCAAAAGACCAAATTACCAGCAACATGTTCTCATTAATTCCTGTAAGGGATGCTCAAGCTTTGACCCCTTATTGTTCTCCTTATCGAGAAGAGGCTGAGTCATAGTATTAATAAGCCATCACTCATTTAAGTGGTCATTCACTGCTGGGCGGGGGAAAAGATAGGCTCATCCTTTTGAAGTGGGAATGGGCGAGCAAGGCTGCTGTAATAGGCTGTGATTATTTTCACTATGAATGCTCTCCCAGCTTTCAAAAATTAAAAGGAGCACTCATTTTCCTGCTTGAGTATTTCTCACACTGGCAAAAAAATGAACACTTTGAAATGTAAATGATTTAATCTTTGCAAACCCCTGCTTCAGAGGGAGGTACAGCTTCATTTACAAAATGAAGACATTTTAGGAAATGATTATCATTGTAAAATTGAGGTCAGCAGGGAGTCTGAGTTCAAACTCTTAGAATATCAGCAGTGTAACAAGTTTGATCTTCCTTACTGCATTGCTTGCATTTGCTTCTCTGGGTTCCAGCAGAGAGCCATTGTCAGTCGGAACTTGTTCCCACTCGTTTCCCTTGGTTAAATAAAATAGTTATGCTTATTATTTAGAGTTAGTCAGTCCAATAAAATTCAGGACAAGACTAAAAATAAAAAAGGGAAGTTGAAACTGATTTTGATTGATGTATACACACTATGTGCATATTCAGCTTAGAACATTTAAAGTTTGACAGCGCTGAAGACTATTTTTTTTTTTTAAAATGCTTAGTTCAGGCAATAGCACTGGGTAGAGTGACTATACTGTCCTACCAAGGTTAGGGAAGGAGACCACCCATAATGGTGAGAGAATATTTCATTTAAAATTTAAACATTAAGTCCTTAATCTCTCTTCTGTGACTTCCAAATAGAATGACAATTATTGTTGGTGGCAGTATGGGGTTTTATGGTATCAGTCAGGCTTATTATGAATGGGTGGAGATGATAAATTTGTATAACAAAGTCCAAACGATAACAGCTGCCATATGACAACAGCCATTATGGAGAGCTTCCCTGCACCGATGGGCATTTCAGATGAAAATGATGGAAATCTATCAGAAACAAGGATGCATCTGTGTGAAACAGAACTCAAAAGTGAGAAGCTACAATACGTTATTGGTGATCTTGAGATATAAGCTCATCATCACTTAATCAGTGTTATATACTAATTATCTGTCCACTATCTTGTAAAAGGATAGGCAAGAATGAAGGGCTGCTGGTATTCAAGTTAATGTGCTACAGTTTGTAGTAAGTCTAAAATCTGGGTAGCCAAACCTGCAGGATGCTTGCCCAAACCAACCTTATGGAGGTTTATCTTTACTAATGATGAAAAGCAAAATATTAATATTCCTCAAAAAGAGAAGAAAATATGTTTCTACAAACAAAAATCGCACAATTTTTCAAAATGTCCAAAATGCTGAAAAACATGTTATAACATTCGAAAAAAGATGAAAGAGAAAGTCTAAACAACATCCATCACATAGCCAGTCTCATTGCTTACTGCTTTTTCTGGTTTGAGCAGGTGTTTTGTTTGTGTGCACTGGAGTGTGAGGCAGCTGTTCTCTCCGAGGTATGAAGGGCTCCATTATAAGCCCCACTCCGCTCCCCTTCCAAGGCATGTCTGCAAGCTGGGCATTTGCCACTGTGGAGGGAAGTTCCACACCCTTGCCTTTGGGCAGGACTTCTTTTTCTTACTGGCACTGTATACCTGACAAGTCCTGCAGGTGCAAAAGGAAGAGCGTGACCAGCAACAAAAGTGAGAAAAAGTCACGCAGAGTAAACTAAGGTTTCAATGCACACAGTCAAGTGTGTCTTGCTGACTCCTGGAAACTTTACATGACTTTTGGATGGCACTGACCTGAAAGAGAACTGTTTAGCAGAAGACTGACTTTCAGCCAATATTACTCCTTTAACTATTTAACGTGGATATAAAGTTTTAGACTTGATGCTTATAACAGAAGCCAGGCTGCGAGAGGGTCTAGAGCTGGATGAACTTAGAGTTTAGAATACATGTATGTTCTGATGAACTGATATTGTAACAGGTAACTAAAACCTATTCCAGATTGTGAACTCCCTGGGGCAAAGACTACTCATCTGTTTGTACAAAAACTTCAATATGCTGCATGTTGGGTAATAAGTAAGATATTCCTCAGCCTTCTCCCATCTCATATCCTTCAGGAGAGGGGTCAGAGCACAGGAGGGAGCAGGATTCAATGGAATCAACCCTCACTGAGCTACAAGCAAAATTCAGGAAATTTACAGTGATTCTGAGATCTGAATTTTTAAGTAGACTGTGGCTTTAACCAGAAGATAACTTATTTTATAACAATTATTTTTAACTCTGTTCCACTGCAAACAACGCTTAATATTGTGGCTCTCAGTTATTTTTATCAGTTGAGAAAGTTCAAATCAAAGGGAGGAGCATGAAGACTGCAAGCACCTTTAAACTTGGGGCAATAGGTACCAATGGTACTGTTTGGATTATGCTTCTTTAGCTCCACATCCTGGGCAAATAATGCACTATTTTACACAACATTTTTGAGAAGCTGAAATCAAGTCTGTATGACAACTTCTGCAATTATGAAATAGGGAGCTTAGCTACTTGCCTAGAACTCTCTAGGAATGATCTGCTTTGAACTTAACAAATACTCTGCTTTGTCATTAACTCATTACCTCTGAAGTTCCCACAAACTGCTCCCAAGCAATTTTCTTAATATTCGCTTCAGTGACAGATATTTTAGACATTAAATCTATTTTTCATGTTAGCCTAATGATCAAGAAGGCTGATGTAATCCACTGAGGGAACATATATTCTAGTTTTCATTCATGCTTTAGAGTATTGTCACAGTTCAGCACAAAGGAATAATCTGATTGTTTCTCATAAAGCAAGAACAAATCATGATTGAAGGATCTCTTCTATTTAAAGCTATGCTTTGCAAAGCCTATTGAACTTGCTAGAAGAGTCATCTCCGATGCGTACACTAACTACACAAAGCTGCTGCACAGTTGCCATTCAAGGGCTAATTTAGTACCAAAAGGCCAATATTGCTGACTCGCAGATTACAAATATCACGAGATATTAATTTATTTATATTTAAATCAGGATAAAAGATGAAGAGAATTTTCAGTAGATCCATTTACAGTTAAAATGAGCGCAAGTTTGAATGACTTTTTTATGATCTGGTACAGCTGGGCTTTGAAAGAGTCGCCGCCAGAATGATGCAAGGCGTTTGCCTTTGACAGAGTAATGCAAAATTTGTGTAAGTGGGTGAAAGAGCACTAGATTATATCCCCTTGTAGGTCAGCTGGAAAATACAATATGTATTCTGATTATGAGAAAACAGAGTGAAAGGCAGAAAACAGGTGCTGAGTGACTGAGTTTGCGGGTGCCGCGGGGCCGATGGCAGCGCCGAGCCCCGGCTGCCCCCGCCACCTCCCTGGGCCCAGCTCTGAGACCAGCAGGGACTGCTCTCATGGGTTTGACCTCTGGGCAAAGATAACTCTTTCATACCCCCTGTTCCACTTTTCCACTTTGTATCCAAGTCCTCTGCTGTAAAATGTAAAACCAGCACATAGAGCATACTGCTTTGGAGGTCTGCCACTTGCATTCAGGCAACCATTTGTACTTTTGCAGGCGTAATCAATCTCCTGTTGCTATCAGCAGGGAGTGGGGCTTTGCTGCTTTATGGCTTAAAAGTAGTTTTGTGCAAATTCTACTTCCCTCCCCCCTCCCTTTAGCTCCACTACTCACAGGATTTCCAGGGACATGGGCTAGAGCTGAGAAAAGAAGCTTGTTTGATTTAAGCACAGAGGGGTTTTTTGTGTGTGTGTTTATATTTTCTCTGCATCTATTAAGGGGTGAGGGGGAGAGACTTCATTTATATGTTAATATTAGCCGGCACCCTGACTAAACTGACAGAACTATTTCATGGGAAGCTGACAAATTTTGTCAGCTAGGCTATCTTTCCACATCTCAATAGTGGCAATAATCTTGATTAGCAAAACAATTGGGGGCCAAAGAAGTCCTGCTGCTCCAAAGACCCTCTTCTCAGGTTACAGTTTGCTAATGTGATGAATCCAGAGAGTCCTTCAAGCTTGAAAAAATTCCCCAGAGCAGCTGAATTTAGGCAAATGAAGGGAACCATTTTGGAGGCTGGACAAAAGGGGTTAATTTGATCGACCATGTCTCCATAGTCTTATAACAATCATTTACTTAACAAGCATATAGAGAGTCATTCCATGGAAACTGGTGGAGTTAACAGAGGAAGTTCGAATAGAATATCTGTTTATCCCAGATGTGTGGGAATTTTAGCCAAAAAACAACACCACATAATTGCTGCCTGTGGTATTGATTCCTACACAGAAACAAGAGCAGAACTAAAGGGCTCTGAGCACGTTATGAAGGCCTCGGCTACGAAGCAGCACAAGCTTCCATTTTTATTAGCTTGTTGCATTGCTAATAAAACAATTAGAAATTAACCCTTTCAGGAAACTAAATAAACTAAAAAGGTTTGTGCTGTCCTGTTTTCAGCATGATTTAAGGCACCTATTTCTGTCTGCAAAAATAAGCTTATTGTAATATTTTTGACACATATTGGTATATCTTCATGCCATTTATTGCATTATCACATGATGAGCCATGTTCTGAATTATATTTATGCAGCTCAAATCTGCTGGGTTTATTCTAGTGCAATTGTGCTGCATTTGATTTAAAAATAGAACCAAATAGTTAGAATTGCCAGTATACGGAAATTTGCTTGGTCCAGGTCAGTATAAATATATAATCATTATATAACATAGCCATCTTGCTTTTGTGCCCTATCTCCCACTTATTTATGAATGTAATTAATTTATAAATCTGTCAAAAGTTGCTCTTAAATAGCTATTATCATGAGATAGTTTCTGTTCAACTCCCTGTTTGATTGTTGGTGCAATTTGCAGACTTGCATTGAAAAGTTTACAACAAAAAGTATTAAATAAAACTTCATCTAAAGTGTCACATAAAACTTCATCTCTTTTCACACAGCTGTTCCCCCACCCCATCCCCGACATTTTTGGAGCAATTTCTTACTGTGTTACTGAAATAATAATTACCATTTATATAACATTTTGTAAGAAAATGGGATTTGACCTGTACATACTGGTGAATATCAGTCTAAATATACATTTTGCCAGATATCAAATACAGGGTTCTTAAAAAATGCTGAACTGATCTGTCTTCAATGGATTTCAGAACCAAGGTTATACATTATGCACAAATGAAAGAGTGACCACTTATCAAGAAAAACGAGAGGAGGAGGAATTCTGGCATTTTCACTTCTTGTTCTTTTGCACATCAGTGGTGCTATACAAACCATCCAGCAGGAATACACTCTTTAAAAGATGCCAGTTATGATTAGGAAGATTTTGATAAAGTCATCAAACTCTCTTTACACTTCAAACTATTTTCTGGATGATTTAGAATCTATGGTGAAACTCTCCAACTGCATTAACTTTAACATGAGCAAGTAATTTTTTTTTCAATTTCCCTCAAATCCGTGATAGGACATAAATGGGAACATGTTTTTAAAACTGATCACTTCAAGATAAATACAATGACAGGAAGATGTATCCAAACAAATTTGCCCACACTCTCTCACAGTGACAACAGTAAGGAAAAAGATCACACAGAATCTCCACCCATAAGAACCTCCAACACTTACACTATCACAGATTAATGCTTGTTTATATTTAATGTCTAAGATGGATATCTGAACCATAGCATCAGAAGTTCCTCACTGCTCTTCAAGTCAGTGGAGTGCCTTTAAGATTAGGTAATGCAGAAAAACTCTGATGGCAGGAGAAATTTTGCCTGAGCTAAAAGGTTTACCAATAATGTGACACACTTGCAGCCAATGAAGCAGACTTACAGGAGTGTTTGCCACCCTCTATTTGTTTGAAAACTCTGCACACAACCTCAATTTTTTTCAGCGTTCTGTGCTTCCAGATGTTCAAAACCGGATTAATTTTTTTAGGAAGCCGAGGCGCTCTGTTTTATACCATCTGTCACACGCTATCACAGTGAAAAAGAAAAGGAAAACACACTATATGACTAACATCAAATTGTTACATGGTCATTAAGGATCTCATCTTTTTTATCATATAGATCTCTACCTCTACATAAATATCCATCTTATAACTCTCTCATTTAAGGCTGATTTTAACAACGGCACAGGTTGCAGTGCAGTACCAGCAGAGAAGCTATGCAGCCTTCATGCCATGAGGCTGATAAGGAACTCAATCTACCAAAGAGAAGTAAGATTTTTTTGTTTAAACTTTCGTTTGTTCAACCTTTCAGAACAGCAGACAGCATCTAAAACTGAAGTCTTAACCCGAACAAAAATTTTCTTATGGCATCACGCTCCGTTTGTTTGCTTTTAGGTTAATGTGGTACAAACTTTCAAACAACTCCTAAGCCTGGAATCGTTTGTACAACTGGAGTGGATCAAACCTGTGATCCTGCCCGTGCACAAATTTAGACTCTAGCAGTGACTCTGAGGGAGGCTTGGAAGCTCTCACTGGAAGAAGGACTTCCCCCCTATAGCTGGTGACACGGACAGTCCAAGGAAAGGCAAAGTGCTCTGGACTTTGTGACCAGGCTGGGGTGCCCCCTCTGAGGAACCTTGGAGGAGGCAAGGGTGGAGACAAGCTGGAGATGGCACAGCGCCTTTGGGTTCATTTCCTCACTATTCCTTGTGATACAGGATATTTCCTCACAAATGTCTGATGATATTTACACAGTGATTTCAGATAATGACTGGCCATAGCTCATTTCAAACCGTAATTGTTCAAGTGACAGCACAGATTCTCTGCTCAAATCACTGCTGTTGAGAGGACAGACAGCATTCCCATTAAGGCTTTGTACAGGCAGGATATCTAAAGCTTCTGGCTATAAAAAGGTAGAACTAGCATAGGTACTAATACTGCTCTGTGCTAGTATTTCCCCCTTCTGACATGATTCCAAAAAGATCATAAGAGAAGAAGAAACTGACAATAAACCTGCTTTGCTCAATTTTAAGGAAAATAGCTTTGGTCTGATTCCAGTTATCGTCAGCAGGATGAACACAGAGGGTAACATTTAGTTATAGATTAATAATCCAAGTACAAATTGTTCTGAACAAATAAGAAAAACATAAACCCACAATATTAAGCAAACCACAGGACAAAGATCACTCTAAATTCTCAGAGCTATATTATTTTTAAGTGGGGAAACAAACCATACAGAAGTCATTGAACTCTGTGATGTCAATACCAAGGTGAACCAGCCTGAATGATACATTCAACAGAGTTATGAAATGTAAAATCCAAATAAAGCAGCTGGAGTTCACATGAACAACAGTGAACTTACTGAACCAGAAAATGGACATTTTTTCAAAAGTTCTCAAACTCCTTTAAGAGAGAATATAATGCTGAGTTATACATCAAATAATCAAGAAGATTTCAGAGGAAAGCAAATTAAGTATAAAATTCTGTCATTCTCATGTTATTGTAATATGTTAATGCCACTGAAATCAACTTGGATGATGTAATCCTTTGCTTGCAAGACTTTACCTAAAAGAAATAACTGATCGTTCACTTATCTATGAGTAAATGAAGAAAACAAGAGACAGAAGGATTTCTTTCAACAGGAAAACAGCAACATGTTTTTCTGTAGAGATAAATTTTGAACTATTGCACAAACTGTAACTCACACAGTCTGGTTTTGCACTGTGTTTTTCAACTGGTCATCCTGTAGCTCATGCATCATTACCACTGAAGAATTATTCTAAGAAAGTTAAATGTTGTACAGACCAGAACTAACACGTAAAACCTGCTCCCCTGCTCTTCAGTGTTAGAGATAAATATGTGTTGAGAGTCAATTTTTTCCACGAATTTTGGATTAATACTTGCACAATAATTCTGTTGTATCACTGGACTAGGGCACAAACAATTTTCTGTCACCCACTGACAACAGCAGAACAGTAATCTGTCTATCAGTGTACTAGAAAAGGTTGTTAGACATCACGCAATGAATGCTATCAAATTAGCTATTATCTATCCACCCCAGACAATCTTCAGACTGTGTTTCTCCTCTGAAAATTGAAAGATACAATATTGTGGATCTCAGGTCACTGGCACATGAAAGCATTCCCATTATATCAGGGTTTATTTATAAATTTGCTTTCTGCAAATTTAGCTGCTCCCACTGCAACATGGATCTTATCAAAATAATCCTTACTGCAGATCAGAAAAAAACTCATGTTAAGATTGATATACTAATATAATAGAACCAAATAATTTTGTTGCTCTGAATTTATACACAGATCCCTTCATTACTGTTACAATTTACTTCAGATCTTTCCTCAGATGTTACCTAATAATATTATATGTAGGTGAAGTGTCACAGAAATGGCTATACCCCTAGTGAAATATAAACTCTGGACTTGCACAATTGTGCATCCTCTTTAACAAAAGCAACTTGATCACATTTCCAGCTGCTTTTCTTTATGAATGTATTCATTTTTTCCTTATAAATACATTGAAAAATAAAAATATTCCACAAAATTAAATTTTTAGTTCTGCGGTATAAGGCAACATTTATGATAATATATCTTAGAGAATAAGGAAAAAAAATGTTTTCGTGCTTTGAATTAACATAATTTACACCTGAAGATTTCCTCTACAGCCTGAGGTTTGGTAACACTTGAGTCATAACTGAAGCTTTCCCATGTCCTATCAGCTCCAACTCCTTCTCTTATTGCTCAGTGTGTATTTTACCAAATTTATAATACTGGGTAACACATAAAGCAGTTTTCTTTTATTTTCTAAACAGATGATTTCTTAGAATTTTTTATGAGATATGAATCAAACTTTGATCTTCAAGGTGAATCATTCATTAATCATAAACAAAACTGATTAAATCAGGGACACATCAGCACATGTTGTAAAAATAAAAGCTTGCACAAGTCTTTTATTTAATATTAACTCGATTATGTTTTTATGTGAATTCTGGGAAGTTGGTTATCCCAGCTTAAAGTTAATATTTCCTTAGGAAAAAAAAATATATCATGTGATTATTCTTCATGTAGTTAGATGGCTTTATAGATGTTAATGGTTAAACTACTTCACAAATGACATTAAAATAGAGAGGAATGCAGAGAGCTTTCATTGATTCTGTTTTGTCTTTGAATTACTCTGGCATATAATACAGACCAGAAAAAGTTTATAATAGGAAGAATGAAGCAAATACATTCAGGGGAGCACAAGCTGCTTTATGCAAATGCACATGATAAAGAAGAACAAGTGATAACATATTTGCTGTCCTCTCAGGACGATCTGTGGGCCAATCTAGCTCCTGCTTGTGATTTAAAGCAATTCTGTAAAGAACTTATCTTTCTTTTCTACTGTTAATTTTATTTTTAATAAATTGACCAATCCATTGAAACAACATGTAAGATGTAACTGTTCAAGAGAGAGGAAAAGGAGTCATACCTTTGATAGTTATCACCTTTTTCACTAATTACTGGTTTGTGGGGTTTTGTTTTTGTTTGTTTTGGTTGGTTGGTTAGTTGGTTTTTTAGGGGGGGAAGGGAGAAAAAAAAAAGAATTAATCAGTATGACAAATGGTAAAGTAAGAGTTTGTATTCTGAGAATGGTACCTATAAATAGTACCCATCTCCCTCATACCTTTTTTAAATTCACTTTAAATTTAATAAGCCTCAGGTTCCTGCACTTGGAGGGTTTCTCTGCCCCCAGAACAAACATAAGGTCTAGCAAAGGTTATTGCAGCCTTGGGAGGAGTTACCTCATCTATCTGAAAAAGCAACAGCTGAAATCTGAAAACACAAGCAGGAAAACTTCAACTGACAGGAGCCAGAATCCACCTCCAGGAACGTAAAAAGTAGCAAACTTGTCATTTGGCTAAGAATGTTTTCCCTTTTCTTTATTCTCTGAAGGTGATGCAGTTTAAAATTTGGAAGGCCCCTACAGAAAACTGAACAGCATAATCTAAACACCTGTATCTCTGTGACCCCACCCCTTCAGGAAACACTGACAGAGATGGTTACTGGGGAAATATAATTCATTGAATTTTCTTTTGTCCTCCCCTGCAAGAATATAGATGTTATACACACAATGCATACAACATTAGGTCCTCACCTGCTATCAACAGCCCATGCATCCAATAAAAAGCCATGGGGAGTGTCTAACTTTGACAGAGACACTGCATCTGTAAGATCCACAGAGGCTGCAGGAAATGCTGTAAGGCTCAGGAGAAACAAAATAGTCTTAGGAAGCACCCCGAGACACCCAGCATCATGGACTCCTGATCCAGGAAAACATAGGTTTAGAGTGAAATGGAAAAAGAATGGAATAAATGGAAAAACTTCAAGAAGATAAAGAAGAAAAGCCAGTGTAACCAGAAAACTGCTCGCTGCTTTACGATCCAGGAATTAATATACCAAGTTTCATGCAATGGGTAGTTACACTGTAAGGCTACATCCAGCAGTCACAAAATCTTCACCAGTAAGACAGCTCCAAGATTCAACAAAACCAGGGAGACTATTCAGTTTTACAAGCTGGAATGCATGTTTGAAGGAAACATCACGGCTAATTGTACAGGAAACAGTATAGCTGAAAATCCAAACCAAGAAAGAAATCTACAGCCACGGAAAAGTTTGGTTGCAGGTAAACACAAACCAGGTAAAACAAGTATGCCCTTAATTTCACAGGTCTTTAAGTATGAAATGGAGTGGAAAATGAATGAAGAAAAAAATCAAAAAGAAAAAACCAAACCAAAACCCCTCAATAGACAATGTTACTTTGTGCCAGGAAATTTAAGCCCAAGTTTTCTAGAACTTATCCAAAGAACTGACATAAGTCCTGGAGGGCTGCTCCAGTGTCTTCCCCCCATCTTATCCCCTCAACCTCCATCCGTTAATAATGATTTACGTAATCCACGTGTCATGTGATATAGTCATCAAAGAGTGATGTACCTGCACATAACACATACAAAACAATATGAGAAGTTATTTTGAAAAAGAAGAGAGAACCTTAAACATTAATAAGTAGCAAATCTGTGAAATCAAAGCATTTTCCTCCTTTTTTTATAATAGCCTTTCATTCTTTTTATGATTTGTCTTTGAGAGCTCTTAAGCTCTTCCTGTGGATGACAGTTGATATTGTTCTTCCATCCTGCTGCAGACAGCATAAGGGAGGGAGGGAAAAGAAAAAAACCCCTATTGTACAGCTTTTCGTCTCTGAAACATGATTTTTATAATTAATATATACAACTGAGAAGAGAAAGGTACGTTATAATGAAGTGCAATTAAGAGGTGTTTGTTCCTGTCCCACACATAAGATGACTATAATTTCCATGGCTGTTTAGAAGTCAACCATTATCATTACATTTCACACATCTTTTCTACTTTTTTTTGCACTCTGATTTTGTTTATTTTCAATTAAAAACTCCAAATAAACATGCATACAGAAAATCTGATATTCAAGTAACATCATCTTTTAATTATATTATGCAGTGATCATTAAACCTAATGCTTATGCTAACCTTTTTGGATTTAATTTCATGGGCATGAATGGATCTGTCAATTTTGCATTAGATTTAAATTCATGCAAGGGAGAACAGAATGTGCATTTACCCAGTCTATATTGCATGTAACCACTGATGTATTATTGTTATTAGAGGAGTAATTTAAGTGGTTTTGGAATTGTTGTTTTTAAATTCCCCAAATCCATATCACAGCATAGTTTTCTACTTTCAATTTTGTGTTAATATTATCTGTAGTGACTACCCCTCTAATCTCACATACACCCACACAAAGAGGCAATCACTGCCTGGGAGACCTTAGAAAGTGAAGATACTAAAGGGACAAACCATGAAGAACAAGACGTATTCTGAGTGATGTGATGCGATGCTGACAGTTTTGGTAGCCTTAAAGGCAGATTTCTTGAGAGGATTCCTTCATACTGTGTCCTGGTTGAAGTTGGGATTATGTACCTAAAGCCACAGCAGATCAAAGCTGGGAATCCTAACCCAGCTTCCCTAACCCAGTAAACACACCCACAGTGACCAGGGAAGCTCAGAATTAAAGGTGAATCTGTGTCTTGGGCTGAATTGCCATTAATGCCATGGGCGATCTAAACAAATGCCATCGTTCCAGTTTAAATTTGTAAAACCTTTAGAAACTGAGCCCAGAAGGAGCTACCAAGGACCAGTTGCTGACAAAGAGATGCAGACAGACAAACTGAAAATTATGGCCTAATCAAAGCCCGCTGAAACATATGGAAAGATTAACATTGAGTACATTCTGCATGGAGGCAATTTACCTCAGTAGGAAGTAGATGTTACCTTATCTTCAGATGAGAAAAGCATATTTCTGTTTAGATACCTCTACTGCTGAGAATATTCTTTGACACTAAATTACTTAGTAGTTTTTTCCCAGCTTTGCTCATGTGCAGAAAATTTAGAAAGACATACTTTGAACTCTCTATGTGCACTTGTGCCATTTAAGGTAAATAACTCAATTATTCATACAAAGAATATGAACTCACCAGAGTAAATATTTTCTTTCAATTGTTTTCATATGTTTTTGTTTCTACAGAATACTTCCTGAGAAAAATAGTTCAGTTTTTAATTGTAACAGACTACTTCCAATCTACGTAAGACATCACTGCGGTTGTTACTGCTGTTATTTGCTTTTGTTCACAAGTATAATTCTAAAAACATCTAAAGATATACAATTAATTAAATTTTCCATAATGGAAAATTACATATTGTCCTTTTAGCACTTTAGTTTACCAGCTTATCTTAATGTTTGTGCAACATCCCACTCGAAATACACTGTTCCAACAAGCAATCAACCTTATTGCATTGACACAGAATTGATATAAACTATGAGATGGACGCCTATACATTAAATTCTTCAGAACACTTTATACACATTATTGTTCTTTTGCTGTCTATATTAAGTGCACTGATTTATAGCTGATATTTTTCTGACTTTAATACTGCTTTCTCCAAATTTAATATATATGGATGGAAAGGCTTTTCGACTAGTCTGAAATATCTTTTGAAACTGCAATAGAATATACTATCAGGTTGATATATTATTTTGCATTGTCTTCCCTTTATCTGCTGTTTTACATTAGAAGAAGTCATAAAAATTTGTATTGCAAAAAGCCAACCATTCAACCAGCTCTATTCCAGCAATTAAAAAAACTTCAGTTTGCCAAAGCACGGATCGTATCCCAGCTGCTCTCTTGTAAGATGTGTTAGAGTGACTGACCATACAGATTTCTCACTTACATGACGAAAGACAGACTTGGTGGTATTTGTATTTTATTCATTGATTAGAAGCAAGGAGCCAGCCAGAGCCACATCTTTCAACAGCTAGAGAAGATTAAAAGTTATATTTTAAATGTGAGAATACAGCACCAGTTGAAAAAGTTTCCAGTCTTGCTGATTTTATCCTTTGGGCTTCACAAATATAGTAAAAATAAGAAAAAACTTCCTCTCTCAGTCTCCTTTCTAGACTTCCCAACCTCCCTGTTAACCCTTCCTTTCTCCTCCTTTCCCATTTTATTGGGAAACATCTATAAAGCATCCAGAGTTGTTGAAAGGAAAAAACTGAAACTGCATGAGATAACCAGCAGCTGCCCAGTGAAGCTGCATGCAGCCTGTACACAAAACTTCAACTGCCAGCTGTACTCAGTTCAAAGGGATTATTTCTGGGAATAAATGTTCTGGTGTTCTAGTGTGGACACAATCCTGATCTAAATGAAGCAGTGAAAGGGGCTGTGCTCTTCGTCTCTCTTGCCCTTTTTGGTAAAGGTCTCTTTGGACATTTGCGTCCTGCTTACCGGATCATTTCCCTACTTCTCTCCAAATCCTACTCACTTTTATAACAGGATGGTTCAGACCTCTATTATACAACTAATCAGCCTTACAACATCTTACCATTTGTGCTATAATGACAGAAAATACTGAGAATTCCACAGGCCAGAGCGATAAGTAGTGTAATTCATACACTTCCAATGAAATTCCAATGAAAATGAAGTGTTACACTGTTATAAGTCATATTGTTCTTTAGAAGAGATTTCACAAAGCATCTTCAATCCTCCTCCTTCCAAGGTACTCTTTAAATTCAGGCACAACCCACAGCTCAAGTTTGCTCTGCTCAGAAAGGCTCTAAATGCTCCCTGTAGCACAGCAGGAGGCTCCTTTAAGGCAGTTGAGATTGGTGGGTGGATTGAGAAGGCATGAGACCACAATTATACCCCATTTCAATGATATGTCTGGAGCTGTAGTGACTCCAGACAAAGAAGTTGAAGTGTATGGAAGCTGATATCTCTTCAAGACAGGCCTAAAAATACCTGTCGGGGCTGCAGATTGGAAGCTATTACCAAGAGCAATTCAGAGTTTTCCTGCTGGGAGCCAAAGATGCTACTGAATCTTTTACAACAGGCTGTTTGGAGTGCCTGGTTGTGAGAGAGTGAAGCACAGATGTTTCTGAAGTGCACTGGAGGAAATTTATCAGTGCCAAGAGAAGATCTGAAAGTCTGGAACAGAATTCAGAAGCAGACAGGATCTGACCCATTCAGGATCTCCATCATGTAAACTCAAAGTAGTAAACTCTGCCACTTCCATGAACCTAGGAAAGGTTTCTTACACTCACACACCGGCCTCCTGAGAAGACAAAAAGCACATTCACATCCTACTTACCATGAAAGGGATTTACTTTTATGCCCTGGGAGTCCTTTGGCCTCTTCTGAAACGAAGCATCTTTGAGATAAGCTCAACAAATCAAGACAAATAGAAACTTTACTAGATGCACATCACTTTTTTCTGATTTGGCTAAAGCAGTAGGTACAAAATTAATGTTGTATAGAAAAATTGAGTCAAAACAGCAATCTAAACAACTACTGAGTGTCTGACACTGCTTCCTACTCCCACTTTTAATAGTGGAAATGTCAAACACAAGACCTTGCAAAAAACATGTGAGAAAGATATCTTGAGAAATCACCTTTGCCTAAGCCCAAATTAACTCAGTTCCTCCTAATTGAGAGGAACTCTAGTTTCTTCTAGGAAAAGGAGCAAATCAGTGTTTGCTGATCCACCAGGGCACAAGACTGAGGGCTCAATCAAAAAACCAGAAACAAAATCCTATCCTCCCCAACATTTATTTCCTGATCAAAATTTGAAACATGCTAAAACCCAGAAATAACATCTCAGAACATATGATATGTAACCATGATAGGCAGGCTTGAACATATAGATAAGTCATGTAACAGACATGAGTTTATCGACTTGGCCCTGAGAGACTTAAGTGGAGCATTGATTTGAGCTTCATAATTTACTAAATACGTGGAACAAGCAGGGGGATCCCTGTCACTGGATTATGGGAAGGTGATCAACACCCATCCAGGACTAGCTGACAGCATCTCTGAGCAGCACTGGTGACATCAGTGGTTCCTTTCAGATACATGATTCTTCTCTCCCAGAGATGTGGAGATAATGTGGATACCTAAATTGATCAGTATAGATCTATTGTAGTAGTTTTAAGGGGGGGAAAAAGTCTCTGTTAAGCTCTATCCTACCCGCAAAAGATTTTGACTAAATGATTCATTTAATCCATACATCCACATTTGAATTTACCTTGAATAAATATTAGCATGTTAGACTGGGATTTGATTTCCACAAACTCACTAAAAGTAAAAAGAATTTCTCTGAACTACCCTGACATTTAGAGATAATTCTGTATGATTCCTAAATCATAATAAAAATATTTTCAATTTTCTCTTTGCATTGAGGATCAGTATAGATCTAATTATAAAACCAACTGCATCCATGTCTCATGGATGTTGCCTTTATTTTCCAAAGCATATGTGCTTTTTCTACAAGTCACCTTTAGCATGAAACCATGCAGCAACTCCGGGATTAATACATACGCGTAGATGCATTTCACTCAAATAGCTGTCTCCCAACACAATTCTACAGTAAATGTAGAAACTCTGGTGGCCAATATGATAATCCTCGAGTGCAGAGATCACATAGACACAACTTGCTTTTGGAGTTATTCAGTTTGAAGTTACTTTCCTCTGACAAAACCTCACATCAAACTTCCTCTCTTCCTGCATTACTAATACCTGCAGAGCACCCTTCAGGTTTCAAAACCTGAGATATTCCATACACTTCACAACCTTCCTGTGAGGTAAGTACCAATTTATTATCTCCCTCTGAAGAGGAAGAAAATATTTACACCGTGGAAAAGCTGGATGCAAAGTTTGCCTTTGAAATCTGTAGCACAGACCTGTGACTTAGGTATTTGTGGTTTGAAAAATTCGTAACTTAAGTATTTTTACCATCTGTTTATTTACACTGGAAGCTTTTCAGTACTCATTAGGAGCACATCACTCATCGTACACTCTCATTTGCTCTGAAAATTAGGTGTGTTTTATTTATTTATGAAAGCTTTATTGCTGAGCTGCTTCCACTATTTTCTCCTAATCTGTACATGGAGAATTATAAGTTTGAAATGTTTCATTTTTTATTCAGTGGTCTGGAAAGCAGACAAATACTGCACCCATTCAAGCAAATGAGGAAGTTTTTCATTTCAATTAACGAATATCACTTGGATATATTTTGAGCAATAATGTTCTCACAACTAGGTCTCAGCACTACTATGAAGATTTCTGCAAACAGCTTTGCCTATCTGCCCTCCAATTTTACTTGTCTGAAGAAATATAACAGTTTTTGTGTTAGCTAAGTTATGGGGAATATGAAATTATGGGATAACTGGTTAAGTTAAAATAAACGTTTTTTTATTAGCCTCAGTGAAGCAAGGATTTCTTGATGGCAAGGAAAAAACTGCTGAAACCTTATAACCCTCCAGAATTTGACCCTAATAATGGGAACAGAGTAACTCTGCTCAAGTCAGGTTTCCAAAGTGAAAACCCATTTTCCACTGGCCCCTAAAGATGGGACGGGTAGAAACTTAATTCTTTGCAAATCCTTTTATGAGCAGCAAGACAAACATTAAGAAATACTCAGAAATAAGACAGATACAGACACCAGAAAAATACAAGTACAGATGTTGATGTCAGCTTTGACAGCTACACTGCTGACTGGCATATGCATATTGACAGCTGAAGATGAAGGGCTAAAAGTAGGAGGAGAAAAATATTCCAATTCAACTTAATTGATGCAAATGACTAAGGCATAAGTAAACTATAACATGAGCTATGAAACAGGAATACCAGATGCATGCAAATTTAAGTACTTTGTGAATTTTTATACTGAATATATACCAGTAAGTGATCAAAGTCCTCCTCTCTACCTGTAGGTGTATTTTTTAATTCATTCTAAGGAAAAATACTGCATTTACCATGACAACAATGAAAGAGCTAAGATCATACACTGAAATAGTTAACTACATACTGGATAATTCCAGTAAATGCTGATAGTCCAAAAACTTCGTAGCCTAGAAATTAGCTGGGAAATATGCTCAAGGATAGCTATTTTGCTATACTTCAGGGAGCAACACACATTTCCTAGATTTATCCCTCTGCTCCCCATTATTCCTTGTTCATAAAATGTTTCCCATATCAATATTTTACAAACAGTAATGCAAGAGACAGATTTCTTTTTCCTCCATGCACATTAGTTTCTCTTATATAGATTTGCCCTGTGCTGTTTGATGACCCTTCTGGCTAAGTCAAGTGCTTGGAGATCTTGTAGAACTTTGGCAAAAATATTAGAAGTTTCTGGAAGATTTTTCTGAAATCACTGCCAAACTTATTCAGCAGTATAATATTTGTGATGATAAATGACTCTATAATTTCAGGATGGATCTACACTGAAGCCGTTTCAAAATAACTTATTTACACATTGTGATTACCAAAGTAAATAAAGATCAACCTTTCCAAAACAGTAATTCTATTTCACCTTCAATTCAAAATACAGTTTCAAGCAAATAAATTTTAGATTCCTTTTGCTGCAGCTGTCCTGCTTGACGCTTAAAAAAAAATTTAAACAATCCAGAAAAAGGTTTAGAATTTGCGTGAATTTTTTTGACTACCAGGGTTAAAAAAATGTTCCAGAAAACTGAAAAAACACCTGAAATGTCTCTTTGGCACAACACTCAATGTCTCCTTAAGGGTATTTTAATTACTAGTAAAGAATAAAGACTTCTGCAGGTTGAAAATAAAGGCCTAGATACATGAAAAGAGGGAGGGAGGCAAACTCACGAAGTCCAAGAACCCCGGATGGTCTGGAGAGGTGTGAGATGAAAGCTCAAAGCCTTTATTCTAGATCAGGCCAAGAGGATATTGGGTGTGCCCAGAAACGCGTAGAGACAAGGCCACCGATGCTGACCACTCTTAGTTCCCTTTTCCTTGGGCTGCTGCAGCTGAGGCTGGCAGGGCACTCCCTGACAGTCTCTTCCCAAGAGTTCCCTCCCACGGCAAACCTGGAGCATTCACATCGTCCATACAAATACCCGTGGGCAGGAGGACTCTGAGTTAAGCCAGGAGGTGACTGCAGCCACTGAGACAGTTTGCCTAGACCACAGTCCACACTCCTGAGAACTTTGTGACAAAGTAATCTGCAGCCAGACTGAACAGTCACAGCTGGCCACAAGTTCCATATTTCAAGGTGGTCTAAATGATCCCTAAGCTTTGCAATATGCTTGGGAACAACAGTCCCACAATCTGTTCTGTATTTCTCTACTGACAATCAGAAGACTCTGAGCTGAAAGCTTTTTATGCAAAGAGCTGGACACCACTTAAATTCGAATCCAATATCCCAAAATCTGTGAACAGGAAGACTAAGGAATATTATTATTTAAATTTTTAAAATACTGGAGACACACACACACACACAAGATCAATCAGGCAAGTAAATACCACTAGTCAGAGGGAATCCTGTTTCATGGGTGCTACTTTGAGGGTCGAGTATTCCATGAATGAAACATATTTCAGTCCTCAAATCTGTGTACAGTTTACTATGAAATGTTGATTCATAATTCTTCTCAAGCTTTTAATGCAGGAATTATATGTATATTTTAAGATAACGATACAGGCCACTTCATAAACACGGTCTTTGATGCAAAAGATCAGACAACTGTTACTGGCTTTTATTAGCGATGGAGGAAAGTGAGGCTTGGCGTCAGCAGACAGACTATTGTATGTACAATATCTGTGACTTAAGTTTACTCTGAGTTGGCTCCTTTGTAAATTCCCCAGGCTCTATGAAATCTAGAGTTGGAGCTGATAAAAACACTGAAAAATAAAAAGGCATCCAAAAAAGCATTTTACAAATGCAGCATATTTTATAAAAAGCAATTTCAAATCTGCTCCAGGTAGACACATAAAATCTTATGAATAAGTTCAAGGCATGGTTAGAAAACTTTTATGCACTCCCTTAAAATAAAAAAGAATGCATATGCATGCTTTGGAGAATCTTTGATAGAGGTATGTGTGTGCACATAGCAGACTTTGAGTTAAATAGTTTCTTAGGTATGAATATGTAAACGTCAGTTTTTGCTATTAATTAACTTTTATTTTTGCTCTGACAAACGGATGCTCCAGGAAAAGAACAGAGACCCTTATTAAACACTCTCTACTTGACTCATGGTGCCATTCATTTTCTGGGACATTCCACATCTAACAAGGCACTGCCCTAGTAAGAAACTTGATGGAACTACTCCTCTGTACCAAAGGTTTGTGAGTGGTGGCACCCAAAGGAAAGGTCACATCCGTGTGAGTTCTGACTCATCAGACCTCCTAGAAAACAACTGCTCAGGAGATTTTTACGTATCAAATGTAAAGGTGAGTCCTTGTAGTGGAATCTCCAAGAACCAGCAGTGAAAGTGTTGCTGTTACCTCTCCTCCTCAGCTCAGCATGGCCAGTGAAACACACATACCTCTGGAGGTACACAAGGATTAATCACGAGCTGTTGGTAACATCCAATATATTTCTGACATAATATATACACTTGAATTATTCCAATACTACTTATGACATTTAAATAGATTAGTATTAGCTGATGAAAAAATACTTCCTTTCATCCTACTCACCATCTATCAAGGACACCTCTTTCATAAGCCTGTTAAATTCCTTGATTAATGAGAGGGAGGAGAATGAGGCATTAACATGCTAACTTGCTGTTTCGGAATTAGATATTATGTATTCCAATAAGTTTATTTGGATTTTTTTTAAAACCAGTTATTGCAAACCTGTACATTATTGGCTTGATCCACCTAGTATCTACAGACCAGTATTTTCAACATCCATTCAAGATATGTTGCTAAAGTTTCCAAGTTACTTTATAAATTACAAGCTTTTGAATTTTATTTTGCTGGTTCCAGCCATTATAATGTGCAACTAACATCAGGATATCATGATTCAGCCACATGGCAGCAAAGGTGCTACTTGAGGCAAGGACTGCTCTCCACAAACTTGAACACTTAATAACAGGAATGGAATTTTGGCTACACCACCTGACTGAAAAGGAGAAAAACTGCATTATCTTCTATGCTTTGTCCTAGAGCTCATGAATAATGTTCTATAAATCTGTGATTCCAGCCATAAATTCATAAGTTATTCTAGCCAGAAGCAGTGGCTTAACCATTTCTTACTACCCAATCCAACGCTTCTGTTACTGCTGTTTCTGACATTCACCTGGCAAACTGGATTTGGGTTAAAAAGAATGTGGCAAAGATGAACATGTTAAAGACATGTTTGGTTCAAGAACCATATTTAATAAAATATCCACGGTACTGAGTACGGTATTAAGCCAAATCTTTTTCTTACTCTATCATCTACCTGCGTAAAGCCTGGAACAGGATGAGGAACCAAGAGTGACTTAAGCTACCAGAACTGTCTCAAGAAAAGGTCAGACTATCTATTAAGTCCACTTTATTAGAAAATGAAAATATTTTCAAAAAAAGAAAAAAAAAATAAAAGCAAACGCAATCACCCAACCCATGTTTTTATGAAAGTAAAAGTAATCATGTTGTTGGCTGGGACTGAATTGTTGAGCTGCTGAAATCAGATTTCACTAGCCCAGAATTTAGACAAACCCCACATCCTCATCTTTAGTTATTCTATTTGCTGCAACTGATCACCACATACCATACTCAAAAAAATGAATTCAGAAAGGCATAAAGTAATATTCTGAGTAAAATAATCCCTGACAGTAACATACAGAGCATTTAAAAGGATAGATGAGCAGATAAAGTGAGGTATGATGGCCCACTGTAATTTCATCAATCACAACTGCACCCTTTGAAACAGTGTCGGCCCATGGGAGCCTCTTGTAAAGGCGGCAAAGGCAAAGATGAGGAATCATTCATCAGTGCTTCTGACCCCTGGAGAAAAGCAAAAATATCAGAGGCTGGGAAGTAGCTGTTTAGCATCCCTTTATTTACCCACTTCATTTAGTAAATGTATTAAATTAAACTGCAGATGTTCTGCTGTCAGCACAGCAGGGTAGTGGCAGAGTATTAGCAGGCTGTTTTCTGATAGCAACATTTTATGTACTGTAAATAAACAAACACCATTTTGTTAATTAGTAAATGAATTATTTTTCAAAAATGCTCCACTAGGCTCTTTATAGCCCCAGCTACTGTAATTCCTATTTTTAGCAGAGACCTTGCAATTGAAGAGGGAAAGTGTTCAAGCTCTTGGAAACTGTAGCTCTTGAACAACTAATTATCACTATCCCAGCCATTTTTTAAGCTATATATTTCAGCAGTACTTCTAGAACCAAAATTGCAGTAACTTGACTGAAAAGGAAACCAGATTGAAAGGAAAAAACTCAGCCATACTTAAGAAAACTGTCAGCAATATCAAGTTTACATAATTAATTTTTAAAAATACTTTCGGTATTAATGATCTGAGAAAGATCTTCAGAGTATCAAGTGAGAATAACATACATTTGATAGTTATGTTTCATTGCATCATTGTGCTCATTTGTTCCAAGTCGCTGGCTCAGTAAAGTTTTTAATAGACAGATGGCTAATTTTATCATTTCAACCCAATTTCTTACTGGACCAACTCCAAAGATCCAGTGTTACTGTAATGCCATGGATAAAGGTCAACAGAATAAGAGGAGAACATATGCTAATGTCAGCATTTCACGTAGTCTTCTTTAACAGAATATACAGTGCTAAGCTGAGGGATTTGCACTGGCTCAACACTAGCACCATATGGGTGGCCTGTTGAAAAGTAATGATGGCCTAAGCATAGAATCTTAATCAGGTACTGATGGCCAATGAATCAAATAGCACCACACAAGTAATCACTAAGTGATTAAAAAAAATTACGGGAGATGTATTGCTGAAATTACTCTGCTAACTAGAGAAGTGATTTTGTCTTAGCTAAAGCCTGTCACATCATTACCTCCTAATCTTAACCCCAATCTTTTTTATCCTCATACAAATCTCTCTCAAATAAAAGGAACTCAATTTTTGGTTTTTATGAACATTCATGTGCCTAAGGAAAATGTACTTGCAATTTGATTACTCTATATTATTGGTTGCTAAGAATTTATGAAAGCTGCACATCAAGGGCCTTATTCCTCTCAGTAATGCCACAGGGAAACTCCTCGCAAATTTCATAGGCAAGCCTTTACTTATTTTCAAAAACTCTGTTTTAATTGAAGAAATTATTTGGTTTTATTAAGTAAGCAAGGCTTGACTCTGTAATATATCCTAATAATTGTATCACACATTACTGTTGCACACAGTAAAACGATCCTCAGTGCACGTGGCAGGTTGCACCATTTCACAGAGATCTGGGTGTGTGGATGTCACGGGGTACCTGCACACCCTTCACTTTCTTTAGGTAAAAAACACTGCCTGCCTCAGATAGCCTTGACTATGACTGGAACTTATCAGAGGCAAGGCCAAGGGATGGAGGCCTAAACAGACCCCATATCCCCAACAAATAAATAAATAAGTAGATAAATAATCTTTTAGTTGAAGAGTTGCAGGCAGTTTCTTCAATAGAGGGACTACAGAAATGCCTGAGAAATTGCAGCATTACACCTGTAAGCCCAGTTTCAAAGACGAATTGACTTTCTCAACCCGTCTTCAGTTCCACAATGTATCTCAGAGGGAGCAGTTTCATGTCACAGCTAAAGCAATCTAAGTAATCTAATCTCAAAAGTAGCAGTCTCTCCCCATCTTGTCAGCTAGATATTTTCATTTTTTCCTTCTCCATTTGCTTCAGGAGAATATAGATAATTTTCTATTGCCGATGGGAAAAGCAGAATGGCTTTAAATTGGATCAGCAAGACGACATGTTTATCTCTAAATTAAATGGAGGGTAGGAGGGAAGAGGTATGTAGAACTGCCTCCTTCACTCTCTGATTAGCATAGATGTTATGTGAAGCAAGACACTGCAACTTCTCTGCTTAAATCTGCAGAGAGATGAGATGATCTCAAAGTTTTAAGCACACAGGTGTTTGGTATGTGTGCAACTGATTTACATGCATTTAACTGGGGATTTAAGGAGTTTGGGGCAGCATGTACAGAAAGGAACTCGGACCAGAATGCTTTTTCTTCAAAAACTGCTGTAATCTTTTAAAAATAAGCAGTTATAGTTAAAAGAAACATTTTCAAATATTTGACCTTGATATCCTTAGTTCTGAAGAAGTAGGTACACTGCTAATATGAACACGAGATAATTTTGTAAACTCAGGTTTTGCATCAGAGTTGTATACTTCTATTCATGGGACACTCTTTACACTAAGAAACACTTCACCACGCAGATGGACTACCCTCACAAAGGGAGAAAAGAGATTTTAGAAGTCTTTCAAATCCTCTTTTATGAAAACTTGATCAATTCTAAACCCAAGTAGTCACTGCAAGGAACTTTGTTCCCTAAATTTCACTTCCTGAAAATGACTACCAACCCTTTCAGGCATGTCCACAGGAATTTCTTCAAAACAAAACGAGCAAGTGGAACAAAGCCTAAGATTCTATCTATAGAAACCAGCCTTCAATAATGCCAGGAAAATAACCTCAGAACTCAACTTCTGTAAATAAATGTTTCTATGATACCACTTTGATCCATAAAGTGTCGCATTTATTTTTACCCAGTAGGTAATGAAAGCAGATTCCCTTACAGTGACTAGCTCTCTGATTTATATTTAAAATTAATCTAGGAAAATGAGAGACTCATACTCCAGAGTAAAACTTCTGCATAAAGCTCAGAATCAATACAAATAAAAACCTGTTTTCAAGAGACAAAAGTGAGTTAAAACAGAAAAATCTCAAGGTAACTCAAAGATTATTTGAAACTAGTCAAAGAACGAAATCCTTGCAGGCTTTTTAATATTCAAACCTGAATAACTATAGGCTTTATTTTTGCTGGTATATGAAATGTTCTCACTAAATTTAAATATTGTGAAAAAACATTCAGTCTAAAAACAAAACACAGCTTAAAGAAATGTCAGACATGTACAAAATTACTTTGAAAGAGAAAAAAGAAGAAAGAAAACCCCCCAGAAATTAGGCCAGTTTTTAGGCTACAAGCCAACTGTTTGCTCTACTTTGCTTTATTTATTAGTTCTTAAGGTATTTAAAACTTCAGCATTAAAACTGGAGAATGATTTGCAAATGAATGCAGTTGCAGTTGTGAAAATATAACTCACAGCTGAATGTGGGTTATTCAGACAAATGGCTGCTTTGTTAGAGGAGGGGAAGTGAAGTTCTGTGTTAATTTATTACAAACTGCAGCATTTCAACCCTGATGTCCAGGCAACAATGTTTTTTATTTCAAGTAATTTATAAGTACTTCCCATAGCACTTAACAGTGATGTCTTTGGCTGTTTCACCATGGTACTAGAGTGTATATGTATTTACTGTGGGAATTTGTTTTTAATAAAACTGTTGTAAGGCATTTTTATTCCTTCTCTTTGTTACATTAGAAACATTCTCTGCATAAGTAATGTATTTTTTCCTCCTTAAAAGGCAGCAGATTATGCCCGGCACTGTATTTGGTTGGGTGAAGTAACGACAGGCTAAGTGATTTCTTAACCAATACAAGTTATTTCATTTGTCATGAATTTTAAATTTTTTTTCCCTCACACTTTAATACTGGTGATGGTGCATGACTTCTTTAAGGTCCCTGTGTTGGTGTAATCATGTCAATGCCCAGAATAGATCTGGTCAATGTGAAAAAAAACCCCAATGTCTGAACTTAGCAAAAGTAACTGTGACGTCTTTGAAGAAGTGATGACAAACCTGCCATGTCAACAGCTAAAATTGCTTCATCAGTTAATCTTCATGATAAAAAAAGTATACATTTTACAGCCAATCTTCATTTAACTTCAGTTTATATGAATATCCAACCAATTGCTACACTTTTGTAAGGTCTTAAAAACCTAAGCATCAGAAATGTCTTCACTCATTTAATCAGTTCATTTCATATATTTGTTTTATCTTTTTCAAAGCAGAGAGAGGGAAAAAAAAATCAAGAAAAAGTTCCCATAAAAATGCTCTTAAGACCTAATTCAGAGAAACACAAAATTTCACCTCAGAATATAAGTATATATTTAACATTGTTTTAGAATTACTTCCATAAAGCTAAGTAAACACCTGAAAGTTCTCCTCTCACCAGGGAAAACTTGAGCCTCTCATTTTGTGCAGTCGTAGTGTTTTGAGTAAAAAGAGATAGACTTTTTTGTTTGGTTCAGCTGGTTTGTTTTACTATTTTTTGTTTAAATCATTATCTTATACAACGTCAAGAATATTATTATTTTACTTCTGAATTATTCTAGTGTGTTATTTTGGGACCAGATCATAAACCCTGAGAGGGGCTTTTTATTTTAAAGGGGCAAAACAGAACTTCTCTGTTCCCAATCTTACTGTCCACCCCCACGAACAGCACACAGAAGGAGAATGGGGAAGAAAACTCTGCAGAGCTGCTCAAGTTTCCCGTGGATGCAACTGAGTGCCATGGAGTGCCACGGGAGAAGCACGAAATACATGAGGCAAAGTTCAAAACAGAGACGGCAAATGTGTGTATATTTGTAAGGCTGGTTCCCAGTGTGATACCAGAAGCTACAAGGATGGGGAAATACGGTTTATAGATAATCAATTTATATTCTATAGAGGAGGAGAAAATGGAAAGTAAAATACAAGTTTGTGATTATTCCTGTATGTTCTCAGCTCTCTAGCTGAAGTGGAAGAGAACGGAAATCCCTTACAATCCAATCTTTCCTGTGGAAGTTTATCCATGTTGAGAACATACAGAGCAACCTCTAAAAGACGTTAAAATTACATGATTTGCAGTAACAGCTAAGGGAGTTTATGAATTCCATGCATATCCACTGGATTTCTTTAAAACACAAAACCATTAGGGTACATCAGGAATGACTAGAGACCCAAAAAGAGGCATTTGGATACTAATGGAACTCCTAGAAGAAGCACACCTTCTCAGAACACTCAGTGCTCAGTGACAGGACTCAGTGGGGAGCAAAGCATCTGTTTCATGAAAAATTAAGACCTTAAATTATGCTGCTTTTCAACGAGAAAGAAAACTAATAACTTCTGTCATTTGCCATGAAAAATCTGGCAGAAAGTACAACATCTATCTGACTCAACAGCTGGGTGATCAGAGGTATTCATCAAAATTTTAGAAACTTCAGAAGTTCACATCCTATATTAAAAACCAAACCAAACAACACCCTACCAGCTCTGCCCCCCCCACATCCTCCTTAGATTTCCCATGTCACCAGTGTGCCCTACCCACTTTTCTAGATGGTTTCTAAAATACATAAAGATCTCTGGAAAACCTTAAGCTATCTGAAATGATACCTGGCGTTTATGTACCTCCAGGCTTCTTTTCTCTCTCTCACTCTTGGATTTTTGTTTGCTTGCTATTAGTTTAATTTTTTTTTTTTTTTTTTTTTTTTTGCACATGAGAGGTTCCTATGGATAATTCTCCCTGACAGCCTCTAAGTAATTAAATTCAATAAATATTTTAGTAGCACAGATGCTGAATAAGTTTAAAAGTGGTAAAGAATAGTGTTTAATAATTGTCCTTCAGCCATTCCCCTTTGTGGAACCATTTTCTGGTTTTTAAGCCTGTGCATACTTTGAATGTTTTTTAGGAGTGGGTAAAGGAGACAGATAAAACCAGTAAAGAGAAAATAATCTACTTGCAGGGTGTGCTTTTGGCGGATAAATAAGCTTATGTTAAGTTACATCTTATACTCCACTTAGATTGCTTCAAGACAGTCCAGACATGCACACGAGAAATTATCCAAAAAAACTCTGAAGCATGCTAAGTAGGGCACACACAGTGTGGGATACGGCAGCTTTAAAGCTGTCTCTGCATACTTCAGCTGCCTTGCATGCATGCATGCAGATACAATTTTAAATACTACCAGAGTTTTTGTCCTCCTTGTTGTTCAATGCAGCTTTTATTGCCACAGCCTCTCTAATGTCCTGGGGAAGGTTCCGGAACTATGAAATAGGTTATAACATCAGAAAGTCTTAATCTGTCTTTTGGGATCGCCAGTGCTCAGGTATGTGATTGTCCAGATTATTTCCAGACGTTTTGTCATACCATGTTGATCAGAAGCCCTTCTTTTTTTTTTTTTTTTTAATCTGCATAATTAGATTGTCAGTTTTTCTCTCTGCAGGGCACCACAGATACGTGATACCTTATGTTACTCTCAAGGCACAGATCGTAACTGCTGGGAGCAGCGCACCAGTTATTACAGAGCTGAGACAGCTCAAAGACATTTTGTCATCCATACTTAAGTGAAGAAGGAAATCTGTAAAGCTTCTTAGAAGGTCAGGTTCCCTGAAGTATTAATAGTACATTTTACAGTCAGAAACACGAGGTGTTTTGGTATGCATGTACTCTATGGGGTACTGAACAATTAACCATGTCCACTATTATTCCTCTGATTTAGGCCATGATTTCAGAATGCAGAAAAATAGGATTTACTTTTCAGAACATACGGGAAAGACCAAAATGGAGTTACTCAGGCTGCAACTTTGTCCAACGCAAGATTCTTCTTGGCATTATTAGGAACACTCATACAGACACACTGAAGATAAATCAATCACATAGCAGATACCACCACCACCATCAAACAAACTGCAGAAACACACCACTAAAGCACTTGGATGCATCTACTAAAACAAAAATAAAAAACTGAAAGTAAAAACAGTCCATTCCATGAAACTGATGCATAAGTAAAACACGAATTTGCAAAGCAGTGCTTCTCTTCCTTCCTGTCATAGCTGTCGGTCTTGAGGTTGAGAAGTTCAAGGCTAGAACTATGAGAAGCTGGATTTGTAACTCCCCCCTCATATAAACTTGACATTTCAAATACACCATTTTTGAGGAATTTGGAGTTCCCAGTTTTGAATGTGCATTTAAATCACTGAGATTAAAGGAGACCCCTTAGAGACTCCATGAACAAACCAGCAGGATTCCTATTTGAAGACAAATAGAGCTCATTCTTGTTCTAATAAGCATGCTCACAATAACAGGGCACTGCATTAAAATTGTTACAGATAAATGACACCAGACTTAGTATGAATGAATCAAGATGAACAACTAAATTTCTAAACACTAAGTCTCCAAGATCCAGTGGTCCAAATCTAGGCTTATATCAGAACACTCACCTATAGAGCCAAAAAGTTCTAGAAGTGCAAGAAAAAGCAGAATCACATGCGCTTCAGTCTACATTTGCTGTGCAGATGACAGTCAAAAAGCATTAGACAGAGTGGGAGAGAATAAGGAGGGAATGGCAAGTTTCCCCTTTCAAGACATCTGATGGCTTCTCCTCAACACAGTCGCTGACATTTCTTAAAGCCTGGAAATGTAAGAATTGTGCATTTTTAACTGTGTCTCCAAGACAGTTGTAACCGTACCTCTAAGACAGATTGTAAATGTCTTCATTCTTCCCTATTTTAAAGGTGCACTATATTCTAGTAAGCCAAAAGAGTTACAATCCTTCTGCAGCACATGTTGAGAGGGACTGACACCAAAGTTTTGCTCATTCTTTCATGTGTGTTTTGTAGTCTCATACTGACTTTAAAAAAAAAATAGTACTTCTGGTTTCCACTACAACTTTTCTACCTACTTATCCTGAAAATACAGTAATGATAGAGTGACATTTCAGAGACTTGAAAAATGCGACCATACAGATAAACAAAGGTAAATGACAGAAATAAAGCTCTTTGACTCGCTGCTGGAGAAGCCATTTTGACATTATATCTAAGCTACAACTTAAAAGTGGTATCTTTTAGACATTTAAATATTCCCCATTAGCTCAATCAGCAACAGACAAAGCTTTGTTTTGACTCCTGCATCTTCACCTGTTTGGTTTCCAACACCTTCCACTCTGGGAGCTGCGACAGAAAGACATTCCCTACCCATTCTCCTAAGAACCAATTACGTGCACTGCAAACTTTCTGCTCTGCTCTGTGCTGTACATCAGTTGCTTTAAGACCATTTAAAAGCCAACAAATGTACATACACAGATTTCTGTGGTCAGGACATCTGCACTTTCTCAACTGTTTCTAAAGCAGAAAAAAATGCCTATTAGTATAAAATTTGAAGAAAAATTGCCCACAGGAAGAATGGGCATTAGCCATGCTTCACTTCCCTCCTTTTTGTTGACATACGAAGCAGTTTTTTTCTCTGCCTTTCTTTCCATTTCACAGTGGGTCTAAAGAGGTGAATCAGTGCACAGAGAAAAAGAGAGAAAGAGAGGGGAAAAAAGAAAAAAACCCACAACCCTCTTTTTCCAGGGTGGGTATGAAATATGAAGGCCCAACAATTGTCTGAGCTCAGTGCATTGGAATAACATTGGTTAAATTATGGATAGTTTTGAATAGTGTCACTTTTTTTTTCTCTGCAGATGGTTGTTCACACAAGGAGTCTGGCCTGCATAATTGTATCACTAATAAGCAGTAAGGCAATTAGTTGTGTAAGTGTGCTATAATCATTCTAACAGAAGAGATGACGAAGAGACAAAAAAAGGAGGGGGGACAAAAAATGTCTTTTCTCAATTCATCAACTGACAGCCATAATTAGATATATATAATTGAAAATTCCACAGTAGGGGGGCCAGCTTATACAAATGAATTTTCTTTGCTTCTCTTATGCATTTTTTCCTTTCGCTTGAACATTCCCCCCAAGAAAAAGGCAGAAAATTTGTCATTCCAGGGGAGCGTATACTGTATGAACCGCAGGCTGCTCATTCAGAGCAATGATGTCAGAATAACATCTTTCCCCCCCACTAAGAAATAGACAGCTTTGAACTGAGCCTTTATTAGCTGTTTTCAGTCAGTAGCGAATTAAAAAAAAAAACAAAACAAAACAAAAAACAAACCCCAAACCAAAAAACTCACAACACAACAAAAAGAACCCCAAAACCAACCCAGCCTTGGATGATCTATATCAGTTTGCAGAACATGCAATGTAAAACTCCAAGAGGAGAGGTCACCCTTTTTTTTTTTTCTATTGACATGAAGACGGCTTGTTTTTGGTGCTGGGGGAAGAGTTCTGAGTTATAATAGAGCATTACATCATCAAGCATTATGGGAAGAAGGGGATTTCTTTTGAGCGAAGCCTGATTATCAAAGGCTATAATTAAATTTGGGCTAAAAATGCCCAAGTGCTTATGAGTTTGTGGAAACTATGCACAGAGCAGCTTTCCACTGAATTAATCAGCTTGCAAGTTTTCATTATTCTGGAGCTTCTCTTTTTAAACTGTAAGCTCACAATCACAGCTTTTTTTTTTTTTTTTTATCAACAAACTCTTCTAAAATTTAATTGGACAAACCTTAACTGATTTTTTTTCCCTTTAAAGAGAGAGAATGTTAAGGCTGGAGCTTGTTAATTAAGTTCTTTAAGTGCCCCCAGCTGTGCAATAAATTTTCAAAGCTCCACCACTGCATTTTTTAAAATGTTTGCTCCCATGTTTTTAGTTAAAATATATTTTAAAAAGGAAAAAGAGCAAGCAACAATAACAGAAGACTTCAGAAAATTCCTATACATACTGATGATCCTGAATGATGGAAACTGAAATATTAGCAAACTGCAGCTGGTTAGAATGTAGCTGCACATTACAGGAATGTTTTAAAGGACTACAATTAATTAATCTCTTCTAAAATAATTTAACACCACTTAAAAAAAAAAAAAAAAAAGGAAAAAAAAAAGGAAGGCTCTGTGTTAGATGTGAATAAGATAAAGTATCCCATGTAGTTGTTCCACAACAAAATCCTGTTATCTAACATCAGGGAAATGTTTTCTGAAACATTATGCAGAAACTTCCAGTAATTCAAGGACCATATGCTTGGCAGGGTAAGTCAACATAGTTCTATTATCTTAAAAAATATCAGTGGCCAGGGTTCAAATCTGAAGGCCTCATAATGAGAGGATGAAGATGACATGAAAACCTGCTTCTTAACATCAGGTCACCTAAATACATATTTTCATAATTTATTAGCTAGCTATACATGTTTAATTTCTTAATGTTTGGTGTACCAAAAAATTCAACATCAGATTCACCTCTGGGAAAAAAAAAAAGTGATTAAACAGGTACTCGGAAGGGAAAATTCATTAAACATACTGATCATTATAGTCTGAATAGCTATGAGTAACAAACTTCTGGCACCTTGGGGCAGTTCAGAGAGTTTGTTTCTGAAGAACAGAAATAGTAAATGATACAAGATGAGAAAAATTAGTATCTTCTTACCTATTACATACCAACAGTCTGATGGAAGATCATTGTATTCTCCCTGGTGAAAAGAGTTGACCCTGGAGAAGCCTAATACTGACTTTTATTCATTTCAGTACCCAAATTCACTCTATATCACACAAATGTTCATTGTTCTAGAAGTCTGACCCATCCTAGCTTTGGCCTTGAAAAGGCTGAAGTGTGCAAATGAACACAGAAACCCTTCGTACCAGTGACAAAACATGAGACAAGACTTTCCCAGCTCTATAAAAGCTAAATATGTCACCTAAAATACTTTCACAACTGTGTTGTTCCTGTGTCCCTGACTGCTGATTTTAACAGAACCTGACATTTCCAGACTATCTAAGTAAAGTTTGAGACCTAGCAAGACCAGGCCACTCCAAGGAATGGAGGATGTTCCTTGCTGCTTTTCTATTCACACAGAGTAGTCAAACTCTGCCAGGGGTTATCTGTCCTGGGGAGCACACAAGGAGTGAACTGATTTGAGCTCACACATCCTCCCAACACTAGGATCTTGGCAGGGCAAGTTTATACAGGGGGGAGTTTTGCCTTCCCCTTTTAGGTTTGTAGTGTGAAACCCAGCCTAGGCCTAGCAGCTAGCCAAGGTAACAGCTTTTGTTCTGGTGTGCTTTTAAAAAAATTTCACATTACCACTATAGAGCCATGGGTTGTGTCAATGAAACGACTGAGCACTTCAAACTCCAATCAGTATTCTGGGGATCTGCTGGTGATTACTATTAGAAGCATCTTCAAATGCTTTAGGCTATTAGGAATTTTCTGACTGATCCCAACACACTCATGGATCCTACTGACTATAGGAAAAGACCGACCACTGCAAGACTACATTTCTCAGCCTACAGTATCTATCACAGTCCAGAAGAGAAAACGAATATTCAGTTAGAATCTTTGCTTGTTTGTTCATTATTTCAAGCTCTTTCTTCAGCTTGTAAGACAACACTTCTCATTAGCAAAAATACAATCGGACACACACAAAGGAATGAGAATTATTTTGGAAATGCCTTTTTGAAAACCGAAAAATAACAACTACATTTTTCCTTTTGTTACAGCAGCTGCCTCAGGTGTTCTCTTTCTTGCAAACAATATAATTTATCAGATACTCTGAAAATCTATACTTAAGAAGTTAAATGAATGCGCATTCTACTGTATTATTTTTCTTAAAGAATTAACGGTTTTATTTTATCTTAAAAGATTCTTGGCTGCATTTCCATGGTGCACAATGACACATTTGGTTCTTTGTGTTTCTAACTAAGTAATGACATAGCTCCTCTAAACCATGAAAAAGGTTGCGTTTGACCAAACAAGAAAGGATGAACTTCTTGGAAATTCTATTGACTGGATCTTGAATTAGACCCAGAACACTGGGACGAATCCTTTCTCCCCTGCAGACCCCTGCTAAACCTGGCTATAGCTGCAGTGGCACTGCATTGTTTCCTCCTTATTCACTGGGTACAGTAGTATCAACACAAACTGCTGAAAGCTTGATTCTCAAACATATGGATATGTTGAAAATTAAATTGCAGGGTTTATTTGAATTTATAGACAGCTCGGTGAATGTATTTTTGAGATACAGTCTCCGTCAAGGAGATAGATGTCACCTGCCATGAGGAACATGATTGTATAATGTTAAAATGCCACATTCTCTTTGTAGGTAATTCTATTCAATTGCTTCCTGCAAAGATTTGGGTAATGAACACTTGAGCATCTGTGGTGTGTTTTTTTTTTTTTTTCCCCTATTTCCCTTCTCAGAATCTTTCTCTGGATTTTGTATTTCTTTATTGAATATGAAACTGCCAAGATTCTTTTACCAAGTCCCCTTTTGCATTGTATTACTGTGGTGTTTCTACTCTTTTATTAAGATCCCTACCACTTCTATATAGGGAAAATGCTGCAGGACAGAGTAAAGAAGATCCATGTGAAATTACTGAACCTGTGAGGCAAATTAATCTCTAGAGTCAGCCAACACTGTGGGAACAGTTCAACACCCTTTCAGCTAAAGAGTTGCATTTTCTGGTTTGTTTAGATTCAAAGATTTCTTTTTTCTTTTAATCATTAGTCAGTTGTAATTGTCACTCCACTGTATAACTTAAATCCAAATAATCTTTCTCATATCTAACTCATTTTCTGAAGAATGGCACCTGGTTTGAAATATTGGATTCTATCATAGCAAACATAATTAAACGGCTTGCAGGAACACACAGCCCTTCCCTCTACCTGTACATTTTTGTGTTGATTTTACACATTGTCTGATTATTTAGATTTTTAAAACACTTTGACAAATTTATTCCATTTGCACACAGTCTGTAGTCCTCAACTAACTGTTATTTACTATTTGGAATTTTATTTCCTCAGATTAATAACTTGCAAACAGAAGGGTAAGCTAAATTCTACTTGTCTTTGCTGTAAATTGAAAAAGTATCGTGCTGAAAATACAATCAATACATACTTACTCATACCACAATCAAAAGTAAATAATTACATCAAACATTCAACCCCAAAAAACCCCAAATAAACACTAAAACAAAACCAGTCATCTGATATTCTTCACTTCTCCAACAGGCTCTCAGGCTGGATTAGAAAATGCTGATGAGAATAATTAAAAAGTACTGACAAACAGAGTCTAAGATTACTCTACTTGATGTAGAGCTCAAAACAGAAAGAGGAAACTATTTGCAATGCATTCACAGGAGACCATTTTCTTTTCATGATTCTTTTACTTGCAGCAAGGTGTAAGACAAGAAAACAAGGTCTTTTAAGAAGATCAAATACCACAAACCTTGCTAAAAGACTGGAGTAAAGACAACTTCAAGAAGTTAGAGATTTGATTTTCTCATGGAAAAACCCATATACATAGGCTAATTTTTTTAAGAGTGAGGTGTCTGCTTTCTGTGGCAGATGATATTTTGCTTGATAAATTATGAAGGCTCATCAGGTTTCTAAATTACCTTTCTACATTTCTGACAGTAAATACAGCACAGTGCCACTGAAACATACTTCACTCTTAAAAACTGAATGGCTTTGCACCAATGCATGACTTAAGAGCTAAACTAAACAAAACAAACATCTACAGGTAACAATTACACAATATAGTGCAGCAGTAAGTACATAATTACCACAGTGACACTAATTTTTTCTGTCAGTAACTTTAGAGAAAGGAGGATCAGATACTCTCTTTTTCTGTGACTGGAAACTAGTACACTGACTGCTCTAAAGGCAACCTTTAGTTTTATCTTCATCTAGATGAACAGCTTGTATTACTTCCATCTACTTTAAGTACACAAAGGGAGATTCTAGCTATGGAGAGAAGATTTGAATCTTGCTCATGACAAGAACAGAAGCAGAAACGAGGATGCAGGTATATTTCTGAGATACAATTAAAAAGCAACTTCTATTTTAAAACAGCACTAAAACAGATTTTCAAAATGCCAAGTATTTGATTTTGAGCAGTAAATAGTTGTTCAATACTAAACTGCCCTTGTAACCTTAGGTTGACTCTCCTTTTATATATGAATTTCATGAGTGCATACTGTTTTTCCCCCAAGCAATTAAGTGGAGGCAGCACAGTAAAGAGTAACTGTTCCTTCTTAGTTTTTTGAAAACTTGTTTTGGTAATGCTGCATACCTTTTACACAGGTGTAAAGGTTGAAAATCTTAAAAGTAGATTAAATGTTTTCCCTCTTTTCATGATTTGCAGATTCTGAAATTACTGTCAATCTCTAATGATGCTCTCAGCTTTTGGATGGCAACAGAGCTGTGAAGTAACAGTGAAAGCTGAAGGGGTCAAGTCTTTTAGAGAACTGGCATAATAAATACAAAACCAAACCTCTTTCTTAACTCTACCCTCAACCCCCCATTCCTCAAACATCTGACTAAAAGAAACAAACCCTCCAAAAGTAGCAGGAGTATACTGACCAAATATCAGAGCTGAAAAGGGGAATCAACTAAACTGAGGAGCATGAACTTCTTAAAAAGGCATTTTAAAATGGGAAATACATTAAAAAGAAATTAAAATAATTCACAAGGCATAAAATGCTTTCCAAGATTACAGCAAGATGAATCTGGACCCAAACGTAATAATTCACAGTTTAGGATGGTTTTCATGATAAGGCATTAGGTGTGCCAGCATCCACCAAAACTGAGAAACTATAATGAAGCAGGAGGTCAGTCAATGCCACCTTTGGAATAGGAAAAAACAGGATGGGGAAATGTGATACAGGCAAGTACATCAGGAAACCTTCTTCCACCCTACTGGTTAATTTTTACTAGCAAATCTCTTGAAAAGCACTGCACTGTATCAAGGGCCTTGATGTTTTTAAAACAAAGAATTTATGGGCACTAGAAGTGTAACCTACCTTCCTTTGTTCACTGAAATACATCATCATTTTGTGTCTTGTGGTAGCAAAAGTAATTTAGAGGATCCTGACAGACATAATATATATATCATTAAATCTGTCCATTAATACACTCGTGGTATTGTAAACATAGCGGTTTGTGGATGACAGAAACTAAAACCAACTCATTTGTTTGTGTCAGTATTAAAATGTAGTACATTTTCTTTCCAGATTCAGGCCAAGTGAAGAGAGCTTTCTGAGCAGAAAGTTATCTCTAAATAAGGCACAAGTAACTTGGAGGTAAAAATGCAACCTTTGAACATCGTTTCAAATTTGCCTCAGCTCTTATATGTATTGAGAACAAGGGTCTCAGCCTAGGTCCAAATCAAGTTGTTCACAAACATATAATACTCATTATCATAAATAACATTACTATTTGCAAGGGAGTTATAAATTCTAAACCCAAGGCTTTTAGGGGCCTAGACTGACATAATCAGACACTGGAATTATTAACATCTATTTCTTAAAGAGAAATATGAGCTGATTTATCAGCACAGTAAGACTGAAACGAATACTGAGCTATGCAGAATTCATATAAACAATTCCTGAGACTGCCTACCTGGGCAACTGAATACTGCACAAAGCCCATCTTAGTACCCTTCTATTCACACATCAGACATTAGTGTCAGTTTATGTACAGATCAAGGACAAGCGTAAAGTTACAGAAAAAAAGCACCCCTGCAGGACTTTACCCTAAGACAGACCAGCTTCACACAAACGGTTGGTTACAAGTAGGACAGGGTAAATGAAGCTATCACTGGTCTGAGATGCAATACTCAAAGTCTGTTATTACTAGCTAGATATTTTTAGAAGGTTGTGACATAGAATCTACAATACATAGCAACCATATCAGCAAAAACTTGTCAGGAAAGGAGTCAAGCATACTACATTCTTCTAAAGTTAATATAAACATATCTGGAAAAAGACTTCCATCACATCCTTGGGGAAAACACTGGTAAAATCTAAGTACTTTTTAAAACTTTAAAAAAATTACAAGAGTCACAAATGTGGTCAACCCAGCACAAACATTCTCTAAGAACTCTACAGAAAACAATGTATCGTACCTGGAAGGATCATCTAATTTCAAAATTAATTAATTAATGAATATACGTATACTGCCTTCAAAGTGGGAGCAGACTTCCCCATTTTTCCAGTGTGCATATCCAGGGAAGGTCAATGGAGCTAGGGAAGGGTCTGGGGCACAAGTCTCATGAGAAACAGCTGAGGGAGCTGGGGGTGTTTGGCCTGAAGAAAAGTTGCTCTCTACAACTACCAGGAAAAGAGGTTGTAGCCAGGTGGGGATCAGTCACTCCTACTGGGTAACAAGTGACAAAACAACAGGAAATGTCCTCAAGTTGTGCCAGGGGAAGCTGAGACTGGATATTAGGAGAAATTTAACAGGCTGCCCAGGGAAGTGGTGAAATCACCATCCCTGGGAGTGTTCAAAAGGCACGTGGATGTGGCACTTGAGGACATGGTTTAGGGGTGAATATGGTGGTGTTGGGTTAATGGTTGGACTTGACAAATTTGGAGACCTTTTCCAACCTTAATTATTCTATGATTCTATTAATGTAATAGTCATAAATACTCTATGGGAAACTCACAGTGTGTAAAAACTTGGCCAAATATTTGCTTTCTATAAAATTTCTATTTGTAAGTGTTTGTCATCTAACAGCAGAACAGGATAGAGAACAACAGGAAAAGCATTAGATGTTTACAAATGAGTGAAGTTGGTAACTTCAGCACCTGAGACCTCTTATTTATTTAATAAAAGATCAATAAACAAGCTTAGAGATTGCCACAGCTCTCCCTATAGCAAGGAAAAGATGTAGCCAAATTAACTAGCATCTCTAAAAAAAATAGAATGCCTCTGGGTTTGATTTTGTATAAATAAGAAAAAGATGATTTATATTCTACTACAGTAAAAAGTGGTCTTTTGAAAGATTCTAATGGTTGCACTGAAAATCTCAATTATCAGTTATGTGAATGAGCAATTTCTTTATAGCTTTCCACACAGTGCTAGGACATACAAGGCAGCTCTAAGCCATCATTGTGAACATCAGTCCATATTGAGGTACTTTATTTCATTAACATGACTTCAGTTATCAGCTTGTTTTCACTGGACATTCTTTACTTTTGCTGGTGTCAAAAATTAACGTTAGGACTTCTGTCTAATTTTTAATATTAAGAACAAAATCATGACATCAGAAACACTACATCAGACAGGAGTGCCTATGCCAGCAAACCTGTGAGAGCGAGTGTAATTCTAATCATAATAAGTTCAATACAAGTAGTATCATTAAAAAGGAGCAGAGGCACAGCATTGACTAATGCAGGTGTTATGTCTTTACCAAGGTTACTGGCAAAGCACAGTGATAAACCAGCCAAACCAGTCAATGTGACAGGATTTGTGCTAAGATCTCCTGCAGAGATCTGGAAGAACAGCTGATACCTAACACGAAGACAACTGCTGTGCTTTTCTTGTTTCTGCACATGCTCCAGCACCGGAATTTGCATGGCTGAAGAGATTAATTCAGACAGCAAGGAATTCCCCAGAAAACTGACTAATAAATGTTCAGCAGGCATTTTACTATTCAAATATTTTGTGCCACTGCAAAGGATGCTAAGGAAGTTAGCATGTTGGCGGTGTTCTCATTTATGCCACTAAAGTGAAATATCCCCAGTATCTGGTGAGGTACCATGTGACATTTACTAGTGATAAAGGGACTTGAAAAATACGTGCTGATCATCAGCACGTATTTTGCTGGACAAACAACAAAGTGACACAGGGTAGCTGGAACTGGTTTCCTGGTTCCCATTTTTATTGTATGTGCACAAACACATGTACTAAATGGCAGGGATGCTTCCTGGACTGCAAGAGCCAGGTCATGTTCTTTTTCTGCCTGGTTCAAAGCAGAGATTTTCAACTCAGATCCCCCTATCTCAAGCAGATCGGGGAAATGAACATACCTTCTACATACTAAGGAAATTCCTAAATTATTTCACACAAAAAAGCATCAGGCATTTTCTCTATTCATTTCTGCTTCATGAAACTAATTAGAACTAATTATTTTACTGCAGTATGTTAAGCTGAAGTTTAAGTTTCCTTGCCTGCAGAGTTCTGAAATTTGTCTGCAAATCCCTTCTTATTCTATTTTGATTTCTTTTTTGTTTTTGTTCAGTTTTACATTTAGAAAATTAAAATCAACTGTAAAAACTTCATGTGGATTAGATGGGTTTCCAGAATTTTATTCAGGAGCTCCTGAAAGATCTACTTGAATAACAGTATCTATTTCCCCAAAGTATATGAAAAAAACTCCCAAATAAATTTAAATTACTCCTAATTAATATATTGCAACAGATATGCTCAATAAATAAAGACTTGATTCAGCTGTCGAGCATTAACAATGTTTCTAGTCATAATTATCATCTTATAAATATCTGGTTTTTAAAAAAGAAAAAGCATTTACTTCATTTTTCCAAGACATTCACTACTGAACAACAGAGCTAGAAATCTGGGCTAGCAAGGAGAAGCATATTTAACCTTATTTGTACTCCCCTATTTCTGTATCCCCTAGACCTCTGTTTCTAGAGACCAGTTCTCAGAAGCTGCAGCTCAGCAAACATTTCATCAGGCAAAATGGGCAAGGCAGAGTGGACATGCACTGATCTGAGCTGGAAGCTGAGGGCCAGCCAGCTTTGCTCCCAAGAAACTTCTCCTCTGACTGGTTAATAACAACGGAGTTGTAAAAGGCATCGTTACACAAACCTCATCTCCAGAATTACTGCACTTGTGTGGTGCATTACTGCATGGCTCCCAGAGAACGAGGCTTGCCAAAACCGGAGTGGTTTATCTGGAAACAGGATTCACGTTTCTGTCAGCCTATAAACAAAGCATCAGTGTGACTGAGGAACAAACGGGTAGTGTGCAGTTTCTCTTTTTGAACTCAGATTCGGTTTCAAACTGTATTCTTTACTATGCTTATATATGAGTGTGTATAAACACACATATATACAACACACAGAAATACACAAAAGTAGTCCATAACATTTACAGTCACACCAAGAAAAAGTAGACCCTTACGCAGATTTCTGAAGTTATTTTGCCATTTTATCAGAAGAACATGAGTGTAATTCTATTCTCACTGCTATGTAAGAGCCTCCATTAGTCCTAATATTAGGCATCTTAATCATTTTATTGCATCTAATTTACAAAGCAAAAAATCCATTTTGCCACACTCCTCCCCCCCTTCAAAAGATGACTTTTTACCCCTTGTGATCAATTTCATGCCATTTACTTTAAACAGAGATATCAAATTGTTAAACATTTTAACCACAGTATGTCCTGGTAATTCAATCCTTTGGATTTGCTTGGGTGTCCCAAAGTGTTTAGAGTTCAAACAGCAGAAGGAAACTGCAGCGCTGGTCAGTCCCCTCTTAAATCTTCTTATGGATTTCATTTGCTGTGTGGCCTGAGAGAGGTCAAAAGGTTTTCTCACAGAAGTAGAATTTGAGAAATAATCACCTTATAGACCCACTAAATCAATCATAATTAATGCACTTGCCTAGTTCTGTCAGAGAATTGCTGCTAGAGGGCAAAATAAAGAGGCCCCTTCTAATACAATTTGAAAAGAGATCAGATCTGTCATTTCATCTAATAATTGAGCCAAATGAGAAAAGAGAAGGGTCAGAGTTCATCTGGTGACCTTATGTAAACCCAATAATACATAATTCATTTTCATTTTATGGAATTTATAAGATGCTGTAAACTGTCAGGATACAGACTCATCTGCTTCAGCTTCCAACAAAACCTTCCTGCTCATCATGCAACACACACTGAGCTGCCAAAACTTTTAAGTGGTATATTCTGGCAGAATAATCCAAAAGCCTTCAACAAGGACTGGTATTTAATTCATTCTTCCAAGCGTGTGAAGTTAATAACTGAATAAATCACTTGCTGCTCTTTCTGAATGATATAAAACCTGTAATTTATTTACTGAGTGTTACAAATACAGTTAAAACATGTTTTCATGCAAAATGGTTTCTTTTCTTTTTTATTATTGTTATAAAAGACTTTTTTTTTTTTTTGTGAACATAGAACGTAAATACATATCCCCTCAGAATGGAATACTTCATTCCATCTCAAGTCTCAACTGACCATATTCAGTAACACTTACTTCAGTTATTAACTATAAACCAAAAGTTTCTAGTAGGCAGGTTGCTCTCAGAGATGAATATTACTTGAAAATATCAGTTGCTTTTCCAGTCTGACTTAGCCTTTTTAGTTCCCATGCTGAGCTACATTCCTTACTCAATCATACTGCCACAACCAAGTTAGAGCTCTATCTAAGTAATAAAGGTGAATTGATGGTTTATGAGTTATTCCTCAGTGCTTTGTCTCCTTTAATGTCAATACAACCAACATGTAGCAGAGCATCTGGGCATTCATGACAGAATCTCCTAAGGCAAGTCTGGGCTTCTGGGGAGAAGAAATTTTTTTATTGAACCAGCCAACACATAAGGTGTGGGGGGAATCAGCAGGGATGCTTTTGGCTAATTCTTAAGTTTGAAACAGAAGCAAAAAACTTGGAAAGAATATGACAGCTGAAAATAAGTCTAAGTAGATTTGTTAATCTTAATGAAAAGTACTAAGATCCAGCACAATACTTGGCTTACTGATGTCCTTGCACCATCACAGCCAGGAAAACAGTACTGTTATGAAAATTTATAGACTACTTCCCATACTTGATTTGTTTAGAAATTTAGGGGGTTTATACTGGTTTTTATGCTGTTTGTGAAATACTCAGGATTGCAGGTAAGAAAAAAGGCTAAATAACTGCACCAACATATAGGTACTCTGGACTATACTGTCCACTACAAATCCTGCTGAACAGAAGCTTTATGGAAGATACAGCACTGTCTGCTTGATATTTCACTGGCTCAACACACTTAAGCTTCAGACTCCTGCCCTATATCGAACTGTTTTGTACAGCTGAGACTATAAAGCTACCAAAGGATAAGAGGTGATTCTCCTTGACATAATGCATTTCTGTACTAATTGTTTCCTAGATCCATTTAAAGGTTGGGTTAGAAAGTACTGAGCAGAATTCATGCCATGGTCAGAAAAAATATATAGTGCTCTGACAGGATCCCAGCTTATTCAGCCAGTGTAACTTAGAGCTGTCTTAAATTTTGATTAAGTCTGTTGGATTACCTGGCCAGTCCTTCTCAGTTGTAGCAGGCTGAAGACTGAGCCTTTTTCTTTTCGTAAAAGAAGATCTCTCCAGAGAGATCATTTTAACAGTTAAGAGAGAAAAATACTAAATACTAAACTACCATACGGTATCACGTTTCGAGTTAACTGGGTAATATATGAAACAGCTACTCAACAGCAGCACTGCACTGTCCTTCTACACTACCATGAATACATGAGTTTGAACAGCTTTACCAAGGACCATATTCTGTAATATTTACAGCGAGGAAAACGAAGGCACAGAAATAACAGGTTGTTTTACACCAACACTAAAACTGAAACCAAATCTTGTGGGTTTTGTATCATGTGCCTTACCAATAATCTTTCCCCTTGCAACTTTGACCTCATATAGCAAACCATCGAAGATACATTACTTGCTATTTAATGGCAAAAGTCAATTTGTATACACAAAACCTGCAAGACATAAGTATGTCACTCTCAAGTTACCCTTTACCTATTTACCCTTTTTTAGTTTGAAATGACAACATCCTTGTATTTGTCATATTGTTTAAATTTGACCTTTGATCCTAAGGGTCATCGCACTCCCTGAGGTCATCTGCCCATCTGATTAACACATTCCATAATTTTGGAGGTGGCCAGTTTAGTGGTCTATCCCATTAATCATGGCACTAGAAGCAGCATGAAAAAACCACTAAGGTTATCAAATCCCCACAGGAGATTAGGAAGTTAGATAAGCACGTGAAGTTTAACAAACAAAAAGTACATGGACAAACCAAAAGGCATTCAAGGCCTGAAACCTGACACAAGCAACGCAGCATGAGAAAAACAAACATCAGAAACTTTTCCTATCTCTCATTTTTCTCTTACTAGATTTTATAAAGCTCTGATATTTCCTCTTGTAGGTAACAGGCATTTTAGGTCAGAAGAGTGTGAAATTAGCACAAATTTTAATACTATCCAAACTCACACTTTGATACAGAACTAAGAATTGACTCAGATGAGAGGAGTCATTAGCATGGGATGTCACTGACAGAATAGCATCAAACAACCATCAATATAGCACAGTTATCAAGGAAACAATTATGAGTGTTGAAGCTCAGTCAACTATGAGTTAGTTTGTAAGAGGAAAAATGCATTTGTCATGATGAGCCTTTTTATATTGTCTATTAGAGAGTAAATAAAAAAAATAATAATATAAACAAAAATAAATTAGAAACAGCCTCACATAGTACAAATGAGAACAAATTTTTGGATCTAGCCACTCTGCCATCTAGAAAAGTTGCTTCAACATTTTCAACTCTTCCCTGGTCTTTCTTCATGCAGTTTTAGACAACAAGAACTGGCACTTGCTCACTGTATGTTCAGTTGCTATCAAAGTGGGATTCTGCTTGACATCTTGAACAAATGCAGTAGCTGAATTTGAAGAGAGACTGTGCAACTGTCTCACATGGTTTGCACTCTTCCTTTGCATTTCTAAATCTAATATAAAATTGAAATTTATTACTATGATGGAAATAAACATTGGATAGTACATATTCCAAACAAAATAACTGTTTCCATAGGAAAACTGCCTTTTTTTTTTTTTTACTTTACAATATGGGTTGATCTTTGTATTTTACAAAGTGTAAAATTCTATAAAAGGAATTTTAATTACTACTAATTTTTTTTAAATTGACATTCTTCTAAAAACAGAATTGGAAGATTTATTTCTCATTAATAGTTTAATAAGTGCCTTCACAATTAATAGAAAGTAAAAGTAACCATGGATAAGTCACTTGTACAACACTGCTATCTCAGCATGCAATACATAAGAACAGATTTGCTGTTCATGACATTATGCCACATCCAGTCGTACTCACTTACTAGAATTTTCAAAAAATAAAAGACAGTCAATAAGTGCAGGAAAGGGAGACTGTTGCTCACCCACAGCTGTATGTTTTGGCAATAACTCAGTGGAGCTGAAGGAGATGCAGCACAGCCAACAGTCCCCTGGCAGTTGAAACACAGCCCTTTCCCTGCACTGAGAACCTGCCCTACACCAACAAGCATCAGGCAGGACAGCAAGGCCCAGAATAATGACACCACAAACCAAAGGTAGCAGACTGAGGGGGGAGAAAAGCCAAATCAAAACAACAATTACAAAAAAATCTAACCAATCCCCAAAACTTCAAAACCCAAAGCTGGAACTATCTTTATCTCTCTGCTGCTACTTAGCACAACTGTATTTCCCACCTCTTAATCCATTCTGACTGAATGCTAATGAGCACAAGGTTTACATTAACAAACAAGGATACTTAAAACGTGTGTCCTCAGTTTTGAATGTAAAACCATTTGCGTTAGAAAAACACAACTGGTGTGTGAAAATAGGAATTAATCAGATCAGATGGAAGTTCAACAGGAATAATTTCCATCTACTTTCTTTATCATCTCAATTTACTGTTTTCAAAATGTGTTGGCACACTGACCAGAGCTTGTATGAAACACATCCCCCATCTGTGGCTAAACATTTAATTGAAGTTTACAAAGAGGTTTAAGATCTGGGTCACCTGACAGACAGAAGAGATAGAAACCACTGTAGATATAAGCAACAGCAAATAGTTCCATTTCTCTTATAAGATTAGGAGGAGATTTAAGCTGCTTGAAAGCATGCTTGCAAACTTTATCTGACATGGGAGGAGGGGGCAGTTACAAGCAGGATTCTTTAGAGGATCCCAGTATTCTTCAGCCTGGTCTGAAATACCTTCTTTGCTCCCCCCCCACATCTAACAAAGTCAGCTATGACTGAGTTCCAAAAGACACTTTCTTTTTGCAACTTGCAAATGAGTGTAAGAGCGGAACTGAAACCAGGCTACTCATAACTTCTCTGTCCGTCCAACTGCAGATCACAGCAACAAATCACAGAATCAGAGACTAGCAGGAAATAAGCAGGATCTACTCTGTGCCTTAGGTGAAAGGCAACAAACACTATGAAGAGCCTTTCTTTTCCATCTCCTCAAGCAGGTAAGAGAAAGACCCAGTCCAGTCCTCCTTGAACATCTGTGTGCACTGAAAATCTTTCGCTGGACAGACATTTGTGGGATCAGACAAATGATCACTGCAGACGTGACTGCCAGGATTTCAAGTAGCTCACTTTATTCTTGGTATGCCTTCTGTGCTGTTTTCCAATAACTCATATAGAATTTCCAAGTTCTGTCCTCCAAATCCCAGTGAAAAGGCACAAACCACTTCTCACAGTCAGAGATGCACAAATTTCTTGGAGTTTTATACATGATATATAGAATCATTATACTACCTTTAAGCACTTTGGTCATGTTTCAAAGTATAAAATCTACTGGACTAACAAATTTATAGTTTTCTGTGCTTCAGAGAAGTCCATTGTTATGACTGTTCTAAACAAAACGCATGAATTAAAAAAATAATCATGATTTGGACACTTCAGTAAATTAAGGCACTCGTTTCCTTGACTTTGGTCTAAAGATGTTGTTCAGATGAATAGGACACACCAGTTGAGAAAAGCAAACCAACCCTTGCAGAGTTAGTACTGAAGCAATTATGGAACTAGCACTCCAGATACCAAACAGCACCTCCAATATGTGAGTCACAGCTAAGGACAGGCAGCACAGAGTATTTCAAACAAACAGGCATAATGGGTTCCAGGGGAGGAAGGGCGATGTCGGATGGGAAGGGCACCTAAACATTATGTGGAGAAACAAAAAACACGCAAACCCTTGGAGTACAGGTTTCACATGGTGGGGTATCTGCACTCACCTTCCCAAATTCCAAATTTCATACAAGCGGCAAAAGTTTCACATTAGGTGACAGAAGCTAATCAATCATTTAGGCACATACTTGTCTTTTAAGACAGTGAGATCCAGGCATTTGAGGCTTTATCTCCACTAGTATATATTTTTTTCCTGATTTTTCAAGAAAAAGAGAAAATCAATTCTCTGCCTTTGACAATTTACTCTCAATGAAGTTTTCCTACTTGTGACCCTGAAGCTAAGAAGAATTTGAACTGTACTTTCCTAGTTTAACACAGAGTATGGAACATCCCTGTTTCCAGCCCGTCAGATTATGTTACAAATAGTGAGAAGGCACACAAGGCCACAGAAGGAAGGCTGTGATAGTCCTCAAAATTTATTTTTCCTGTTATTCTACTCAACACTGTCAAAGAGGCTTCTGAGAAACGAGGCTGCTACACAGAGATGCAGTTCCTGAGTCCCACAGACAAGGAGGAATTTCAAAGCTCCATGTAAATGCTACAAAATACTTTCTTTGTATTTGGATTCATTTTGCATTAGCTGTAAAACACTGTCCTGCTACTCTTAAGCCTCTTTTACCAGTTCCCTTTTTACTGCTACTTAAATATTTTTGACTGATTCTCTGCAAACCTGGAACATTACAGACTCCTTAATGTTATCTACTTAGGTTCTAGTGAGACATTACTTTGTCTGGTTTAATTGATTTGGACTTCAAATCATTTTAGATCAGTATCATCTTAAAGTCCACCCACAAGCCCAGCTCTACATAAAATGCACAAGTTAAGAATTAATATGAAATATGTGTGGTCGTAAGTTGATTAGTCCCAACATTTTTCTTGATATGGAGGGAACAAAGTGAACTAAGCATGGCTTTTCCACAGGTGAAGTGAAGCTCTACAGTGGAGGTGGTATGAACAAATGGGTAAGTTAAGATTTGCACTCAGAATCATTGGAGCATATTGGTTCAGATTCTTTTTGTTTTCCTGTGTTTTAAGTAGTTTGTTTTTTTTTTTTAATTACTGTCCTCCATATAACATTCAAGCACAATACCACTATTGCTCTCTACTTACATGGTAGCCATGTCTACCTCATCCCTGAGTACCTGGCAGTTTTTAGGTGTTTATATCTTTACAACAGTGAGACAGCGAAGCGACACAGTCATTCTGTTGGTGCGGGAACTGGAGAACAAGTGCTGAAATCATTCAGAGAACCCAGCTAATAAAATTTAGGGTCTCCAGTTCCTAGGTCCCAACTGTCTGCCTAGGAAGAGAATCCAGAACCATGGCAGATATTATGGCATTGTACAAGGAGAGGATCTATTTTTAAAACTCACACTGTAGAAGTCTCAGCAAAACTTTTTTGGATGCGTTTCTCTTCGACAAGCACTAGATACTAACATTCACTCCTGAAATCTATTGACTTTCTTCCAAGATCTGAGCACATATTCCTCCCCTTGATTTGTATTGCTCTGAAAGCACAGTTACAGCAGCAGAGTTTGTGGAAGAAGAAACAGAATTGAAGCTTCAAATACTTACATCCTGAGCCAAACTGACAGTCGTATTAATTCTCATCTCTATATTCTCAGACTTATAGTTAAATTAAAAAGATTACCCCACTAATCTCCACATAACTATTAAATTTGTCTTTGTAAAAACACAGTTGACAAATTTATTTTTCTCCTTCATACATTAGGTAGGCTGCCTGAACTTTCTGTTCTTGTCCAAAGGTGGGATAAGGCAATTTAAACAAAAATATCATGTCAGAAGTTTAGAACTATACTTCTGTAATATCTTAAAACAACTGGCAATTTTTCTGTCTTTCCCATTCTGAAGAGATGCTCATATTTAACAAAGCAAATAGAGAATTATGATTGTTATCTAAAGTAGGGGCACAATTAAGGAAAATGAGATTTGTTTATGGAACAACACTGGCTTGGGTTTTTTTCTTAGTTACTAATCATGAATTTAATTTTTAATGGAAAAGCATTGCTAGCACAATTAGCACTCAATTTACATGAGCATCCATAGACCCAATTAATTAAATTTTATTGATGCCTAGTTGCTCTTTAAAATGCTTTCCAAATGCCTTCAAATTGATTTTAAATGGTTGATAGTGAAAGTCAGTATGTTCCTGGTAGTAACCCTACTGATTTTTACATATAGACCTTCCATACTGTAAGTACTCATTACTTTCAACTTTGTGTCTGAGAATGTGTTCACTGCTGTGTAACACAGCATTTGGAAAAAAAGTTATGCAACGAAATGCAAAATATCAAAATTAGAGTGTGTTCTTAAAAATATTTGTCTTCTGGTATTCATGAACAGAATATGCCAGTAATGTCTGAAAAATGCTCCAGAAGAACACAAAACAGCATTTGACAGTCTGATTAGTGACGGGGGGTTTGCCTCAGACACAATATTGCTAAATAATCCAGGAAAAAAGTTACTGAATCAGCTACAGCTAGTCAAAGTTTTCATTTGGGAACACTTTCAGTGTGTGATGCTGACTTTTCTATCTCCTGTTCTTAAGTGATGTGATATGTATGGTTTTTTTAATCACACTGTAACAAATGTGCTTGAGTCATTGCCGTGTTATACCAGCTAAGGATTTAACAAATTTATCCTTGTGACAAGCCTTCCAGAAAGAAACTAGCTATTGCTTCTGGTTTACACTTGGGGAACTGAACCACAGAATTAAGAAACTGATTTTGGATCTTTTGAGCACAGTAGGAACTTGCGGCTGATTTCAGCACTTTCCTCAAGTCACAGAGTAGGTCCCAACAGTCACTGCTTAAATCTAAGTCCTTACTTGTTGCTCTTTTTAAAATGAATTGTATCAACTTTCTCTGTATACTTTAGCTCATTTTTCGTATTTTACGATTATTTCGGTTAATGTGCCCTTCATTCTCTGGGTGGTGGAAAGTTTCTGCTTTATTTTCTAGCTGGGAGGGCTGTGCATTTCTGTCATACATCATTATGACAAGACCCAATAGCTGTAAAACCTTCTCTTCCAGCTCTGTGGGAAGCTGATTTTCATGACATCCTTTACCCTCTGAGTAAGGACCTGCTTAACCTTGTTGTAACCTTGATGTTTCTTATCTAGATCGTACCTAATGTGAAATGCTCCCTCAGCTACAATATGAAAAAATAACTGTCTACTCATCTCATAAATATGTTTTTAGCAATTACAGTTATTACAAATGTTTCTAACATATACTGAGTTTCATTGGATTATGAATTAGTCTGAAAGTCTAGCTTTTAGTCAGACCTCATAATTAGCCTTTATTTATATGGTTTATGTATTTTTAAAAAGATGGAAAATTATATGAATGTGCATTCATATATATTATTAATTTAATATTGCCAAGAGAAAATTTAAATGTTATAAAATTAAATTCATAGTTTAATGAATATTTTTTTTTCTAAATTGAGTATAACATTAAAGCTTTTAACAAATACTATCTAGAGGATTATACACTATGATTTTTCATTCACTTAACATTGTGATTTAAACAATATTAACCATCATATCATTTCATGTTAACAGAAAGACAATCAAGATGAAATCTTAATTACTAAAGAACTGTCAAGAGACATTAACAATTTAATACTGAATTTTATAAAAGTAATGATTGTCCTATTACATATGCTGTAATTTCCCTTTCCTGACTGCTCTAATAGTTTCCTCACTCATTAAATACTTATTTTCTCACTACCTGCCAGCAGTTTCATAGGTGGCCTCATTTAGAAAAACTGAAAGAATATGAAAGAAGATAATATGAAGGAAAAATTACAGTTGAAAAGAATTACAAATGTAAAATATAAATCCAAGTTACTTTGTGAAATAGAGTACATATACATAGCACAGCTGCATTTGGGAAATGTTTAAAGGAAGATAATGAATAAAGAAAAAAGTGATTCTTGCATACATATAAAAGACAAATCATAATTAAAAACTTTCAGATTGAACCAACATTATACAGCTGTTACTCTAGCTAATGCTTTTCTTCCAAGAAATATGCTAACATTTGTGTGCCCATTTGATCTGTTCCTTGGGACAAAAAAAATTCAACATTGACTTGCCACAACAATGGGAATATAAAATCTAGAAAAGATGCAATGAAGTACGAGTTTTCATATCAAAAGCTTGTATCAAGATAAAATCGATCAGTTAGACAATTTACTGGTTTCCAGGTTTGTTTCATAAGCTACTGAAAGGCTGAAATAATTCCCCCAGTGTCACACACCTAAGTTGTTCCACAGTGTCACATATGAATTCCTGGTAGAACCAGAAGTCTGAATCCTTTCATTAGCAGCTACTTGGTAGTGGAAAGTGTTCATTCTTTAAAATAAGATATTAATTTCAGCTTTAATTTCTCAATAATTTCCTTAAGAAAACTATTTTTTTTCCCCTAAGGGAAAATCTGAACATTCTTGCCTTCTCAGACCAAACAAAATTTTAATCAAGGAAGATTTCTCAGCATGCCCTGAAGTCTAGTCAGATGCAAACAGCTTCCAAACCAGTGAGGACTACCCAGGATAATCACATACATTTGGAGGCATACCTTTGAATAATTATCTTATTCGACTCAGAACAGAGACATGAATGTGTTTACCCTGCAAATCCAGTGAGTGATGGAACAGAGAATGCACATCCATGAGACTGAAAGGTTTCACTTCATCCCAACAAAATCAGTAGCATTGTTTTAAACTTCTGTTTCATGAAACAGTCAAAAGAAGCCCATGGCAATGTAAGTTTTAATTTTTATATTTTTTAAAAAGAAAACTGATAGAAAAATATTTATTGAATCCTTATTAGCAAAAAAAATTAAAAGGTCACTGGATTAAAAATCTCTAAACTTTAGTTCAGAATCAGTCACCTTAAAGATCTTTTTTGTGGGCTAGTGATCAGGTAACTGCTCTTAGAAATGCATTTGCTAAGGTTGAGTTTATTTCTTAACCACTCTTACAGTGCAGGAGGTAAACTGTAAATCAGCATGCTCACAGCTGACACCAGCCAAATAAACCATGGATGTGTGAACTGTACAGGAATGTCACACACAGGACCGAGTTCTGGATACCTGGGGAAGCTGAATTGGCAGATTTCATTTCCACAAGAGATTACAGTAGAGACTGGGTAACAGAAAACGTATCAGAGATGCCGAAAAAGCCCCGGACATAATGCTGTAAGTATGTCCAAGAGTAACCTAAAGCTGAAAGACCTGCTTGGAATTCATATGGTGTAAGCTGAGAATGTAAGATCTGGGTCATCAGATAATCATCAAGGTAGAATCTAACTGGCTTTTAGGGTTTAGGAAAGATTTTCCCTTTTTCCATATGGAGATTATGCCACTGTCATGATGTAAGAGGGCTTGTGCATTTCATTCACCTACTTCTGAAGCCTCTGGTCAGACAGAAGATAATGGATCAGAAATACACCAGGTTTAATTTAGCACACTGGATAAGCGCTCTAAAAGTTCTGCAGACTTGTCAACAAACACCCTCCACAGATGCTATATTCTGTTATCTTTAATCTGCACAGACCTTTTATATTGACATTTTAAGTAAGTACCAATGTCAGCAGAAATGAGAACAGATTCGAGGGCTTTAATCAAGCTGGAGCCACTCATCGGTTGCAGACCACATCAGTTGGTTTCTGCCTTAAGCAGAGCTGCCAGTACACAGTTAATCTCCATTTCTCAGCTACTTCCAGGGCTCATGGTGCCCACCTCTTCTCCTCCTAACTGCTGATTGAACCTGAATGAAGTATTTAGCTGTAATCCAACAAATGTATCTGAAAAGGTGGCATACTTTTTTCAGCAAGCCCCAGGCTCCTTACACAAACAGTTGCAGAACACAGTTAAAGCTCTTCAAACAACTACTGAGCGCTCAAGTCTTATACAGCATGCTGGTGAAAATCCCAGCCTGCGATGGTCTGATGGTTTAAGCAGACAGGATCAGTTTTGATGGTATTATGATTACATGATGTGGGCCAGCACACAGGGTAATGTGGAACTGCCTAGCTGTTGTCAATCACTCTCAAATTCCTAATTCTTTTAAAACATGAATTTCTGGCACTTAACTTCGATCCCAAAATCATAAGAGCCCATACAATGAATTTGTGAAGTGTTTCAGCATTTAGCACTGCACTGTAAACAATCTGCTACACAGCACATTCAATACGAATGAAAATGTTTTTGTTCATGGATTTTCCTGTTTAGAAAAATTTACCTTTAAATTGGAACTTATGGGTATTTCAGTTCCAAGCCAACAGAGCAATATTAACATTCTCACAGGGGTGTGTGAGTAAAAGTAATCACTAATAATAACACGGAGAGAATATCAGTAACTGTCATTCAAGAAAGTTCTTGCCCTTCCCCCTTGCATCCAGATTTAAATACATCATCCTCTTTAAAGCAGGATTTAAAACCCATCAACACATCTTTCACCTTAAAGACAGGCCTGTGCTGCATGGTAGGATTGTATCTTCCACTCCTTAATACTGCAGCAGTTTCACAACTCCTGGTGATTGGCAACAAGAAAGTTTAAGGATGTTCTCTCATCTCACTGTACAAGAATTGAATTAACACAGCATAATAAGCTCTACGTGCAAACTTACCTTTCTCAAATATTCACAAGAAATATACTCAAAATCAAAGTGTTCACAAGATCCTAGTCCGATTTTATACCCTCCCCTTCATTTTGAAACATCTTGCTTTATTCAAGATGTATGGTCCCTTTCACCTTCAAATTGGGGAAAATATGGTAGGAAAAGTAGAACAATGCAGTTTTGCAAACAGTGGCATTTTATCTGATAATGAGCTGAAACAGAAACAGCCCACTGCATAGTAAATTCAGTCTTGACTGAGAAAATCTGGGTTTAGGTTTTTAGACTCCATTATTATCCGTCTGTTGCACTCAGTTATCATTAACTTAGTGTTTGTCAGGATCCATTAAGGCCAATTAGCATGTCAACAAGTACAGATAATACAGTTAAATATCCATCTAAAGCCCCTTCATACATGGTATTATTGAGCATGTGCCGAAGCCAGCAGCAGAGACAGGCATGTGTACCGTGTGTACCTCCACAGAGGTACATGCTTTATTAATACTGACCTGCAAGTGACATTTATACACGACAGTATCTGAAATTTGGATTATCAATCACTGGAGTAATTCTGAGTTTATGTGGAGACTTATGAAGACAAACGACACAATATAAAACCTTGGATGACAAGAAATAAGTGCTTCAGTGTTGTTTAGACCATAATATTGAAGGATGTAAGCCAGCTGAAGCATGGTGAATTAATTAATACCTTTGATTAGGAGGCCAATATGGATGGGAAGAAGCAAGGGAGTACCTTTAGAAACTGAGGTTATAAAAAAGGCCTCAAACCAGCAAGAACTAACCAAAAGATACTCCCCCCCAACCACCAAAACACTCTGCCAAGCCCCCCCACTTCACAAGACTGGGAAATTTCAGGTCACAGAGAAGTGCATAAAGCACCACTTTCGACAATATCTTTGGAATCCAGCTGAGTGATCCACTAAACTCATCCACAAACATGCAACAATACAGTTTACGGTACCAGTACAAACTTAACCAAGATGACAGCTGTTTCTTTTGGATGACTTCCAGACAAATGAATTAACACTTTGCTTAGCAGGAACGCATTCTATTTAAATTTTCTTTAAACACCTCATATCAATGACATACCTCCGGTTTTCTTATTTAAAAGCAGTACAGTATATCAACTAAATTTTGAGTATTTGAATGGATCACTACAATTCCAGCTGTGCTTTTTTTTTAATTTATAAAGAAACGTGTTTCAGCAGTTTCAAAAATTCTGTTGTAATGTATTCTCACATTTCCTCGGATCCATGTGGAAAGCATCACTCCCTTTCCAAAATAAAGACTGAAACTTGTTATATCAAACATTCTCCAGTAACAGCTCTCCAATTAAACAATGAAATACGCTATTCTATTAAAGAATTACAGATATCCTTTTAAAGAAATACACCCTAATTCAGTCAAAACTTCCAATGTTTTGTGAAGTCAAAGCAAACCTCACAAATATCCCTGGTCTCACAGAATCCTACCTGGTCTAATATTCTTATATTGCTGATAAGTACAAGATTAATCAAGACTCCAGAAACAAAAGAAGTAAAGGAAGTAAAATGAAAAAAACAGAAGTAAACCCAACTAAAACTTTGTAATGTATATTCAACCTTTTTCTTTTTATTTTTTAGTACTATTGCAGCAAATCAAGATTATAAGAGAAATTATACTGGCTAATCAAAATTATTAGAAACATCTCTCCAACTTCTAAATGAAATGAAAATTTCAGTTTGATGTAAGTACACAACTGTCTCATGGTCAGCGTAATGTATTGAAGATCACCACTACAACACAAATCCCTTGCATGGTCCAGTCTAACGTAACACCCATCACATTTTCCTGAGGGCAGTTTCTCTCTGGCTGCCTCCAAAACACAGCACGACAGCCTGGAGCTGGTTCCCTGCAACAGTCACTGCCCCTGTTTGCACGAGCTCAGCTGGCCCAGGCTGGGTATTTCGCAGCTCCTGCAGCAGTGAGCCTTCACAGGACGTTATGGCTCTTCAGATAAACTGAAATATGCAGAGCTGGTACCAAGAAGGCCTTGAAGATTAATGAAATCTCTGAAGGGCTTCCATTTTGTTTCAGTCTTGTTTTTCTCTTCATCTTATTCCCAACTTGGACTACAATTAAAAGCGGAAGAAAGAGAAAAGGTAACAAAATCCCCGTGACTGCTTTCCCTGGATATGCTGGACCTCAAATGCTTCAAACTTTATAGGTCATGTTTCTACAGACCATGTGGAGGATGACATACATCAGTTGCAAATCTCAAAACTTTTCCACAGTTCTGATCAATTTTGATATTTGCTCTTATTTTTTTCAAGGGCAATTTCTAACTGAATCAAATAACCCACCCATACAGATTTTATTTCTATGTAGGAAAAAAATATGCCAAGGGCAGGAAGAAAACATTCAAGTATGCACTTGAATACTTAGAATTTTTACTATATGGGCTGAAAGGTTGTCAGAATGATAACATTTGGTATTTATACCCAAACCTGGATCCAATTTTATCCATGATACAGGAAACACAGAGACTACAAATCTTCCATTTTCCAGATCAAGATGGACACTTGAGAACAAGTACTACAGAAAATTATAAGACTATGCCTAAAGTAGGAAACTGTGTTTTAATTCAGCCTAAATTTATCTAACAAAAAAGAAAGTCACTTATGACACGAAAGGACCAGCAAGACTTACAAGGGGAAAAATTATTTAGAGTCTCCCAAAAAGTATCACTACAAAAGCAATAACCCCGGGTCACACCTGTGGTACAGCACTCACTTTTTTTTTTTTCCTTAAAAGCATTTGTCTCCCTTTTTATTTATTTTTTTTAATGGGGACTTCAGAGGCAGTTGTTAAACTAAAAACATCCCTTCAGGTTTAGGATGAAACTAAAAATCAAAATCTTCCTCACTGTAGGGCAATATTACATTTCCACTCTTGTAGGCTTATTTCATAAAAATGTCAGCTATTAAGTTAACATTATTTAAAGGGCTTTAGTTTGTAGTTACTGAATGCAACCTAAGCTATATCCATAAAGGTCTGACATTGATCCCTGGTTGTATAAAACATGATACAGAGAGGCACTAAATAAATAATCTGTATACTGCTTCCAAAGCATCTCTATTTATCACTGCATTAATGATAAGGATCTGATTTAAAGTGAACCCTAGCAAGGGTCAAATCCGAGCACAAGCTGTAATATGATCTGCAAGAGTGCTGATAACCTGAAACAATATGAAGAAATTCTGTCAGATCAATAAAACAAACCAGTTGTCCATTAAACAGCTCAGAAAGAGGCCAACAAACCAAATATGGACTGAAGCATAAGTATTTTTTCCTTTTTTAAAAAAACTTATTTTATTTTAAAGTAGCACAGAAAAGCTGCACCTGAAGATCAAGACAGTCTGAGGCTAAGGAAACAACACTGGAGAGAATAGCAAAGACTGGTCTTTACAAAAAATATACAGCCACTCATGAGAAAGTTTAGATGTGCCCTTCCAACTCTCAGAGGCCTCAAGAAATACCATCAAACAGCCAAAGGCAATTGTTTTCAAGGCATCACCAAGTGTCTGACGTGCACATTTTAGAATACTAAAGAAAACTCTATTTTTTATTTTTTTAAAATATATTGATTTTAAATATATTAATTCTTTTAAATATTAACATGTAAATAAAGCTATTTCATAACTTACTGAAGAAAAATCTCATCAATTCATTTTAAAAACCCAAACCATTCACAGTCTTAAGAAAAAAACACAGAAAAACTGTATTTGACCAGTGTCTGCCATAAATATGTGAAAGGAATACAAAATGTAAGTTTGAAGCTACACACCAACATGGAATGTCTGCCCAGGGTTCTCATGCCTTGGGGCTTTGTGCAGTTTGCTTTCTACTGTCATTTGGATTATCAGCCAAAGCAATGACCAGCTCAGGACTGAAATTCAGAAAATTCCCATTCCGTGTCCATTCTGCTGTCCCAAAACTTCGTTAGACTTAAGAATGTGAAACTAAACAGAGCTATTCTGATCTTTTTGCTCGTTTATGCTTTCTGTTGTTTGCATTTCAGTAAATAAGCAACATCCCACCACTTCAGGCACGGTTTGAACAAACAAGTGCTCTTTGGTCTGAGGACCACACAGAAGATATGTCAAGAAAGGAAACCAAAGCACTGATAATTTATACAGACCTTGTGCCCATCTCAAAATTTAGAAAGGTTCCCAACTGGTGGTTAATAGCTTTCCCTGATGTTAGAACTACTTTTTATAGCTGATTTAAATGATGATTAGTTTAAACAAGTAATCTATTTTTGATATATATATATATATATGCAAGACAAAGTGTTAAAAATTAACAATAGACAACTCTTACTTGCACTGCATAGTCTTGGACAAGTTGAGACCACAATTTCAAAGAAGAAAGAACAGTAGCTACAGCAGGAAAAAATAGAAGAAAAAAATTTGCATGAGGGGCTCTGCATAAGGCTTTATCCTACTGGACACTGTATTGTGTTTAGGTAGGTGCAGAAAACATTTTCAAACTTTCTGTCTCATCTATTTTGCTTTGAGTGAGGTTCCTTTCCCCTTCAGTTCTACACAGCTCTACACAAATAACATATTTTAATTTTCCTGAAAGATCATGGAGAAAGGCTACAAATACATAAGAATATGTATTTGCTAAGCAAAAGTGAACTTTTGCCCCTCTACCTACCTTCACCACTAAGAATGAAAACAATAATTAGTACAATAAGTTATGAAAAGCAGTTTTTGAAAAGCTGAACGAAGAAATTCCACTCTGGGTTCCAAGATTTATGTTGGTCAGCTTCAGCTATCATACACAGAAAATTATATTTTATCAAGGCAGCAGGAGTAGAAACAGCATCTTTATGCTGTATTGCCATGACCCAGACAAACTCCACTGAGAAAAACATGTAGGTGGATTATTTAATCATGTGGTTTGGCACTTAAGCTTCAATTAGTTTCAGAATATTTATAATAGCTAAATAAATTCATTTAGGACCTACATAGTTACTGAGTAATCAGAATGTGCTAATAAGTGAACAGCCAACTAGAACTCTGTCTAATTAGATCCTCTACCCAAAAGCATGGGAGTGAACACCAGGGTTCTACTATACTACCCAAAGTTCTTGGTAAATAGAAAAAATCAGTCACAGAAACGTGAAAAAGAGATTCAAATGAATATAAGAAGGACATGTGCAAGTTAGTCTCATAAATCTGATCTCTGCCATAATTAATAAAATACAGTTTCAATTCACATTGAATTCTAATTAATTTTCCAAAAAGTCCCTCTAGCTTTTTCAACCAGGGGATGCGGGCCAGGTATACTGCCCAATTAAGATCCATGACAGTGGAATCCAGTTACTATGGAACTGGGTTTTCTCAGGTCTGTGTGTCTAACAGAATGTTTTCCTTTTTATAACAATGTACATTGTAAATGTAAGAGTCAAACAGTCAAATATGACAGCTTCTTAGCAACAAGTTTTCTGGTGAGAGAGGAGTTAAGTTTGGCCCTGCTGCTTCATTATTCAGGTGCCAAACAATTCACTCCATTCAAAAGAGATTAAAAAAATGAGGGATTGTGTTATTGGAGCAGACAATTCTCTGTTTGCACCATAAAACATACCAGGAAATTTTACATTCGGGTTCTGCCCAGATTTACACCCTCAGAAATGTGATTTCGGAAAAACACGGTGTGTGAATGTTCCAGGCACATATAACTTTTATGAAACCTGTATTCTGGTGCCTGGACTTGGGTGAGACAGCTCCTGTGTGTGACTGGGGCAATGACAAAACGAAGCTTTTTCTCCAAAGTCACTATTAACTACCCTTCTGTTCTGCCCACTCCCCATTTATCTTAAGTAAAACCACGTTAACAAGATGATTATATACCTATTTAAAGGAATAAAATTATTTATTGCCTGAAACTCCATTAGAACTGCCTGCTCAGGACTCTGACAAGCTCTGCAGGTCCACACATTAAGTTGTGAGCAACAGCTTCACAAACATCTGGTTTTCCAAGCTTTGTCCAATCACATCTCTTACAGAACTGTGTGTAGTTCATTTTATTTCTACGAAACAGGAATAATTTCACTAAAATATACATTTTAAAGTAAATTTAATGAAAAAACAGTTTTCATTTTAAAAACCTGAGAGAGTATTAGAAATAGAGCATTGTTAAATGCAATGACAAAAATCATTATTTGTACATTATTCATGATCTTTGGGGCATGAGGGTTTTTTGCTTTTTAAAAGACTCTGCAGCTCTAGGCAACTATATAGTTGTAATTTTACAAATTGCTTTTATTATGTATTTAGGCAGAACACACTGAAAATTCTTGATAGCTTAGGAAGCCAAAATATTGCACATTATAGGCCAATTATGTGATCACTCCTGAACTACTAAATATTATTACAAAATCTGAAACAATCAAGGGTACAATATGTTAGTGCTTAGCACATGAGGAATACCTTCACTAAATTAAAAGATTTATCCACGATTTGAAAGTTGGGAGCCTGCTGGAGGGTAATATACAATTATAGAGGCAATTATACTAATACAATATACTTGAGATCCTCTCTGCCTCCATGCCTTGGTACTGGCACTGCCCTGTGTGCACATGCAGCTGCAGCCCCTGGAACATGAGGTGTCTGATACACCCCAGCAAAGCACTGCCAGGAGAGGGCCAGGCAGAGCCTTCTCCCTGCGCTGACACTGTCCTTTATTTCATATCTGCTCTCCCTGGCAAGCATCTCTGTGAGAATCTAAGGAGGACAACCTCTAAAACTTCAGGCATTTCTTGCAGTTATTGTAGGTAAAGTTAGGCTCCTTTTTCTCCATCAGCTGACCTTCCATCCACACATCCTAAAGAACACTGTGTCCTGTGTTCTTTGCTGCATATACAGCCCTGGTTTTCCCTACAGATTATCACACTCCTTCAAAACCACATTTAGGTGTTTTTGATCTATGTCTGGTATTTATGTAACCAGATCTACAGCTGGCAGCAAAACCTCTGCCTGCAGATGGATTTTAGGAGTATGCCACACTTCAGAGCACTCACCTTGCCCACTGAGTGAGGTGCCTTGAATTGCCCAATACTTTTATAAATGTTCATTGGATCAAACTAAATTTTCTCAGTAACAGAAGAAAAAATATTTCAGGTCAAGTGAAACATTTAATTTTGAGATACTTATAAAGGAAACAAGGGATATGGCAAGCTGCCTCCACAACAAAAAAGAAAGTTGTCATCTTTCCTCATTTCTCTTTCCCCTCTCCCTTGGACTACACATGCCTAAATCCCTCACTTCCTGGGAATGCCCTAATTATCTGCTTGCAGTGTCTAGCTCCACCTCTTGCAGACTTTGCTGCCTGCTCCAGTAAATGTTTATTCTGATTAAGCAGAAGAGGGTCCCAGATCTCCAGGCTAAGGCAACCCCTTGGAGGCAAAAGGTACAGGTTCAACAAAAGCAATGAGAATTTTCAATTCTTTTAAGGTAGTGCAACACACACACGCTAATAGGAAATAGGAATTATGGAAGATTAATTTTGGACAACTAAATCTATGTTTTTTCAGTGTCTGTAACATTCAAACAAGTTCCAACAGCTCTGTCACTAAGCCAGTTGAACTCTGCATCTCTCAAAAAGGCTGCATACCATTCTTGTTTTACTGCTGCAATACTTGTGGTAAAAAGGAATTTAAATAATTAACCACGTAAAATAAATGTTGAATAATTTTATCAAAGAGAACAGAGACTTGTTTTCTACACAGCCACAAATATGACCTGCTGACATTTACCAAAAAGCTACTTTGTATTTTCTGCACTGACAAGAAATCCCATGTGTTCATACTGTGTCACACTACAAAAGTAAGTCAGCCATGGATTAACTTCCATATGTTCTTTTAATTGATTTAACAAATATAGATAAGATAAAGATACTTATGTGGTATTGTAAAGAGCACAGACTAAGACCTGGTCACCTTCTGCGCCTTCCCAAGACAGACCTTTGTGGGCATTTCTTGTGAAAGGAGCCAACTTGACAGCACATATGCAGGAATTTAAGAAAGACGATACACAGGAGAGAGGATTTGCAGTCTTAGTTCTTTAATAAAATTAGTACCACAAACTTAAAACTTTCAAAATACTTCCATAATCGCTTTCTTTACAGTTGAAAATAATACTAACGGTATGATTCCAAGACTAATTGCTATGATTTCACTTCTATGGGGATTCATAGTCCATTATAATCTCTCACAGAACACAACCTTTAAAGCAGAAATCAGCTTTCTAGACACCCTGGAGAACTAGAAACCTTTAAAAGAATATTTTACTGTCCTTTTGCAGACACGATCCCTCCCAGCCTGACTAGTTTTCAGATTCAGTCTCAGAATGGATGCAGGGGTTTGTTTCTCCTTGGTCACACCACATTACATGCTGAGACAGTGACGATCTGTGGGAATTTAGTAACCCGTTCAGAATTCTACATTTTATAAGAGAGAAAATGTCAGATGTGGTCAGCCTCCTACCCTTTTATGGCTGACTTTTATTATTCATTCCTGCCTCTTACTGCCTACACCTCCTGAGCAAATGTTCAAAATTCTATTCAAATTGCAGAAGCCTACTTCCTCTGCAGAGAATAATAGATTCAAAGGAGGACAAGTGTTGTTTATTAGCAATTATCATGAAAGTCCTTCCTGTAATTAACCTCAGCTTCATGGACACTACTATTTGCACTTCAGCTATCTCATAAACAGTGGCTACATTTCCATTATTGTTAGGGAAGATGAGTCATTGCAGAAGAATGCTTATCTTAAGTCAGTTTTAACTAGCTTTTGTCTGCCTGAGATATTAGTCACTGGTACCTACAAGATCACAAGGAAGTCTGGATTTGGGCTTCTTTTTTAAAAGCCCCTCTTCCCCTTCATATATTTAGAATTCGTCAGTAACAGCATCAGGGCCGAGAAGTACATAAAATGTTCTTTTGAATTAAATGTACACTTTGCCTGTATGATCACTGAATCATAACCAAGAAGAATTCCAGATTCAGCCCAGCTAATGGGAGGTCTAAGACACTGAAAAACTCAACATTTGCTCTGTAGGCCATAAAGAGACAATGGTGAAGGATTTGTTTTAACATTTTTCAAGCTCTCAAAGAGAGCTGACCTACAAATCAGTGATGTATGCCTTTGGCCTGACGGACAAAACTCCCAAACAACCCCCCACTTTATTCACAAGACACAATCAAATATGAGAATACCACGACGATGCACATTCCTAGATTTTTGTTTTGTGCCACCCTTTTCATTTATAATTGAACTGTCTCAACACTAGGAGATGTTAATAAAATCCCTTATCACACACAGAACCTAAATGTATATCTCAGTTCCTTGAAACTAAAAAGGCTAAAAAACCAATCGCTTCTCATTACCTAAAAATACACGCAGGCAGAATTTCTGTACCTCAGAACTACTTGCAGGTATTCAGGAAAAGACTTGGGCCCTTCTGAAGGGCATTCAAGAACATCTTTAAATGTTTTACATAAACAGAAGGAGTAGACAGTAAAGTTAAAGCTTTACTAGTAATACAGTATTAAACAGCATAGTTGTAATTCTTGCAATCTGACTGTATCCTAAATTAAAATCTAATTCAGTGGGCATAGCATTTACTTTCACTGCTTATTTAGCTACCACGCTACCAAGCAGAACTCCTGGAAAAATAAAAACATTAATTAAGACTACCTGGCACTCGAAATTCTCCCCATACTCACTGTTTTGCGTAATTTCATTTCACATTCTCAAGTGCTAATTCCAGAGAGCTACATCAAAGCCTGCAGAAATTTATGTAAACTGTGAGGCCAGAGATGAGAATATTCCTTTATTTTAGATGCAAGTTTACTGGGCATTTGACATTTTACTGTTATTTTCCTCTTGTGGGAGATGCTGGGTAACATAGCAAGTCAGAAGAGCAGACTTGGAGCACCGCATGCAAAAGCATCTACATTTGTACATCCGTTTCACTGCAATGGTAAGTTTTAGGAAAAAAACCACATTTTTTTCTTTTTCTTTAAGCATTTTTTGATGCTGTTGATACAGATTATGTTTGACCCAAATAAGAACGAATGCAATTCTCTTAACGAGGTATTTTTCAATGTATACAGTGAACCAACTGCAGACATAAATTGTGTACAAGCTTGTTTTTTTCTTTCCCAGTGGGAGTGGCAACTGAAATCTGGACCTTTGCCACGTTGGTTGTGCAATTCAGATCACAGTACTTACAGAGACGGGATGGTCAGTGCACCAGCATACTAATGCATCTCACTGCTAGACTGGCCATTGTTAGTGTTTTATAAATTAAAGTAAAACCACAGTTCAATGTCAGACGATGCCACATAATTCTAGAACTGAGACATAACTTCTGGTCTCACCACCTATTTCTAAGTGATAGTTTTGTAAACTCACTGTTAAAGTTTTTAGCTGCCCTAGCAGTGGCATGGAAGTTTTCAAATATATTAGAAAGAAAACAAACATTTCCTATCCTTTTTTTCCCCTTTCTTTCCTTTTTTCCTGAGGCCCATGAATACACAACTCTCTAGTTTTCAGTTGTGCATAAGAATTATCTAACAGTTTGTACAATCAGGTTTTGGTTCGGATAAATGAGAAATTAGCTATGTAATAACATAACAACAAGCCTAAATAAATCACCATTGAACTTACATGATTTTCCACAGCATAAAATGGGATTTTTTAAATGAGTTCTACTCTTTCAGCAGTAATGCACTGACATATTAAACAATTTTAACAATAAAAAATAAATCATGAACAATTGGACTATAGAACATTACTTTTCAGTCTCACATAAAAGTTAAAACCCCTACTTATTAAATATGTATTTGAAGTTTAAAAAGCATTTTCATATTCATGAATCTTTAAGTATAATTTCACATGAAGAAAAGGGAAAAAAAATCACATGACATTTGGAAAAGCTGCTATGATGGGCTCTACATTCTCAGAGAAAAGGGAAACACTTTTAAACAATATGCTACTAGTTTTGAAATAATGTCTCTTTTTGCATGTGAACTGGGAGTAGGAATAACTTTTTCAGCTTTAAGGTACTGACAGGGATTATACTGAACAAACTCTGTTAGCTTTCCCTTCTGTGCAGCCTTTAAAGCATACTTAATTATAACGAAATGGTACTTTGCTCTGTCAACAAGTTGTGAAGTCACTTGCTCAACCTTTTTCCTTTCATTCCCTCTGCTATACCTCTTCTCTGGACCTGTTTAATTTTTGCATTTCCTGATTTTTATCTTAGGGAAAACAAAAGGCAGCTGCACTAAGTTACATGAAACAGCAAAGTGACTCTGCTAGTTAGTGATTTGCAGGTTCTAAACAGTGAGTTGTGTGAAATGAAAAGGGGAGTGTCATGTTGCAAAAACTCTTTTCTCTCCCCTTTCTACAGCTGTATTTCTAATCAGCAGAAGATACATCTTGCTTGGAGTCAACCCCCTTTCTCTCTGCACATTCTTAACCTTCTATCTTATGCATGGATCACTGGTTAGCTTAGAAATGCACAGACACAAAAGGGGGAGCTGACATGTGAGGTTTGATGGCAATAATGGCTGTTTATAAGCCTAATCCATCACATTTAGTGGACACCTCCATTTTTGTTCCTCTGAAAAGGTATAAATAATAAAATGGTATAGCTTCGGCTCAGAGGTGCCTTGGTAAATATTTTAACTATTTACAAGATCACATCAATAACAAAAGAAGCATCTGTACCATCCATACAGAGGCCTCTGAATCATTAGAATAGTACCCAGATGGTTCTTACAATTCGTCAACAATAAAATGTCTTCATGACAGAGCTTTTGTGACATCACTGATATTTTTATATGCCACTGTTCAATACTCCAAACTCACATTCTTTTCCCCAAGAACATCTTAATAAATATTCCGTCTTTCTCAAGGAAAAGAAAAAAAAACCACACCAAAAACTTCAAATAAGCCCCCCCCATAAGGTATATCCAGCTGCAACCTTCTCTCCAAATAATCAAGGATCCAGATTATTAATATCTGGAATACATCAAGGTTAGCACTGAGTCAAATCCCGTGATAAACTGAGGCTGCTCCTGGCTACTTGGGCAGTAGCAGTTGACAGTATTCCTTTGATTTTACTTTGCTTGTATCAACATCACATCCAAAGAGCAGCATGTCAGTGACAGTAACAAAAGAGAAGAAAGGAAATTCAGCAGCTACAAAATTAATTTGATGAGTTTCCTAGCTGAGATCTAACAAATCAGCTCTGGGGATGAAGTGATGTTTATTCTATTTCTTCATAAAACACAATACTTTGAAGTGGTAACATAGAGGTATATGGAGAGATCTTGTTTTCAAGATCTTTTTTCTTGTTTTCTAGGTAAAGGATTCGGGTTCCTAGGGTTTAGGTGCCAAATCAAAAATAACCATGCAATTTTACAAAGGTACTGAATATCCACTTGTTAAATAATATGCTTAAAATGTTTCATATTGAGTCATTAGTCTCATTGAGTGATTGTAGCTGAAATTGGTAACAATTTTTATTAAGGTCAGTCTCCATTTTTTGGTTAGTTGTCATCTTATTCATTCATATTATAAATCAGTCTTAAATAGTCCTGCATAAAGAATCTACTCAATTCCATAATATTCCTTAAAACATTGAAGTTTCAGTCACTAAAGTTAAAAATGTCTCTTCAATCTTACTTCAAATGGTTTAAACTGTTATTTTACAGTGTCTATACACCAATACTAAATCTTTTGTCACTAATTGATCAGAACCTTGAAAAAATAATTGAATTCCACCAACAGAAAATGTACACAAAACCCTAAAAGAATGAGGACTTGTTCTAAAGAATATGATTATATCAATTTTTTATATCCCTGCACACACACACTTTCTCAGAAAGATGGGGAAATGCATAACAGAAGAATGCTAACAAAAAGTAACAAAACTGCATCTTTTTCACATTAGAAATGCCCTTAGACAAAGCTTGAACCACTTTTCCTTCCCAAAGATAAGAAAAATGGTATAGAAGTAAAGCAATTCAGAAGCATTCCTGAATATCAATGCTACCCCAATTACAAAATTTGGTCAATAAAATTAACAGCCGTCCTTTGAATGGAATATCACACCTCTAAATGAGTTCAAGCTGGTGCTGTTATTGTCCAGTGGAATGTGAGATTTACATTTCACAGCTCCTCACCAAAGTAATGAATGAATCTGATCTCATAAACAAACAATTCCAGTTTCATGTTATTTCAATGGCCCTCCAACAATGTGTGCCCCCACAAAGAAAAATATTTATCATGTTTGTGCTCAGCTCCAATTGTAAATGGGATCGTAATAAAACGACACCATAAAAACCATTTCCACAGCTGAGTTTGCAATTTAATAAACAGATGCAAACAACAGTCTTTGGAGATCAACAGTTAAAAATAAATTAAGTAAAAGACTCCCTACATCACAATGAGAACAACTGCAATGGCCTCCAGCAATATGTAGTAGAGTCACAAGGTATGTGTCCTTGGACTTTCCACAGACATCGACCTCTGAAGTATGTTATCATGACACCAATGCAAATCAGTCAGATGATTTCAAGGAAAGGCCAAAAGCAACTTGCTTTCTTTGCATAGTCCTAAATACTAAATAATTTCTCTGCAAGCACCAGATATTTTCATACTTGCTCATGCTGGCCTATATAACATTTACCCATCCATTCTGTTCCTTACTCTCCATTCCTCTAGAAAAAAGCCACCAACATTTTTTTTTCCAGTGGAAATGTTGCTGTTAATTTTAAAACTCTTAAGAATAACATTTGAACACTGTGTTGGATTTCATGCAGAGTTTTCAAAAGTTCACACAGCACAGTTCTCGGAGTTTTCACTGAAGTCAGTGGGAGCTTTATCCTCAACATGTGTGAGAAGAGTTAAACTGAGTTCTTGAGAGTCAAACTTTTAAATAATATACTGTCCAAAGGTAATTGTGCACACTACTTCATTGCAAATGTATTTTAATGAGTCGTTGAAGACATGCATTAGATTATCATGATTGGCCAGAGATTTCAAACGATCTCAGTAATTCACCAACTAAACCTTCTCAGTAAATATGACTATTGGTATTCCCTAGAGCACAGAGGTACCACATTAGATCAAGAGCAGTACAGTGGAAGGGATATAGACAGACAACAGCCTAGATTTGCAGTGAAATCTTGACAACACGCTCTTTTTGGATTGCAATCAGGCTGCACCATTGCCAATTTTCCCCTTGTATCTGGATATAAGTAATTAATTCTATGAAATAATTGAAATAAAAAGTGGGTGGGATTCAGTTGTGTGTTCAGAAGGACTACTGCTCAAGGTGACTAAAGGTAATAGATTACCAGAACTGTATTTCTGCAGTAAAACAATTACATGGTTATAGCTATCAGAAATCCACATTGTGACCTGAAGTCCTTAAACTAATATATATGATATATAGATATATACATATAGACATAATTCATCTTCACTTCCTTCTGTGACTGGCACAGTCTTCACTGCTAGGAACCCAAAGTGAGATTTAGATTTTAATATTGCTTAGGCAAGCAAAACACTTAAAAGTCTTCTCATTTTATAGGATCCAATGTGTGACACACTTCAGCTTAGCATTTATTCCAGTATTCTGTATCCAATGCACTAACAAGAAAACAAAGTGATAAAAAAAATTATTTTCTCCCTCTAAAAGAAACCTCCCAATAAAAGCAAGTTTTAATGAAAAACTGTACTTCAAAACTCTGACCTGGCCAATGGCCCAAACAAGGGATCTGCCTGACAACAGACTCTAAATATAGTTTTAGGAAAGAAGAAACCAGCCCATGCTAAAATATATTGTTTGTCCTTGGCAGATTCTCTGAATTAATTAAGAATTAATTTGGCCTTTTGAATTGTCACGAGAATCTTCTGATATATGTACAATTATATTTTGGTGGAAATAGCGTAATAGCTAAAATGAGGACTGATAAGAGGTTCAAGGGAAACATCTTCATCTGCAAAAGTTCAAGAGGTTTGAGGGGGCTCCTCTTCTTTGGGATACAACATACTGAGGGTCCCCGCAAATTTCTCACAGAAACTTTTGCTGAAAGACTACAAGGGCAGAAAACACAGGGACACATGAAGCATTTTCAAACTGCCTGGGTCACAACTTTTGTCTACACATTTCTGAGTGGGATAAAACATGGATTTTGAAAGTCAGATGGTGAATCCCTCTCCCACTGACCTAAATGAAACTGCTCTGATTGTCAAACCAATGACACAAAAATAGAACTGATTCTTAGTCGGAGGATTCCGCACATGCATTTTAGGTCCACATGTAAGTTATATTCTTAGAGGGATCTTAAAACTATCATTAGCTTGGAATATAGTAAAGGTTTGTACGCAGGCTTGCTATGTGAACATACACATTTATTTTAGAGGAAGTATTTGTGAAATATGTGCTACTCAAGGAGAGTATGAATTAAAGGTTATGTAACAGTGTCACAGAAAATGAGCTAATTGAGGCTCCTCTGAAGTGCCAGTTACAACAATTTTATCAAGACACTAACAATTTATAAAGTGCAATTTTAAAAAATGATCTACGAATGTGAACTCTAATGCCTTTGTAATCAAGAATCATTCCAAAAATTAATGATCACTTTTATGGTAGTGTAATTTATAGAGCTCTAATCCCATCAGATGGTATTCTGAACACTGAAAGAAGTGTCTACTCTTCCCAAAACAAAGTTAGTTCACATTCTTTTATAATTAAAATAGAACTGAACATAAAAATGCAATGCCTGTAAGCATCCCTTCCATGCAGTCAGGTAGTCAGCTGAGCACAGCACACACTGCATTTTTAGCAGTCTTTTCAGTACACAGAGAAAAAGCCAGGTAGCAAACTTCTTCTCAGGTGATTGTGCAGGCTGTGATCCAAAGTCCACTTACATAAACAGGAACAGTCCCACTCACTTTAACAGGCTTTGGCTCATGCTCCAAGAAATGCACAATTCGTTTACATTCCAGGTTAGCACAGCTCCACTTAACTGTTAAACATCTGAGAACTAGCTGGACATTTCTGTATAATAAAATTTCCAGTAACTGATAAGAAAATAGACATCATGAGACAATGACAGCATGAGAAGGGGACTTCACCACAACTGAGCTCTTCAGAGTTTGCATTTGTTTGAACTTGCACTGTGCAAGTGTATTACTGTCAAAATGGGAGATTTTATCAGACAAACTCAATGTAAATTGATGGGTGTTGTGTCTCAAATCCACAAAGGATATGAATTTGATACAAGCTGAGTCTTCACTGAGAAATATGAACATTTACAGATCTGGAAGCTCTCACTTCAGTCACCACCACAGCAATCAATATCTAGATCAGACAGCGCAAATGGAAAACGCTGCACAAATGTTTCAAGTTTGATAGGATTTTTTAGCTTCCATCCACTTTTACAGTCATAATTTTAATATTTTATATCTAATATTTCCAACAGTTGTTTGTAAAATATCCCACTCTTATTCTAAATTTAACTTGTCCTTCACAAGCTCTTGCAAGCGTATTAAAACTTAAGTGGAAAGCAAGACATAACAAAGATGTCATCAACTACCCACCACACTTCCTTAGCTTTGAGGTCATTCTATGCAGGACCAATATGTAGCAGAAAGGAAAAAAATTAAGCAGGCTGCGGAATACTACCTGCTAATGGCTCTGGAAGATTGACACCCTGTCCTCTACCTTCCTCTCCCCTGTGAGTGCTTTGATTACAAATTGAAGACACATTTTTACTTCCACAGGATTCTCTTCAGCTAAAGTCTTGTTTTTTGCAGGAGATTGCTGCTGGAGACAGAATCACAGCCTAGGGCAATATCAGTACATCCCTTTCAGGATCAAACAAAAAAGGCTCTTCAAACTGCAAAATGGACAGACATGTTGTGTTCCAAGACAGGAGCAATTCCCAAAACACTTCCAAAATCAGAATGAACAGATAATTGATTTACAGCTTTTACCATATGCACAAGACCTGATTCTCATCTAAGTTGGTATGAAATGTCTAAAGCTTTTAATGACACAGGGTTTGATCACAGGAGAGCTTCATTCTTCATTCATGCAGTGCAAACCCAGTGCTAATTTTGGAAATGGTAGGGCTGATCCAATAAAAATTCACTGTATTGACATCACTATAAAACTGAGGTCATAATTTGACCCCTTCACTGCAATAAGGGTGGTAAACCCCTTACCAAGAAGCCCTATTAAAATAAACCTTAGAACAGAGAAATATTCATAGCAACAGAATGAAAAAGCACAACTGACTCAGTAAGGATTTTACCACTATGTCTTCAATTCACAATATAATAGCCTCACTTGTTATAATTTGTATTAGACACTAAACGTAAAGCTAAAAGCAAAAGATCAGGTTTATTCTTCTTTTTCAAATTCATCCCTTCATCAAGTGACTACCAGGCATATTTCATGCTTCAGTTTATGCCTCAGTTTCCCTACTAGTAATCTGAGAGAAATAATAAATTCTTTCTTAGAAATAGTTCTAAGTCTCTTCATCACCTACATAAATTAAATCTGTATTGCTATTATTTATCTACAACAAATTATTACTTACCCTATTGCCAACAGTTTTCAAAATTATACAGCACATAATCCACATGTTTTTAAGTTTAGTTTACTGACTTTAGTAAAAACCATCTCTTAAATTAAATGCTGCTATCCATTTTATTGCTTAGCTTGTACTTTGCTTATTGCTGTGTGTCTGCCAAAGTCATCTAATCAACACAACAATCTAACTACAATCAAAGACAGTGGGAGTATTTATAAATCCAATCTGCTGCCGCAAATATGAAAGAATACAGACGTTACAGTATTCAGTGATAACAACCCAAAGGGAATCAGAGTATCTGTTGTTTTCAAAACTTTTTTTCTATTCCTTCCATAATTCCATTTGCAGTTTTCTTACAGCCATGCTACCTCTAAAGGCATATTGCATATAAAAATTTAAGCTAAAATATCAAAGTAAAAAAACCAGAAAGTCCATATTTCCAACACATTATGCCAACAGAGCTAACCGTAACACAAGAGAAAGCACGTACTTTTTGCCCATGGCAAGGAAAGACCATATATTGTGGCTTTTTTCCTGTCCAGATACACTGCACACGTCATTTGCACTTGCCAGTAGATCACCTGGATGCTGGAAGCAGACTTAGTGCAGGGATGCAGCTCGTGGGCAGGAGATGGGACAGCAGCCTGACTCCTGCCCAGCTGTAGGGAACACTCTGGCAGTGGAAGGCAGGGGAATGCCAGCTGTTACAATACTTGTCACAGCTTTTCTTTTTATCATGGCCTTTCACACAAAGGGGAAGGGGATTAACTGTGGACACAGCTACTCATCTCTCGAGCCTGGGAGGCCTCCAAGCAAAGTTATGTTTGATCTTAAGAGAACATGGAAATGTGGAGAAGATGCTGCCACCAGAAATTATCATGGGGAATTGATACACAGGACAGATGAACTGTCCATACCCACAGTCTTTACTGCTTTCATCAGGACAGCTGAAGATCAACAAAATGTGAAGCATTAGCATATTCTCCTTTTTACCCCCTCTTTCAGCATATGAGTTGATCCTATATTTAAGAGGTACTCTGCAATTCCTGCTTGACAAGTCAGCTGCTGATTTCTCAACAGCTTTTCTGTGACCATCTCCACTGTATTTCAAGTCCTTCCTAAGCATTCATGCATTTATTTTTAGGGCTGTTTCAAATACACAGGTATTACTATACCTCTTTTAAAGATAGCAAACTACAGCAGAGAACAGTAAGGTCAAAAGTTTTCAGTAATCCCAAGTGCCCACTTTGGAAACCCTAAGACTTAACTCCTTCAAATGGCTAAGCAGCACCTCGTGACCCACAGCCTCTAAGCAACAATGACACTGAGCATTCCATCGCACTAATACTACAGCAAGATCCTTACACTAAAAAAATAAATGATCATAAATTGATTCCTCTATCATCATAGTATAATTCTATGGATTCATATAGATTCATATATCATATTCATATGGATTCATATATAATTCAGATGGATCTGTCTACAGTACGAATATTAGTTATGCCATAAAAGAACTTGAGAGCACCACCTCATCTAACTTAAAATAATTGACTTCAAACTGGATGTACAACCAGATGTTTAAACTTAAGTCAGTCCCCAAACCCCCATCTAATTTACTTCAACTGGCAAGCCACTGGGCTCACATGAGAGAGACAGTAAATATATAAAAGCTCAGAGAACAATCCATAAGTTTTGTTTTGAATATGGTCTTGGACATAATCTGACAGGATTATATGGCCATGGCCATGTAGCCTGTATGGCAGATGCAGAAATATATCCTAATTCTCCAGGGCAACTTAAAGCCATTTTCTTCCTACAAATGATGCATCTACTTTCCAGCCTTCTTAACCAGTCCTCTCTAGCCTGCTGCTTTTTATTCCCACTTTGCTGTCAACCCATCTGTGGTCTGGCTGTGGTCTCAGTCTCACCTGCATTAAAGCAGAAGTGACTCCTGTGACTACACAGGTGTGAGATCAGAAAGCATCTCAATGCATAAGAAAAGTGAGGCAACAGATCCAGGGTAGTTATAAATGTATTTTCACTGTATATGAAGCTGTGTTCAGGAATATTTTACATTTCTAAGGTGCTGCAGTTTTAATATGTTGGGCCAACTTCAGTCAGTGTAAACTAAGCAGATTTTGCTTTCAAGGAATGACACAGGATAATTCTGGCTCATAACACAAAGCAATGGTGACTTACTTGACTTCTGTTCTCTCAGTAACACTTCCCAAATACTACATTTTGGTGCTTTCCTAACTAATTACTGGACTGCCACTACAGTTTTGAGAAAGATCTGGCCTCTTCTGGCACCATTTCATTGAAATGTTGTGGGACTGCCTGCTAATTTACAGAGAAGAACTCACATTTCTCAGCAAGCTTGAGCTGCTTTCAAGTGGACCTCTCAGAGAACAGCATTTTACCAGAGAAACTGAAGTTCTAAGGGAAAAAGCTATTTTCTTATTTGTTTGTTTCAAACCAGTTCAATGTTTCACACTGAAAAACACCTCTAGGTTTCATGGATTCATGGAAAGAACTAACCTAACCATATTTTAGAGTCAATTGTCAAGTATTACCATGGTGCAAAATAACAACTGTCCTGATTTATATGACTAGCAGAGCACACCCTAGAAGTTGTGTTAACCAATACCTGGGTGAACCACTATTTTACAGTCAATTTTCTGTCATTTTAAGGTTTGCATTGGTAAGACTTGCAGTACTTGAACTTTGCAAGAAATTAATGAAACCATGAAAAAATGCAAGGAGAAAGTACGATTCCTTGAAATAGAAATGGTCACAAGAGGGGAAGAAATTTAATTCAGAAAATGAACTTTCTGGAAACAACTGAATCCATAGTCAAGGCAAAGATCTGATAAATATTGAGTAAATAAGTTCAAGTTCATAGTACCTGAAGAACAGTTCAACTTCAACCCTATCATTGTCAGGAAAAACAAATACAAACTTGCCCCAAAGCAAAACAACATTAGGGAAATCAGGAAGAGGACAGATAGACAGACAGTAAGTTATGGACATAAAACTCTTTGTACCAAAACCAATTAACCCTAACCTAGGGCAACCCTTTTTCTTCTAGCCCTTCATTTAAAGGTTTTACAATTTATAGCCTGAGTTTCTCAGGGGAGGTCTTGCTCTGCTCTGATTTCACATTTCACAGCAGCACATGTGTAATCCTGCTGTAGCACAGAGCACGTGATCCAGCTGATATGAGGAAATCCATTTTTCACAAGTTGGAAACAAACTGGAAGTGAGATGTAACCAGAACTCAGTTCAGCTACAACAGGCCACATGAGAATGTTTGCATAAATGACAAACTGGGGTGATAACCATCAGAAGTCTGTCAGGATGGGACTCCATCCTGCATCTGATAGCCTTGGAGGGGAAAAAAACCAAACAAAACCAGCTCACTACATTATTTGAAAGACAGCTAAATTTTATAAGTGGATGTACAATTGCTATTAATACCAAGACTGGAAAATGCAATATAATCACCATTTCATTTACTAACTGCCTTCAAGTACCCAGAGAAATATAATGCTTTAAAGTCCCCACAGGGTAGGAGTAAGTCACCAACTCCATAGATGAACGCCCCCAGCTTGCATAAATGTGACTCTTCAGTGACCTTTTAAATTTGGTATGATCTCAAATCAAAAGGAAAATACACGAGTATCTAATCTGACTTAGGATAGAGCTGCTCCAACAAAGGATTCAGAAGAGGATGTACTTTCCTACACATCTGTAGATGCAGGCAGAGAGGAAAATAAATCTGGTCTACAGTAACTGTTTTTAAAAACACAAAACCTAATTCATGACATGGACTCATTAAGTCACTTCAATAATTCCTCAGAAATACTTACTGAATTCTACAGTACTTGGAGTAAAAAAAAAATTTTTTTGTCTTTTTTTTTTTTTTAAATCATACAAATGTTCATGTATGTATTTAGTATTATGTCTTTCCATAGGTTCATAGCAAATGTATGCTGATGTAGATGATACACATCTTTAAAGGTACACTTATCTTTAGAGGTAAGTGTATTCTTAAAAAAATTAGATGCAGCTTCCTTATGAAAATTTATATAAGAATTAAACTTACAACTTACACAATTTTAAAATATGTCTATCTCATCGATACTCATCTTATGGATCATGTCTTTGCTGAGCTTTATCTCGCGAGAAAGCCCTTCTAAAGTTTCCACCAGCTTTCTATTAATTCTATAGTTATTTTTACAGTAAAGGGTTTTGGTAGGAAAAGAATTTATCTTCTGTCATGAATCCAGAAACATACATATATTACTCTCTCTATATATATACAAGCAAGGAGCATCAATAATACCAGGAAAAAAATAAACAAACTGCCTTTTAGAACAGCTTGATCTAGGCAACTTTATTTGTATCCCAAAGCTACACTGTAAGAGGTGGAAGTAAAATTTTCAAGGCTACATATTCTTCTCTTACATCAAAACCATAGAAACACCTGTGCTAAACAACTTCTGATTTCCCATTGTGAAAATAGCTCCTAAACTTATCCTATTTCTTGGAAAGGAATACTGGTCCCATGATGGACTGGAGTAAAACAAACAGAGATACTGGTTCAAAGACAAAGATTTTTAATTTATTGTATTATGCCTACGAAGTGCAGCTATGCTTCTTATACACTGATACGTGCTTGCTTCTGAGTATACACTATACATCTTAAAAGTGACTAAAAACTCAGAAAAGAAACAACATGTTTTTCTACTGATCATCTAATTATCTGCTGAGTTTGAAACCCAGCTCATTTAAGGCAATAAAATGAAAAGCTAGTTTATAAACTGTTTCATGGTATAAACGACCAGCCCACCAGCAAGCCTAAGCTGTGATAAAAAAAAAAAAAGAGCTTGTTCTAGCATCAGATAATTCATGATTATGCCTTCTGTTTTAAGTTAAGATTTTAACAAGATCTTGAGCAAGAAGATGGTTTTTCTTCTCCCTCATTCTCCAGTGCAAGACATGGGTCTTAAAAATCCCTTATTACATCTCAATTTAAAGAATCAGTGATTTTTCTGTATATGCAAATGAAGGGAAAAAAACCCAACAAACCAAAACTCTTTAGACCTTCTGACATGGTTCATTATATATGATTTACAAACATTTTTGTTAGCACTTCACTGGGAAGTGTGTCAGGTTAATAATTAAATGACAATTGTTTTCAGGGACATTTGTGAACAATAAACACGGATCTAGCAAGCTTCTCAGGATCCCAAAGATCCCTGTTATGGAATGCTTGTGTGTCAATTTTTACCTGAAATCTCAACCTGTGAGCAGCACAATGTAAATTATTCCCTTCTGGGAAGCAGGGATCTGAGCAAACGGGTGCTGCTGAACAAAAAATAGGCTCAAAGCACTTGAGTTTATTTGATCTTGTGACTTAGAGAGCATTAAAAAAATTATTTTCATAAATTTATTTTTGTAAATAATTTAGCACTTTTTAGTGATCTGTTCCCCCACATATGCAATTTAAATTAGTGGAACATCACACAGATTAAAGAACTGCTTATCATGTAAAGAATCCATACCGATAATAAATTTTTGTGGAAAGAGTAGACAGTATTAAGATTACACTTAATATGTATGAGGACACTGTTTGTCATCTAGAGCCTATAAAGACATCCCTCTTTTTATGGTAATATCCCCATCATACACTTTTCTATATAGAACAGGAACCATCAGCCTCTCACTTTCCATGCTTAAATAACTTTATTAGCTGACTCCCTCCCTTGTTCATGAGGGATTATGTATGATCACACTATGTCCGTGTGTCTGTGTTCCCACAATGTACTCTGGTCCCAAATAACTCTTCTATGCACCTAAATAAGCCTAAAATAAGCCTATAAGCCTAATTTAGAAGTTGTTTTTAAATGTAAGAGTTTAATATCTTGTCTTAATTTCAGAGATGAATGTCTGGAAGTGTTCCCATTTAATGGACTCATCTTCAGTTTGTTCAGTGAGTTACCTGATTTTAAGTATTTATGGAAAATATAGGAAGCAACATCTACTGGACATGAACTCTGAAAAATGAGGTTACTCTTCTTCCTCTCACCACCCTCTTAGAAGGAACTGGGTAAGACAGATGTTACCAAAGGCAAACACACTGATCAACTCTTAATGGATTTCAGGTAGGATCCCCAATATTTGTGCTCTGTGGAAGGGAAGACAGACCATGACAGATGGTTTGCTTGCCTGTCTACAAACACCACTTGAATTGTCTAAACAACCTACAAAGATCTAGATTCTAGTCCCAAACTAAAATTACACATGATAGTGTTATATCCTGGGGATTCTGGGACTTCCCAAACTATTACTACATCAGAGGAGACAGAAAATTAATCTCTGCCAAAACCTCATAGAGAGTGAGCTCAGGAGGGCTTTTTCAGGTCAACCGTGTCAAAATAGAGGAAGAACCTATTTTATACAAACCTGCAGAGCTGGATACTCTACAGTATCCAACCTCACTGGGTAATCCATTCTGGTACTTGACTGCATTTGTTCCATACCTGACTGCTACACAGATTGTTTGCTGCTGTTGTGCTGAAATCCAGCACAGATCAGAGCTCAGCTTTGCCATTTCGTATTTCTGATTTAAAACTCGTGTTTATGTACTTCACCCATTAACTGGAAGCTATGCTGTAGCTGGAACTATAAATAACCAGTATACTAGAAATGGGAAGAAATCGAGTTGTAAAAAGGGCACAGAAGCAGTGCCGAAATAAAGTAAGTTGGCAGAAAATAATATAGCAAATCTCATTAACACATTGTGGAACAACCTTGTAAGTTAACAAAGACAGATATTTAAAGCATGTTTAACTGACGTGCAGTTTTTCAGTATATACCAAGGAAAAGTTTATAGTATAAAAGTTCTGACAACTGGAAGTTATCTACAGAATTTTATAAGAAAGTACTTGCAGATGGAAATGTAAATTACATTTCAGACAAAACAGCCAGTGCAATAAAAGTGGCTTTTAATAAAACATGAGTGTAGTTGGGTTTTGCCAGTTAGTTTCAGAAAAAAACATAATTATTCTTTTTCTAGCTAGTATATATCACTGAACAACTGCACTTTGCTATTGTACATTCTAATTATTTTGACTAGTCATATTTTTTGTTTTAAAAATGTTTTATTAATTAGATTCTTTTGAAATCAAGACATATGTTTCTTTCAGCTACACATTATGGCCTAAAAGTATAAGGATTTTGCAAAATTGGTCTTACATATCACTGGAGGGAAAATTCAAACAAATTAGAGAGCTCACTTCTTTAAACATCCAAAATATCACTAATGACTGCACAACAGTAAAAGCACCAGTTGCCAAATAATATATAATTAAGTTTATTTTGGAAAACAAAACTAACTTGAATCTTGACAGGAAGAGGTGTCAGAGGGAGTGCTTATTTTCAGATAAAACAAACCATTCCAACTTTTGCAGACAAACCCTGAACAGATGTCATGTAGACATCCTATTTCTGTGGCTGGAAATGTGAACAAGGTACAAGAAAAAAAACTATGGAAAGCCTACAGTACACACTTACTAATATACCACAGAGAAAAATCACGTATTCACTTACTTCAAGTCAGTAAATAACACGAAGGCACTGGAATTATTTGAGCATTTAATGGAGATGCATTCTTCGTAAAAAGATTAAAAAGGTCACTCGTTCTCTGTCATGATTAGCAATGTAATACCAACTCTCAGAGGAAACAGTTCCTCAGCCTACAAGAAGTCAGCTTGAAGAAATAAATGTGATACTGAATTTGAGAAAGACTGAAAACCTGGCAAATAAATTGCTAATGGATATGTCCAATATTTGACCATTTCAGTTCAAAGGTAGTTTAGGAAAGTTGAGGAATTCTGAATACTGAGGGGGGGGGATTGATACACTGACATCAAACAGTGAATTCAAAGCAAAGCACAGTTCTCCCAGAAAGAGAAGCACTAGATACAGCAGTCAAGCAGATCAAATGTCATCCTTAAGTATTTTTTAAGGGTACAACCTGATACAAAAAAAATCTTCTCAATCTCTATGTCTGACTGTCTGTGTTCAAGCAAAAATTGGACTGCACCAAAACTTGCTTTGGATTGATTAAAAGCAACGTTGGAAATAACAAGTAAAGGTAAGGTAGGATCAAGCTGAAAAGGAAGGCTCACCTATGAAAAAAGCCTCTTGCAGATTTGCCTACGAGAGCAAGGAATAAAGATCATGCATTGAATTCTTCTTGAGTGATGACAATAATAAGATAAATATCAGTACAACTCTAAAAAGTGACTGTCACCAAACTTTGAAGGCAATAATACCTATTTTTATTCAATATAAAATATGCAAGCTGTCTGTTCTTAATCATCATGACTGATCCACCAAAGCTGACCATAGATCTTGCCACGAACTTCCAACATATAAGTGGGGTTTAAGGAAATGTATAACATTATACATCAAATACAAAGGATATGATGATGCCCGTAGGAACACTGTTGAAAAGAATTCTGAAGTTGAAATTTCGGAAATTTCAATGAGTCTCTTCTCTGTCTATTGCTTTGAAAGCCCTTCTTGCCTGGTGTGTTCACCCCATTTTGAGGTAGAATGCCCTCATCTTTGAGAATCAGCTTGCAGCCAACGAGTAAAGCTGAAATTTACTAGAAAAGCTTTGATGGCTGAATACAAATGTGTTACTGCGTCTGCTGCCTCACACTTTGGTTTACTTTGCTTTATATCAAAATACTTAAATGACACTTGTTTATCCAAGAAAATATTCCAAATTTCCACTATTAAGAGTCATACTGCAACGACCAAGACTTCCACAAGTCCAAACTTGCAGAATCCAAATCTTTAGGTTAATGATGTTTCACTGCAGTGAATTAAACAATGAAAGCCACAAAACAAACAGGAAGGTTACAACCAGAACACAACATTATGAAATAATATTCTGATGCAACATTGTAGATTTTGTTTTATAGACAGAAATAAACAAAAAAAAATGGTCACGGGAGCAACTTATTTATGGTCTCATTATACAGTTTGTCTTCTGACAATCCCAAACAATTCAGCAATCTAAAGACACACTAAATTCTCCCCAGCTCTCAAAGAAGATGTGGAGTTTAGCTTTGATTTTATTATGATAGAGAAAAAGATTATTCTATTTAAAATTAAAGATTTTGTTTTATTTATATCTGTCCAGTACTTTCCAGGCACACTCACTACGCAAAGAAAAGTTAAACGTGGTTCAACAAGAATGGGGAAAAAAAAATGCAGAAAGATGCCCCCTCTTGCTCACTAGCTTGCCCACAAATTTGGGACAGTTCCCAGTGTGTGCTGGCAAAGCCATCAATTACAGCCACCGTGACTGAGATGCAGGGGGACTCATCACCCTTCCCTCAGTCATTGCACTGCCTGTGCCATCCCCATGTGCATTGCAGGACTGCTCTTCACCGGGTACAGTGGGAGGTAAATTGTTTTCATCATTAAGTTACAGCAACATAGGAAGCAAAGCCCTGCAAAGCAGCTTTGACTTAGAGGAGAATTAAGACATTAGTGTAAATCTGTTCCTATGACTTATATTTACGTAAATGTATGTTTTTGTTTAAGCTATGTAAAGAAGACTTGTTCATACACACAACAAAATCCTGTAGCTTGTTCTGTGAAAGTTCCTGCCTATTTTTTTATGCCAAGACTACTTTTACATGTGCACACACAGGGAACAAATGTGTACACATTATATGTTAGAAGCAAGTAAAGAGCACTCTGCAAAACAGAAATCTTGACAGCTAACTAATAATCAAGTTGTAATATCCCTGACCATGCTATTTTTTAAAAAATGAAAGTGGATATCCAAGTATAGCTCCATTAAAAACCCAATTTCCACTTATGATATGATGATGCCCTTTGTTATACAGCCACAACCAGGTCCTTAAGTAAAATATGAATAGAAACACTAATATAGATGTTATAAACTAATCCAGGTTCATTTTGGATTAAGGCTCAAATAGACTTTGACATACAAAGTACATGAAAAATTATTTAACAATACTGCAATATTGTAACTACAAACAAAAACCAAGACAAACCAACCCTAAACATCTGCTAAAACAGGGTCTGGTCTCTTATATAGGAATGTTTGATTAGCCTTTTCACCTGACTGAATTTATAATCCTAATACTTTTGGAGCTTTAAGGCATTAATAGAACAATTTGTTATTGTTATTTCAGTTTTGCTCCTTGAGCAGAGCATAATATGTGCGTTAATATAAATTCGAGCAACATGAGATGCATGGGGTGTTTTTACCAATGAAGTCATTTTCATCAATAGGCCTTGCTGGCATAATACTATATCACTGAAAAAGAGCCTCCTCTATTAGTAACTAACTTTAAACTATACTTAATTAAGAAAGAAATATTTACCTAATAGCATTTTAAGAAGTTTTTCTTTTTCCGTCAATAGACCAAATTTCTTTATTTTTATAAAGCATATTTATTTAAAAAAATAGCCATTTGGCTACTACTTGCATTCCTGATCTATGTCATATTTTCAAGAAGCTATCATTTTCCAGTGAAGGAAAAATGGCAATTTATTAACACTGCTTCATGAAAATACAGGCTGCTTTTTAAGGGAACAAAATTATTAACATCAAATCATAATAAATGACTATTAGAACTCATTGTGAATAAACCCACAGTTAATTACTTGAATATCTGGATCCAAGACACAAGGTATTTAAAAAGCTGTGCTTATTTCCAGCTGACTGTGACTCTGTCTGAAAATAGCTCCTACAATAAGCAAGGTTGAAATGAAAGCATTCTACAGTCAAGAGTTCTAAAATACAATCTGTGCTGTGTCTTATTTGCTCTAGAAAATGATGTAACCTTAAGAATACAGTTTGCTTTCAAGTGAAAATCTTATAATAAAATCTCATTTCCCTGTGTGACTTGCCTTTTTTTTTTTTTTTAATAACTAAAATGTAAACTGGTTCAGGTTAGGATATGTTTTTAGTCACTCAGAAAAACACCACATACCTCTGACGCCTCTGTCTTTCTATACAACAGATTCTTCTCACTTTTACATATATCTTATCCAGTGAGCCTCAGCAGCTTCTAAAAATAATGGAAAGTGTACTATATCAAAAGCAAACAAATTTCAGAATGTGAAATCCATTCAAATTACATTTGTAGAACATACATGCATTAAGAGAGAGATGATTAAAGGAAGCAGTAGAAGTGAAATTGTTCATGCAGGTTTCTGTTTACCACCAAGACTCCAGACTTTTTAGTTTTCCTAACTTCCTCATCAACAGGTCACGTTGTGAAACCTGTCCCCTAGAAAAAAGAGGGGAATTATTGTGAAGCCCATCATACCCTCTCATTTCCTCTCCTCTGGCAGGCTATCATGTGGCACTGTTAAAGTTTAGCACAACTTCTGTACGTTTTCATACGGCGCACAAAGCAGTGTCTCCAAGAGTGTTTATTCTCACGAAAGAAGAAAGGTAAAAGTACCAGCTGAGAGCTTCACCTCTGCAGTTTTTACCACTGGCCAAACACTTCAGCCTACCACCTCCTCAGCATGGGCATTTCCCAGCTTCCCTGCAAGCCACGACACTGGGATGGTTTTGCTTTCTGCTTAGGCAATTCAGTCATCAGGTTGGGCACTTGCAAAATTGAAGAACAGTTGTGTTTGCGCTCACACCTCAAGAAGATATCAAAGACTCAATGAAATTTGCCAGAGGCAGTTTTTGGGATTAGTTTTCAGAATCACCTGTCTATCACAAACTGTATGCTAATAATGAGCTTTGAAGACCAACCTTCTCTAAATTCTTAAAATGGTTTCCCACAGGGAAGAATGAGAAAGGCAGGTGCAGTGTAAAAATTTGCCATAAATCCATTTGAGTGAACATTAGGTTTTATATGGGCCAATATGCCCTCCAAATCTACCTGTCAGTTCAGGAGAGAGTTTTCCCAAGGCTCTATTTGGCCAACATCTCAGTCTATCCTGAGTTTACATCTGCCTGAAGGCAGAAAGCAGCAACTCCTCTGTCTCTGAGGTTTGGTCCCTGGCACTTAGTTCTCACATGATCCAAAAACCTTCCCCCGTAATGGAAAGTTTTAGGTCAATTGATCAGTTTTCAGGTGATTTAGAATACTGTGCTAAAAACCAGGTGAGTCCAGGTATGGTTTTCTAATTTGAGAGGTGAATGCACTGATAAATTGAAAGGAGATGTTCTTCGATTGCTCAAATGAAATAATTAATTTTTCAGGAGAAAATAAAATCAAACTTAGAAGTAAAAGGTAGAGGTGTGTGGGAAGTAGGAAAGCACCTGGGTTTCTGCTTTGTTAGATGTTTGCTGTGGAAACAATCTGCTCAATTTTAACGAGAGTTGACATCACCAAGAAAATTCCCCGCCATCATTTCACAACTAGTTTTTCTTTGCTGATTTTTTGTTTGTTTTAAATACGGAGTTAAAATTTTTATGCTTCTAAGCTTCTAAGTAATTATAAAGGAAGTAGGAATATCCTCAAAGTGGGAATACTGAGAAGCTGTAATTGGGCTATGGAGACACCCTATTATCTATGCTACCCTTTTTTTTTTTTTTTAAAATTTCTGAATGGCAAGTTTCAGCACTGTTGAAGGCCAGCCAAAAATTCAAGGTGGTATAAAACATTTTAAAAACATTACTTTTTAACAATGCTGAGAAACCGAATGGCACCATTTTAATAGCCCTATGTCATAAAGACTATTTTTATTTAGGAAAATCTATTTTAATTTAAATATCATAGGCCCATGAGCTATAACAAACAATATTTTTTTTCCATATGCTGGGAATTATTGCAAAGAAAACTTTCTTCTCCTCCCCCTCCTTTAGAAGTCTGAACATACGTGTGTGTTTATGAGTGTGTGTCTGTTTACAGTGATGGAAGGAAACCACTAAACTCCATTAGTTAATGTAATGGCAAAACACCAAAAAGGAGATCTTCCCTTGGGGTTGGCTTTATGTCCCATATCTTTCCCTAGTCCATTTTCCACATAATCGCCCCTTCTTGCAGCAGTTCTCCACAGCAAGCTGCTAGTGAGAACTGCCCTCAACCCAGATGATGTGGAAAGTTGCTATAATTCCTTTCATGTGCTCTTTTCCTGAATTATGCACTGTATTGTTCGAAGGAAAGTTCCCTTTACCAGGTGCTAAGAAAGGGACGTGTGTGTGCATTTCTGAGCACTTACCTGCTGGGTACTGGAAGGAGAATTACAGGCTCCCTTCTAAGTCTTTGAGCAACACCACTGAGTTTTGAAGACCAGATTTCTTCTGCATCTTTTCCAGTGCAGAACACCAATGAAACCAATGTATCTGTGGGGTCCCTCTTAGGTTTTTTCTGCAAACAGCTGTCAATAATAAATTTGGTATTTAATTTCTTTTCTTTTAATATAGCATTTAGAAGTTTGAGGGCTGATTTAATAGTTCAGGTACTCATAATCATGACTAGACAGATCTGATACTTTACAAGACTTCAGTGTTAAATTGCAATAGCAAACATTGCTCTCATTGGACTGTCCTGGGAGATGTGAAGGATCACAGTGGAAGAAATAGGATTTTTAAAAAATTAAGGCTCTTCCATAACCACTAAACACAAAGCAAATCTGTTACACTCTCACCAACACTTTACTTGAAGAAAACAGAAAGCCGCCCTATACACATAAGATGGAATTTCCTTTTTTGAAGGGGTTTTACAAATAAATTAGTCTGGCCCTTGAACTAGTAAGAATAATATATGCAACTAAACTCATCACACAATTTAGAGAAGTCTGAGGGAACACTGCACAATTTACATTAAAGCAAACTAAATGTTTAATAAACCACTAACAAACCCCAATATAATTAATCATCTGTTGCTTCAGAGAATTCCACTGAAAATCACACCTATTTCTGTGTTCAGAGTTGGGATACAGTCTATACCAAGACCTTTATACTAGCAAAATTACCTTTTCAGTTAAAAATAGACAACAAAAAAGCCCACAATAAACCCCACAAGCTTTATATTCCTAATTCACTTTGCTTCACAGTGGTACAATGAAGAAGGTGGGAAATAAAGCAAAATCCTTAGGTAAGAACCTATTTTATCTGTCCTTAAAATTGTCAGACTCCTACTTAAAGAAGGAAGCTTTTAGGAAGGAGGGTATTTAAAAGGGTGAAGGCCTCTTATCATCCTTATCACCACCTCAATCTGTTTTTGGAGCAGTTAGTGATGTTCTTTTTTCTACAAAATGTAAATATGTATGTGCCTCATTGGCAGCTCCTATGAACTAGAACTATGCACCTGCAGTGCAAAGATTTCCTCCCAACATACTCCTGGTACAACTGTCACAAGCAGGGGACAAGCCCCCGGTGTGCCACAGTGCTGGGGTGTACCAGCTGCATGGCTGTGGTAGCAGAGGAACCCCAAATTTCCAGCAGCAGCTGAGGCTCCTGGCCCAAGCAGACCATTATCATCTAATACACCGAACTCAGCATAACTTGGTACAACCCTTGTCTGGTAAAAGGATATCTTCTAATCTCTCTGTATCCAGTCTGGTACTGTTTACATGAAACTCTTCAGAATTATTATTAAACATAAACTAAAGCTGCTCTTCTAAACCAAACATCTTTGGACTTCAGTCAGTCCCCCTCAAACAAATAAGCTGTTTTGAAAATTATTTCCAGGGCGATGCCTGTTGCCATAGAGATGACATTAAGTGAAAAGGACAAAAAATATAGAGGGTGATAAACTTCATGGTTGGATGACACACTTGACTTCCAAGTCTGTGTTCAAATGAGGCACACACGCCAAGATTTTTTATGAAAGACAAAATTAAAATGTATCACTATCAAGCTGTAACTGACAAGGTATTGTGTGGTGGCTGTTAACATAATGCTCCATATATTTATTGTTTGTCATTTTTCTGGCCCTGATAAAGGTCTTTTAGAGCTGTAAATCATACCATTAAATCTGCCACTAGAAACAGAGGCTGTTTCGAGAATGAAAAGATGGAACTGAATCACTACTTACAGGTTTCTGCTTCATGACAGACCTAAACTATCACATCAGAGATGACATTTATTCTTTGAATTTGGCACATTTTCAAATGCCACACTGTTGGCTTATGACCTAACTTGAGAAAAAATTCTCTTGAAGAGTGACTGTTTACCATGGTGATGTATTGTACAGATACAATATACAGAGAAGTAAATACAGCTTAGGACAACAGGAAGTTATTCACAGGTCGAAACATATTGATTCACTCACAACAAACATTTCTATTTACAAAATTAGCCTTCACTCCACATTCTGTTTATGAAGGCTCTACAATATTACTGTCATGACCTTCATTGGTATTAGCTGCAATAAAATGCAGTGGGCATGGGTTCCTGCATGAATACTTTGATCAACAGCTTCCAAACACAGGCTTAGAGACATCTAAAACTGACAACTGACAGAAATAATACAAAATTATGCAAGTCTTGATAAAGATCTAATGGGAAAATGTTATGTATTGCACACAGTGGAGAACACCTTAATGCTCTCAATTTGGAAACTGCTTTACTAATCCACATCACAACAAAGATTATAATCCGTATCACCTAGGCACAACATCCTGTCTTAACACTGGCCTGTACCAAATGACAGAAGTAAAAAAAGAAAAAATACCATCACCAACAGCAAACTGTCTAAACCAAGCCAAATACAATATTATCTTGAAGATGAAAGATAAACACTGTACAGATTCTTAGAACTTGTCAGGGTAACTTTTAAACCACACATCAGAAACTGGGACTATCTGTAGCATCAGCCCATTCAATGGCAGTTCTAGTCTATACAGGACTTCAGTCCAATTAATAACTGGAATGTTACTGGACTTCACACAGCTGTATTTGGTAGAAGGTACACCAGAAGGCAGGCCTTCAGAATACCCAGAGAACGTTCAAGTCCCTAGTATAAGCAGTGGCATTGAAAAGATGGCTACATTTAGAGCCAGCCAACCAAAGGAGATAATTTGGCAGACAGGAGACAGTTAAGAGTCCTCTTGCACATCAGAAAGATGTTCATCTTGTACCCACATAAAACAGCGTCTCTTACAAAGGCATATATTTGCAAAATTCTTACTAAGATTCCAGTTGTCTGGATTCCAGAAGTCTGTCCCATTAGAGCCTCAGCATCCATTTCTGAGAGGAAAGTACATGATATAAACACAATGCTGAGAGCAAGAGCACAGAGGAGTGGAAGTCAAAGACGAAGCACAGTGTGAAACAAAATATATAATCAATTAACGCAACTCTGTAGTTTATTCTGAAAGCTCCACAGAAAGTTACTACTAAGATCCCAGCTTTTAACTTGCTGAAAACAAAATTGGTAATTAACACAATGTCAGTTAGGCCCAACTTAAGGGATGCCTTTGATATTGTACATTCTGCCAAAATGCTGTAGGGGCGATAACAAGAACGGCAGCAGGCATAATGGGACAGGCAGCTGTGTGCTTAGAAATCAGAAACTTTTTGAACATCTGATTATAACTAGGTACCCTTTATGGCCTACTTTTATTAATGAAACTTTATAAATTTTTTATTAGATTTGTCAGTTCAAATTAAACAAATAAACAGCCTATTGCAGCATGAACTCACCTGATTTTATCTCCCTTGTGAATCAATGACCTTCTGTGAGTAAGCAGAAGGTTAAGAAGGTGCAGATTATATAACTTAGAGCAGCTCAGGTTCATTTGTTTGCACACAAAATTGAATGTTCATATTTCATTCAAAATTCTCTTTAGAGAAAACAATTTTCTTCACAGTACAATATTCAACAGTTTTCAATGGATTGCTGAAACCCGATCACTCGATCACCTGCATTCCTTTTACTTTCCCAGGCTATTAGAAAAGATCTTTTTTCTGTTAGTCCTTAAAATTCTTCTGGAATATAATCCTAGAGTCAGCTTAAGTGTAAGTAATACCCATGTTTCATTTTAAACACAAGCAACAAGGGGAAAACACAGCTATTAAACCATTTTTTCTGCTGTTTGCATGTATGAGATATTTTTCCAAGAATTTTTTCCTGTTTTAGCAAAGACAAGGCATCACCTTTTATTTTAAAACTAAAATATAACTGAAAGCTGTGCATAGCCAAGTGTGGAGGGAAATGTTACTAAAGACACACTAAAATCTCTGAGAAAAATCTAATTTACACGGAAGATCAGACAATTTAATGATAAATGTACCTAAAGAAAAGTACACTGCAACAACTGTATCTCGGCAGTGATACATAAGTACCGCAATGGTTCTGCAGTGCCCTTATCTAACCATTTATTCTAAATGGTATTATAATGCTTACTCTAGAAAACAGCAGGCGCTTCACAGTATTTTATCACTAAAACTGAAGAAAGGGACTGAACAAGTCAAAAGTAAAATCTCTTATAAACAAAAACCTTGGCGAGAAAAATCGGCAGCTTTTAGCAAATGGGGTTTCCCTCACTCACTTTTCAGGGGTGACATTGGTGCTACACTCTGCCACCTTCATACATTTGAAAATATAACATTGCTTAAAGATACACTGAGCCATTTTAATGTAAGTCACATGCATATTTACTTCAAGAAGATGATAATTGGTAATGAATGCTGCAAAAGGAAAACCCCAAAATTCTCACTGGAATTAAGTAGTGCTGGCCTTCATGTGTCATCCAAATGGACTATTTCATCAACAAAATATCTTCCTGGATAGTAGACATTAATTAGCAAGAGAGAGAATCTACATATTTATTTAGTGTTTTAAGAAAAATGCTACTGTGAACAAAATTCAGTTTTCAAAAAAATCTTGGCCAGATATCTTACTTACATTCCGACTTCCACTTAAACTCTCATCTTGAAATAAATTACTGCAAATGAAATTTATTTTAACTAAACTTTTAAACAACATATAAAAGTAATCATAATTAAAATTGTAAATAAGCTTCCTTTGCTGTAGATCTCAAAGGGGCCAGTAATTCCCAAACAGCTTCTGAAATCTCACCTCTTTTGTAGTCTAATTGGTTACATCAGTCAACTGCTGGGTGAGTGCTTTAAAAGGATGCAGAACAGGAATAGAAATACAGCTTTATGGGAAGTGAGGTGTGAGGCCATTAAATGCATTCACTGCATCAGAATGTTTTTAATCCTACTGACCAATTAAGTAAAAGGCATCTTGGAGCAAGTAAATATAATGTTAGAGCAAGTAAATATAACAGCCCTGTTGCTGGCTGTAATAACAGCCATGGTCAGTGTGATAAAATGTATACATTAATTGTTAATTAACTTGATGAAAATATTTCTTTAATGACAAATTGTTGAATGCTTCTCCAAGTCACATTAATATACAGAAGAAGGAGCAGACCTGTCCAAAACTGAGCAATCTGAATAATAATTTTTAAAATCCTGGTCAAGTCAAATTAGTAGATTTATTTCAAGGAAAAACTACATTGTTAACTTTACCACCTATTTATGACCAACATGATTCCCTACTTCAGATACCACATGACCCTTTTTCCTACTAAAACTCTAAATTACACTAACTTAGACTCTATATTTAAAACTCAGAAATTCCTGACCTTGCCTACAATGGATGCCATGCACCCTGCCTATCAAAAACATCGTAACCACGTTTAACTTGGTTGAAATACCTACCTTGTTTATGCCTACTTTAAAGAGCATTTCTTGCCACTAATTAAACTTCCTACAGTATTTCTAAGTTCCTAATTTAACTACGTGAATTAATTAGATCTCAGCTCTACTCCCAAATTCCTTTAATACCACTTCCTCTTCCTTGAGTTGCTCCACATGGGTGGAGAAAGAATATGGACTTTCCTTTGTACAGCAGTCTGAGATCCATTAAAAGAAAACACTATGTAAGAGCTGCTTATATTCAGAAATAAAATTCAGCTTCAGTGATTAAATAAAATACTTCGTAAGTAAGGTTAAGACATTTGTGGTAGCTTTAGAAATCAGAAACAGCACAACAGTTCATTTGGGGTATGTAAACATCAAATTCAGAGTATAAATGAAGCATAACAAGCTTCCAAAGATGCTTATGGAATAGAGACTAGGCCTAGTTTACATAATATTAACTGCCTAGCTAGTTTGTTTTTAAGATGAGACTTAACTCAGGAATTTCTACTAAACAAACAGCAAGGGATTCCCTTCAGAGATTAACTATGAAATGATTTGTTTTCCATTGTTCAATTATCTAAATACGGTCACTGTGCTATTGATTGTCATGAGACATGTTTGGATAAACCTGAGATGGATCAATGTCAAACACCAAGTGTGACAACTCCAGACTTTGTGATGCTAATCTGACACAATCAAAAAATTTAACTTTCAACTTTTAACCTCACAACCCCAGTAGTCACAGTGTCCTAGCTCTGCTATTCTACAGTTATTTGTATAACAGAATAAATATTTATTGTCCCATGTATATGTGGAACACATACTGGTGACTTACAGCTTTGAACTAGAAATTGATCACAGATGCTCTTCCAATTTTGCAGTCATTAATACAGGTCATCTTAATAATGAAAAACATTCATTTGAATTCACACATAAGCTGCAAGTATATGGCTTCTAGGGTTTGGGCACATAAACAAAACATTTCTCCAAAACTGAATTACTAATCCCTGATTAATTCATGTTGAACGTTAATGTTGCCTGGGTATAAGGAACATTTACCTGAAAGACATGGAGTAACGGAGAGATGTAGGAAAACATGAGAGAAAGCAGAACAAAAAAAAGCTAATTAATTGCTTTCCATTATCATATCTGTTGGTGTTTTCACTGCTTACATTACATTTTATTAAAGGTTTGTTACTTTTGAGCTAGCCTTAGCTTGTGCTTTGAGGGACAATATGACAATTAGCCCAAACCAGCCCAAAAGAATAGCCTAAAGCAGCAGAACAACAGGCTGCTATAGCAGCCTTCCTCTTTTTAGTATTTTTTTAAACACTGATGGTTGTAGAATATTGAGCAGATACCACCTCTGGTTTTAGTCAGTATAAACCCAGCTTGAAATAGGATACACACTAAGCCAAAACAAGTAACTTATTTTACAGTTTAAATGACACACAGCTGTCCTAATTCTCATATAAGTGAATTCTAACAACAAAGTAATGATTTGAACTGATGATCAGGAATGACAAGTATAAATAAGTACAATGCCTTCATTTTATACACGACTTCATGTAAGATCTGGTATACCTTTAAAAATGTGAAAAATTTTAAGTTATGAACATCTAATAGAACTCTTTCCTTCATAAAAACCTTTCAGAATTTGTAGTACAGATGGAACCGTAAACAAACTACCTCAATTAATTAATTTTTTCACTTGTAAAAAACCAAATGAATGTAAATTTAAAAGTTATAACAATGAAAGAAGTGGTTATTATTTTCCTGATTAGTTTCCTTTCTAAAAAGACCAATTTGGTCTGAAAATTATAAATTATCATTAGTACAGAAATTTGCATTCTCTCAGATCGTTAATAATGGTCCTGTAGGTGGTCTACAGTAAATTCCCAAATAACTCTCAGGAATCTGAAAGCCAAGGAATATGCTTCTCAATTTTATAAAAATTTGAAAATTTTAGGATATTTTGGAAAGATACACCCATAGCCAAATGTAAGCCAAAGGGCAAGTAAACCACTATAAATACCTCTCTCCTTGTAATTCAAGAGCTAGATAACATGAAAAAAGGGGTGGCAACAGAAAGAGAATATTTTTTTCTATGTTTGCATCACAGCATGACATCAACTCTCAGAGATTCATGACAGCATGAAGTACAACTTTAGAAGCCTATAAAGCTAATGATTGAAGATTCTAATTCTGTTTCTTAGAACACATTGCAGTACTTTGTAATGTTTTGTGGGACTAAATAACAAAACGTAATAATTACTGCAGAAATGTTTTTAAAGTGAAATCACAAACTGTACTCGCTACCTGCTTAGTTATGCTTAGATTCAGCTTCACCTCTCTTGCCATCAATAGGAACAGTTTTCTTCAGAAGAGAGGAAAAATTATACATTTGAAGGGAACGTATTGGACCACCACTAGCTTTTGAATTGGAAAGGTCTTTGGCCACCAGGACCATTAAAGAGTAATGTTAAAGCCTGTTGGAGACTGGAACTTCCAGGTCCATGCTCTGTCTCATATCAAACACAGATAAGTGGTCCCCTGTAATGTTTATGACTACGGTGTCAAAAGTCTTCCATTCAAATCGCAATAAATATTGTAATGAAGTCTGGAAGTAAAGCCATTTGTACTTGCTTGGGGCTGAGAATTAAGATGGCCTGTTTCCAGTTAGACAGTCATTAGAAAGATCTAACGTCCACGCTAAATGGTTTCCTGTTCTGAGTACTTAAAACTAGTTTTAGTAAAATTGACTTCCTGAACATTTTATTATATCTTCACCAATATATGAATTTGAATTTTACACCTTTCCCCCCCTCCTCTTTTAATCATAGGTTCTACACAGACTGTGCCCACAGTAAGTATGCTTACTTCACATGAATTAAGAGTCACATCCTGCAGGTCTCTATACTCATATATTACTCATATTTGCAGTCTGCCTACAAACAAAAGCTATCATAAATGATAGAAGGTAAAAGGTTTTAGCAAGACAGATGAGCTTGTCTGGAAGTCTGCAGGAAAACAAAGACTGAAAGGGTCTGGTCATGAAAGGAGAATTTTAACTAAGCTTGGGTCAAATATAAGTAAATGGGCACTAATACAAAAAAATTTGCCTGTTTGGAAATGCCACGTCTTTTTTTACAGTCTGTCCCAGAAGATTCTTTAAGCGTCCTTTATAAAACTGAAGCACTTAATACATTCTGTACTGAAACAAGAATTTCTTCATCTAAAAGGAACTTCCAGCTGAAGGAAATATCTGCTTAAAAATGTCAATAGCTCTTATAATATTGCTTGCATGAACACAAATTCTTAAATAAAATAATCAAGTAGAAAGTTTATGTTGGGTTTATACGTCAGCAACAGGCATCTTTGCTTGCTGTTATAAATCAAGGGCAATCAATGCTATAGTATTGTCATTAATAAAATATGAGTCAATAGGCATAAACTTTTAATATAAGCCTAATTATGAGTGTCTCTTTGCATGAAACTAAAAATATTGAAAATGTTGACATTGGAGATGTGCCCTTGAACCAAGAGCCAAGTATAAGTCAATAATCTATTATGATTTTCATTTTGCAGAAGTAGTGCCATTATTTCAAAAGGTCTCAAAAATCAATTTAGCATTTAGTATATCTGTGTAATAATGACATCCTAATTAAAAATCCCAATCTGAATAGCACAAAGGATAATGTTTAATCTCTAATCAATGAGCACTGAGAGAAGAAGCTATAGGTGCAATAACCTTTCTTAATGAGGTTTACCGTTTTTTCACAGATTACATATTCCTTCATATTTCTGATAACCACTCTAACACTCCGGGAAGGTGTCCAGGCATTCTCCAACTAAAATCTGTAAATATGACTACAAGCTATTTAGAGAAAAATAAAGTAGAAAGAAATACCTTTTGCTCTTTATGGATTAAGCTGTTCTAGTACACAGGGAACTTGACTGGTATTTTTCTAACATACAGGAACTCCACATTGACAACCCACCTCATACTCAATGAGATTGCTTATACAGCCCTACAAGCTATTTCTAGGATGAAATAGCTTTGGACAAAATCAGAGATTTTTTTTTTCTCCCTCATTTATCAGTAAGGGTGGCATTACATTTGAGATTATTTTGCAATTTTAAAAAATAATAATTTAATTTCCCAATTACTCTTATTAATTTGAGACTACAGAGTCTGAATAGCCATCAAAAAGAAGTCTGCAAAACACATCTCACATAGCAACGAATACATTTCTTTACAAGTGCTCATCAGTGCACTGGATAGCTGCTCAATTACCTGTGTGTCAAATGATTATCTGAGAGCTCAATTTCATCCCCATTACCCTTCCTCCAGCCCATATTTCAGTATATATGTGCTACTGAAGTGTTAACACATCTTTGAACCTGCTATTTCCTCAGTTAATTTCCCACTAAGAGGTGCTGGGGTAACAGATGTCATAATTATTCAATTATTATCCTCATTTTACATTCATTCTTTCAAGGTATTGTATAAGAAGGACCCACTGGACATTAATTTCAGTGCAATTTTATACCACTGCAGCCTGCTACAGTCTTCTCATGGGTGAGTAAACTCAGTCTAATTGCAGTAAGTATTTAGTAAGTATTGCAGAGGTCTGTCCATTTTTTCCTTTTATAAATTATCAGATTGGTTTAAACATGGCAAGTTAAAATATATGGCAACATTTTCTACTTTGTGGCTTTCTGCTACTTTGCAAGAGTGCCCCTGATCAAGCATTATAATTTAAGAGAACACAGTAATTAAAAAACTCCAGAACAAATCCGTCCAAAATTGCACTGCAGTCTGGTTTGATTACTTTTAACAAACTTTGTTCCTGGGTTTCTCTAGAGCTCATAGCACCATCCATACAAGCTGCAAAATAATTCACAATAACCTCTCCACACAACCAAAACAGGGGAAAAAAATTGTTCCCAACAGTTTAAAATGACTTTAAAAACAGATCTGTGCTACTGAACACCTCAGTAAAACGGCAACACAGCAATGGGGCTCACAGAGCCCTACAACTGAGAATAAAGGCTCTCAAATCATATCCCCGTAAGTACCACAGCACAACTCTACACTCAGAATGCATGGAGATACATGTGGAGATAGAAGAAGAAAAAAAAAAAATGAGGTAACCACTTGGCATAAGACCATTTCTTTATCAAACACTAAGATGTCATGTTTGTAAGATCTTTGAGAACTTTGGGAGAAAAACAAAAACATGCTTAATGCAACATGCAAAATGTATGACTATAGTAGTCCTTTTAGTCAAACTTTGCAACAATGCACGTTTTAAATTCATGTAGCACTGATCTGCATATTTAATTTTCTGCTTTAAGTGTATACCAGATCGCTGACCCTGTCCTCAAGGCCACTGAAAATCTTAGACGTTTTAGGATTTTCTTTAACAAAAAAGCCACGTGTAGTACGCAACAGGAATAAGAGATTTTCTATAAAGAAGGAAAGCAATGTTAGTGCCCAGACTGCAGAAGAAAAAGGATGCCAAAAAGACCAAAAGCTACTAGTTAAGGTTTGAAATAGATCTTCTTCCTCCTTTCTTCCCTCTACCAATCTGGGACACTAAAACTGCTCAATACGTGCACACAAATGCATTGTGTCTTGTACTTGTTTTCTAAAATAGTGTTTAACTTCTATATGCAAGAAGCTTTTATATATGAGAAATTACTATTTTTATATGCTATACCCTCAGGGTTTAGTACAGTATAATCTATACTTAACATGCTTTCTCATGTAATGTGCTTGTAGCCAAAATGTGAGAGCTGCTATGAGAAAATTAAATAGAATAAGAGCTGCCATGTGCTTCACAATTAAAGGAAACACTAAGTAGCAGCAATGGGAATTAAACAGGACACTGTGTTATGCCAAATACCAAATGTGAACCCAAAATATCTGCCAAGTCTCCCCTATTTGTTACAATTTTTCCATATTTAGGTAAATTTATGTAATTATGTACCCTGCAGTGGTAACGGGACTATGCTTTAGTCCTTTTGCAGCATATGCTCTTGGCACAAGTATCCTTTTTGAGGGGGAAAAAACCTAACTTGGCCAAGATTACATATGTTGATTTTATATTGGCATCCTGACTGCGCCTAACAGCTGGTCTTTAATGTAATGAAACTGTGTTGGATTTATTCACTTAAACAACTCTGCAGACTCTTTAAGCATATGTATTTCTTATAGCTCCCTATGTCTTGGAATCTGCTTTGATCAGAGCACCAACAGTTGCAATGTTTTTCTTAACATTTGAAATGTATCTGTGAGCCAAATAATAAGTATATTTAAGACTTAGTTTCTTCTTATACTCTGTGACCCCAGCTTTAAACGACAGCAACCACATCCACAAATCTCTCATGGCTTTTCCATAGATCTGATTAAAATAAGGTGTGAAATGAGCCTGTTCATGCCTGGTATTTTTTCCACAATCACTAAGGTGTTCAACAGTCTCAAAGATGTGCTCTTTTTTTTTTTTTTTTTGGTGAGTGTGGCAAAGACACTGTGGCAAAAGCACCACTTGTTTTGTGGGGGTTTTTTACAGCTGCACATAGGGGTGATTTTGTACTGCACCATGTATTCGAAATATTTTCCATGCAGAGGGAATACAGATGCAGTACTGCAGACACATTACAAAGATAAGTCAGGCCACCTGCAGCCACAGAAACCTACTTTTGCAACGAGTCTCCCAATCCAGGACAACTGCTGAGATGCACAAATGCTGAAATAACCTCGACACTTCTGAGCATTTTCAGAAGTCCTGTGAAGGCAGTAGCTGCTATTGAAACTGAAACCAGATTCTAACCTACTGTCTCATAATCGCAACAGCTACACCCAGCAGACATATGTACAAATCTAGAAACAAGTAGAACAGTCATGAGACAGTTTGAATATACTAAGGTCACACAAACTGTAGCATCATCATGAAGAATTTTTAATAGAACAATTCAAACGCTAAATATACAAGTTTGTCATCGATAAACAAAAAAATCCTAATAGGTTCTAAATGCAAAAAAATGATACTCAAGAACACAGTGATATCTGTAAATCTAAACCAGAAGCTATTGGAATATCAGTAGAAGTTAGTGCTAGATCCCCTCTTAAAGAGAGAAATCTCCCTTTTCAAAAAGTTTTGGTGTTCCAGTTATGGATCAATATTGATAAATCCACTTATTTGTACACTTAGTATAAAATTTCAAGTCCTTTAAAAGAATGCGATAGACTGAAATTTATCAGTGCTTCAGTAAAACAGACTGAGATGTTTGCTCACATTTCTCGAGGGAGTTGCCAATTGCTGTAGAGGTGTCCCTCCATTACATAAATACAAAAATCTAAAACTTTTAAGAAAGAAAACCTCTTCATAAGGTTTGATCTCCTGCATAATTCAGACCACCTAATCTCATTGTATACGATTTTTAGTAGGAGACCCTTTCTTTTATTATTTGAAAGACCAATATTCCTGGTAGGCCCTGACAAAAGTTTGTTATACCTCTAATACATTCAGACAACACTATAATAAATCTCACATTCTAGACTTCTGAATAAAAAATGGGAAAAGACCAGTTTAACAATACCATACAAATATTTATTCTCCTCAAAACAGTGAGATTAAAGTGCATTAACCATCTCTCCCCATCACTACTCCTTAAAAGGAAAACTGAGCTGGTCTAACGGCTGGGGTTGATGCACCTCCCCACCACACAGAGCTTTACATGATTTGGAGTGTTAAGACAGAAGTCAGCCTTTAAATTATGTGAGGCAATGCCCCACTTGCAAATGCCTAGTGTTCTTCACTTGTGTTCTTCAAAGGACAATGACATTCGTAGGAATTCTCTCAGGTTTCCCTTTATAAACACTCCAGCTGTTTTATAACTCGCTGGGCAGTTTTAGAGCATTCTAAAATAGTTACAATAGCAGTGGGTGATCACTGGGTGGGAACAGACAGCGCTTACCAGCAGTCTGCTACTAAACTTCTGGATTTAATAGATGAATCAAGTCTTCAATCCCTCCATTAAATTAAAAAAGTCTCCAAATTAGAGATTACAAAATGTATGAAATGACAGTCTCAGTGACTTGAGATACTGCTCTAAGCACCATCAGCTCATTTACACTATTTACATTCTCCTTAAATGTCTGTAATAGCAAAAATTAAATAAAAATAAAAGAAATAAATCTATGAGTCACTCAAGATGTAACCTTAACAAATACAGCTTCTTTTTTTCGATGAGTAAGGAAGAGAACAAGTACAGGAATACTTTGGGTTGTTTAAAAGCAGAAAAAATTTTTTAAAAGTCATCAATGCTTTTACAGACAAATTTGGTGTGCACTTCATTTAAGAGTACTGGAATAATAAAATGAGACTGATGAAATAAGGCAACACAAGTTTTGAAAAAATCACAACTACAGGAGGCCTTTAACTACCTCTTGCACTAGCAAGTAACACACAGCATTTTTTCCTCGGAGAAATAGGAAACAGGGTATATGTTAACAGAGATTCTTACATGTATTTATTCTGAAAAACATGTATTTGTGACTGTGCATGTATATTTATGCGCAGATCACATCATAAATGAGCAAAGTCTGTACCTTCCTAAAAAGAAATTATTACAGCTGCGTCTGCCAATATGCAGCATAGTTTGAAATTCATTTTTCTGTATCTAAAGGTATATTACCTCATATTAAAGACAATTGTTGTATATCTTTTCACAAAGATTGATAATTTTATCTTACTTTGTAGATTCATTTGCTTTCAAATTCCCCCCCCACACACACACACTTTTATGAAAGCTGCTTCTATTATTAACTTTCAGTGGAAATATTTTTAATCTGGGTTCCATTAGCAGCAACTATTCATTTGAGGTAATTTAGCACATCTACCTATACACTGTATTCAAAGAATTTTTCTGACAGTCTTTTAATTGTGTCAGAAATTTAGGAGGATGAGTGAGGGGAGCTTGTGAACAAAAAATTCTCACAAAACATTTCAGTAAAACTAGGAATCATTTAGGAAAAGGGATGACTTTGTAGTTTGTAACATAATCCTAAACCACTAATCTTTTTCATGTAAGAAATTAAAATCAGGACTATTTCAGTTACTTTATCTTTTTTGCAGAAACATAAATATTGGATTGCTGTTCTTAATTTAGTTCAACAGTCTTCTATGTATAGCCAGAAGAAAAAAAAATCCAGATATTACCACTGGCCTTAAAATTTGATCCAACTTTTTAGTAGCAATTACTATTCCCATGACACCTAACCAAGTTTAACAATTCATAGTAGCAAGCAAGTTACAGATGCTTCTCGTCATGAGAATATTAAAAACAGAAGAAAAGATCATGGAATTTATTCATTAAGAATACAGGTTGGCAATGAATTGAAGTGATTCAAAACTGGTTTTGGAGCTTTGATTTGAACACGAAGAACACACGGCAATTATACACCTATTCAAGTAACTTTCTCTTCTGTAGTCATTCAGAATACCAATGCTGGAGAGAGAGAACTAAAACATTTAAGCTGTGTTCTTAACCTGAGTTACAAAACCACCACCATATTCACCATATTTTCATTGGTGAACAGCTGGTTGTCTGAAAAAGGACTACTCAAGGTGAAAAGTAACAGCATGTCACAACTCAGTCATATCCAGTAAACTATGTAAATCCAGTAAAATAGCCACATTTAGCTGAATTTTAAGTATACAAATATCCACTCATATTTTGTAAAAGACTTGGAAACTAATGCATGGAAAATAAGACTTTGAATGATTGTGTGGCTTAAGCCATTACTACAAAGTCTTCTGCTGTTCTTAATTCACTAAAATAAATATAAAATTACATCAGCAGAAGTTTAGATTAATCATCTATCTTCTCTCCCCTGGAATTCAGAAATTCTAAGTTATTGTAGAATTTCTGTTAAATGTAATCAGTATATCTGAAGATTTCCCCTCCCTCAGCCAACAGTCTTGTAAACACCAATACCCTAATTGTTCACATTACAGGGGAAAAACACGAGTTTTGATGTGTGTCCTGATCTTTTATACATGCAAAAGAAATAAATTTAAACAAAAAAAAAAAAAACAAACAAAAAACAAAAACAACAGGACCTCAGCCTTCAGTTAAGTCCTTTAACTTGGCAAATCTCGGTGACTTTCTCCATAGGCTTTAACTGCATGCTGCTCATTTTTCCAAAACTTTGGCTAATGTAACTCTATTTGCAAATACAAACACAACCAAAGGGACTGGTAAGTTTTGAAAATCTTAATTGTGTCATTTCATCAAGCTCACAGTTCTTTTTTTTTTTTTTTTTAGTTTTCAACTGCATCTATATTTAAATCCACTTACTCTATGACAGTTTGTCATTATACATTCTAGAGCATACATAAAACTTAGGCAAGAATGTTCAAACCAACAGTTTGTAGTTTTTGTGTATTAAGAGTGTTATAGGAGTCAGAAAACATGCAGATACATTTTAAACTGTCCATAATACCCTTAACATCATATTTTCTTCCTTTATTGTAAGTAGTGACAAATCAGCTTAATGCAGCCCCTGCTGTACCAACTGCAGTGCTCAGAGGGGCTGCACCAGAAGCACAGCACAGTCAGATCTCGTGAGTCTGTTAAATACCCAAATGCTTGAATAACAAGGTAGAGCCCTATTCCACCACTCTTACTAATGAGGTAAATTCTTTTGTGTATTGATTTTAATTAGTTCACTTGTGGAAAAAAGTCCTCCATAGCATGATTAAGGGCAGCAATATAGCCCTGGTTAAGGACCAGAGATACTTTAAAATCTAACATAATACGCAAATTGTCAGTATCATAAAACCTAATTTTACATACATATATGAATGCATCTTTTACTAGGGGATTTTTTTTGTTTTAATTTCAATGGTCTGGTTGAAAGTTTAAAGCCTGCACTGAATGCATTATATTGAAATCTAGTGTAAATAAAGTGATGCTAAATATGAATAAAGGACAGAGCACTGAAATACTAATTGGAGACTGGAACATGGTGACAAAGAAATTCATAAAAGTATTTATAACTGAGAGGCTTTTATGATTGCCTGTAGCTGGAGGATTTCAATGATACATACCATAGGAATTATCCTCACTCGTACAAAATTAGACCATTTCACTGATGCATTTAATGCCTAATACTGCAATTGTTCTGACTGATACCCATTACATATATAAATATATATATTATCCAAGCTGCATTTAATAGAGTATCATAGCCACATAAATTACTGAAAGGACATGTCACCAGACAATAGTTCTGTACTAAGCATTAGTATAGTTCATATCACCTAAAGTAGATTTACACTTATTCAGTAACTGTTATTTTGTTTGATAAATAAGTACTTTTTTATGACTAAAACATTCTGAGATTTTAGTTCTCAAATGAATTATTTTTACAAGGATCTCATCATTTAACCTTGTAGGTGCACTTCAAAAGCTTTAAGAATCTTACATTTGATTTCTGGGAAGTATTTTCTCGTTAACATCTAACATATGTACCCTGTAGGCATGATTCACACAAGACTCTGGAATTCTAAGGAAATGATGATCAGTCACGGAAATGTGTAAAGATTCAAGAACTCTGGCAATTTTCACTTCAAATGTTGTCAGCGAGTTACTATTATAAAAGTACTTTTCTCACCATATCACTGAAAAAATGCTGTGTACGGTGCAGGTATGAGAAAAGTGACACATTTAATGAACTCCACCACCCGACAGTAAATTTCCTCGAAGTTGACAACTGAATCTGTTACATTCAGAGAAATGCTAATTATAGGTAAGAGATGCTCGGTATGTCCTGAATAAAGTTTATACCTTGCTGGAGAAAGCAGGATGGGAAGGGAACAACCAGCCAACCAGCAGACAAAATATGTGCTTAAATGTTCTTGATCCTAATTAGTCACAGAAACCACACTCCAACCAATAGCCTAAATGTCAACAATATCTTTTTGCTTGGAAAGGCCAACTCACACTTCCAATAATAATGCGTATATTTAAGTAATTGATTGGTTGCTTTTCAAAAATAGAAAAAACTATCCCTTGAATCACTAAAGAGCCGGTAAAAATTAAAACTAATGAGCTCATTTCAATAAAAATTTATGAGACTGGTTTCATGCTGACAAAGTGGGTCCTGCAGGCAGTAGCCCTCCACCTGCTTGCCAGAGAAAGAAAAATCCTTTATTTCAAAATATTTTTAAATCTTTTAATGAGGTATTAAAGTATAGCTACAACTCTATAGGTAATTTGAAAGGATTGTGTGCGTCTCTGAGATCACCAATAAATCTTTTGAAGTACAAAAGAATTTTCTGAAGAAAACAAAAGTAATATTTGTCAGCAGTAATTACTACAGATGGAAAATTCTCTTGAGGATGTATTAACCACATGCAAAATGAGCGGTGTCACAATATCAATGGAACCCTCCCAAATGCAAAAATAAAGCACAAAGAAACAAAAAAATCCAACTCACGGGGACCAAAGTAAGAATATTAACTGATTTTGCCCATGATGGGACAAAGGCTGTCTTAAAACAGAGAACTGCAGCAGCTTGAGCTCTGATAAAGGAGTAACGTATTCATAAACATTATGCCCTATTACATGCAAAATATTTGATTTTTAATCAAATATTATAATCAGCATTTATCTTAGAATGTAAGAAGCTAAATAAAGCAATAAACCAGCCAAAAACAAAGGGGTAACTTTAAATGTGTGCTCCTGGAAGCATCCACCAGCACCCAATTATTAATTCTAACTACTTTACAAAAAGTACAGATGCCTGTACATATTGTGTAGGTATGTATTACATACGAAAAGCTCAAAGATGCACATTCCTGCTTAGATGTTTGTAACAGAATTTAATTACCTTGAAACTGTCCATGCGAGACACTGGAAATTTAAAAAATATACTACATAGACTTGGATTCAGGTTTACATTGTGCAAATTATTGTACAAAAAGTGACCTTAACCCAGCAAACGTAATTTCTGCATGAAGGCTGCAGTAAAAGAAAAATAAAAATCTATGTTTTGACAATACAGTATGATGAACAGCCAGCATATAGCAGGAATCAGATATGCTTAACAACTAAACTGTGTATGTCAAGATACCATTAAACTGTTATTAATCAGTTCAAGTAGGTAGAAAAAGAGAAGTAAGGTGTGGACTTCCCCATAATGATGACCCACAAGACAATGTCTGTCTCCTGGATAAACTCCAGACAACAGGAGGTGGGCAGAGAGGAAGAGATGTCTGTAAGGCTGAAAGATGATACAATCCTTAGAGGAGGAACTTAGGGGTAGCTTTCAGTAGCCAGTTGTGTTGGAAAAAAATTTTTAGTGTTCCTCTGATCTATACTGCCACTTTTTAAATATCAGCACTAAGGAATGTCCTCCAGTAATCATAAACAAAAATATTGCAACTAAACATTTTCCGGAAGACATCAAAAGAACCCTTCAGAAACCTTAACACAAATATTTCATTACAATGGTGTTTCTTTCTCAAGGTGGCTTTATACTTCCACCACCACTGATGCAGATACCAATGCTAAACTGGCCAAGAGATGTTTCACTAGTGTAGATCTTGTGTGAGAAGGTTAAATTATTTATACTGCTTTTGAAAAAAAAACAACCAGAAAATTTTTACACTAACAAAAGATTAGGCAAACAATTTTCAAAAGTTATTAACTTGAAAAAGCAGCAATATAAGAATAATTGAGACTGTGAGGGAACTGTTCAGAGAGTTATGGTGTTCCTGACTACACTATTATGAAGAAATTTATTTAAAAAAAAGGGGGGGTGGTTAAGGTACCTGATAAATAAGACGTCTCCATTTCCAAGAACTGCTTTAGATATGAATATAAAATATGAATATAGAAGGAAAACATGCTAATGTTTAGAAAACTGAAGAATATCAAATGTCTTTCAAAACTTGAACTGTAAATCTCAGAAAGACATGGAAAAATAACAGCTATTTTAAAAGGTATTAAAATAAAAATCAGAAGCATAATGTAAAACTGCAGTAGGGTAGATATCATTTATATTCAAGTCCTTTTAGAAGTAATATATGTATTAAAACTGTGCTTGATGTGAAACTTTGGAGTTTTAGAGATCTTCACACTACAACCATGCAACCAATAAAACCAGAAGCTACTCTCAAACTAACGTAAGGATGTTACATTCTTCATTACTTTCCCTGTATTCTTTTTTTCTAGTTTTGATTTCTTTTAAATACAGAAACAGGCTTTCAAAGTTCAGAATGTTGCAAACTGATAAATGGAACTCATGTTTGCTTATATGCTCACAGTAGGAACTGCAGTAAAAAGGTGGATGAAACCAACTGAGAGGTAATATGGAATTGAGGTGTTTTTTTTTAATCTCTCAAAACCGGACTATAAATTAAACTTCACGTTCTTCTGTGAAATAAAATACGTACTTGAACAGATTTAAACACAATATATACTGAAACATGTATTCACATACACAAGAGATATTCAGAAAAGCAGAGAAATGTCATCTCAAGTAAAATAAAATTTCATCTACCCCACTACCAAATCCATTTTTTAGTCAAGTGGGACTTGGAGTATTACATTGTTTTTCTTCTTTGTACTGTTGTTGACACTCTCAGAACCATCTTCAAAGCACCGTACTCTTTTGTGTGGTGTAAAACCAGTATGCTTCCAATTTTGCCATCAATCATCTTTAATAGCATATGCTATTAATGTAATTTTGTTATTGAAGATTCCTAAATCTATTCAGTGGTTTGCACAAGACAATTACGTTTTTTTGTTATATGCATGCAGGCAATCAGATAGTGTCTTTTTAAATTAGAGCAATTAAATGTGGTCATTATAAGTGGTAGATTATTTTAAAAAATCATGAAGTGTCAATATGACATTCTTTGATTTAAAATAAAATGATAACAGAATGAAGAGATGCATTTTAATTATTTCATTTCAAAAGTGTGCTTGAAAAATGTGCTCTAAGAAAGCTTGCTGATACTGGGAAATGTTTTCCATAGCTTTTACAGTGCTATGGATGGTTTTAAAGATATTTCCTAGCACCATGAAAAATGTTTTTCAACACAAAAAAGTCCTCTATACATTATCTAGAAAAATAATTAGGATATATGGTCACTTTCCCAGTCCATGTAACTAACTAGTTAGCACTGGTACAGTAACATCTGTGTAGTCAACATTAGAAAAATTACTGCATCTTTGTATACCAACAATAACTCAACAAATTATGCGTATTTTTGCAGTAAGAAGTTCAACAGGTACATTATTTTTACAGACCACTTCTTTCCTCTTGCGGTAACTTTGCAATATCAAACCCACTCGTTCATGGAGGCACTTAAGCATGTGTGTAGCGCATACCCAGTCCTACTGGTACCAAAATTAATTTAAAATCAAAGATAATAAGCTCCTGTGCATTAGTGCAGCCTTACTGTAACTGTAATTGATGAGTGTTAGAGAAACTTTCTGAGTGTTCCTGCTTCCATGACTTACTTGGCAGAACTGTGAGGAATCCAAATAGGAATAGCTGGATCACCTATGTTTGATAAGTTTGAGATATGAATACAAAGTATGAACTATGAAATTTGATAACTTTTTGCACCCAGATATTAAAAAATTACACTGAAACATCTACTAATTTTCACACTGCACTAATATCCTCCACGGTACCAAAAACCTATGAAAATTGGTTAAATATGGTCCAGAATGTTAAGATAGCACTTCACTCCCACAGTCCAAAATGTTTGGCTGTATCCAATAGACACCAAGGTAGAGTTTAGGGGAAGTTATTTGTAAGTGCAGTGCTTTCTTTTTAGAGTGCAGTAAGCTAAGCAAAAAAGAACTGCTTTTAACCTACACCGAAATTCAACATGCAGACATTAGGCCCGGTAAAACTGGAGTGCAAGATCCTTTTATTTGCATATTTAGGTTTAGTAAGGAATATTTTCTGCAAGAAGTCTACCTTACATACTTGAATAAAACAGCATCAACAGATTTACTTTAGAGCCACTGGACAAACCTCCACAAGTTCCTTACCAAATAAAGATTTATACTTAGAAATATACTAAGAAAACCCATAAAACCCCCCAAGAAGATAAGGTTTCGAGTATGATGTTGTTTACCATGCACTGAATATGAATAAGACACAGCTCTGAGCTCTAAAACAAGTGTTATATCTGATTCCTAAGAACTTTAGTGGAGTGACAAAGATTGCCTTACATGTCCTGTTTTGGACTTCACTATGGCTGATAAGCACAACCTGCCTGGTGTTCAGATAAGCATTTTCCTTCTCCCACCCTTTTTTCAGTCGCTTCCATCCCAGTTCACAGTCAGTCACTAAGGTCAGAAGAACCCCCCTTGCAGTACCTCTCTGTGTTCTACTACTGATGCTCAAACCATAACACTGCAATCAAGGCAAGAGATAAAGGTATCATTATGAAAACACCCTCAGTGGCAAATATTGCCTTTACTTCATTTGCATTGTAAACTTTTTTTTTTTTTTTTTTAAAACAGATATGAACGGAAACTTTGGTCACACTAGTACAGAATTTTTCTTTTATCTCAGGTCAGCATAATTATTTTGAATTGGGTTTTTTTTGAGTAAAGGAGGTCCAGTGAAAGGACTGACAAAGAAATCTGCTCTGGGAAAATGGTGAATTTCAAAACTGCTTTCAACTGTTAGAAGGAGAGTATTTGAGTACACAGTGTAGTTTTAGCTGGCACAAATGACACAGGTAACCCACAGTATAAGAAATAAATCTACATGGGATATCAAAAAAGGTGAGAATATTCCCTTCCATCCAAGCAGCTGTGTGCTCTTTGAGGTCATTAATTCTCTAGATGTAGTTGTGAATACATTCTGGTACATTTTGGTAAGCAATATTTAATCCATTTTATAGGTGGATGATGTCAACTATGACCTTATTAGCAGCAAGCCTGATAGATACTTGCATCTACCTCTCAACATAGATCTCCAGTCCTATTTCCAAAACAAAATTTATCAGAGAGAAATATTCAGTACAATTAGCTTTTTTCTGCATTGCTTAATTTGAGATATTAAGGAAGTGAAACAAAACAAAAAAAAGGAATCTATCACCTATATTAATGGATGTTTCAGATCAATTTAACCTGAACTAATATATTTTCTTAATGACAAATCAATGTCAAAAATAATGAAAGAACTTAAGATTCTGTGTGCTTTCCTAAAGTCTTTGCTGTTAAACAGGGTTGTACAGCCTGCCAGTCTTGCATTATTAATTGGCTGTGAATATTATTAGACCCTGTTGTGGTTTACAGTACTGAACAGATAGAAGCCAATTATTTCTTCTGCATTCTTTAAGAGTTACGCATTTGAAAAGTAAAAAAAAAAGTCTCTGTATCAACTAAATAAAATTAAGAACTTCAAACAAATCTAGAAATGAACTGCAAATGAATATACTACCAGTTCAATTTTCTGTTATTGGTTAAATTTTACAGGTATGTCTATGTTTTCTCCAGATGTTTTTCCCCTGAGCCCAGGACCAGATGCTAAGGTCAAGAATCCATCTAAATTCACATTTATTATAGCTTTTTTTACAGCCATTTTATAACAAAGAAAACTTTAAACTAAATAAAAACTTTGCAAGAAGAATTACAGCAGAATCTATAGGCAAGAACTCACATGCCCTTAGCACTGCGCAAACAAGCAAGGAGAAGTTCCCCTTCCAGTGATGACTTTTAAAACTTCAGGATGACAGGTAGGCACTGTGGATAAAGGTACAAAAGTTAACAGGATGATCCTTAATATTTATCTCAAAATATAATTTTCAGAGTGTTTCCATTGCTTTATTTAGTGGGCCAAGAACATCAATATTTACTTACTCCCCAGTGCAGCCAGATAATGTGAGTCTTCCCTGGTGTCTGTATCTACCACTTAGTTTCCAGCTGAGGAATGCACTTTTGACTGTTCCTCATTATCATAACAGAAGAAAAAGCTCCTAATCTCCCTTTTTTTTTTTTCTTTTTTTTTAATGGTAGGAAGAAAGACAACTTATCAGCTAATACCTGGATATTTTTGTGAGAAAAACAAAGTATGAACAGAGAACAAAAGAGTTTATTGGCATCAAGTTTGCAACAAAGCTGTGCTCACCATCCCCTAATGAAGTCAGGGATGGACGACAACTCTGTGAGAAACCACTGGCAGAACTGAAAAACTTACAGGGCCCTTCAAAGGAAAATCAAAAAATTTCTGTTAAACATAACAGCTATCGGTATGTGAGTACAATTAAATGGAAGTGCAGGCAAACACACTGTTAAGGTTATGAGCCAGAAAAATGATACTTCGAGAAGTGTTTTGAATGACTTGAAGTAGGGAAAGTTGTGATTTACCATGCACAGAGAGGACAAGGTTGGGCAGCCAATGTTTATTGTTATTAGAACCCAAAGGAAGAATTTACATGCATGTGCACTTGTACATACCTGTATTTAGAAAAAGATATTGGGGGAAATAAACATCAAAACAAAAGCAAAAAACCATAGGAACTTGCCAGATTACATCAACATATACTCAATAGGGAAAAAAATATTTTAAAATAAAATTACCACTGAAAATTATTAGAGGGAAAAATCGCAAAATTGATGAGAGGGTATAAACAGCAATAGGGCTGAAAGCATGAAGACTGAAAGATTAAAAGAAATAAAAATAATACATTATACTGATAATATAGATAGAAACCCACTGAAGTTTTCAAAACCATGTGAATTGCTAAAGTTCATTTTCCAGATAGGTGAGATTTGACCATTTAAAAATTATGGTGTAGTTTTCTGCATACTGAGCATTTTCATTTTAATTCAGATTTAAGTAATTTAAGCTAACCTACCCAGAAGTATAGGAAACTTAAAAAATTAAAAACTAATAGAGGTTGACCACAATGATGTTCTACTCTATTTTATCATCAGACTGAATAGATTTGTGGTCTGTTATAAAGACTGAGAATTCTATCTGGATAAATATGGCTATGAGTAGAACAGGGATGACTGTTTACAGGAATTTCCAAAACTTTCAAGTGTGTTTATGTTTATAGAACAGCCTGTACAAAAAATGGATCCTTAAGACAGAACATAAAATTACAGAATTATGTTGAATGTCAAAACATGACTGTGACTTGCAAACCCAATATATTTTCGCACGCTGGGTAAAGACAAAACCACTACTTTTTTACTGGGGGTCGGGGCAGAACAGCAGAGATCAGTTTGTCCATCCACAAGGGGCTGTGCTGGGGTTACTGAGCTAATTTACCTTGTGACCTGAGCGAGGTCTTTGAACCTGTTCCTTCGAAGGTGAAGAACTAGGGTATTAAGCTTGATTCATTTAAAAGATCCCTACCAACATAACAAATGATTTTAATAAGATCTACAACTCTACGGGGAAAACTGTATAAGGAAGGCCCAAGTGCTTCTTTAATGTTTAAAACTCGATTAAATATTTACAGTAGCATAAGACTGAAAAGAAACCAGAAAGTTCCTCCTTGTCTTGACTGTATCAAATCATGTTTATGGTAGCTCATGAAAAGTAACAATTTTTAGCATTATTAGAAACAAATATAAAAGATAAATTCAGATATACAACATTTTGTAATCTTTATCGTGTTTGTTCATGACTCCACCTATTTATCAAGGAAAAATAGCACTAGATGCATTTATGCTTACTCAACCCACTATTTTAATTTTAAAGACTGAGACATTTGAGAAATAATACATTTTTTCCCCCATTCATACATCTGGATTATTAAAGCTTATTTTGGACATCTATCTCTCAATCAGGAATTTTCAATTTTCTTTTAAATTTTCTAGTTTCTTTTACTGTCCAGAGTAATGAATGTGAGCCCCTTAGACATTAAGTTTGCCTCCTTATAAATAGTTCGTACAGCACATCCATAGCTTTCAAATTACTTCAGGTTCTAAACGAACATTCAGGTGCTCACTCCTTAGTAACAATGGCCTTTGGAAGAAAATTTTTTCCATACAAGTCCACAGACCTGAGAACAGAATTTTGGCTTTAGAAGAGTTCCTATAATGCAAAATGTAGAACGAACAATTCAAAGGACCAGCCAAGAAGTGACTTTGAATGAGGTCAATATGCTTGAAGGAGTCTAGAAGCTCAGTACAGAAGACAATGTGAGGAAATAGACCAAGAGCAAGTTACTTGACCAAAGTCATACCATAACCCAGTGTAATTCTCTGCAAATGAGGCATCTATTCAAACACCTTAACAAGTGTTAGATATGCAGCAGAACAGCTGAAGCTACAAAAACCTCAAAACCCCCCAGTTCTCACAGGAATGGATTAGTGTACTAAAACAAATACCATGGCCAGCTCTTTGCAAATGAAGTCAAAGGACATGTAACACAACAATGTGGGGTGAAATCACTGTCCTTAGAGGAAAACAATTTGATTCTGTTTCTGACAACAATGTCTTGTATCCCTGGGCAGTTAGGTCTGAAAAATGTCTGTCTGTAGGTGTTTTTAAGATGCAAATTGTTACCTGGAAGCAATTTGGAAACCTGCACGTTCACAAGTAGCGATACAGCTGCATATGACCAAAAGCCTATCTAACTATTGACTCACTAAAGCAAGGACCCCAAAAATCCTAAGACGGAAAACCCACATCATCCAAGTCAGTCCTTGAGAATAAGGCAGAGAAACTGCTGTTTCTTTCACCCTCCAAATCAAGGTTTTCCTGTAGCCAACCAAAAGTTCATGGAAGCCAGCGTGCTTCCATAAAATACTTATCAGCCAGTCAAACTAGTTCTTCCAGCCAGTGGTGTTCATTAATTAGGATACAAGAGAGCAAAATACAATTTATTTCTCAATTGTATGCTTTACAAAGCCAGAAGCAAGCAGTGTGATGGACTAAGGGAAGCAAACCACCAAGACCTTGAGATCAAGGGGTCTAATTTAAGGCAAGCTGTCATTTTGTGTTTCACGATGCTAACTTCCCTGTGACTCAAGTTTCCAGATGTAGTTTGGCAAAAAAATACCTTTTCAATGGAAAAAAAGATGCTCTTTCAAAAATGCGAGCTCTCAAGGATAAATAAATACTTTCTATTTTACTATGCCCTTTAAAGAAAAATAATTACACTGTTTTGGTTTAGCTTTAGACTTTGGGTAGGGGTAGGAATTCCTCTAAAGAATCATATCATTGCTAGCCACCTTTTATTCATTCATTCTTATAAATACCAAGAGCATATACGTAGGTAGTGCAAAGCAGGCAAACTGCTTTTCATGGATTACACTCCTTTGCTGTAGTTTCCAGCTTTATGTACTTGGACACAAACTACCATCTGTACCATGTATGTTAATAGCTGGGTGACAGCATTCACACACAGAGGCAACCACCCTCCATCTGCTGTGCAGTCAGGCCACACATAACTCAGCCCCACCTTTAGACAAAACAACTGCTGTTTACCCACACTGACAATGGTATTAAATGATTGATGTCACTGGCAGCTCCCATCTAACATTCAACCAAATGTGCACTTAGCATTTAGGTATCACCTGTTCCAGGCATAAAACAAAATGGGCTTTTTTTCACAATAATTCTTTGCAGGAAAAAAAGCCTGACACTTCAGCAAAAGCTTAGCACAGAAGTGAACTTCAAGTAAACACCAGAGAAAAGTTCCCCTCCAACCTTCAGTCCCCTTATTTGACACACTACTTCTGGCTGTGTGTTTAGTGGGTATATTACCTTTTCAGAAAAATCTACCCTGTGCATTTACAAAATGAAAGTATTTAGAGAATTACCTAAAAAAGACTTAAATTTTTCAGGGTATGATAAACACCACTTATAAATAATGCAGATTCCAATACTAAAATAAAACCCTATTTTTTAATAATTATAAGAGATCCGATATTGATATACACGTACTAGCACTCAACTTCTGGAATCAAATAAAGTCCCTCTAAGGTTTCAATGCATTCTTGGAAAGCAATCAAAGGCCTCTTTTTCCATAAGTTTGTTATTTATAGAAAAGCATTTGATTGTTGCATTGAAGTGTGCGCTCTATGTGTAAAAAGGTGTTTATGGGTTTTAGTACAGTATAGTTAATACCCAAGCAATACCTAACCCTTTTATAATAAAGAACCCTTACTGAGAGGATATATATTGTACTTTTCATCAAGTGAACAGCATACAATTACATTTGCTGGTGGTCTATAATGGAAACCCCAGTCGACTCAGCTTATAGCTTATGGATTTGGTTTTCCACACACAACAATTAAGAACAGCTACATTTTTGTCCTTTTGAGTAAGATTTGAGAAAAATATTCACAATCATATTGTCTTTCAAAGCAAATGATGAAAGCTTTCAGAATACTTTAAAATCAAAAGTACACTGCTTGGGATTTAATACATTCTTTCTGCTAGTTATGGTTAATAATTACACATTTTCCCCACAGACTAAGAAAATAAAAGGTGCAAAGGGCACACAAAACAGACCTTCTTGCACACAAAAGGTACAGTTACATTCAGTATAAACATGGTAAACAGAGACCTAACAAAACTTCTACCCACAGAATAATTTTAAGCACCCATTGGGCTGCACAGTTGACAACACTTCCAAACACAAGAGGAAAAAAAATCCACATAAGAAAATTCAAACCTTTCCCATCACAATCAAATTCTAAGAAAGCATTACGTGCTCCCAAACACCCAGAATCTGAAATTTAATATAAATTCACAGTTTTCCATACATTAATACAAATAGGTATCCAATCAGGCCACATTTAAAGGTTAATGTTACATTTAAGATTAGAAGGCTAAGTAAAACTGAAGTTTACAGCCTGACATATTTCAGCACCAATGGATTGTCTAAATGTATGCATATTTGTTGAGTTTGGCTGGGTTTTACTAATTTGTTTTGTTCCGTCTGTTGTGTTTTTCTTTTCAGACTATAGCAGAAGAGAGAAAAGAAAGTTATATAAGATCACAAAACTTGCAGTCCTGAGAAGCTCCGTTTTGATATCACCTGGAATTTTGTGAGGGACAAGTCCTTAGAAGTGACAAGCCTTCTTAAAGCACACATAAGCATAACTAGATGACCGAGCTGGGCACCAACATCACAAGAATTAAGTTCCAATATGAACTATATCTTGAATAAACTGTTATGGCAAAGTTTACTTTCAAAAATTAGGCACCTTTCACTTCACGGTTTTCCACTGTGTCCATCATACTGTAGCCACAACTGAGTGAGATCAAATGTGTCAGATGGAGAGTCCTTGTCCAACCTCCCAGAGCAGGAAACTCAATGGCAGAGATCACATCAGCGCTATCCCAATGCTGAAACACTCCTGACAGACATGTTAAACTACCGGAGATGCCACTGTGTGCCTGAACAAGCAATGCAATTTTGGTCAAAAAAAGTGCCATCTACATACCCACAAGATGCAGTTCCTGTGGCACTGCTTTATAGTTAAGATTTAGTAACAGTTACACAAATATTCTCCTTGAATCAGGATTTGCAGAGAACCTTTAAATAACAGTAAAATAGCTCAGAAAAGAAACTTACAAGGACAATCCTCATTATCCTCCTTCTGAAAGGAATTCTGGTCCATTCAAAAGTTAATTCACTGAACCAACTTGAGACCAGGAGTAACAGAAGTTCCATGAACTCTGATTCTTTAGACTATACAGACAAAATTCTTACTTACCATTCTTTAATCATCACCTAAGTAACAAAATAATATCTGTGTATACAGGTTTTTCAGAATACTGGAAGAAGGGTGACAATTATACAGAGAGATAAACTTTCCTTGCTGTAAATTAAACCAAACTTCACACGTGTAACGTTCACTAAGTGCATATCTAGGTGGACAGAGAGCTAGATTAAATGGAAATGCAAGTATAAACAACCTCACACAGTCCAACAGTCAAGTGAGAGAGAAATGCAGATTTAGCTTCTAATTACAAGACAGAACTGTGAAGTACGTTTTAAAGTCAAGTGTTTGCACAGAAATATATTTTGCTAGAAAGCAAAGTGGTAGCTCATTTGCATATTTCTTTTTGTTTTCACACAAAAGAGTCAAACTGCTAAAATTAAGACAGCAAATAGTTTGAAAACCTCATTTTTAGGCAAAATAAATCAGGCTGGAAACAGCCATTTTATACAGTCCCAGTTTTTGCACAGCCGTATCTTTCTGAAAAATCAGACTAGATTGTTATTGTAGACTACACAAATCTTCTGATGATTTCAAACAGATTCCAACTGCTCTGGCCACAGAGTTGTTCAGTACTTCATTAGCATTAAACGCACAAACAGCTTAGTAGATTTAAGTGTCTTGCTAGGTCACAGCCAGTATTTTCTGGCCCCCTTACCCCCAAGAAGGAAAATTGCTCTTATATTCACAGAATTTAACAGACCACCTTCTGCAAAGCAGCAGTCATTTAAGATGTTCTACCACAGTAAAACTAAAAAATGAGGTAAATTCAAGAGTCAGTGACTTAAACTTTTTACCCGAAGCAAAAATAAAGTAAGCTATGGGTATGACACTGCATGCTGGTATTTTCAAATCAGAAGAGCATCTACTCCATGTGTTAACATAAATTGCAGTAGAGTGGCATAGACACCTTATGTGTCACTGCTGATTTCAAAGTTTGCTTAGAACCATTAAATATCTTAATAGCTCTCCAAAATTAAGAGTCGCAGTATTATATGGGTGGAACTTCCCATAAATATGCAGGTGAATGTTACATTTATGACTGGATAGATGATTTGTTTGAATTTGATTTCATAACATCTACTCCTTTCCCTTTATCTCTGACAGCAGCCTCAGATTAGTAAACTCCAACACCTTATGAGGTGTTAAGAAAACTGTGCCTTCAATGAGTCAAGGCTGAAAAGAATGGTAAGGTGAACAGGTACACATGGAGGCTGCACCAAATTAGTTTTGCCAACTGGCCACCTCCTCTTAACATATTCCTGCTCCCCAGTGAGGGATATGGCCTTTCAAAATGATACACTATCGCTTATTTCAAGACAAATTTCAGCTAGGCATTCCATCACATCAGGCAATGTTGGGTTTAAGGAGATGCTCCTACAATACAAGTAATATACAGTAAAATACATATTTGCAACTTGACCAAAGTGATCTTCTAGCATTAATTCAATCATAAAACAATCTGTTTACACAGATGATTTGTGATTATGCCGTATTATATGCAAATTCAACTTTGTTTATGGTGGTTAACAGATGACCAAAAAATGCTTGCTCGTAGTTAAATATTGTTCTTGTAGAATGAAGTGAAATCTGATAGAGTATGCACAATCCAACATGCTGATATTGTACACAACTTCAGCCATGTGTTTGTACAGGAGAATATATTAAACCCCATCTGTTTTAACAGTTTTTAATGTTATAAATTAGGAAAACATCAAAAATGTCAGGAGATGGCAAACACTTATTTGTTGTCTTTCAGCTCTATATTTATTAGACAAGTTTGTTATCAAACTATTCCTCTAAACATGAAAAGAACAGCAGGCCTTCTGGAAAACCAGATGGCTGCTGTGGTTTTGAAACATGTTCTGGAAGGGTTATATAGTTTACATTTTTTTATTTTTCATAAAGGGTTGTGTGGGATGTGGCATGGTTCTCAGACACAAAACTCCCACAAAAAAAACCCAAGGGGTATGTGGGTGGGAGAGTGAGGGACTACTTGAGGATACAAAAAGAAAGCAAAATTATCCATGTCATTGAATCTAGGAGACCTTCTTGTAAGAAAAAGAGAAACATTTCAACTACAAAGGAAAGAAGTTACCACTATAAAGAAAAAAAAAATGCTTTCAGGCAGCACAGTCTTAGGCATTTCACTGCCTTTCTCTGAAACAGAAGGGGGCCCTAGACACTGAAATTAAACGGGGGAATGGAAATAAGAGCCAAACATCACAAGAAATATGTTTGATGGGATGAATTACATGCATGTCAAGAGGAAAAAGGAAAAAGGTCAGTCTATCAAACTGAGAACATAATCATATTCCAAAAGGAAAAATGTTTAATAACATTTGGCTAGTTGTTAAATCAATACACAGTAGGAGGAAACCCCAAATATAAAAAGGACTCAAAGTCCCATTACAGGAAGGATTAGAAAATGCAAGAAAAAGAATCCATGGCTACCTCTGGTATTTTGTATTTTTGCTGTTTGGAATGACATTTTCTATCATGGCCTTTTGTTTTGGAGTGGGGAAAAAAAAATTAGGGTATTTCACGCCAAGGACACTGTTTTCACAGAATAAAAAAAGAGGCAATTGAGAACTTGGATAGCCTCTGGGATTAGGATGGCAAATCTTCCTGACCCAGCCAGGGGGCCATGCAAGTCAGGTGCCAGAATTGTTTCATAACCACAGCCAAGCATATCTCCCTGGCTCTCCCTCACCTGGGGTATTCTGGTTATACATGACTGTCCCTTTCCTAAAAAAACAATCCCCCACCTTTTGCCAGTCCTGTGCTGCACCCCTGCTTACACAGTCTGCGTCTAAGCTGCCAAACCCACCTGACACTGACGTGGCACTGGAGGTTGCTGAGACTGCAAACCAGGCCCTTGGGCAGCAGACAGGGTGGGAGAAGAAAGGAGAGTGAACGTGTACAGGAACAGCCGTGGTTCTGATGGAACAGAAGGACAACATTGTTCCCACAAGGACATTGCCTAGAGGGGTTGTGTAGTCTCCATCCTTGGGAGTTTAAGGCTCACAGGACAAAGCCTGGAGTAAACTGGGCTTAAATAGGAAGTTACAATAGAGAGCCTGGAGGTCACTTCCAACCTCGTTAATCCTGTGATTACTCAGAAATCATGAGAGTTCCCCACAACACTCACTTCCTAACCCAGTCTGTTTTTGTCAGTGGATGGACAGCTACACAAACATGTGGATGAAACTATTTAATTAAAATAAGCTGAAACATTTTTTTTAATCAGAGCATAACTATTTGGCAGATATTTTCACAATATATTTATCCAAAGAGGTTCAAGTCAGAGTCAGGCTGATGCACCAAGGAGCTGGTCTCACAGAAAGGTGAGCAACGTTTAATATCTTTTAAATCCAATTCTGTAACAGAGACTTTTACTCTAGAAAAGCAAACTTTGAGTTTGACTTCCAGCATCTCTAAAGCACAAATCCTTTACTTCCTCAAAAGGTTAGTTTTTATTTTATTGTATATAAAACAAACGAAAAAAATATTTTGACTTTTTTTCTCCCCATCACAGAATGTGATGGGGAGAATACTCCAAACCTGCCAGAGTTTTCTGTACAACACTAGTTCCAAAATTTCTTCTAAAATAAGAATTAAGATTTTATATTGATGTCATCAAAAGAAATAAACTCCCATCAGAGTTTTTGAGCAAGTCTGAGCGAATTCCTTCGATGTTTATATGACTACGTTTTATTATAGCGTCAAAGAAAAAACTTTAAAAGCTATTTTAAATCCTTCTTAAATAATATAAAACATTTTCACATTTTTCTTAGCAAAATCTACCTTTTTTCCCCTCTTTCATTAAACCATTTCACTATAAGTGGTTGTATAAATATTTTGTCTCACTGAAAAACAGCGTTGCTATTCCACTGTCCTAGAAAGAAATGCATCATTCCAGCAAGGCTGTTGCACATCACACACCTTAGTTATAACTCATTAGGACAGAGATGTGCTGCACACAAGTAAATCACACCCCCACGGCCAGTCTGGGCCGCCTGAGGACGCGTCCAGCAAGAGCAAAGCGTGCCATGCCTGGATTTGCCACCCATTTGAACAAAGAGAACCGTTACCTCAGCTCTGCTTTTGGCCAGATCTGATGACTTGACCAAACACCTTAAAGCCTTGGAGACAAAGCTCCAAGCGAAGGCAAAAAGGACATGTTGGAGAGACCAAAGTGCTTTACCACTCCCAGAAAAATATTTGGTCGGATATTCTTTTTGCCGCAACCTAAGGCAGGAAAATGAGAACTCTGTTTCCAAGCTTGAGGTATTACAGTGGGCTGAGACAAATACAGAAAACATGAAGCTGTTCTCACACTCCTGGAGTTCTGATGCTAAACTTCATGAACAATAATTTTACTGTGCTGACTAAATTCACCTGTTTGATGCTCAGCATAGAACAACACAGAAATAAGAGTCACATGTAAACTTAACTCACATTACTCGAAAATAAGAATCAAAGTAACCAAACTAATCTGGCATCTGCCACATACATGTGGGAGGTGTGAAATTTAAATTACTTCCCTTCTCCCAAGTGAATTCCAGTTTTTATAAGAAAATGTGATAGCCACAGGAATAATATTTTAGGGAAACATGTTTCTTGCAGAAACTGCTAAAGAAACTAATCAAATAACAAAGCACTATTAATACTATATAAATTAAATGAATTATGTCTTATTTGAGAATCCCACTTAAAGACTTAGCAAAAAGCATATTAGTTATTCTTTGCCACAAATCCTTTTTCAAGGCATATCATATAAAATCTTACATTTTGAATGAACACTGTACAAATTTCAGTGTATACACCTCCATATTTTAACTAAATCAAAATTAACATGCACGGAGAATAGCCACAGCTACTGTAGAGACTGAAACACTTGTATCGTAAATTGTATATTTTCACTAACAATTTTTAATCCAAGAAACTAATTTAAACCAAAAATATTATTTTAAAATTTGCTTTTCTCTTATCTCTTCTCCTTGTTTTGCAAAGACTTTTTTTTTAAAAACATTTTTCTCCAAGCTATGATTAAGTGACTCTTGAATTACGTTATATTTTAGTTTTCATCACTCATCACACTCAACCACAAATACTAGTTCATTTTCTTCACTCAAAACATATCTTTTATTGATACTGTGTCTGCGATAATGATGCAGGTGAATTTTATCATTCCTTTCACCCTACTAGTAATGAACAAATTCACTGCTTATTACTTTGGACTTGATCTCTAGCAAAACACTACTGGAACAAACAATTTGATTTGTCAACACCTTTACAAGGACTCCTCAATCAATGTCACAAATCCAAATTTAAGCAGCAAAATACATTTGACTGCAAGACCCCAGACTGATTAGAGCTTCGAGTTCAGTGAATTGCACCAGACAGGACAGCAATCAGATTATTAACTCCACTTGAAAATACTCTGTGCTGCCTGGGATTAGCATGCATATTTTGATATAGATCGATAAGCAATCTCCTTTCTATAAGAAATGCCTGCAACATTCATTTGGCTGATCAAAGGTATATATCAGCTTGTTGTGACAGCTAGCTATTGTTTCCCTCTTTCTTTACAGGAGAGTCTCTATTAAAAAAATCCCTGGCTCCCTTTCACCTAATAGTGGAAGTCAACAGAGAGTCACAAAATTCCATCTCCTCAATACCGAAATACAATTAGTACAGAAAGGACTTCTGCCTTTTTTTGAGGTAACTTCACTTCCACTTCTTCACTCTTTCTGTTCTCCCTTCCTCCCCCATTCTGAAATGAACATTCTCTTCAAGCTTTTCAAACATTTTCATGGTATTATTCTCTACTTAATCCACAATTTAAGTAGACTTTGTTTTTAATTTGGACAACATTTTACACATCAATGATATATTCACAGCTTTGGATTAAAAATAAAGAAACTCTTTGTTTGCTAAGGTGTTCGCACAACAAAATCTATTTCCGGTTAACTCATCAGAGAAAGAAGGCAGGATATTTTCTGCATAACGTAATATGAACTCTTAACTGAGCTCTGGATTTTATTGCATCTGCAGAAGAACTGAAAAAAACCAAAATTTATCTGCCAAATTTTTTCCAAGATAAAAGCACAGACATTTCATCCCTCCTCTAAGTACATATGAAATAACCACTATCTCATCTGAGCTTTTTATCTTTTTAATAAAAAAAGACATACTTAAAAAAAGACAAGCACAGCTTGTGAAGCAGACAGTCAAAAGTGAGACTCACACAAAAACGACAGACACCATGCCTCGAGAATGAGGCCATCAGAGAGTCAATGTGCATTTTGATGTTGTGAGGAGGAGATACTCTGAGATCAACATGAGAAGAGAAATCTAAAATTAAAGCCTTTTTCTTCTTTCAGCAGCACTGTTTCTTGGAGGAAAACAATCCAACTCAGGGTTAAGTTGCAGTCCAGAAGCTTTGGAGACAAGATTCTCCATTCATACCTATGGTTCAAGGGCAGATTAAAGAACAAAGCAGCTTTCACTGCTGGTTTTATAACTTTTTCCAGTTACTTGCAATTTTAATCAATTCTCTGGGACTTCTAGAGAGACTAAACACTTATTTTTTTATCCTGTGTTTACCTCCCATGCTAATGTAGCTCCTCACACTCAAGAGCAGCACACAAGAATTAGACCCACAGTCTGAACCTGGTCAAGTATATATAATTTTTCTGCATTTATCAGCATAAATTTTGGTCACCTACAAAGTTCCCCATACTTTGTCTCAGAATACTGCTTCTTATCCTACTATAGGCCTTTTCCCATCAGAAGCTGGACATTATTTTCTAATGTTCTATAAATAGTTCCTTCATCACTGAATACTTACAGAAAGTGCTCAGAAAATCAAGTTAACTTAAATAAGCCCAGGTTTCCCAGTACCACAGAGACAGGAATTCATACAGAGCAATTTAAGCCCTGTATGTGTACCTAATATATATTACATTAACTAAGACAAGAGAATTTATCATATTTTAATCCTTGTTAGATTTTTCCCCAGCAATTTTAAAACACTTATAATTTCTGCTATCATAAAACTGCAACAGAAACTGCTAAAAATAATATGTCATCTCGTATTATTATTTCTAATTAATGAATTTATTCAAACTGTACAATCTGGAGGCTAGAAAATACAGTTGGCACATTCCAGGCAATCCTTTCAGCTAAAGACAAACAAAAAATTTGTATTTTAGATGGAAGTAATTTCATCCATTAAAATTCAATATTAAAAAAAAAATCCTACTTGGGCCTTTAAAAGAACTCATATAATAAAATGCAGTATTTAGGAAAAGATAATTAATTCTTCACTTCAGCTCCAAACCAAAAACTGCATATGGTAATGTATAGCAGAGCATTGGTTTTGTTGCTGTTGATTGTTTTCTTCGTATTTAACGTTGGAAAGCTTCTTTTGACTGTTATGGTGGGGGTGGGGGGTATTAACTGAAAAGAGAAAAGGAAAAGAATGCGACAAATACCCAGCAGTAAGTCTCACTTATTTCCCAAGGTGAATTGTCTTTTTTTAATTTTTTTTTTTTTCCAAATAATCCTTTTGGTTATACATATTCAACATCCATCTCCCTTTTCATCTTGTATCACTTTATCAAAGAAAACCTTGTATACCGATATTACTTGGAAAATCTAGATATCTCTTTATGACATGAAAGATTAAATTTAAAATGATTATCCAGATTATTGAAATACTAAGAGGATCAATGGATTTAATAATATTCTTAATGCAGAATATTGAAATATATAAGGATACACATAAGAACAATTGCTTATTCTTGCTGAAACTAGTGGGAAGAACAGGTAGTACTTTATCACTTTTGCAAATCCAGGAAGTTAAAGCTGGTACCCAAGTTGTTTTCCTTTACTGGCTCTTCAGCAGCCAGCAATCTAAATCTATCTAACTGCAGAGAGCAACTTCATATTTGATTAAGAGAACTTACATGGAAAACAAAGAATTTCAAGACACAGGTTCTAAATCTTTAAGCCTCTTAACATATTCATGATTTCTTTCATGTAGTATGCCAAACTCACTAATACACTGACCTTCATAGCACAATGCAAACAACAGACCCATTTCCTATGACTTGTATTACACACAGCATAAATCAGTCTTCTCACTCCTTTCTCAACATCTCAGTCTGGCTGTTAATACACTTAGAAATCATTCCATATTGGTAGAACAGCTCTTTTTGCTAAAGAAACTCACTGTTGGCTGCCTTCCCAAAAGCAAGCAGAATTTTCTGACAAGGAACATACATTTGTGTTCGCAAACAGGAAGAGATGAAGCCAACATCCCTCCAGTTCATCAGTCATTTTCATCAGTCAGCTCCCACAATTACAACGACATAATCTGAGTAGTAGCTTAATTCAGTCTGGCATACCTAGAACCACAGCAGGGTGTGCAAAAGGGCATTTAAAGCTACCCCCTAACTCAAGAAGCAAAAATACAAATAACAAATGGTAATTTGCACTTTCAAGGTCTTTACTCAGACTGTATACGACTCTACTAAATCTGAAATCATTGATATTTTTCAACTTTGACAAAAGAGGAGGCTGTTCCATAGAACATTCATTCTGAAGGAAATTAATCTTCATTAATCACAATGGCTGTATCATTGACACAGTGCCTACATTAATTCAATTAGACACTTTATTTCTCTATTCCACACACTAGTAATGTACTTGCTTCAAATCGAGAAATTATTTGTGCTCGCTATTATTTTGGATCAAGTCTATTTGACTATATCTTGGGAAACATGAGGAGACACAAGATCTTAGCTGAGGGAAGAAAGAAAAAAAAGACAAAGATGCATTTGAAAATAGCATTAAAGTATCAGAACTGTTGTGGTCTTGTTCTTAAGATACGTTTAGAAGCAGGACATTAGACAGGATGTAACAGTACGTTACTTCTAGTTTGGACTGAGTTCTTTTAGGACGATCTAGGTTCCCTGCTATTAAACCTGAGGAAAAACAGCTTCATGCATCCAGTGGAGCATCTTCAGCTGAGGCTATTTTTCATCTTTTACCTGGCACAGCTTTAATCATGCCATTCCATCTTCAAAAACCAATGTCTTCATCTGTGGTATTTTCTCCTACTTCTCAGTAGGAGAAACTCCTAGTAGCATCAAAACATTCAGTTGTATTGATGGACTGCAGTACTGCCTTTTATATGCTTCTTTAGGACACCAAGCACTCCTTCCCCCCCAGTGCCCAGAAACAACAGATCTCTACTGTAAACAGCTGTACTTCTACCCAGCAGTTACAGTTGTATACTCGGGCTCCATCTAACTAATTTTGAGGGTAAATGACAGAATCATAAAATGGCTGAGTTGGGAAAGGACCTCTGGAGGACGCATGGTCCAATTCCCCTGGTTCAAGCAGGACCAGACAGAGCTGGTTGCCCAGGACCATGTCTAATATCTCTAGAGAGGAAGATTCCACAATTTCCAGTAGTTGTGCCATTCTGAGAAAGATACAGAAACAACATGCTAAAATTACAATTTTGACACAAAATCCCCCAATACAATTCCACAATAAGTGGAATTTAATTCGTTGTATTAGGTATGGCCATTACCAACATATTATATAGTATCATACATGCAAGTGTGACCTTCAGTGCATAAATTAAAGCTTTTTTCTCTCTTTAATTTTGGCTAGAGCTAATGTGGTCAAGCAGTTGGAAATAATGACAAATATAATGTTACTTGTATCACATAACTGCTTTAACATCTATTCATCTGCAGAAAAAAACCACAAAAGAGCTTACAAACTTTATGAACCAGGTTATGCACCTTCATAAAAAGCCTATTGCATACATTTTCTAACACTACCCCCTCCTTCTGCTCCCTCCCAATTTAGACTATACTACACCTGGTATCCACCTTGAAAAGAAGTAGTTTAAGCAGGTGCAACTGGTAGGATGTTACACCACAGAAAAGGGAAAACAGTCCTCCATTTACAGCTCTTCATTAAACTTACATTTCATCTTGCAGGTTAAGTGGAGGCTTGTGCTGAAACATTGTCATATTCCATTTATTTGTACAGACTGAGAAAAGAACACATGTAAGAATATTTAAACACCAGTGCTTCCAGCAATCGTTTCACAATCTTTAAAACAGGACCATCGTCTTAACTGTTGACTTTTTCACCATACAGATGTTAAAAAACCAGATTTCTTTTAGCAATACAGAACTGCTGCCCTTCAGTATTCCTTCACCTATCTAATGCAGGATGCAGAAAGCAAGCAACACTAAACTGAACACAAATGTGTGATCAGACAGAGTTTTGCCCTTAAGCACCTCTTAAAAATAGAAGCAACTACTTTTTCAGGCAGAAGAGAAGAAGCCATTACACAGAAGTACAGCAAAGAAAAAAAAAATCCCCACAACTCCACAGCTAACTCTCCTTCTCACACAGTCACTGCAACAAGAATTCTCCAGAGGCTGCTCGGCTCAACTCAGAGTCTGTCCTGTAATAAATGCATGAACACAGATACACACAACACATCAGAGTTGCTCTGACACTCATCTGGGCTCGATCTTTTGACTTATTCAAGAGTAAACCAAAATGAATTGGAAGGAATGAAATACAAGTTCCTGAGTGTTAAACTAGTCTCAGTAATCTTTTAAATATAAATATTGATGGAATTGTTCCCCTGATGAGACAGAGACATTCAACAATTTCAATGATAATTTCTTCAAACTAAAGATTTTGGATATAAAGGACAGGAGACTACTGTTTTAAATAAAGGCATATTTAGACTTAATCCGAAGAAGCTGGATATACTAAAGGGAAAACAAGATAACAAGATTAAATAGTAGTGATAATGTGGCATACAAATAATGGGAGATGATACATTTGCATTTAAGAGACCAGAGAATGTAGTGTCTATTTTTTATACCCAGGCCAATATAAATGTTCAAGAAATCCCCACTGGTCATAAAAAAACCAAAAACAAAACCTGCAGAAGAGGGAAAGAGAGACTGGCTTTCAAATGATCACTGCTGAAGTATGTGAGAGGAAAAAGAAATTTAATCTGCTCAGGACACTTACTCCTTATCATAGTGTGTCTTCAGAAAAAGATTTAATTACTTAAGCTTGGATATATTTGTCAGTATATGGCAAGTTACTATATTGGGATTAATGCTCTGAAGCATCTTCCTTTGTCACCTGAGATTTTCCCTGAATGTGTCTCATGTATAACTAAATACCGTGTTTAGTAATGGGGCTTATGTAAGAGTCCTTCTGCTTCTGTTTCCACAGAGCTTATGCTAAAAACAAGTGACTGATTTAAGTGACATTGGTAGGCCCTGTGAGTGTAATTCGCCTCATTATCTTATCAGTGGTCAAGTCACGGAAGTGCGAATCTTCTCTAAGGATTACATCTGAAAAGGATCATGAATCTCATAATCTATCTCAAATTGTTTACTGTATTCACGCTATTTATATCTAACATATATTTAAAAGCCACGCCCTTGGCATGCAGGTATGTAGTTCTGACTGCATGCTTATATAAACAGTATTACAGAATTCAGATCAAGTTGCCCTCGAGAATACAACAAAAAAGTAAAACAATGAACTCAGAAGGCAAAAAGACAAAAAAAACCCCAACTTTTCTGAGCACCAAAGGGAAAAAAAAAAGGGAAAGAAAAAAACCCCAGAATAATCCAGAATGGAATGAAGCACAGTATCAGTATACAGGGACAGAAAGAAGCAGGAATGCATTCTTCCTCATATCAAAGAATTTCATCAAGGAAGAAAAGTTAAGGGTTGATCATACAAAGCCCTCCTGTTGCTCTGAAAAACTCTCAGTTCAGAGCAGCATTGAAGAGCTGTCTCAGGAATGCAAACATAAATGTCTGTATTTCACTAACACTTGAAAATCTGTATTATCTATGACCTATTTTAACTATACGAGGCATCTGTTTTGTTCAGCCTTTTTGGAATCTACTTTTTTAATCTAGATCCCTAAAGGTAGCATGCCACATCCCTGCAGAGCCCTAGCAATTTCATTAGGGACTCTGTCTGGGCCCAGGACACCAAAAATTCAAATCACATGCACAGATACTATCTGAAATTACATTAATATATAAACTAAATATCTTATTTATATTTTGAATTGCAGACCAACACAAGTTACCTACAAACTACAGTGAAGTAAACTCCATTTCTTAAACTCTTGGCAAAATTACAACCAGTACAGTTACAATCCCGGGGCTCTGTGGACTGCCTTGGTGGCATACATGCCCACAACAAAAACAGATGTTATTTATAAAAAGAAGAAACATCAAGTTACAAGCCAAGCAAGAGCTAGAGTCTTTATGAAATGCTCTACATCTTTGCTGTATTTAATCATATTATCAGCCCTGGTACTAATCGGAACCAACCTTGAGATTATGTGCTCCTTCTATCTCTGTTATCCAGACAAGGAACAACTCCTACACCAAAATGTACTGCATTATTCAGCTACTGACTCCTTTTTTGGACAGTTATTTTCCTCTTCATTTCAGTGTCAAAGTTAGTGTTGTCCTATCACAGGACCATTTATGTACAGGGGCACCAGTGCACATGCTTCACATACTTCTCAAAATTGCAGCTGACATTTTACTAAGACATACATAAAAACAAACAAATAAACTCCCAACAAAACAAGGCACAATGACAGTGTAGACATGACTATGCAGCTTAGGCTCCAGACTAAGCAGGGGCAAAGCACAGTTCTGAGGGAATTCACATCTGATGGCATCAAAGTCATCTTCCCATTCGATGCTGAACTCCCAGGTAAAAAGCTCATTTCTTAGCTTTGGACAGGCAAGCAAATTTGGATTTTGTTGACAGCAACACCAAATGGCACATTGGTTCTGAAGTGTCCTTTGGCCATCTAACTGCCACTTCATCTAGTTATGCGGTGCTAAAACTTATCCTGGTATGCAAACTTCCTTTATCGGAGAAATAAAATATTCACAAACTAAAACCAAAATGCCGTCCAACACCATCCAGCTTGTAAAATAACTCCCTGTAAAGAACAAATCTAACATAGTAAACTGGCCAGTGGCTTTCCAACTTTAAAGGGCTAATAGACAGCCAGCTGTTTGCCATGCTGTTAAACTACTCTGATAAACTCCTTATGGCAGGTAAGAGTTAGAATGTGATTTAATAACTCCAAATGAATCATTTATGAGCAAATCTTATTTTAACTGGAACGTTTTACTCCATAATGAAAATCTTCCAACCACACTGCGGATTACAGCTACAAATTATAACTACATATTTTAGAATAAATTAATATATTGTCCTCTTCAAACAATGGTGGCCATTTTTACTGAAGAAGGTGAGCACTATTTCCCGAGTGACAACAAGTTTCTACATCATACAGCTCCCAGCTCATCTCAAGTCAGCATAGTACAACCCACAATTTACAGAAACCAGTCTTCCAATGCAGAAGAACACAAACTGTACTAGGGAGGCTGAGGAAGTGTTTTAAAAGCAAAACAACAACCTCCATCCCCACACACAGTCTCCAGAATCGTTTGTCTCCAAAAAGCTTTAATCAGGATTACATTTTTGCATTCAATATATACCCATGTCTTATCTCCTATAAGGTTGTTAGCTTACAAGACCCTGACGCTGTTTTACTACTAAAATATCTCACCAATGAGCACCCACCAGCTTCCTATAATCAGTTCACTTTAACCTAAGCATATTAAAGAATCAATATTAAGAGGGGTAAAGAAGTGTCATCCTGCAACATTGTCTCTGGCTGCAAGTCAGGTGAATTCAGTGTTCGACTCTGCTAGCTTATAATGGAAAAAACCAGCTTACTAGCAGAGAGAAAGGGCGAAGAACTGTTAAAGGGTAAAAATATTTATCTATATGTTAAGGTCTTAGAGGTGGGAGTGCTCAATTACAGTACTACTCCAGTAAATGTGCATACTTTTAAATATAAACCTGATTCACAGGCACCACCCACTTAATTGCTTCTTTCATAAATTCTGCACAAACCATACATCATAAGAAAACATCAAAAAAGGTTTTGCATAACAGCACTAAAACAGAATATTATGTTGTAATGACTCACTTGCTAAAGGTAAAGCCTCCCACTGCTTGTAACTACAGCCAGAGTCATCATCTATTTTGCAGGCAGATTAAATTTGTGAGTGCACAAGCAAAACATGAATTCATGAAAAGTTATTCAGTGCTTCTTTCTACTGCTGCTGTTAGACAAAAATCCTGGTGAACATTAGGAATGGGGCACACAGTTTCTTAAGATTTGAATCTAAAGACTTATTTCCCCTCATCTAATTCCTGTAGCAAATTGAAAATCACAGAAGGTAGCTAATACATGAAGATTATCTCTTTCTTACTCTAGCAGTGTGAAAATTAGGTGCAACTTAAACTGAATCCAAGCACAAGAGAAAATAAAAAGTTTTGAGAAACAGAAGTGTCATAGAGAGCAATGACAAAGGTATCCTGAAGGACAGATACTCAAGAAGCACTAGAGTTGCTTCTGTGGCATAGACTAGAGAGATCACTGTGACAGAATTTTCTGAAGCTACAGTTAGTTATTAAACTACAGTTCTGAAGCCAGTCCTCAGAGTTGAAGAATATTTACCCATTTGCAGTTCAAACACAGAGGGAATACTTAGGCTAAGAAATGCTTTTCTAGTTTTCTGTACATAATTTATTTCACCGAAAGACAAGTAGGTAACTCGGAAGCCCTGAGCCTATATAACCTAAAAGCCACAGGTTTTTCTGTTTGTGTTTCCTTGCAAACAAATCAGCTACTCCATAGAAACTGCCCCCCACAAAATGACTCTTCATTTCTGCAACAGTTACCAACAGAAAACAAAGAGGATTGTCCCTTGGAAAGCATAAAATGGTTCTTAAACTCCATCAGTCTTCAAAATCAACTTTATTCCATCAGCACTCCTTGATGCAGGAGTGTTTTTTTCCTTTGCAAATATATCTATCAGCATTTTGAGTTTTTTGTAAATTTAAAAATCCACAGCCACACCACAGCAATGAAGTCCACAGTTACATTTTACATTCTCTAAAAGTTTGAGGCTCTCAGTAGATTTTAATAGTGCAGAGAAACAGCAAAGCTTCATTTGGCTGAGACATCAAGTAGTTGATAATTCATAAGATCCTGAACATTTCCAGGGCCTTAAGATCCAGCTTGATCTTTGACAGTCAAATTTAACATAAATCTGCAACACTTAGAGCTGTAGTGAACTCCATTTTTAAGTAACATTAATAAAATGGAATGAAAATGAAAACATTCTAGACAGTTTAGAACACTAACAAAGCCTTACTATTGCTTGCCTGCCGATTCCAGAAGCAAACCTGATATCTGCTTCTGCTTAGACTATGGAGCATGACAACATCATATGTTTTGATATGAATGACATGGTTCTCAGTAAGTATGGTAATTGGGGGTGTCTGTGTATCCTAAATAAATGGAATACTGCTTTGAAATTATGTTAAGTACAACAGTGATGTAACAGACTTCTGCAAGGACAACACAGTCCTGAAACAAGAGGCAAAAGTAAAGCTAAAAGTATGATTTTTCATAATGAAGGAAAATAATTTTCTTTGCTAGTAAACACGTGCATTTTATTTTTTTTAAAAAAGTAGTTATAATAGTTTTCTAAAACTATTATACAATCTAATAAATTGTAATTAAAACTATGGGAACTAATCATGCTAACTGATATTATTTAAGCCACTGAGTTTAAAGTTGACATTTAGACAGCTCCATTTCACATGTATAATTCATATATGTAGGCTAAGAAAAAGTGTGGCTGTTCAGCAAAAGTGTGACTTCATTTACCATAAAGTGCTCCATTTAAACCCAGTGTTTATATGTGACAGAACTGAAAAGCATATCTTTGAAGAAAAACAGCAATTGAATTTGCAGACATGGCACTATCTAATCCTGGTTTTGCAGAGCTGCTGACCTAATACTGCACCTGAATTAATGAGGGCTGTGCCTGTGTAAATCAAGCCTGTGTTGTCCTCTCCGGTACAACACAGCAATTTCAGCCTCAAGGAACAAAACCAACAACCAGACATTGCTAAGAGGCAAGCCTTGATCACACCCTGCCAACGTGATCTTACTGTGATTGCTGAACAGGAATTAAGTTGCTAAGAGATACCTATCAGACATTGCTTTCACCCTTTAGTTTATTTGAATAAAACCATCTTTTACCTCCACTGTTTCTAGTCAGTCTTATTCCTTGCCAGTAGACCTCTTAACTGAAATGATGCTCCCAATTACAACAACCTTTAAAATCAACAGCATTCAAGCTAATACAGTTGTAGAAAGCTCCCTTACTAAATCTTATGAAAAATTAATATGGATGAGGAGGGAAGGAGACACAAGAAATATTCTGTGAAATATCTTAAAAGGGTGGATTTTACTATAAGCTTTCCACAAGCATGGAATTTAGAACAACTCAACTTGATTTCAAGACTAAATTGGAGGAGGATTTCCTCTCAACCTACATTTCAAGACAATCTCAGTACGTATCTTGAAAGTATTTGTCACATTTCTCTGCTCTGTAGGCAATTTTAACCAAGATGAACTAATATGTTCTGTACCAAAGTACCAAGCAATTCAACTCCGTTGCTCTGCATGGACTTCTGAAAAATATTTTGAGGTATTTAGAAATACAATCCTTGCTGCTCTCTGTCATCATATCATCTCATTTTCAATGTTATTTTCCTCTGTTACCTTACAGGGTTGCAGCATCCAATGTCTTGCCCATAAACAGCCATAGTCAGTGCAAACATCTATAATTCTGTATGTAGGCAAACAACAAAGGAGGTTTTAAGAATGGATAGAGTTTTCATTTTTTCTTTTAGTCTTATACAAGCTACTGACTGTGATGGGACCAACCTGATCAGCTTTTATTATGACACTTGTCAGTATTATTTCATCACTTATCGGTATAATCTTAATTTAGCTCTCCTTACCAATTCCGAGTGCAAAAATGCACAGATCATAGGCAGAAATATTAATATATCTCTAAGGGAATAATTAGCACTTTAAAAAGCTTTCTAAAAAATGAGCCATATGATTTGTAACAGCAAAAAAACCTTAAACACACCCTGTAGGACTGCACAGATTTGGGGCGGGGTTGGGGGAGAGTTAATGCTCAAATGCTGTAGTGCACTCTACACACAAACAGTAATAAAAATCTATCACTTAATCATTTACATGTTGTGTAAAACAGCAGTCTCCTTTTAGTTAAGAGCTGCTTTATGTCGTTTTCATCGATACAAATGTTGCCCAAGTGATTGTGTGGGAGAATACAAGAACAGACTGTAATAAAATTAAAAATAACTTTCCGAGGAAATAGTATTTGGAAGGATTAATTACAGAAGTTCAAACAGGAGGCCATATGCTTTCCCCTCTCTTTACTATTGAGCATACAGTATGCCTGTAATAAAACAGGAAGGGGAAAAAAGCTAGTCAAAGCAAACTGTTTCAAGTACCAGGTAATGATTCAAGATATCTTTACAATTTTGTGTGCCTGAATATAGTTTATCTGGTCATTTGACATCTATGCTAAATTTTTTATCAGCTGTGTTCATTTGTGGAATAAAATAGTTAGCCCTTTGCCACTACTCCCATATAGCGGGTATTTCTTGAGTGCTAAATACATGAAAGAAGTTGGTAGTGTGGGTATATTTCTTCCTTACATCACATTTTCTACTCCAAATGTAAGATATACTTTCCAAGAACACAAAGACCAAAGATTCCAGCTGCAAACAGTCCATGTGTAAGAACTTGATTAAAATTTGCAGGAATAGGGCTTTTTATATGCTTTCCATTAAGCAGTACAGTGGAAAAAAAAAGGTGATTTGACAAAACTTCCCCAAAACTTCACATTAACATGCTAAAATAAAAAAAGTATATGTTAAAAGTGTTTTTCTGATTGGAGTCCAAAGTCTTAGCTTCAGAAAATGGATTACTTTTCCATTTGCATGAGAAAAATCTTTTCTTAATTTCATCAGTTTAATATCTTCAAAACTATAATACTGATTTTGTAAGCAAGAGCTGATGGAAGTTAAATAGAACTTGCTAGTAAAAAACTCAGAGCAGACAAAAATAAGCAGAGAGACTCTTATCCCAACTAAGTCATGTGCAAGGAGACCAAAAAGTCAAAATGCTTTGGACAATCAGTACTGTGGGTGTTACTGTCTTTTTATTCAACTAAATCTATAAGGTTTTTTATGCGGTAACTCCCCTGTATGTTCCAATTAATTCCTTAAAAAGTAGGTCAATACATAAAAATTCAATTTAAAGATATGATGAAAAACTCAATGACATGAGTTAACACTGTTAGATATCACAGTGGTGTATGGCCCCAGAATATAGTGCTGGAAGAAGAGGAAAGTGTTTTTTCTCATGACCTCCATGAAAAAAATATCATTTAAAAAAACCCAACAAACAAATCACAAAAAAACTCCTAAAGAATTATTAATAATTACTAGATAATAGGAAAAAGTAACTGGAAATACTTTTCTTTCTCTCTCCATATCAGTGTGTTTGAAACTCCGTTTTATGTAGTAATACAATGATACACTGAAAGTTTTTTACAAATGTAAATCCATCACATCTAAAGTGAAAAATCCACTAAGAGTAAAGCTGGTTTCTATATTGTTTAAACATAATGCACTACTCCATCTAAATCATAAGGGAATAAGGCACTTAAAATAGGGTGTCACATTTCAAGGTAATAAATAGCAGATTGTTGCAACCTCCCAGTTGATCCTGCAGTTTACTTACACACAAGATGGAAAATAAAGTACTAAAACCACTGTGATTTACTTCTCAGAAATGAGATGCTCTATACTAGTGTAAATGAATGCAAAAGTCCTGCATTGACAATTTATTACGTTCTTAGGCCAATCCCGGATAGATCAGATTGCAGCCTTTCTGAGCACACCGAATACACCTCACTGCAGATTCCAGCGGCCACTATCAGCTATATATAAAAAAAAACCCACAAAAACAAACAAACAAAAAATTCCAAACAAAACCAAAACAACCCCCATAACACTAAGCCAAGTTTCTCCAGTACTTCCTTTTTCAAAGTGTCTTTGTCTCCTCATTTGTCAGTACTTACGGAAATGTGTTCTACTCCAAGAGAAAATCCATCACTTAAGAAAAGGTTTAGCTATGGGATTTGTCCTAGAAAGTCTTACCTAAAACAGTGGAATTTGGAGGAACTCTCAGCATCAGTTAAACTCTGAAGTCAGTGGAACATTCTCTCCACTACTATTAGGATAAACGGAATTGAGACACCAAGTGACATTTAATAATAACACCCCAAAACAGAAGGCACAAATGATGTATTTCAGTGAACTGTCTCAATTTCTTCCATTTAATTCCAGGCATTTTGAATACTTGCACATTTGATTTTTATGAGTTTTATTAATCATAATTAATGTTATTAAACAAAAATTGTATAGATGGTCTTAAAATTATTGCACTTGGATCTTAATTGGCCTACTAAATCTTTTCATTGATTCATGATTCATATTTATTTAAAACTTAGAAAGACTTTGCAGGGAAATCTCTGACCTACTTCCTAATTGTAGCCCACTCTCCTAACACTGAAGATCAAACACCACTTTACCATGAATATAAAACATTTCCACTTTACCACCAACATAAAAATTGCATCCAAAGACACTGTATTGTCAACAATGCTTCTCCAGATAGAGATCATCTTCAAATATTAGGAAGATTCAGTTGTTTTCAGGTAACCTACATGCCAATATTTTCCCAGTGCATAAACATGCAAATAAATGTTTAGAGAGCATCTGCCTTACGCAGACCTTTTCCTGTTCAAAATTTCGGAAAATCCACCTTGCAAATATGTTTGTTAAATACAGTGCTTTCTGCCAACAAAAAAAGCCCCTGAGTATCTGTATGAATAATGGTCATGCATCTTGTCAAGAAAAGGCAGTATTACAGTGCAGTACTAGAATCAGCAATATTTTAATATAGTTGTAGTTAAAAAGTGGATTTCTATTACTATCTTTTTCCAAAATGTCTGATGCCTGACAGTGTGCAACTTGAAATGAAAGGTCCTTGTTTTCAAAACCCAAACTAGCAGAATTTTTTACAAAACTAAGAACCTTGAACAAGAAGTAGGGAGTAATTCAGCACTTTCATCTACTAAATATTTTAAAGGTTTGTCATCTGCACTTTAATGTCTATCTTTGCACCAGGTGCATAATAGCTTTAACACTGTAAAAGAAGGAACTATACATATCTCTTATGCCATAAAACACTAATCAGTGTAAACTTCAAAGCTTTTACTTGAGAGTGTAAACTTCTAAGAAAGATTAGATAACTACTGAGCAGGTGCAATCCAGGAACGAAAATAGATGGGAACACAATAAAGGAAGCCAAAGCTGTTGCTAAAAAAAACCAACCCCCTCCTTATTAAAGAGGAATGAGCGTAGCAAAAAGAAATTGAGATGTAATTACCACATACTATAAGGATAGCCAAGCATTTTACGGATATTTCTTCAAAATATGAGTTCATCATCTGCAAAGACTCTGATATTGTCTTCTCTTACAGTCATGTTCAACATAGTTGATTATAAAAATCAAATTTATTGATATGCACATTAAAGGGCACAACACACAGTCCTAATTTGTGTAATATTTGACAATTGTCTTAAAAATACTACTTTATATAAAGCATTCAACACTGAAACTCCAGTGCTGCAACATTCCCTGAAGCCAAAAATTTCATAACCTCCTCAAAGACATTTAAGTAATAGTCACATACTGAAGCACTCACAGGCACCCTGAGGAATTAAGGAACTAACTTAATGGGATTAAGTTCACACTTAAGGATTTCAAATCATACTGTTCACTTCTTACTTTCCATTGTGAGCTGGAACTAACCCCAGAGACAAACCTAAGATAAATATACACAGAAACTGCTATTATGCCTAATGACGATGCATTTCATACACATCCAAACTGAAGAACAGAAAAATTTTGTATTTCACTTTATAGCTTTCCAACAAAATGTTTGACTGTTCTCACATGGGGACAAGATGGCCAAGTAGTAATAAAGTGATAGCTTAGCATGGAGAAATAAAAGCATGAGCCCACTGCTTTTTATTTTCCAAGTGTAGACCTTAATTTTTTTGTTTTCCTGAAATACCACATGCCTTTCCATTGCATGTAAGTACATACTTCCATTTTGCATGTTTACTTGGGGTTTTTTAGTTTTTTTTTTAATCTCCTGCTCTTCCAGAATCTTAGGAAGGTTGGCTCCATCAATCAGTCAGACCAATTAGATTGACTGCTTTGTCACTTACCAAATTCTATATTACAAAAACATCGGGTATTTATAAATGGAGTGTCTTTCTTTCAGAATAAATGGGCTGTTTTTCTGAGGAATGGAGTTGTTCTATCCTCATTACTCCCATTAACCTGTGAATTTAAATCAGCTAGCATAAAAATAAGATGCAGGAAGCAGCTTTGATTAGAAACAAGCTTTCATTACCTTTATAAAACAAAAGCATAGAGACTTCAGATAAAAACCTGAGAGGAAACCAGAATCTACATAATCTATTAAGCTAAACTTTTAATTCTGTACAAAACAGGTTCATTTGCAGAAAGCAGAGCAGAAGCGTATTCTACACTGAAATTCCACTAGAACTTTTAGAGCAATGTCCTGCCTCTCAGAACTGCTGCTGTTTACTGCACAGGAGGTAGATTTTAGCTAATTTTGATCTGTGCAGAGAAAACCACAGCCATCCAAAATACAGCCATCACATTTCAGATGCAGATTTCTTTAGGTAGTGTTTACAATATCCCCCACCTCAAAAATTGCTTAGTGCAGCATCCTCAAACTGCTTTTACAGTATAAGGCTCTGAATAAAGCTGCACAAAAGTCAGGCAGCAATGGGGATCCTTCACAAAAAAAGAATCTCATGTAAAATCCTGGGCATGCTCCCATTCACTGGAGAATTTATAGTGGTTAGTAGGCAGTAACCTTGCTCAAGTAGCTCTTCTCCTGGTGCATATAAACTAATTTGATACATTCACATCAACAACTTACATACCACATCCTTATCACACCACTGCCACTCCATCTTTTCTCTTGGAATACATTTCACTCTCAGGGAGTTCTTGGCATTAAACTGGAGAGAACCCCAACCATTATAAAATGAAAGTGCCTGATCTTTCAGTTCAAAATGCTAAACAACATGTGCAACAGCTTAGTGGGAATTATAGATATTTTCTGTATGTTGCTTAGATAAAGTTATAATCCCCATCTCTGCTTATTCAATCCAGTGACAACATAGCATTTGTGAACAGATAATTGTATTTCTGGAGTTGTCTACTCATAGCTTACCTAACATTTTAAATAAAACAGATACACATCTAACTGGAAAACTATCGAGTCAAACATTTTCAAAAGATGTCATCACAGTTTGGCACAAAAATCTCACAATATTGTTTTCTGTGCGGATTTCCTTTTTTGTTATTAAGATGACATGAAGTATCCCACAACAAAGAAAATTACATAATTATGTATCCAACATACCTGCTATGCAACAAGCATCTGTATCACATCTGAATTCCAAAGTAAACGGAAAAATCAAGGAAACTTTTATTATTCCCTGTAAAATTACATAGAACAATTTTTTCTTTTCACTCAGTTTAGAATTATACATAGATAGATTTAGATAATTTTTTACCTTCAGGTTTAACTACCATTGTAACATTTACACATAAACCCGGTTCATTTGGAAGCGACTTCTCAGTACGAAGCGTGCAGTTATACACTGCAAGGTCCACAAAAACACTGGTCCATGAATGCAGAAGGGGAAATAAGGGAAACAAGAGTCTCTAAGTCTGTGGTTTTCCAGAGAGAGCCTTTCTTGGGGCCACTGTGAGTGGGCTCAGGCAGCCATTCCAGAGGCCTGTGGCTGCCAAGGGGTGGCAGGGGAGCTGCCCAGACTCTAAACTGGCAAATGGGAATTATGTAAAAAAGAGGGCATTACCTAAAATTTGAGCAACCTGCCATTTCAGACTGGTACCATCACTAATGGGCACAAAGGCATGGAATATATCAGAGAAACCGGTAAAGAGGTCAGGGGAAGGGAATTATTCCTGAAAAATAGAAGAAATCTCTGGTTCAAAGGGAGCAAGCACAGGTCACAGGAATACTGTTCAGATCTACATCCTTCATTTTCCTGATTGTGGACAAAGAAACCTGCAGGATTACAATTAAATCACTAATTCAGAAATGTTATTCATTCCAAATTATATCCACATTGTCTAGTTTCAGCTTTATATTTCTAGTACACAGAAATTAAAAAAGGGAAACATGAAATGTGTTGCAGACAGTACTTGATATTCTTCTTCCCTGGGGCCACCAGGCTGATGAAACAATAGTTCTCACCTTCAAAATGCCAACAAATCGCAGCAAAGACACTGTGTAAAGCAACAGGCACAATGCAAATTGAGCAAGTAAGGACACAATACAAAAAGACAACTTCGCATTAAGGTGGCAACCTATCTAAATTACAAATGTAGGAAACCCTCATTTCTGCATTAAAATAATAAGTGATATAATAATCACTTTGTCTCCTTCTTTCTAAAGGAATAAGCCATTACCATTCTGTCTATAAAACTATCACTCGGTGATGCTGCTTATCTACTGCTACTGAATAGCAAAACTCATCTAACTTTCATTTATTTTGAGTTGGGAAAAAAAGAAACTAATGAACTCTGAATAATTAAGACATTTATAATACAAAACTAATGTCTATAGAGGGCCTAAGATTCTTATCTGATACGGCTAATAAGACAAACAAATAATCTATTCATTTTTAAGCATGGGGTGCTTAATTTCATTGTTAGATGTAACTTCCTTTTTTATACCAAATATTTCATATTCTATTAATATTCCATGAATCAGTTTTACTGACCTGTTACTCTAATTTAGCAGCATAAGACAAACAACCCCCCCCCCCACAAATACCTAAACCACAAAATATGTACAAAATAACCCCAGCTATTGCTTGTTTTGTGGAATAGGTATACAAAAGAAAATCAAATGGAATTCATCGAGACAGAAAGTGATGCATGAGGCTATTAACTTCTGAGACATGTCAATAAAAACAGTAAAGCAAGATACTTCGAGTCTAGCTCTCCTTCATTTGAACAACTAGTTTAACTAGGTAAGAAAGCTGCTTATGTGCTAGGCAGAATTTTGGGAATATGAGAATAATATATAATAGTTAGATACTTTTATTAAAGCAGAGTGTGTGCATATATATATTGCACATCAGAAAATCTCAAATAGAAAGTATGACTTGAAAACATTTTTATATGAAAGCTTCTAGTTTCAAGCAAGTAACAAACATGTATTTTTTTTAAGTAGCATATAGACTGTTTTTCAGGACACCTGAATGATGAATCATAAACCCCACTGTAAATTGGCTGAGGCTATTCCAACATACCTCCCAATTCTAAATCCATAACAGATAATAAGAGACTAGTTCTGATCAAGAGTTCTCCTACAGTACAAGGGCCTACAAGTATAAAAGAAATGTGTTGTTTAAACAAAACTATAACCAAAACACAGCATCTCACACTGTAAATTTCCACAAGTAATTGTTACAGATTATTGTTGGTAACAGAGCTACTCCTTCCTGAATAAGTTTGCAAGTAATCTGTGGGTTTTCTTTATTTTACCTTACTAATTAGCGCGGTTGAAACTCAAATTTTCCCCACTAACTAAGTTACCAGCTGATAGGAAAAAGACTTGCTCTTCCTATGTGCTGACCAGGTCACACAAAGAAGAGGAAGGTGAGTAGCCATATTATAATGCTTTCACTTCCCCCAAATCCCTCAGGGAAGGTTCTTGCCACTGTGCCAATGAATTTCTTATGGCTGCCTCCATCATAAATACTCTGATTAAAATGTAAATTCAACCAACCTATCAGCTTCCCATTAAGAGGACTCTTTAAAAACACCATTAATCAGCTGAGAGATATGTAGTGAAATACCACTTATCAATTCTAACTGCTTATGACAGTTAACAAAGCTTTATATTTGCCCCAAACATGTGCTGATCTATCAATTATGCCAGGGTTCACTCTCACGCTAATTGTACATTTTCTTCTCTAATGCATTTTTGCTGTTATCTCATAGGCTAATGAAAGCTGGGAAATCAATACATATAAATTATACATGCAAAGAAGGACTGCTGTGAACATAAAGTTTCTAATTAATTGCACTTGATTAATTTATATCCTTTAATTATCTTGCTAAGCCACAAACAACATAAATATCCTTGCAATCTGGTTATTGCTATGTCAGTCATAAAAAAAAAGCAGACACAGTAAATCTGTGAAATCTAGCAAACTCCATTGCCAAAAAACATGGTATGGCATAACACATAAATAAAAGTGGACTTACTCAGGACACCTATGAATAATTTTACTGTGACAAATTACCACTAAATATGTTGTATAGTTATTTGATTAAGGTTATAATGATGTTATAACTTTACATGTAGCATACAGGGTAAGCAAAATACAGGCTTATCATGCAGGATTATGGAGGCTCTTAGTTGTATTTATAAAATGAATTTGTAATAGACATGTGATATTGATATCTGATTGGTTTAGGGTCAGGGACCAAATTATCAATATTCTAAATTAGGGCATTACTGGTTTTCTGCACTTAAGATTACATGGCAATTTGTTAGCAGAGTTATCTACAAGCCAGAAATGTACACAGTTAGGACCTAATAATGATAGACCCACCTCTAAGCACAGTTAAATAAGAGCTACCATATTGTCTTTTGTAAGAAGCAATTCATTGAATATAAAATCTTTCCTTACATGAGTAGCTGTAGACACTTCTTTTTCCTTTTTTTTTTTCCTTTCAAATTTTACCCACTTTGGTAAACCAACCATATGTCACTGTTCTGAAATCTAATCCTATCAATCCACCAGACTTGCTCTTTGTCCTACACAACAGCATATTACTGAATATCTGTATCTACAACTTTCATAAACGTGTAAAAAGAAACTGTATCTGTCTACAGGGAGACTCAGACAGAGACCATCTGTCAGTGACTAAAGCTATTCTTTAAAAAAGAAAACATTCATCTGGGATTTGCCCTTTACAGAGTAAACCCACTTAACCTCCCAATAAGATTAACTGTTATTTGTTTCCATTAAACAAAAATGACCATGCTAATATGCATTTAATAGTACTAACAATGAGAGAAACATGAACTTCAACAATTTTTGAATTCTTTAAAATCATAGACCAGTTTATTTAGTGACAGTTATTTTATTATTCATAAATAACTTTCATTTTTCATTACCAGCTTTCTTCCCTGAAGTTGAGACTAAAAATAATTTTTTTGTTTCTTTTTAAATCAGGGTAAATATTGAAACAAAGACAGCAGGCTCTTAAGTCTGCCACATATTATAGATAGCAATGACTGTCTATAAATTAAGTCTGAATAATGCATATAAAAACCCAATACCTTTGGAGCACTGATGATTTTCACCTGTGCCCTCAACATCTAGGCATTTACAAAGAAATGTATGTAACTAGATTGATTATATGAGGCTGTCTGAGCAGAGTTAGCGCAGTGCAAGAGACTGTACTCTGTGTTTCTCTTTGCAGCAGCACAAGTCACTGAAGCAGCCCGAAGCTCCATGGGAAAACACCTGGATGTCTCTCCCTGGGCTGCCAACACACAGTAGTGGTGCCATGTAAGACTCCCTCTTCTACTGTGGAAAACACAGTAGGAGAAACCTTTGAGCGTAGGCAACCCCTTGGCTCCCAATATCGTTTTGTGCGCATTTTGTCAGACCAAGTCAGTGAGACGTACAATAGCATTAAACAGTATCTTAAAACGTGAAGGACTGAAGTGCAAAATCCCTCATAAAATGAATTCCCAGGTCACCGCCTTCCTGTTTTGCTTATAACTCTACCTCTAAAGTAACCTAGCTGAGAAGCACAGAAGGTGTCCTCCACCCCTTAGGAGAAGCTTGAGGAGAGCTCAATCAAGTGTGTTTCTGCTGTAAGCACAATTCAAATCTTACTGGAACCAGCAGGAATATATTTACCAGATTCAGTTAGCTTTGCATCCAGCTTTCTTCATTAATGGTAGCGGCACTATACAGTCAATAAACATTAAGAAAAAGCAATCATACAATAATTTGCTCAGTGAGAAATTGGCATAGGCTATAAATAAGAATAATTAAATTGATGTGAGGAATCATTATTACAATTCAGCACAGCCAAAGAAATTCTTCCTAAAACAGAATCCAGAAAATACCAGCTTCCTCCCTTCAAACACAAAGCATACTAAGAACCAGAAGCAGAGGAAAACTCTTTAAGCATGTAAATCTCTACTTATTTTTGAAATGATGCATTACTTGAATACACTGTATCTAAGACCCAGCATCAAGAGGGGAGATCTTACAGTATCCACAAAGCATTATACAGAAGCAGATATTTTTAACCCCAATTTAGAAGATATCAAGTTTAGATGAGGATGCACCATCAGTCATTTCAAAACTGCTACAATCTCCTTTCTATCTCACAGGTGGTAAGGCCACAACTTTTCAAACAGTGAAATCAATCCTTTGACATCATTTGTGTTGGTTTCTGTTTCTTCCCTGCTAAGGTAAGGGAGCAAGACTCGGACTGGCACTGCACATTGTTTGTGTACTGTCCAGAAAGCTCTAGCTGGACAATGAGCTCGGTGTTTTCATTACTTTACAGAAAAAACAGCCAAGAGTGAAATTGAGAAAGGCGTGAATTAACAAGGATCACGTTTAGTTGCCGGTAAAGTTGTGACATAAGACTTGCCATATGCCAGACAGTTACAGCACAGAACACTCAATGGTCACTAATAATGAACTGAAGGCACCAGGAAAAGCCTTTATCCACCAAAAAAACACCAATTCACAGAAGCAAAAACTTCCAAGTATGTGACTTCCACTAGAGTTCACTGGATTTGACACTTGAGATATAAAGCACCTAGACAGAAGCAGAATACTGAGGTTTGACTGCAATTACCTTATCTTTCCTATTTTTAGTGACAGGACCAGATTATTTTAAGTGCATTTTACAGAAAACCCTTCTTTACTGAAATATAAAGACTGTAATAAAGACAATACAATGTTTTGAAACTGTTTTAAATCCTTCACTCAGCTTTGCTTCTACAGATTTAACATGTAGGGGTTCTAATCTTACTGCTACTAATTAGAGCTTTAGTGTAATTGTGCCAACAGGGTGCTTGGCATAATAATTACTATCGAGAGATTCTGGTGGAGCAGTAATGTGCCCACATAATACAGATATGTCTAATATTATACAGCAGTCACCTTTGTATGTTGACTCTTAAGCTGGATTTTAACCAAGTAAGGGCTTATTTTGCCTTTATTATAAAGCTTAAAAGGCATATACATATGTATGATTTAGGTATTCATTTTTCCCTCTTTGATTCTTTTGAATACTAATTAGGTGGAAGAAAACTAGAAGGCACATTTGATTTCACATCCTTCATAATTTAGTCTAGTTTGGCATGGGAAAATGAACAAAAGTGCTTATGTTGGCAGGTCATACTTCTAATGTAATATTAGACTTTCTTAGGATAATGTCCTCAGCTGCAAAGTTTACCATAATATACAATAAACGGAACTAAAAAGAGAGGATGAGTAAGACTTAAAAATCTGCATTTAGAAAGCGCCTGTGCTGCATTCCATTACAGTCTTACTGGTTTTGAAACAAATCTTTATGTAACTACTTGAATAAATCTATTCAGTGAAATACACAAGGCAAACCTAAGGGACAATGCAGGAACACTAACGAAGATATAGAAGAGCATTTTTGAACAGAAGAGCGTTTTTGATCACTTAGTAACATTTACTATCTTACTGTCTAACAAGTTTCAGACAGTGAAACTTTGTTAATGATTTAAATCTATAGTGAAAGAACACTTACCAGCACTGAGATGTTTTGTTTGGTTTGTGTTTTTTACCTCTAGAAATATCAGCTTCAGCCATATAATAATTAAAAAAAAAATAAAATCTTAATTATGGGTATTATTATGGATAGAAGAAGGACTTCAAAAGCAATTCAAACACACAAATCCCGCACAATATGATAAGATAAAAAGCAATAGGCCTAACTGTAGCATCTTTTCTTTTTTTTTAAAAAAAAAAGCAAACTCTTTAAAAAAAGAAAACATACAGCATGGAGCCTGAACCAGAGCTTCATCTAGAACAGACAGGCTTGTTTTTACCGCCCCTTAGTGCTTCCCTTTTAAAGTGACAGGAAACCAATTTCTGATTTCAAATCAATGGATTAGCATGCTATCATCAGAGAGTATATTTAGTTGTTGATATTAGACCATAGAAGAGGATATCAGAGAAGAACAGTTGTTGCCATTTTGATGAGCACAAAACCCAGTAAACACTACTGCTTTTCTGCAACTCCACATTTTCAAGGAACTATTCTTACAGAGTAAGTCACATGTGGTGTATTTACCATTTGTGGATCACAATCAGAAAAAAAACCATGACAAATATATCACATACACAAAGTGCATAAGTTTAAGTCTCAAAACCAAGAGCCACTGAAATGTACTGTATTAATTAATATAATGGAAACAAAAAGTATGTATGCGCCTGTCACACGGAATACCTTTTGATGAAGTCTCTTTTTTCTTTAAGCTTTTAAGATAATCTTAGAGAAATCATCAAACTATAAAAAGAAATCAATAAAACAGAAAAGGTTCCCATCACCCCTAAAAAAATCCATAACTTTTGCATTTTAATAGAGACACTACAAGACTATACCAGTCATTTTCTTTCTGATGTGTTCCTTTGATTTCACTCTTATCTCACAGGACTCTTGACTTTCCTGAGAAAGGGATTATTGAATTGTATGTCTCCCTCAGATGCTCTTGATCATTCAAGTAGTCTGTACTTAAGAACGTTACAGAGTCTGCTCAGCTGCTGACTCCTTGGGAACTCATCAGGGACTGTCATCTTAATATTAATTGGGTTTTGTGCAGGAATCCAAGTCTCACAATGAGAGGGTTTCAAGAGAGAAGATTATGCCCAAAGCCAGATATAAAGACAAACATATTTAGCACAACAATTATGATAATTGCAGAAACACTCCGAGAAATAAGTAAATCTGATTAAGGGCACTTCTCCATGATCAAATATTAATCTGATGTCTTCACTCTAACCTGGTTTGAGCATAAGAGGCTTCTTATGGTTTTATGTATTAACAGATTTGTAGAAGCTGAACTCATAGTACCTAATAATATGGTACATCCAAGTCAATACAGTAAAAGGATCTTTACGGAATGTAATCCACTTAAATTAAAAATAGACACAGATTGAATCATAAAGCTTAAATTAAAATTGACATACAGTCAATCAATAAAACATTTTATATAAAGTCCTGTACAAACTATCGTAACATTTTTGAGTCTCATAGCACAAAAACTTGGGTAAATTTATTTTTATCGAATAAAGATTGCATCATTTCAGAACAAAATCATCATAAGTACCACTCGAAAGACTTAAAGGTTTCCAGATTGACAGAATGTCCAGCAAATTAAATACACCTATATTTGTAAATGTGAAATTTATGTATCTTTAAAAAATGGGTATTAGCTGTAGAAATTTGAAGTATACAATTAAACCATTTCATCTTTAAAATCACTATGATATGTAAGAACTGTGGTGCAATACTGTATGTTTTCATGATGAGTAATAAGACAGTGGCAGCAAAATAAGTTATGACACTGATTTCTCTACGTATGTATGCAGGCACATAGTTGCATACAAATATATTCAAATACAGACCCCTGCCTATATTAAAAATCTATACAAAATCATGTTTAATATTCTGTACATACTATATTTAATACTATCATGACAAGTGTTTTCAGTCTGCTATGCACACAGCCACTTTGAATAAATCTCAAATTAATATATACAGTATACATACTTAATATAAATTTGCAGAGGTAGAAGCAATGCCTGAGAACATCTGCACTACATTTGCATAATCATTTCAGTTAACTCAGATGAAAGCTTCCACGTATAGCTAAGTTTTCAAAACTGAACCTAAAGCATATGAGAACTATTATAGTAATATATTCAGAGAAGCCTACCAAAAAAAATAAATTACAGGACAATATATCAAAAATTGTAATACAAAAATGAATTATGTCAACATGAGAAAGCAACACACACACATAGATGCCTATGTATCCATCTTTATTTGTAAGTATTAACCACATATAGGCCTTATGTGAAAGGTAAATCTTGCCAGCATGGCTTACCTCCCATAGTAATTAGGCTTGTGTTTCTGCTTTATTAACTCTGATACAACAGTGTCCTGCCCTCTGTCACCAAGGGTACTAATAGATGATAATCACGCAGATTTGGAAACCATACAAATTAAATGATGAAGTCAGATGAAGTGCAGTAAAGCAATGAGTTCAAGGACAAGCAATTTAGTCATTTCAATATTCATTTTCAGGATATTAAACAGAAATATCTGAAGAAATTAGACTACAATTTGTCACAAAAAATAATAATTTATATTTACAAGCAAATTTATACATATTCCTGAAATATTACTGTTTTAGAGCTCAAACTAAAAAGTTTGTCTTATGTAAGGCATAATTAGCTAACTTTTCCCTAAAAGAAACAGTAGAAATATATCTCTTATTTATAAGTGCAATGAAATCTTTACAAGATTCCTCATGGACAATTTTGATTTTGTGTGGACAGTGAGTATATTTTCACAGTCCACTGATAGCAGGCCCCTATTAGTATATTGGAAATACATTTTGATCTGTGTTACTGCCATCTTGAAGATCTAATAGTGATTCTTAGCTCTTAACTACAATTTTTTCATCTGTTAATCTCAGAGCAATAATATTCAAACCCACTCTTAATTTTTTAAAATCATTAATTATACAGAAATTATACAGAAACATAACTTAGCTGACAAAAGTAATTTAACTATGAATAGTTCTCAGCATTTTCTTCCTTTGGAAGTTTTAGAATTGGTAAAACCTGTGAGGAATATCAAAATTTTACAGTAATTTCAAAGAGGTTTCAAATTCTGAAGTGTCTCTTTAAATAATAGATTTTCTCTAAAAAAAAAATAAATTATCAGCTTTGTAAGAGACAATTAAAGCCCTGACATGAAGATACTAAGTCTGAATGTTGTCACTGTGCTTAACTGTCTTTTCAAATTCATACTCATCTTTTGTAGTTTATCAATATTACGTTTTTCTTATCACATTTATTCTTCTCAATACACGAGACATTTAGTTTCAATGTCTTACATGTTCAACATAAATCTGAGGCTTGTACATTTTTAGAAGGTAGAAATGTATTTAATTATATTTGGCTTTTGATAAACATATTTCCATATAAGCAAACATTTAAAAATATTAATTAAAAAAATTCTGTTAAATAGTCCATTGTTTTTCTTTTTTAATAACAGGTGAATGCAGCTACTTAAATGTATTATCCAGTTCTCAACAAAAATCCTGGTTCTTGGGAAAGCAGTATGGGTTATTCAAATCAGCCACATTTTCCTAGTAGTTTTCTAAGCTAAGATATTTATCTCACTACTATTAATACTTTTGAATTCTCTTAGATGTGAGTTTCAATAATCAGGATGCTCAGCAGAAACACGATTCTGCCTGGGCCTATACCATGCCCTTTGAAAGCAAATACTCTGCATTCCTTTTCATACTAAGCAAATGCAATACATTTTTAAACATCACTTATAACCAAAAATATAAAAACCTATTTGTATCTTGCTCATGCATACTGACATAAAAATATTATTTCATTCTTTAAAGTGCTGAGATAAAAAGCAATGTAATTTCTCAGCCGAAATTGAATTCTGCATGAAAAAAGTACTTTAAATTATATCAAAACTTTTAACAGCATAGGTCTGCTCTCTACTAATCTTGCACTCTACAAAGGACACATTTTACTACAGTGCCACAAAATGTATATAAACCACATAATATAATTCCATCTCATATTTAAAAGGTTCCGACGCTATGATGTTTAAAAAGTGCCCCAAAAATTATTATTTACACCCTTGAAGAGGAAAGGTTTAACAGACAAAAAAAAAAAGTACAGATATTTTGCTAATTATCATCCAACCAGCTACTTTCTGTTGCAAGGAATTTCTTCTAGGGTTAGCATGTTTACAGTCATTCAACTCTAGACGCAGATTATGGCAATTAGATATTTATCCTCCTTAATGTACACTGTTTTTATTTATGTTGAACTTGAATCCATTATCAGAAACAAAGCTGCATACATATATCCCCAACCAATTGCTGGGGATGCACACAGACTACTGCTTGTTTACTTTGGGTAGACTAATCTTATGGCATGCATTAAAAATGTTGTACTTGTCACTGACTAATACAACAAATTGAAACCTTGGAACAATCTTATTTACAATTCAAGTGCTCCATATTTGATTCTTGCATCAGAATTTTCACTTAACCCTTTTGTTAAGTAGCTGAATCTTAAGGCAATGTACAGCTACACTGCAATTTGAAAACAAATACAAAACAATTTCTCCTGTTAGACGTAGTTTTTAATCTAAAAGATACATCCAGGGTGCATTACCTTTATGGTTTTAGGCCCTCAGTATGCATTATATAATTGATTATTTCAACTGGTTTGTAGTATTCACACAGCAAGGGTTATTGCTGAAAGAAAAAATGTACACCAACAAACCAAAAACCTTTTCCTCATCTGTATTCCATAAATAAAAGGTTAGCTGCTGTTTTTACTTAGTTTCCAGAATATTTTCTCTTCTAAAACATTTTAACTCTTAATATGAAAGTTTTATTAGTTATTCTGTCAGAAAATTCAAACCTTTACTAAGTGACATGAACAGTTACAGTTGGTTTAAGTGTGGTTGGGTACCCCTGATTCCATCAGGAAAAAACCAAAACAATATACGGCACATGTTAACATCTGAAGACTGAAAACATACCCACTAAAATAGTCCCCCAGACTTAAAGGAAATCACTACTTAATTCCACAAACATTTGTTTCAGCTCAGGAATTGCACTAGAAACTTTAAGCAGTTTTTCTGGTTCGGAAATGACTGTAGTCGATACGCGGACTCATAAGATGCTGCACAGCACCATCTGCTGGTGTGAACAACGGGCTGGGGACACAACGCGTCCAATTCCCCGTGTCAGAGGAAATCTAAAAACATGACATTCCACTCACCTCGGTTCCACGGGACTGGCACAATTCTGCAAAGATTCACTGTACAAACTGAAAGAGAACAAGAGAGAGAGACACACAAGGAGAGTCAGATGTATACTTAAAAACATCTGAAAATCATACAGAGATGAAATCTGAGCAGGAGGGCCTTACTCAAAAGAAAAAAAAGAATGCTGGATTTCCTTTGTCCTAGTCCAGGGAAGCGCTCATTTTAAACTACTCCATGGACATTACTTTCTCGCTTCAATCTAGATAGCTTCTCTTTTGGAAGAAAATTTAGGAGGTTGTCCAACATAGAAAGATTTTTTTTTCTTAAGCAAGAATGTCATAGCAGTGTCTGTCCTAGGTTAATCCTTACTTAATAAATGCTAAATTCAGAAACAGCTATTATATTTTGGGTTATAATGAATAAAAGGCATTAACAAGAGTATAAACACAACTGATGAAGAGTGCACTTTTATTTTGTTTAGGCTCCATATATGCAAGCAGATGAAAAGTGTTATTTCAAATGCTATCTTTATAAGATTATGAAAGACAAAACAGCCTTATGAAATGACTTGTGAGCAAGCTTACTGTTTAAATTTATTGTTTTAAGCTTTTATTGTTAAAAGGAAAATACAACCAAATGCAATTGCAATCAACTGCAATTGTTTGCCACATCAACACAAAAAATAGCGTTTCCCCCAAAGAAGGGACTATCCAGACCTCTCAAATGTTAACTTTTTACCTATGAGCAGTAGCCATAGATGTGATTTAAAAGTTAAAGACAAACTGTGCAGCATTAGCAGAGCTGCTTGTATAAGCCCCACCCTCACACTGTAAGAGCACAAGCGACAGGACTGGGTTTGACAGTCCTTCCCTGGTGACACCGCTTAAACGGTGGTGGCAGAATTCCATAGATGGGAAACCCAGATTCTGCTCACACCTCTGCCTGCTCCCTGTAAATTAATTTGTTTACTTGATGCCTGTTTCACGAGGTGCGTAGAGGCCTTTGCTGGTCCATGTGCATACCAAAAATATCACAGGTTTAGTACCCACTGTGGGGTCCTGGCCACAGTGTGCTCTGTGACAGCTTGATGATAAACAGCTGCCCTGCTCGGGGAACATGCACAGCACGCTGGGCAACACGAGCAAGAAACAGGTAAGCAATGTTAGGGGAACTCATATTTCAACATAATAAGACAGGCTACTTTGAAAATCCTATTTCTGAGCTGTCCAAGCTAAGAGTGTGGTTAGAGCTCAGTCCAACCTCCTGGTAAAAGAAGCCGACTCTTACCAATTTCAGCAAGAGCTAGCTCACTTCTTCAGGACAACCCTCAAGAGTCAGAAGAATCCTTCTCTCCCTCCCCCCCCTCCCCCAGCAACTCACAGTCAAATGGCTTTTTTACATCTACAATTAACTCCAATTAGTATATTCAGTACTTTATATTTAAGCTAGTGTAATACTCAAGGGTAAAAAATAAATTACTTTGGAGTGGTCTATTTTCCCAGTCAGTAAACTAGGAATGAAACCAGCATGCCCTCCTTTTCCTGCAGCCAGCATGAGATCGTACCAAGCTCTGCAAATCCAAACAACACATCACTGCATGTCCATACCACAGAATGGAAGATATGGAGGCACACAATAATCCTGGTTGGCACTGGTAGGAAAAGATCAAAGTGGCCAAGTAACAGATAAGAAAAAGTCTTGAGCAGGCTTATCAGATTTCTTTGGCAGCACTACCGCGTGCCAGAACCTCAAAAATAAAAAAATGGGTTCAGTTTAGAATACTCTCTATCCTATGAGTATTTTATTGTTCATCCCACAATATGCTTCAACTTCAAATTGTAACAGAGAGCTGTTTCGATATTTCAGTGACTCAGTAGCTGGTACACACTAAGCATAATTTTATTTGTCACTGCAGTGATATGGAATCACCTCAGTGTGCTGTCACATGAAAGTTTCTTGCACTACTTTTAAGACAATAGTACTTGTTAAATGACAACCAAGAGACAAATAAACAAACCCCAACAGCAACAACAACAAAAAAAAGATGAGAAAAAGGGATCCAAAGTGGTATCTCCAGCTGCACTATATTAACTTCTTGGCACAGCCTAAAGCTGAACTCTTGTGTCAACATCTTTATTGTATTGACACATAGCACAAATATTAATTCCTTCATAACTTCATAAAGGAATAAGTTTAGTATCTCAGAAAACTACAAAATCGTGATTCATCAGCACCAAGAGACTTCCAGCTATTTCAAGCCTTAGTTACAAACAGCTGATTTTTGTTCTATCAAAAAGATTAAATTCTTGCTAATTCCCAGTATTCTTACAGATGTTTTAAACTATGTAAAACACATTGGCCTACAGTTGTAAGTAGACACTCCTATGTATCTACCACAAATATATTAAATATCAATGTGCCAAGAACCCAGTAACCCAGATGTAATCTCTAGGATCATAGGTAACAGTACAGAGTTGGACATTTTCTCCTGAGTTCAATAAAGGCACAATGTAGACTTTACAGACTCTACTTTCAATCACTTTTAAGAATAATATAATCTTCTTTTTTTTGAATTTTAACACAACATCTGAAAATAATGTGAAAACTCCTACAAATAATTAATCAGAAAAGACATTAGTTTTCACAAATTTCAAGGGAATTTGGATTAGCCATTTGTTTTATAGACTCTGTGGGACAGGAAACATTTCTTCCACATTTTTGCCAAGTGTCCCTAACAAACAGAGCACTTAAAAAAACCCCACACAATTTCAGTGGCAGCCAAGACAAGGCTTGTCACAAACTGCATTTTAATTAAATACTATCCAGACTAAATCAGTAAGAAACCCCAGTTATTGCTTCACTGAGAACTGATACATACACTAGGAAAGGAAAAATCCTCAAGAAGATATCACTGTTAAGGAACTGAGTATTATTTAATTGCATGGAAATGAGATACACATGCTTTAAACTAATGTGGAAGTACTTATCCATAACGTGGCATTTATCAAAGATTAACATTCTCCAATAGAAACATTTTCAAGCTACTGCCCAGGACTGCAAGAAACTAAAGTTAAAACTGGAGGTGGAAAAACAATTCAGAACTCCATTTCAAGCACAGTACTGTGCTTTATGATTATCCAAGAACCACTGAATATTTGAAGCCACTGCATCCTGATTTAGAATGATTTTGCATCATCGGTTGCTTATGAACAACTGCAGATGTAAATGTCTATGACAAATAAACACAAAACGATCTTTGCTGTTTCAAAATAGTGACATGTAATTTTTCCACCAACACAGTACTATAAATACTGACTTCTGCAACCAATCAAAGAATTTGCAAGAATGACCTCAACTAATACATGTATATTGTGCCTGCAGCTTTGAAAGTTTTGAGGATGACTTAATTTTCATATGCTAAATTTGTGAAAACATTATAAATACAAACTTAGACCCAACACACAGTGCTGTTATAGGACAAAAACAGTGTAGAAAAAGAAAATCTAGAATTCAAAGCCCCCAGGTAGCTCCACCACAGCCTGTTTTGCAGCACTGACAGCAGCTCCCAAAGCACTCAGCACCCATCACAGAAGGTGGGGGTTACGATGGACCTCAGGTTTGCTTCGAACACGGCATCATAGGATGGTTTGGGGTGGAAGTGACCTTAAAGTTCCAAACCCCTGCTGTGGACAGGGACATCTTCTGCTAGACATGTCTCCACTCAACAGAGCCTTGATCTTGGTTAGCACCACAGTACTACTCTATTTTACAATATTATTGATACTGTGATATCTGTTGCTATACTTGTTATTTCTGTTCTATGCCCTTGAGTTTGCAGACACTTTGCCTGTTTGTAGGAAGCTGCCACAAAAGGCTACTGAGCCAGTAAAGTTTGCTAAAAGGATCCTGAAAGGATAAAGCCATGGGACTCATTACATTCCTATCTCCTTAAAAAAAATTAAACAAACTAAAACAAACCCACCCCAAAACCTACCCACAAAAACACTCACAAAACCAAACGCCCTCAAGCTGAAAAATAAAATTACGTCCTTCAAAGTGGAAAATAAATTTACACAGAGATCTAGTGCAACTGTCACAAATTTCTATGAGCATATTTTACAGATTGAAAAAACTGGCAAGCAAAGTAACGAGGATTGTGCTGGGAGCCTTATTATACCTTAATGGTGTGTATCTAATTGGTAGAAAATCCTATTTTTCAATATCTTAGTGTAGTATATTGATTTTTTGTATAGCTACTGCCACAGTTCTGTAAAGGTTATATATGAGCACTTGTTTAAGTGTGTTAGCAGCCTACCAAAATCTATGCAAACAATCATAAGCAGGCATAAACTACAATATGCTATTAGGCAGTCTAAAGACATTTTTAGGATAAATGTATCATAATGTTTAGCCATTTGATGGAATGGTATCTTAAAGCAGTCATTCCTTGTCTATTTTAAGCTTTCACTTAATTTAGGATTATTACTGCCACAGCACTGTGAACACTATTTCATAAAAATCAGAGACTTAACAGTTCCATCCAAGTTAGTGGCTCCAATGGCAGGTGCCTTTTCAAAATATTTTCTTCGAAAAAAATTCCAACAGTGTGCCAGAAAAATGCTTTGGTACAAATGCAGAAATAATATGGGTTTGAATATTTTTCTATTTTTAGAACAGCACACTATTTTTAGTACTAATAGTTCTCAAATAAATATTGAATATATTCACCTATGAAGACATAAATGTGTTGACTTATCTCCAGCTTCTGAGATTTACAGAATTCAGTCAGATAAATCATTAAGAACTTCATCTAATCGGCAAATCACTCCTTCTCTGAGCAGGAGGTTGCACAAGGTAAACCGTCTCAGAAATAACCTGACGATACCAGCACAGGATTCAAGACAGTGAACTACTTTCTGACAATATTAATGAACAATTTACTCTTCAAAACAGTAGCGTGCTTGTGAAGAACCAGTTTTGAACACACAGGTGAGACAGCGAGAGAGAAAGTCTGGACAACATATTTTCATTCTTTTTCCACCACAGCATGTACATTTGACAGCATTATTCATAGTCAAGTTTTCTAATCTAGCTGGTCCATTTCTGTGCTTTTCCCACAGTGATAGAAGTTTTTTCTTCTACGTAAATGTATCTCCAAAACCAAACCAACCAGATTCTGAAGGAGCAAAACTAATAAATCCTCCTTTCCTGCAGAGTTTTGCCCCAAGGTTGATGGCTCGTGTGGCTTCCCTGGTTTCTAATAAAGGCCGACATTGCATTATACTCTTCCCTCTCAGGGGGAAAAGAACTTTTCCTTCCAACCACTGCTTATTTTTCTAGGACCCCCAGAACTGAAGTATCTGTCAGATTTCTAGCTCTCCACCACATTTACTCAGGAACAACAAAATCAAAAAGCTTTCAGCAATAGGTGCCCAGACACCCTCAGACAGAGTGCACATGACTGCCCTAAGAAATCAACTCTCTGTCAACATCCCAGAAAACATAAGGGAGTCACATAACTTGAAAGTTCTGTACGCACTGTTAGTAGTTTGGAGTTCAGAGTAGTAACTACTGCTGGTCAATGCCAGTTCATACAGATGTCTAGAAAACCAAATCGACCTCCAAGAAAATTCTCATCATGAAACAGAAAAAAGTCCTAATTTAAAGACTTTAGGAAATGTCAAGAAAACAATCTCTTATTTTAATAATCTAGTCCACAAAACTGAAGACATAGACTTATTCAATATAATATCTTTCTTCAGAAAAGAAGTGGTATATCAATTTCAAAATTAAACAACCCTACTTGATTTGCTTCCCTTCCTTGAATTCCTATATCTTCCCCTTCTCTCAATTTAATAACAGTGTATTTTATAGATTAAAATCTAACTGTCTGTTGCTAAACCATTCCTTTTTTGATTTGGAATGAATCACAAATTCGAATACTAAACATAAAAAATAGCTAGATGAACATCATGATACCCTGGGACCTGAACTTTACCTAAGCATAACTGTGATACAAGTTATATGAAAGGGAGAATTCTCAGTAATGACATTACTATTAGGTGCTTAGGTACTGCCAAGGTATTAATTTAAATTAATCCAGTTTGGAACCTCCTTCATAAAGAAGCTTAAAAAGAATTAGCCAGTTTCAAAGGCCTAATTTGGTTCAGTGAATTTGGTTCCAAAACTGAAGGAACTACCTAGAAAAAGACTTCTAAAAAATCGAAGCTCACAAACCCAGTAAGGATAAAGCTTAAAAAGCCTTGAAAATCAGGATCAAATAGAACTGCTTAATTGTTATTCACACAAACACTGTCTTCACACTGTGTTTGGCTTTGTTGTTCAAGGGACTTCTTTTTGTTTGATTAACTAGTACATTGCTGCAGGTACTAAATCTTGGTTTACATTTAAACTGGTGTTCCTATACTGTGGACCTGGTGCTACTTCAGACATACCAATTTGATTTGGCCATTAACACACTACAAATTAAGTACATGACTTATTGCTTTGCTAACTTCTTAGGAATTCTTCACCGTCAGAGCATCTTTTCAGTGTGTTCACAAATGGTCTCAAATCTATAAAAGAAATAATTTGAAAAATTACTCAAAAAGTATCTAGGTAAAAATTCTCAGCTCTGAAATCTCATTTGTATCTCAACTGTTTGCACACATTTATCCAATCAAGCAAAATATCATGCATCATACCAGGCTTATCTCAGACTAAGAAAATTGCTAAAGGTTTATGAAGTCAACCAGGTGGAAAAAAATTGTATAAGTGCTGTCAGTTGCTGTGGAGGTACAAGATTTAAGTGGTTCCCACCAAAGTGTGGAAAATTTGCCTCTTCATAGTGTTTAACTGCACCATTCACTTCCAGAGATCTCGGGTAAGAAGAGGGTTGGGTCCAAGAAGCACGGGTCTGAATTCTCCTGGAAACACCATACATCTAGTGCAGGACATTATCATAGGAAACCCAGTCTTTCTGACCAGCAGAAAATTCAAGACTCACACTTATAAGGATACCATATTGCTGAGGTCAACCTGCTTCCCCACTACCAGCACAGGCAGCAAGGCAAGAACAAGCCAGCTTCAAGAATTTTCAGAATGTATATGCTGCTGCACATTTCAGTGTCTAACAGAGTGAGCCAGCAAAATGGAAGGAATCACTTCCACCTGAAAGGAATCCCTTAGCAAAATGGGAACATCAAACTGTGGACAAGTCAGCCCACAGCAGGCTTTTTTTTGTGAAAGGGAAAAGGTGACCCTCTATTTTATCTAAACCCAGGGTGAGGAAGGCTGCATTTCCAAACTTCATGGGTATTTGAGGAGATTTGGGGTGTTTGTTTGGGCTTATTTAAAACATCTTAGATATGTGTGTGTGCTCAAATAGTGAAATAAAAATGCACCCTTGTCCCCTTCAGTAGTGTGTTCAAACCAGCTACTGAAAATAACAAATTGACTTCAGAAAATTACCTTCTAAACACAGAAGTTCCACAAGCAACTCACTCAACTTCAGGTCTTTGCTTTCAGATTTATGCTACTTTTGTCAGCTTGCATCCATGTTAATGCCACTGTTATTACCCAAAAGTCTAGTGGTCCTCACAGAATCACAGGATGGGTGATCTTGGAAGGGAACACAGAGGGATCATCTGGACCCACCTCCCTGCTCAAGCAGGGTCATCCCAGAGCTTACGGCACAGGATTCTGTCCACACAGTTCTGGAGCCAGGGAGGCTCTCTGGGCAATCTGTTCCAGTACCTCGTCACTCACACAGTAAAGTTCTTCCTCATTTATCTTTTCTGCACCCAAAAGGTGCATAAAGTGTAGTGACTAACCAGAATTGAAATACACCACACAGAGGTGGAACATGGAAGGAACATGCTTTTCAAGATGTTATCCTTCTCTCAATAAGGTTGCCATAAGCCAGTGAAACAGCCTTTAATTCCTGTGACATCAACACTTTCTACCTTCTGTTAATACTCAGTATGTTGGATGCTGAAAATAGTGTATTGCACATGCCAGCAGCAGTGAACACACTGATTCCAAGGGCTGTGCTCACCAGGCTGTTGCTCTACTGAATAGATTCCCGCAGTTCTAATTTTATGTGCTTTTCAAAGGCAGTCACAAAATGAATATCAAAGCACATAAGTAATCCACATTGGGAAATCTGTCAGAAATTGTTGGGAAAATAAAGTGAATCAATAGCATGTCAAGAGACTCAAATGGAAAAAAAATATTGAATATTCATTTTCTTGGTTTCAGAGGAGCAGGGATTTAGCAGAACTGGAGAAGCTTGCAGGATTTTCGACTTTCTCAAAAACATTCAAATAATTTTTGTGATGTGCTTTGAATTCAAAATGTAATTAGATCTTCAAGTTACGTTTTGTATCTTCCTGTTGTTTTCTGATGTGTATTCAGCATAATTAGGTGAAGTAGTTTGAATGGCACAACAACTTTTAAGTACATTGTTGCAAGGAAAAAAAAAGTATAATAAATATTCCTGCTTGCTCATTACCATGCAGAAATACAGGGAAAGCAGCCATACATTTGAAAGTACTGCTACAAATGTTGCTACATTGAAGTAAATATAAAAAATACCTGAGTTAATTTCAGTGCTTTAATGAGATTTACAGCATATAAAATATTTTTTTTTTAATGTGGTTTACATTCCAGGAAATCTGATCTGCTTACACAAGCAACTCTTAATGGAGGGCTGTGTCTGTGCAGTTTGTTACTTAGGCTGCAAACTTGCTTCATCCCTTTGCCAAACAGCTGGAAACGCAGTTTTACACAGGGCAGATTATGCAATTTTGATACAGGAATAAACAGAAGCACACTCCTATTTTATCTTTTATCACTATTTTTTGTAAGAAAGAGATCATGTCCCTCCATCTTACACATAATACAAGGGAAGAAACAGGTCCCACAAAGTGAACTGGGGGGGGGAAGAGGGGACAATGTAACACCTCAATAATTTCCCTACTGCTTATTTATTTTTGCTTTCATGCAAATATTTACAGACAATGCAGTAATGCATTTATAGAGCAAGCAATGAAATCTCCCCATTAAAGTCAAAGCTTTGCCAACCAGCTAACCCTTGGTTACCATCTTCATCTGCCCCTTTTTCTCTGAAGAATCCAAAGAATAAGTCAGTAATTACTTCTAAAAAAGTGAAACAGATTTTCAAAATCTACAAAAAAAATTAAAGAAAACATAGTAATTGTAAACATAACTTCCTAATCTTCAGTGTTTACTCCCTTCAGAAAATGTTGAAAGGACCTACAACTTAATTTTAAACATTGCCATACATAAAACATGCTTCCATCCTGATCATGCCATATAGGGTTTTTTTAAATTCTCTAACTAGAAGTCCACTTTCACAATTATAAGCAAAAATGATGTAACTATCATGTAACAAAGATTAACTGCTTTTGGTAAGGCAGGGAAATTTGACATTTACTTCACAAATACCAAAAACCCACTCTCACCATTATTAAGTAACAGCAGAAATAATAAAAACAGAAAAAGCACAATTTAATTCATTTTTTTAGATCTATTCCTTCCTTTGTCTTAGATGATTAACTTTCAAAGCAGCTGTGAAATCACTGATGTAACTCTTTTCAAGTCAAAGGGAAAAGAAACCCGTAAATACCAAACATTTGCTCTTTAGAGTATAACAAGAAAAAAACCAGTTTCTTTAAAAAGGTTAAAAATTATTGCCTAACATTAGATAATTTCACTGGGTTTTGGGGGGGCAGCGGGTGGAATATATTTTTAATTTAATTGTTAATTTAATGGTTCAGGAGGAAAAAAGGCTGTTTCCAAAAATACTAGAATGCCCAGTAGAATACATGTACAGTTATCCACGGAAGAAAAAGTCAAATTATAGAATGGTTTGGGTTAGAAGGGACTGTAAAGCTCATCTAGTTCCACCCCCTGCCATGGGCAAGGACACCTTCATTATCCCAAGTTGTTCAGAGCTCCATCCAGCCCGTCAGGGATGTGGCACCTACAGCTTCTCTGGGCAATCTGTGCCAGGGCCTCACCACCCTCACAGGGAAGAATTTACTCCGAATATCTAATCTACTCTCTTTTAGTTTGAATCCATTCCCCCTTGTCCTGTCACTACATGCTCTTGCAAAAAGCCCCTGTCCATCTTTCCTCTATGCTCCCTTCAGGTACTGCAAGGCTGCAATTAGGTCACCCTGAAGCCTCCTCTTTTCCAGGCTGAACAATCTCTCAGCCTTTCCTCATAGAAGAGATGCTCAAGAATCTTGCAGTGGGGGAGTTATTCAGGAAAAAATGGTGTATTTTCACCTTCAGGCCATTTAAAGAAGATAGCAGCAGTGACAATGCAGCTTATTACAAGACAACAAGATTGCCTTCACTAAGATGGAGCTGCAGCTACAGTTATTGCCAGGGAGAGAGATTTTCTAGGAAGAACTGCTTTCTCTTAATAAATAAATAAAAAAAAAGGTAGCAAGCTATAAGTAATTAGGAAAACAAATTCTGCCAGCAAATATTACATTTTATAAAGGTAGCTCTCATGAAATAGCATTAAATTCTACCATTATTTTCACCCAGTGTTCTGCATTATTATTATTTGACAAACTACTGAACTGTGACCACATCACCTCTGGATTTTTATTTTAGAAAGCATTCAGCAACTTCAGGCACTAAAAATTCAGTCACTAAAAGGCCATTCCCTTCCACTTGACAATCCTGACAGTCTGATACTGCACCTCGGTTGTCTGTACATTCATATCTGTATTTCAACTGTGCACACTTGAGATCACGCATATAGCCACCCTCTAACACATTAACTCTTAGGGGAAAGATTTTTCCACTATTGATCCAATTTCTAGCCATCACACTTCTCAAGATCATGCTACTTGGAAAACTGAAAGTCTGAGTTATTCAGGACTACTTTAATCATATCTCATCTGGGAAAGCTTTGCAACCTTACCAGAAAACACTGATTTACTAAGTTAATTTTCCCTCTTATTGTAAGAAACTCAACCTTCATGATCTTAGATTTCCTGAAGTAATACAAGGAGGAAAACTGACAAGGTTGTGAAGAAACCAGTAGAACGGATTAAAAAATGATGCTCAAACTATCTGAATGCAGTGACCTTTACATGAGCCTTGCAAGGCTTAAAACCAGAATGTACTGAAGTAAATGAAATTCTAAAACAAAATAATTTCTTAGTTACAGATCTGTTTGATACAGAGAAGTAAAAAGAATACTCCAATAAAAACGTCAAATTAACATCTATGGAAACTGCAGTCTAATGTTTCACAATTCTTCCAACACTCACATAGCTCATTAAACAGAAATGGTCTCTGTGACCAGCTCCTACGCAATCTTAACTCTGTTTTAGCGGTGTAAAGCTCATAATAAGTAAAAAGTGAAAAACTTCTTTTTATTGTTTGGTTTGATTTTTAGGGTGTGTGGGGAGGGTTTTTTTATGTGGCTTCTTCTTAGTAGTAGTAGTGTAACTTCAAGACCTGTAGAGTCCTAGCTGGATAATGTAATAGGCAAAACTGTACTATCTGATCTTGTATCCTATTTCACTACACTTACTACAAGACATGCAATATATGTAAAGAAAACTTTTTTCTTTGACAAAAAAAAAAATTGTTCCAGGAGACTCATATCACTAAAAATCAAAGGAACTCCAAAAAGTACACCAAGGATAACATTTAGAGTTACTTACTGGACACGAACACAAAGTAGGAATTACTCAATTCTCAATAACACTACCAAGGTATACCCACTGACAAAAAAAAAGCATTCAAAATCCACAAAGTAGTGAAATAGTTGGTCATGTTAAATATCTCAGGCATTAAATGCACTTGCAGGAACAAAGATCTTTATTTGCTGGACAGTATCATCCAAACTATATCTAGATCAGATCAAGCATTACAGGTATTTCAAAATTCTGTCTAAAACAATCAAGTTACAACAGTCATAACATCATCCCTTTTCACCTGAAACACTGTTCAAACACAGGGCTGACTTCATGCCAATAAGCCTGGTGAATGTATTTGGTAATGCAGCAAACAGCAACAGCTCTACCTTCTATAAATTTCCTATTCATGAAAATACAAGTTTCTGCTCTTGAAAATCATTTTAAAAAACAACAAGGAAACAAAAGTACAGTTAATCTTGATTCCTCTTCCTAATGTCTCTCTAATAATAAAAACATAGTTCCATAAAGCTGGATCTCTTAGATCCATGTGCAGTCTTTGCTTCTTCCCAGAAATTTTAGGTCCTGCTTTCTCCACAGGAACAGTGGGACAGGAAGTAGCTTCTATCATCTGGCAAGAAGCAAAGCACTTCATGATGGTTCAGCAGGACATACAGCAATCCAGCAGTGACACACAGCAGGTCTGCCAACTGCGGGAACCTGGCAGACCTCCCACAGGGCAACTCACTGCATGAGTTATAACTGATGGAAAACCTTGACCAAAAAATACTTACAAACAAAATCATCATGTTTCACACAGATCCATTCTTATTCCAAATCCAGCAAGTAAATTGGCATGTACACGTGATTAATTCCAGCAAGGACTGCTGAATTGGAAATACTTACTATGCAAATATAAATACAGTTCCAACAAGTCACAATGACTCATTTGGTGAAACGGATCAGGATGTTAAAACTGTTATTGTCTTAAACACGAAATTTATCTCCTCCCAGAACGCAATGTCCAGGCAACTCCATGTGAAACCACGAACCTAAACACCATCCTTATTTAGCAAATCCACATATTCATTACCATTCAAGCAAAATCAAGTAAAACATCCTTAACAAAATCTTGAAACATCTAAAAAGCTGTCATGGGACCTTTGTTTTTATTGTGCTTCCTATGAAATGTCACCCTCTACCATACTGTTACTTGAAGTCACAGCACAAACTACCTTTAACCTTTCTCCCTTCCCTCCCTTTTCACCCACAATAGACAAACTAATTTTCTAACCAGTAACAAGTGGGGGAAAAACACCTTGACACTGTCCTACACAACATCCCGTGTCTAAATTGGAGAGACGTGGATCCGACCAGAGTGAAAAAGGTCCGTTTAGATCAGCTATAAGAAAGATATTCTTCACACTGAAGGTGGTGAGGCCCTGGCACAGGTTGCCCAGTGAAGCTGTGACAGCCCCATCCCTGGAAGTGCTCAAGGCCAGGTTGGATGGAGCTCTAAACCTCGTGTAGTGAAAGGAGTCCCTGGTCACAGCAGGAGGGTTGGAACTAAGTGTTTTTTAAGGCCCATTCCAACCCAAACCATACTATGGTTCTATAAGTTTAATTTTAAAGAAAGTATGTTACTAAAAGAACAAAAGAGCCCTCTCTAATAAAAAAAAAGAAATGAATCTGCTTGAGAAACTACAGGACTTCTGGGTAACATGTATATTTAATACTGTTTTCCCAGATCTTTCATATACACGTAAACCTGATTTTTTTGAGGCTCACTGAGAAAGAGTGAACTGGATGCTGCACTAAAGGCAGGGAATTAGCAGCAATCTTTCTCCCTCCCACAAAGAATTTACTTTGCTTTTGTAATATGGCTTTTAGAGTTGTCAGCCACCAACATCCACAGCTTCTGCTACAGGCAATAGGAGCTATAAATACCGAGACTTCCAAGAAACCGGATCCTTATGCACATCACGCTGGTTGACCTTGGAGGGCATTTTGCCTCAAGAGACACAACTGAGACTAAATCCATCTAGCATTTCCATTTTGTATTCAGTTGTAGATAGTAAATCTGGCTGCAGCTCTTTGCATAACACAATTCACCCTTGCCATCGTGCTCAGCTAAGAAATGTTGCCCATTCACTGAGGACACATCCAGCCTTCACCAAAGCCTACAACAGGAAGCATCTCTCACTTCTTTTTTCCTTCAATGTCATATTTCACAAAGGTTGTGAAGAAAATAAAAAACCCAAACAAAAACAAACCCCACACAAACAAACAAAAATGAAAAGACAAAGTACCTGTACACAGTTTTCTGCTGCAACCAACCTGTAAAAACCACAACCATTTCTTTTCTATGCTTCTTTCCATAGTGATAGCTTGGAACTGGCATCCAAGATGTATCCAGTAAATAAAGCCTGTAGACAGTTGATGAATTGTACATAAAGCTGAGTTGCACAGTTTACATCAAAACTGTTCCAAAGACAGAAATTTTTCTGGAAGAATTTGAGGTTATAAAAATGGATTGAGTTTTAATATAGGGTTATCTCTCATATGCGTTTAGCCTGAGGGAGAAGCATCAAGAGCAAGTTCTCAATTTTTATAGTCTCTAAAAACAATATAATTTGCAAATGCATCTTAAGTAGTAGCTACTTTATGCTACTACCACTTCATTAGGAACATTTAAAAAGGCATTTAAAAATTCATATTCAGATGCAATGTAATTGCCATTTAAGTCAGGAATTTACTTTTAATAAACACATTCTTGAATGGGTAACAGTAAAAGCATCATTCAAACATCATTTCCTGTACTAAATTTTACCCATATTAACAGACTTAGAAAAGCATCAACCACAAACATGTTGGTGATGGAAATTTCCTAACGCAAGCAGTCTTTATAGATTTCTGCTATTTCAGTGCAGGTCTCCAAGGACCATTTGAATCCATATTAATTTCCTTTCTGGCAGTTATGCGGCCATGTATGAACTGCACTATTTCACTTTTAATCTGTCAGTAATTTAGTAATGTGTAAACTAATTATGCACAGATATTAATGTAATCAGTTTGGGGAGCTATAAAATCAATGCATTTTTACAGACTGTGTTAAAGAGAATTGTACTACTAAAGTCATATGTCTGTCCTGATAATGTTATGGAATTAAAATAATTGCTATCCATGCATCAATACACATTCCCACAACCCACCCAGCAGTACAATACTATAACTTTATAGAAAGGACAGGTCAAGTTTTTTGGTAACATTAAAATTTAATTTGCCTGAAAATAATATGTGGCTTCCTATTAAGAAATACACATTTGATGACATCTCAGGTTTCCTACAGTGAACTAGAAATGAACTGGCTAGCAACATTTCATCCATAATTCAACCCAAATACTCGGCTTTGCTCCAATGGAAAATGGACAGGAAAGACTGTAACTGCAACTCAACACTGGGGCACATAAGTTAATCAAGAATCACATTTGAAGCATCATGTAACAAGTCATTAAAATTATTAAGCATCACTGCGTATCCAGGCACACAAGGAGAACACTGTCGATGTACAACAGCTGAGGTGTGCTGCCAGACCCAGCTTTGCTCTCAGATACCCAGCTGCAGCTCATAACAGTTATGCCTCTTCCTCATCTCCACTTTTTTCATGATCAAAGGCTCCTTTAACTTTTCCACACTTTTCTACATGCTAGTGCCTCTGTTTGCTGTTATTTAGGTCACCCAAAACACAGCTTTTACTTGCCAAACTTAATAATGTCTCTTACCGACTGTACTGATCATCATATGCACATGCATCAGGCCAAGAAGGACAACAAGAAAACAGTTCTGAAGTTACCTCAACAGTTAAGAATCCATCCGTTTTCTCAAATAATGATTTCCAAGGTAAAAGGAACTTAATTATCTTTGAGAAGTGCATCATTCTTCTCAGATTTATTTGAAAATATCAATGAATTCCAAGTTCTGCCACACAGAGAGTACTACTCACAACATAACTACGGCAGTTTTCCTGTTCTCTTACAAAGGTTCAATTAAATTGTGTGTCAAAGTTTCACGATACAATTAATTCAGTCAAACTTGATCTGCAGCCAAAAGGCCTGGCCTTTTCGCCTCTCCCTGCCTGCTCATAACTGGCTTCTGCCTGCACACCCCTGCAGCCCCTCCTGCCACTTGGAGCCTCACAGGCAGCTCTGGGCTAGGGCAGCAAGAATACACACACTGCAGGCTATTGGACAAGTAACATCAGTATGCAGAGATAAACACAGCTTGCTTACAAGTAAATTAGTACTTGCTGCTGGTAAAAGTAGGGTTTTACACATGTAAAAGATATTAAGGCCTCAAACTTTCCATCCTACCCTAGTATTAATTTACAGTTATAAATTCATTTGTTCATGTACATTAATGGTACTTTTTTAAAAGAAACAGTAAATTAAACTTGCAAAGCATATCTATCTGTTCTTGTGCCATGTTTTGGAAAAGAAGCTTCATAGAATTAATTTTAACTTGAAACTGGGCTGGCAGTACAAAAGCACTAGTAACTGGCTTGTGAAAACATGTCAGCACAGACCCCAAAAAAGCCATTCACATAATTACCCCACTTTTTCTTTTCTCATAAAAACACAGACACTTTTTGGCAGGGATGTAAACTGCAGGGCACACTTTGTACACCTCACACAAAGTTTATGTACCCAACAAAATGCAAAATGAGGCATCTCAAACAGCAACAAGCCAAGTATTTCTACCAGGTCCTTGTCAAACCTCAAGGTCTGCTGCCTCCCAATGAACTCTCCCACTGAATTCACACACAGCCACTTCAGCACAGTCCCTGCAGCCACCCTACAGCAGGACGGGGTCCAGGATGACCCCTCAGGGCTCACCATGAGGGGAGTATAAAACACAAGAGGTAGAAAGTACCGAGTCCATTGCACAGCCACTGTGGCACAAAGGAGCAAAGAGCAAGCCCTGGCTGCCACAGCTCTGCTAAGGCCAGCAGCCTTCCAAAGGCTTCTCTCTCGCCTGCCTGCCTGCTCAGCTTCCCTGCTGGAAGCACCAAGCCCAGCCCAGGCAGCTGTACCACCAGGACTGAGGGCACCAGCTCACTACCACAGCGTTGCCCTCAGCTCTTGCACCCCGGAGGGGCAATGCCAGCAGAGAGTTCTCCCACACACCACCCCCACAACAGCAGCCTCCAAGCTTCTCAAAACAAGAACCTCCGTGGGAAGAAAACCAGCTCAGCCCCGTACTCACCTCAGCAGAGACACAACTGCTGCGTTCCCCCCTGGCTCCAGCCACACACCCGCTGCCACGCAGGAAGCTCATCACCCTGCAGAGCTGCAGCTGCAGAGGGCACAAAGAGCCCGCCCAGGAGCCCAATGGCAGGTGGAGCTGCCTCTCTCCTCTGCACCTCAGGTGAGATGTGCCCCACTAATGGATTTGAAGCTCTTCAGGAAACAAAGTGGTTGAGAAGCATTGAGATGGGCTGTGACTACAGCACAAGACTCACTAACACTGTCAGGAAAACAGGCTCCAAAAATGTCCCAAAAATGACCATCAGCTTCACCTGGTGTGATTAGGTATCAGAAACATTCAGTCTGTTTGTCTGCAAATTAGAGATACAAAGTCCAAACATTTAAGGCCTTATGTGAGGGAAGTCCATGAAAAGGAGGGGAGGGTCTGTTGGGATCAGAGTTGTGCCAGTGCCATGAGCGTGTGGGGCTGCAGTGCCTCTGCAGTGCCAGCTGACATGGGCCACCCCACTACAGGAGTGTGAGGCAGGGATGGGCCTCCCAGGCAGGTGCAGGGCATGGCTGGACAAGGATGGGGTTTCACAGATGTGTCTGCAACCCCCAAGAGCACGCGTGCTGCAGGGTGGGAAAGCAGGACAGAGAAAAGGCAGGATTCTACAAAGCCCTGGCAGGCAGAGTGGAGATTTGTTTTCAATCTCTTTAATCTTTTTGTATCATTAGAGAGTTACATGCTCAAGTTTATTTTTCTTGGATGCTAATACAAGCTGGCTTCATAGCTGGAGCACTTGTGCGCTCATCTTCAAGGAAATGGAGAGCAGTGCACTCCACAGCCTCCACAGCATTTTGTTATATCAACCATTAACACACATGGGAGCAGTTTTAACCTCAAATAATACAACTTGTAGGGATATAGTCAATAAATACTCATTTAAGGATCAGAGTAGGTGAGACCTAAACCAGACTATGTGTCATTTATTCATCGTAACTGCACAGAGTTACTGCATATAGATTCAATTAATTTCTAATTATATTTCAATGTTTAAAAATATGCACACACAAAAGCTATTCCTTGCTGGAATAATTCTTTCAGCTCTTAGAATTTCAGTAACACTCAACTTTGCAGCAGACAGAAAAGCAGCTTATCTGCCTGATAAAATGACTCAGGTGAGCTTCCTTCAGCCACTACAACATACATTTTATTCCTTGTAGAACAGGTTTATCTAAAGATAGTACTTCTCTATACAGTTGAAGCACAAAATGGAAACAGATAAGTCATTTGCAAAAGGTTCAGTGGATTGTAACAAAGAAAGAAACTACCATGGCATGCAGAAACGTATATGAGGAGAAAAAGGTTTCTAGTTGAGCCTAAATTTGTACCTGCCTACATGCCAGGTTAGGCCACCTTTCACTTACATATCACTAAATGGATGAAAGGAAATATTAAAAGTTAGTATTAAAAGAATCAACTCCCTGTCTCTCCTCTGAATTTAGACCGTTGTGTGAGATTCTATACTGTCAAATGGTATTACCCACTACCCTTTATTTATATAGATGGAAAAAGCTTTAACAAACTAGCACACATACTTTAAAATTTTTCCTCAAAATTATTTTGAAAAGTAAGTTCTCCCTCCTGTACCAGGTACTAGCTCTTAAAATATGCTGAGTGGTAAGAACTGCTGTAGTTTAAACATAGTTTGTTTACAGTGCTTGCAGAGCAATGCGTGTACAGACAAGCTAATTAGGCAGGGGTTTTGTCCCTTTATTTTTATAATTCCAGTTTTAGGAGCAGAGCATTTGATTTATTACATGAAGGTATTTTTATAGCCTCAAGTACTACTGCTCTTTAGGACACAGGGAACATCACAGCCCATTTAATTTACACAGGAGATGTTAGTACTATTTAATGGCATGTAAACATTTTATAAGGTAAGCTCAAATAACGGGAGATTTTTTTTTTTAATATACTTCAGCAAAAAGGTTCACAAATGGATTTTCATTCTACTTTATTGGTCCAATCTCTGTTATTGCATCAGAAGTGAATCGAGTTTTAAAAGGTGTTAAGAGTTTTCAATATATTTTGTGACACTGAACAGAATCACAAAGTATACATAAAACAACCAATGCGTGAATTAATTCCAGAACTAATGTAACTGCACACCCTCAAATCATATGTAATTGTCTGTGACTTCGAGCAATAATTGCAGTGGACTACAGATAATATTTTTATTCTATTTCTTCTTTATCATTACAAATTTTCACACTCCTAGACAGAAGCATTTCAAAGACACTTTATCATCATTATTACTATTCCTTTTGCACAACAGGATTTTTAAGTAGCGTCAATATCTTTTCTTAGGCCAATTTATAAAGTTGAAAACAACAGAGTTTTAAACAAAAGTACGAAAAATTAATTTGTTTTTAGTGCACACATTCCCGTACATATTTTTACTCCATGGTTACTGCAATAATGTTATTATTTTCATCCAAACTAAAATTATGTGCTCTCATTTTATAAATATCAAGATTTTTTTCTGCAACGTTTACATCGCAAAAAGACAATGTAAAGATCAGAACTATTGCTGTTTTCAAAGGATTTTTTTTTACAGCTTCACACATAGAAGAATGAAGTGGGTTGCAGTAGGAAGAACTAAGAGATCAATCTGGGTAATATGGATATCACTTCACTGCCAAAATATTTTCATTTGGGGGAAGATAAGACAGTAGAAAATAATTTATACATCTACTAGTGTGACTGTATTTTCTCATCTTCTATGTACTGTATGGGTAAGATGAAAACTGTAGCCTGTTTTCTGGTGTTTGTTATGAAAAGCATGGAAAATGTGTAAATTTCTTGTATAGCAAATCAGAAAGTCGAACTTTCAAGAAGAAAAAAAAAAAGGAGTTCTGTCCCAGTTCCATACTGTGCTTTTTTATAAAGCAGAAGAAAGATATTATTTCTTGGAAGCCCAAGGAAAAGCACTGAAAATTCATGGGAATGGTGTGTTTTCCGTTCATGTTCTGTTGTGCTGTAACACGAGCAAATGGTCTGACTTTGGGAAAACATTCAATAAAGAAAAATATTATTATCTCATACTGACACAAGGCAAAATGAAATAATTGCATCAACACCAATTTGGTTTAAACAACATGCCTAAAAACCTACTGAAGTGAAAGTGCTGTAAATACAAGTGCTGAATATTAACTTTATGAGGTGCTTAACTGCACTGGATTGTAATGAATTATCTAGTTCTAGTGATGCTTTGACACATTTCAAATGAGAACCATAAGGAGTTAACTTACAGTCTTTTGTCCCTTCCAATATGTTCAGTGACGATATAAGATCCCATTCATTTCCCAAGACAAAGCCATTTTCATTAACATTTCATCATAAAATACATGAGCATTTCTCCACCTCAAAATGTTTCTGTTAGGGAAAAACACTGGTACAACAGAACACTTCCACATACAACAGTCATCTCATTTGTCAAGTGATTCATAATAAAAATCACACTAAGATGTATCTGTTCGGCTCTTGGGTTCTACTTTTGTCAGCAATTAGTACAGAGTCTCCTCGTTTTGTTTCTTCCACCTGTAAATTTTGCCTGTCAGGGATACACAGATGGGCAAAGCAGAATTTTTCTAGCTGTCTTGTTTTCCCTGAACAATCAGTGTCTATATACGACCATTTAAAGAGAAAACATGACATAATTCCAAAGTCTGCATGTACTTCTCTTGATAACTAAGGAATGAACTTCCAATGAAATATTCTTCACAAAGTGGAGGCTTTTAAATTTACAGTAATATCCTACTCTTAGATTTTCCAGTATGGATTATTTTTATATAGGAGTAAGCTGTGCTTTCTTGATCACCTTTATGAACTCACACCTAAATAACGTCCTCCCTCCTGCCATCATGTGTGATCTTGCTAAAATACACCTTGTTCTATCACACAAAATTTCCCTATCATACTCTCAGCAAAGAATTAAGTTATAAAGATGATCAAAAAGTCTACTGATGGGCAAAAATCTCTGTTTAAATTTCTTGGTTGCTCTTCATCACGCAATGAGCACCTTCCTGAGTGGTCCAGCAAGCTCAGCAGCAGGACTAACGAAGCAGTGGACGGCTGGGAACAGCCATACCCTGTGCATGACGCAGCACAGTGATCAGCCTCCCCCGGTAAAGGTGGTGGTGACAGGCTACAAGACTTACTTCATTCTCCAGCTTGGCAACACCTCAGCAGCTGAGCTTCAGCTGGGCTACAGCAGCCTCTGTGACTCTTTAAAGATGTGGATACAGGCTCTGCATTCACGGACATGAAGATCTGGCCTAAGCATATGACTCCAGAGGCCGTATTCTGTTATCCCTGCTTGTACAGAGCTACAAGTAATCCTGCTGAAATCAAAACTGAGAGGTTTTCAATGAGATTTAAGTGAGACTATTCTCATGTTTAAGTGCTTCACTGGATGAATGCCTTAATTTTCTTATTTAGGATCCTATCCAACATACCTTGTAATCAGGGGAAGGGAGTTCTATTGTCTTCAGTGAGCTTTGGATCAACTTTTATTATTTTATGGTCTTTATCCAGATTATTTTCTCACTGTACAAAACTAGTTGGTTTTTTTATATATATATAATGAGAAGATTTTTACAGTTTAACATAAAGGTGAATGCCTGTTCTGCCAAAATTTTATTGCAAACCTGGAATTTTATCTTACTCATTCCTTTATAGAAGTTTTGAAACCATATAAATCTGGATGAAGACCAACAAACCCAAAAAGACCACTTATACATTATAAACATAATATTGGATCTCAGACATGATTTAAAATAATTATACCTTCTAGAAAGATTTGAAATTAAGACATCTATAAATTTTCATTTTTCTGGTTTGACATTATTATTCAAATTCATTATTATTCTAGATTTCTTCAAAACTTTTAGCTGTCCCAAAGTGTTGCTGAAGTAGCTGAGTAACTTTGCTTCAGTAACAGTGATTGCTATTTTAGCTGTCCCAAAGAGAACGAGCAGAGTTACTCTACAGTGAGGTGACTATATATTGTCTACTCCAAACTGATTATTTAAAAACCTAGATACACACAAATATAAATGTTATTCATAGAGTGTTTACTTCACATGTGCCATTTTTCATTCATTCATTTCAAAGCACAGAAAATAATCAGGTCCCAGTATTCTCTTTTACAAGTAGCAACTTCAGATTAAGTTCCCAAAAGTTTACCAATAAATCAGTGGAAAAAAGTGGGAATAGAAGCCAAATTCCAACTGCCTGGCTTCTAGGCAACACTGCTTCCTCTAGTTCTGTATACATACATACATGCATGTGAGATGTGTCTGGGAAAGAAAACACCTCAAAATAGCCAGTAGCTGTGCCACAGCAGTGCTTGCTGGTGCTCTTGTTTTGATAATGTCTGTGCTGCACAGACACATTGCCAAGGGCCTGCAGCGTAAAACACGTTTCATTACCAGTAGTTATGAGAGCATATCAGTTTATGGGCATGATTGTGCAGGTGGTGGTGAGTGTTATAAATATTTATGCTACTGCGAAGGAAAACTCCCTCCTGAAGGCGTTGGAAAGAGGGTCTCTGTTTTAAAAAAATGTTGAAATCCTTCCTCACCTTTTTTACCTGACTTTAAATCATCGAACAGACTTTCAGTGTCTATACACCTTGTGGGATTTTTACCAGCAGCAAAAATTGAGCTTTCGGTGTTTCCAAAGCATTCATTGAAAGCACAACTATGTAAACCCAATGGAAATGACTGATCACCTTATTTCCATAATCCCGTGACAAATCATCACTGGCATGAGATGTAAAAAATACAAGTAATAGTTCAAAAATAATTGTAAAGAAAATTGCTTCCATGGAATAATGCTACTCCCTGATGCTTGTTCACATCACTACTAATGTTTGCACAGGAGAATTCGCTTGCATCTTAAATGCACTTCCTGAATTGAGCTGAGCTTTCTTTGATGTAACTTGTTCCTTTGAATCATTTGAGCTTCTAGAATTGCATGCCAACCTCTGAGTCCAGTGGTTGCAGAGTAAGCTTTAACATATAAAATTTCATAAAGATGCAGATAACTTTTCAGACATTTATTAGAATCATCAGTTTTTTTAACCAACCCAGAATCACACTACTGAGTAAAGCTTACATTGGCCTTCAGTTAATTTTAAATGGCAGCATGAAGTCCACTCAGACATTTTTGTTATATTCTAGTTTATTCTCAAACCCTGCAGCAACAATGTAGGGAAATCTTGTAACTGAAGTCGACAGGAAAAAAATCAGGAAATGTTTGCAATTTTGGTTCACTATCATTCATTTTAAGAACACAAATTCCCTTTCTTTGTACACATAAATGTCATGTGACGGGCACATAAAAGTTTAGTCAAAAGGGTCCTATTAAAAGCAACAGAGACATTAAGCATGAGCAATGAATAAAATGTATAATTTCAGAATCATAAAAACACATGGTTTCATTAGACTGGCGTGTGGTGGTTCTCTCCTGTGTCTCAGAAGAGTTGGTATTGATCTGACCATGAAGCTGTGACAATAAAACTGTACTCTATTGACTGCAGCTGCAGGGACTCCAAATATTATTTATTGAGGCAAGCAGAACAGCAAAGCAAAAGCACTGCCCCAGTAATAAGTGGTAATTGCTGGGAAGTGAGGCATTGCACTCCCTATTGACCCTTGCATCCTGAAATTTCGATGGATTATATTTAACTCCATTAGGATTGGCATTATCAAATTACATAAACCACATTATAGAACAACCAGCCTCTGTTTAGATCATTGATTTTCGATTATACTGATCTTCTGTATGAATCAGAAGTAGCTTCTATTACCAATGATAGGATATCAGTGTTGATCAGTAGGGGTGGAAGTGCTGTTTTATTACAATGAGATAAATAGCACTGCAAAAAAAAAACCTATTTCCTCTGACACATTGGAGGATGCAATTATTTCTGTAAATAAAAATGTTTGTAGATTGAAAATTGATAGCACAAAATTCACATATATTTCTAAAACCTCTGATACTTTCTCACTTTTTTGTGAAACATATTAGACCTTCTCTGTTAATTTCTCTCTCTATGGATCAAGGTATTACCAGTTACAGTGGAGTTTCTGGCATCAGAATAGACAAAATATAACTGGAGTATCTCAATAATACCTAGTTAAACAGTTACCACTGAGGTGCATTAATATGAACTTCACTCATCTAAATTTGGTATGCTCTCAAGGAACTTGAACTAGCAAGGGTCTATCATGTTCTTCTCATCTTCTACCAAAGTGGCTTATCATGGAACTGAGCTATTTACTGAGCTCTAAGGCTCAGGCAATTTCAATGGATCCCTTACAAGCCTAATTCAAAGAAGATCCAATTTGTTATAGCACTTAGCTAAAGTTTTCAGAAAGCCATGAATGTAGCTTCAGAGATTGCTAGTCCACTGGTAGCTGGACTGGGGTGATGGCCACTGCACACAGTAATTTTGTTCTCAAGGTTACAGTGTATTGTAAAAGGTATTGTCTTTTCCCTTCCAGTTATTTTTTCAAAGATGCTACATTTTATTTGTGTGTTTAAACTGTCCATTGCTGGGACTAGAACAAGCAGTTCAAAGTCTGAAAGGAAAGGAAAAGTCTGAAAGAAAAAAATAATGAAGAGTTAAAAAGGCAGAGATAAGACACTCACTATTTATAAAACTGGTGATTAAAAGTCTCTCTAGGAAACTCACTCATTTATTTCCATTGGAATTCAATGTGAAGATTAGTTTCCAATACTAATTATTCCAGCTTGTAATCCTCTTCCTTTTTCATGACATCAAATAAATGTGGCAACAAAATTTACTGGTATTTTGAAACACTCAAAAAGTTCTGTTCAGTTGGCAAATTCATTCTCAGTGTACATCTATAACTCATGGCATGTAAAATTTTCTCATAAATTAATGTCTGAAAATGGAAGACATATAAGAACAGAATAAATTGATTCAGAAAGACACCTATTATTTTCAAGAGCCTTATAATTCTTAGATTTTAGTAAACAAATCCTAAGAAGCATAAAAACAGATGGATTGAATGACACAACAACAGAAAAAAGTTCTTTGAATGTCAACAGGAGATCACTATAGAGCTGTCATTGACTGAAATGAGCTGGATGATAAATGGCCCAAAAAGGTAGGAAGATGAAATTCTCATAAAGTTTCACAACATTTTCATTGCAAAGACATTAAGATTTCATCTATCTGTACTTTTGATTTGAGCTATAAAAGTAAAACCAGGGTAAGAAAAGGTGTAGATCTTTTTTTTGTTTTTAGTAATTTCATTTCACAGTTCTCTACTGCTAAATTCTCTTGCCTTCTGAGCACCAATCACAGGCTCATCTCTGTTAAATATAACTCTTGGTAAAAAGTATATTTCTCTAATTCATTAAATTTTATGTTGAGTTTAGCAAACAATTTAGTAATCATGGTTTGCAATATGTGGCGAATAGCTGAGCAAAATGTCAGGAAAACCACAGTGTATAGAATTTCTGTTTGGTCATAAATGTCTCCCCCTGAGTACCAAATGTCTGTAGCTGACTCTTTAATGCTATGTTGTAGTTAAATAATAGGTTATAAACAGTCAGAATAACGGCTTTAGTATTATAACAACTCCAGACCTCCTTGACATAAATAATGATTAGCACTGAGTATCATGGCGTGTTGATTTTTTGTTTCAGCCTTGGCATTTCAGAACTCTGATGTGCTAAAATAAGGTTAAATTAAGATCCTAAAGAACTGCAATAATAGCAAGTGAGTACATTTGTAATTTATAACAGGGAACATATTTGATATTGAATCTGTTCCTACAAACTGTGGGATTTTCAATTGTTAGAATCTTATCCATCAAAAATAGAAATTAATTATGAAATTAACAAATATAAAGTTATGTAAGACATATCTGATGTATTGACTGACATGGAATAAGAAGGCATATTTTATCATCAAGGCATTGTACAAAAATATGGAATCCGCTTTTGTCTTGCCTTGACACAAAACGGTTTTAATAAGAAAGTCAGAAGTAATGGAGAGAGGACAACTCTTATGAAATAGAATGTATGTATATATATATGTATGTATGTATGTATACATGCTCACATAAATTACATAAATATATGTATCTGATTGTGATTTACATTGTTTTCTCCAGAATTCTAAAACATTAAAATATTTTGCTTTTCTACTTCAAGGTCTGCTTCAGTTTGTCCTTTGAAGGTAAATGAAGTTTGAAATATAAACCTTGTCTCAGGGGCAAAATTATTGCATAAACTAACAAACATCTACTTTTTATTTCTTGCATATTGATTTCAATAACCATTCAGTATTCCAGCACCATTTATTCTTTTCAAAGAGAAGGCTGACACGCTGGTTAAGCTACAAGGCTGGTATTCAATTTCTTGCTCCCCCATAGGCCTCTTTCATGATTTTGCCAATTCACACAGGCACTTTGTGCTTTAATTTCCCCACTATAACAGAGACAGTAGTACCTCCTTATATCACAGTTATGTCTCGGGAAACGTTAGGACTGTGAGATATGAAAACAGAGGTCACATAAAATGTTTCACAGAGAGTGACAGATGCATTTTTAAAGGCTACCTTGCGCATAAGAAGTCTCTTTTTGGGGAGCATAAGGAACAATTGTATTTATCCAATATGTTCCCCTTTTACATGATGAACTATCCCCTCAAAGACAGAAACAAATAAACACTGAGTAGGACAGCATAAGGCAGGAATTTTAGAGAGTGCTATGACAGCAGGAAAAATAAGATGAAGTAAATAACTTCACTTTTTTTCATTATTCAGAAAAACATTTGGCATTTCGTGATACATATACTACAAGCACATTGCTTCTTCATTATTACTCTTACTACTGGATTTTTTTCTTCTAATATTATGAAAAAGATTAGGAGTAGAAACTTTGCTATTGGAAAAGACACCTAAAGAAAATCCTACCTAGTTTGTACTTGTAAGGTGATTCAATGAGTGGAGATTGCAGTGCTACCTCTACATGACAGAGCCAGCTTTGAGGACTAAATTCCCCCTTCCCATGCAGCAGAATTTTTCTTACATATCCTTTGAGCTCTGACTGCACTCTTCCCAGTTTACAGAGTGAAGTGGGAACTGTGGAAGAACAAATTGTTCATCATTTAAGCATATTGATCCAAATCAGTCTTGTACAATTAGTAGCTCGGTCAGAAGAAGCATCATCTCAAAAGATGTCTATTCCATCTTACAGAGCACAGATATAAAGAACTGCCACATGCCCACACACTGACTTCCACAATAATCTTGTCTTTGATGTCACCCACAACCACACAATAATTTGCAATTGTGGCACTCATTTCAGAAATTATTTCACAAGTCATACCTCAATTCATGTTTCCCAAGTGTGTTGCTCTCCTAATTATTATTTTTCTTTTTAAGCAGCAAACAAATGCAGTTTTATTTACGTTCATGAACTTTGTCACTGGTAAAAAGCCATCATATCAGGTTTATTTTTCTGTAGCATGATTTCTCAGATGCAAGAGCTAAATTACATATTTGTAATGAGAGCTGAAAAAAATCCAGAGAACTCCTAAACATTTTAGAAAACACTACTGCCTTGTTTCTATGGTGCTTAAACAGCTACTTATTAAAAGGAAGAAATTTGATTTTGAAAAAAGTTACTACTATTTGGTAACAGACTACAAAATGGAAAACTGTTTTCATTCCATAGCTAGATTAAAATCTAACAAAATTTAACTATCTCCTAAAGAGCTGTTTATTATTTTATATCTTAAAAAAAATTCTCAAAGTGATGTCACATTTATTCACTTGCATATATTTCACTAGTATCCACACTGTTCTTCCTTTAAAAGCCTTCCTTAAAACAAAATGTGAGCTGATACCTTATTTTTTCAGATATCGTTTAGCACCACTGAGTAACAAAGATGAACGTTTATGTTGCAACCACACTTCAGTAAAGTAAGTGTCTGGCTGCCCACATCACTTGAAATAAGCTTTCCACACTACTGTAGGGCATAGCAAGAAAGACTGAGGGAGGCAACACATACTACGGGCAAATAGTAGGAAATACAGTGATAATGATACTATGGAATATAATTTTTCAGCAGATATTTTCTGAGTATGATGGCTGGCAAATTGTGTGAAAGGATGGTAGTGTGAGGATGGGAGATGTGGAGAGGAGGTTCATCATGAGTATAGAGCTTGATTTGGGTTTTCATCAAGGTTCAGCAAAAGCTATTGGTTCCATGTCCTACATTTTCACTCCCTGAAGGAATAATACAGCCATCATGCTGGTTGCACTAAGACAAGGGAATGGACACTGGATAAAGGGATATACGGATGTACCGAAAGAAGGAGTTAATTTTTCAATTCCTAATGCTTCTTGCCTAATAGCTGGGTTACATCAACCTCATACCCACCTCAGGTGTGTAACTATCTTTACCCTACATGGCCTAGAAACACACAGTTTCTCCACTGAGTAAGAACCATTGTAAGAGTTTCTGTATTTCTCTGAGGGGGTTTAATTCATTGTGTGCAGATTTTTTTAATAAAAGAACTCTTTCCCAGAGCTGCTCCCAGACGGCATGACAAAGCATTTCTAACGTGGGCTTGTGTACTCTCCAAGATTATCCAGAGAGATGGCATGCAACATCCCAGTCTGAAAGCAATGAGACTGGTTCTAATTTTCTGTCTGGGGGTGGAAGGTTATTTAAATAGCAGACATAAGTGTGGTAGGGTTGTTTGGTTTCTGGTATCCTTCCTCTGGGGTGCTCTTCAGAATTATCTGGTGTCATCGAAGTGCTTGACAAGCCTGTACAAGCAAATATGATGACATTATTTGTGCTGTGGTAGTTTGGAACCGGAGGGTGCGGTTTGCAGCGCTCGGATATAGTAGCAAGGGATAACACTGCCAGTTCAGTGGCTGCCTGACATGCAGACTGACTACTAGGGAATGCATCTCAAGGGAGAAGGGAGGGAGGCAGGCAAGGGGAAGTTTTCTCTTTGGAGATGTGAGACACAAACAGGAAAAATGTACTATCCTGCTGTCATCCTACACTGCTTCTGGAATACTTGATCCTGCTGTTTTCTGTGTTTATACTCTACTAAGCATAAAAGAAATGCTATTCAATTCAGCCTTCATTAGGCAACATGGGGATCTACACTATCATCCTATGTCATGAAATTGTTGGACTCAATGTGGATATGTAAAAAGCTGCTGGCATTACAGATAACATCAGCTGGCTCTAGATAAAGCAGCCTGCCCCAAGGGGAGGGGGCTGGGAGGGTGGGAAGGGGAGTGGAATAACTGCTTTGAGTATCTTCAGGGAAATTTTTTCCAAATCACATCACTTTGTTTAGCTCAGAATAAAGATTTCGGTGGTAGAATTAGTCCTCCACAAAAGTTTGCGGGGTGGGTTATAATATGCAGAAATCTTCTTAAAATCCTTATTTTCTATTCTGCTACAAAAATTCTGCTCCCAAAATCACAAACACTGCACATAAAGCACGCAACATGATGTACGTGTCCTGAGCCACAGAGACAACCTCTTAATTTAAACTTATTTGCCCTATTCAAGTGATTCAGCATGTAATTAAAGTCTATCGCATTATAAAAATTAGCTACAGATCATCATTTGTTACCAGTGTGACTCACAGAAGCTAAGCCTGCTTAATATTCTGGTTGGCAGCAAAATGTTCGAGGGCAGAATCCAGATCAATACACACAATTTTTTTTCAATCTTCCCTGTGGTAGTAGTGTTGTACATTTTGTCATCTCTGTCTTGCCAACTGTAATGAAAGAAATTGTCATTCAAAATAAGGCCAATTAAAAACTGATGTCCTTAAAAAAATAGTACTGCAGCCTTTTTTTTTTTTTTTTTTCTTTTGGATCCACCATGTTCAGCAGACCACCATGGCATGAATTGCCATTAATATGTCATTTCCCTTTCCTGTTATCACAATATAAAAGACCTTAGCTCTGACCTTTCTATCAAAACATCCTTTGTTTAGAATGAAAGCTATTCACTGTTAGACCCTTATCTATAGAGCTTAGCCAGCGGATCAAATCCAAAAAGCAGAATTCGTTTACTTTGTATTAAATGAGCTCAGTTAAGAAGTTTCAATTTTGGCAGAAAGGTGCATTAATCACAAGGAAAAGAACAGATCTCACTTTTCACAGCTTCTGGTTTACTTTCAATACAGTTACACAGTAAGGCTTTTGTTCCCTAAAAGTAGCACTGTATTTAAATACAGTAAATATAACAAAATTACCTTCTTAAAATTACACTAGAGTTCCTACAGTACAGGATGTCCATAATGACCTCAGTGTTGCATGACTAACTTTACAGCTTCAAAAAGGTTCTAAATTAGTTTGGACAGATGGGTTTTATCCAGAGGAAATCAATGAGTTTTTGTGAGTCTGACTTAATTTTTATGCAGCCAGTACTTTGAGATGAAATTAAAATATGTATAAAAAACATATTAAAGTTTCCCTTGGGTTCATAGTTGTTTGTACATTTACAAGGTGTTAAAGAGATGATTTAAAAACTAACTATATGAGGGATCAATGCAAGTATACTATGATTTATGGTCTTTCATGACATTTTTGACACTTCTGGCCTAATGTCTTATGTGTTTTGAACCACTAATTATCTTTTAATTCATAAGGGTTTGGTGAGATTTTATAAGTGTAATATAATATATAGAGCTGTATCACATGGAAAGTTTTAGAAAAAAACACACTTTACAAGTTGTAAATAAAGATGTGCTGCACCAGTTAAAAATCCACTTGATTGCAGTACCTCCAAAACTGGCGGATTTTTAACTTGCTGTTCAGTACTGAGGGTCAAAATCTGCGCAGGAAAGCAAAAGGTGGGTTTTCACAGATTTAGTGCTTTCACTGTGTAAGATCATATCCAAAGATTTAGCTGCCTGATCACCTATGATCTCATCATCTCCAGGGCTATAAAACAGTAGCAAAAACTGCAGCAGTACTTGTAGTTCAGTGATGAATAACATGAAATTTTTTACATCAAAAGTGATAATTTCAAAAGTCAATGTCATATTCCTGAAGTAAAACAAAAAAAAAAAAAAGGAAAAAAAACACAAACAAACAAAAAAAGTACCAACAAAACATTGATACACTACATTTTTTATGCATTCCAAAAATGGACAGAAGCTGGGCTGTTCTTCTGAAAACTCTTAAGAATTGGACATTTCATACTCTTTACTTGAACTGCCAGAACTTAATCCTCCATTTGACTCAGAGCAAGTAGAAAGGTTCCCATAATACCATTTTCAAATAGTCTGTAAATTATCCAAGGCTAAAAATCTCATCAATGTTCCATTCTGGTTTAGGTGCTTTGCAGTATCACCAGTGGTTACAACACAGTCTAGGGACTTAATGAATCCTCTTTTAAAATACTTCTGTCTCTTTTCATTTTCTCATTATTATTTACCTCAACAGACCTAAGAAACACACTAATTTACAACACTGCAAGAAGTAAAAAAAAAAACCAACAAACCAACCAAACAACCAAAAAAAACCTTGAAAACTTTATTCCCTAATTCAGGGCATTCATTAGCAGTGAACACCTGGAAACTTATCAATGATTCCCCTAATGTGTTTTCAGAGATGCAAAGATGGTTCAGCTTGTTTTCTCATTTTTCTGGGGAAGGGAGCATAAAATAACGTGAAATACATTGCCCAGTTCTGTATTCAGACACATCTACTAAAACCGTATCAAATGTAGACTTCAACATGTGGAGTGTAACTAGATGAAACCTGGGGTAGTCCTTCTCTTTTGCTAATATCCAAATATACATAAAATTTTAATATTAGCTTATAAATACCTAATATTGCAGAGAAAGACTTCCAATTCTTTGAAATTTGTGGATTTTAATCTGTGAGGCAAGTTTTTAGTGCCATATAACAACTGGGAAAAAATTCAGGAGAAAGGAAGACAAGAGCATTTAAATAATTAGAGATATCCAGTGAGAGTAACCTTGATTATCAAGAATCTTAGCAAAAGTATTCTTCGTCTTCTTTGCCTAGTTTTGTTGTAATTATTGGAGTTGATAACTGGTGTGATCACTATGCTATATCTTATGGGGCATCCTCTTTTCCACAGTACATCATACAACAGATACTATCCAAAAATACCAATAATGTTTAGTGTTCAGTGAAGTAAAAGCTACCTTACAGCCTCCTCACTGTTCTAGATCCTCTAGATCTCTACTTAAAGTAGAGAATAAAAGAAAGAAAAACAATTCTCTGATAACATTTTCAACAGATTGTAAATGAGGGAGGTAATTTTGTACTTTCCTCTCTAAAGGTCATTCTTTGCCATTGATCAAATCTTAACATTCAGAACTTCCTCAAGCTATTCTGGCAAGGCTAACACATACATGACACTTAGCACAATATAAGCATGAAAACCAAGACTAGATATTACACACTGACAGACTCTGAAAATATCCAGGAAACTGAAGATTGGTTAGAGTTCCTTAAAACAGACATGGAATTTGCAGCAAGCCAAAACATCCCCTGTCAGCCACAAGAATGAGAAGAGAGAAACTCATGATTCTGACAGACTCTTCTAAATGTTGTGACCTTAAATTAACCTACTCCGAGGTTAAATAGTGGACATACAGTCAAAAGAGCCATTGTCCCTATAAAAAGCAGGTATATACTGTAATAACCTGCGCCTCAGTTCTGCATGACCCAGGACACTGACAGTAGAAGACCTCTCTCTAAATATCTAGCTCTCAGAAAAATCCTCCCGAAATATGTAATTTTTCCTATTAAGTAATTCAAGGCAAACTGAAAGCACAGAACATGAAAAACGTCCTTTATCAGGAAAAAGAAAGATATATAGAACAAGAGATAAAGCAATGCTCTAAAAGACGAGAGCTCATTCGTCTGGGTGCCTATATCTAACTCATTGTTAAGGTCTTTCTTTTATCCATTTTGGGACCTGTGATCATTAATTCATTCTGCTTTAGCTCCTGGCCAGGGACACAGGAATAAGAAAAAATCCAGACCTTTTTACTAAATATGAAGAAGACAGCAGTGGTGTTAGAGCATGGGCAAGTAACAGAGAGCTTCAGAGAACTGAGATATTCAACCAACACCTGAACATCCTTTCTCCTCTTCTCAGCATTTTGCTCCGAGGACAAAGATCATCTCACTATTAAATCAGCTGAGTCCTGCAACTTAGTGAGCTGGATTAGATTCTTTCTGCTTCTTTTTCTTAAGAAAAATCTCTACATGGAATCCATGAAGTTATCAAGTATTGAACTCCGTGCGCTTTCAATTCCACATCAAGGCTTCTGTTCAGCTTGATCTCTTTGCGATTTCAATGTTTGTGGGTTTTTGTATGGCTGCTGACAAATACTTCCTTTGATTGTCCTTCCCACCTACAGACTCTGCATACAGCAGTACCTTTTCCACTCTCAAATAACTACACAGTCAACTTCTATCTGAATGGATACTAGTTGAGGAAATTGAAAGGAAAAAGTACCATTGTTTTTATAAAAAATCTAATATTCTATATGCAATTACAGTGGAAAAATTTTCCCCTGCTTGTATTAAATTAGCAGAACTGAACAGGGAGCCTTAAAAAGTCTGTATATTAACATACTGGTATTGGGTATTTTTAATGACATACACAGAAGGAAGTTTAATATCTTTAAATGACTAACATACTTGCATGTGTAATCCAGCTACCTTCTGATGAAATGAATCATGCTACTGTGTATCTATGTAACGGATGGATTAGAATTTTTCTATTCCATAAGGATAATGTAAGCAACATAACATTCTGGAAAACATTGCAATTAGATTCTAAATTACTTTACAGTCCTTAAGCACATGAATCAAGCTGAGAAATAATCTCCCCAAAACTCATTAATCAAATCAAGTATATAACATTCCTTAACTAATGCTGCCCATTCCATGAAATGTGTATACAGAAGGCTTTCTTTTTTATTTCTCTTATAACTGTTTACATGCACATTGAAGAAATATGCCCAGCACTGCTCACAGGAGCTCCAGTAAAAAGTACCATGAAAACAAACCTCTAATAAAAGGCTCATTATTAGTAGGGTATGTGAAGCAGATCATAGAAGCAAAGGTATACAAAACTTTCTGGGTATGACTTCATAAGGAGTTACAAGAAAAAAGTCTGGGTGCAATCCACATAGTACATTTCACTCAACCTGAGTTTCTCTGAGTTTCAGATTTTAAAAGAAAATAAAAACTGAAAGTGAAACTCAGCTTGAGAGCACAAGGATTTATCTTGTTTTACATCAAAACTTAACAAAACTGTGAATTTTTCTTGCTTTCAGCGTGAAACTATAAATCACCTCAGGTTTTCTCAAACATTTAATTAACCTTAAGGTCAGTTCCTCAGGGTTAAATGCTGTTGTCACTGGAAAAAATGGGATTTTTGCCATTGACTTCAGTGCAATCAAGCTTTGGCCCATAGTGAATTATTTCAGTGAAGCCATTTAGTATAAGCTTGGGAATACTGTAAGATAAAACTGAATAATCACGTATTAGAATTAAATAACAAACCAGGATGTTTTATTTAGAATTAATTATTCATAAATCTCTTTTGATTAAATTTTCTAGTTAGTGAAAAATTTTACAACTAGCTTTTTTTTTTTTTCCAAATTCTATAACATCTTAAAAATACTCCATTAGAAAGATTCACAAACTAGTCCAATTATCCAAATGTCTTTGATTAATACCAGAGACAGTGAAGGAAAAAATTATTGCAATAAATATTCAAGTTTTTGGTTGCATTCAAGATAGAAATTCTAAAGAAATGGTTCTGAAGTGGAGAAAAACTGTAATTTAGGATTTGGGTATTTCAATCACTAGTGGCTAGCTTTTGCTGTAGGCATGTACTTGAGAATGTAGACACCGGAAAAATTTTAGAAATTATTTTAGATCCTACTCAAAGTCCCAGTATGAGTCTAACTGCACCTTAGGTGCTTTGAAAGTATCAATCTTAGGTCCTAATAAAACCCATAAAACAGATGTTGTAAATGAACCAGGTAGGTACCAACAGACAGATATGGAAGTGATTAACACAATCCAGAGGTTTAATAGAATTCTTTATAGTGATCACTAAGGGAATCTCAATTGAGCCTGGAGGCTCTGCTTCAACAAAGTATTTAGGCTCCTAACTTCCCATTGATTTCCCATTTAAATTAATGGCAAGTTTGGGCCTGAAGACTTCATTAAACTTGGGACTAAGTGATTAGGCTTTGGTGATATTTTCAGCACACCGCATTCATGATCACTTACAAAATTCTTGGAATACAATTCTTTGTATTAGGGACTTCAAGTAATCTATCGGTGAATGCAAAACCACCTGTCAGCCTTGTTCAGTCTCCAAATGTGTGGGGATGCTCTGGAACATCAAAGAATACCAGCCACCGATGCCTCTCCCTGCAGTTACACACACGCCTTCCTCCATCTGTATCCTCCAGGTCTGTCTTACAGGCGACTGTGTTGTAAATCAACACACTAATGAAGGCTATGGAGTTTTACAACATGACGAAAAGTTATGGAAGAAGTGCAAATGTAGTCCCTGTATGTTGAAATTGAATCCTGAACTAAAGTTATCAAAGCTCTACAGGCAAAGGACGCTGGAAGGGGACCCCAAGGCTGTTCCAACATTCTTCCTTGCTTCTCTGAGAGGAGCAGGAAGGTTTCACTGGATTGACAGTGCAGCTTGCTCTGTGGGCATGGTCATACTAAACAATACATAGGGAGCTGGACGTCCTTCCCTCCAAGTTTCATACAACCTGTTGGAAAAACAACATACGTTGCCTAGAAATATGCATACATATTTCTTTTGGGAATATTTGATGATATTTTCCATATACATAGTTAAAATTATCAATGGTTCTACCAATTCACTCCTAAATCAGTTTTCATGTTCACCTCTACTTCTTCATTTGTGTGCATAGTATTGTCCAAATACAAATACACTGTATTTGTACTGTACATTGCATTTACCTGCTAAATACATATACTCTGAAAAAAATAGTACAGGCATACTAAACAAGAAAGAAACTTCTTCCAGCAAAAATTGCAATTTCTAGGCTATCTTATATAAACACCTAGCAGGCTGTGGGAGAACCGGTAAAGCTGTTTAGGTTCAAGGCACTACAAATTTTGTGAGAGCATAATTTCATCGTTGTTTTTAAACTGACAGTTGAGAGAACTTTGATATTTAACTTCATGTGGAAGTGAATTTTGCATTCTACCTCTAATTAGGAATCTACATCAGAATTTGCAGGATAATAAAAAAATAAATGAAAAACCAACAATCTCTGTGATACAATTTTTGCTACTTAGATTCCCAATCTGGACAAGTATTAGAAGCCATTCGGAAAATGAATGACTAGATTTTTCTGTGGAAATAGAAGGCAGAGAAAGTGTTAAATATTGACATTTAACATGACATATTTTGGTAATAGTGTTGCACCCCATCAGATGAAGTCAGATTACCTATTACAATACTAAAACTAACTATGATCATATCTTTCAGGTTCTATCTCCAAAGAGCTGAAGTTATGGAATAAAGCGTGAGATGTTAAAAGTATCATACATAATTCTAATAGTTTAAGATACGTTTTGCTAAATTAAAGCCCTGTGCATAATTAGAGCTTTGTTAAATTAACTTCTGTATTGTCATGTATTCACATTCATATTTTACTTTGTCCTGAAAAGTTCAGGCATGTATTTCTTTTTTTCTACCTCATTTTTATGTAGAATCAATAGTTTTCTTCTTCCATCACAGGTAACTGTAGTTGCTGTGTGATTTAGAAGCATGATACAGTTTAAAATGATCTGCTGATCTAAATCTGAAGGACAAACAAATATGCACAGAATTATAGAAGCTGACATCTACTGACATTCAGCTCTTAAAAATATATAAATAATGATTTACTTTTTTGTAATGAAGACTGTAGGGAAAAGCCAACCAAAAGTACTTTAAAATTATTACCCCACGCTCCATTTCATTTTAAAAGCACTTGGGGATGAGTGCTTGATGTTTTTTTTATTTCAATGGGCAGAATCTCTTTCAGTGTAGAGTAAATATGCTAACAGAACTCACTCTTGAGACAAACATATCTGATTTTTCCAATCCTGCATTCTTATTGGGTTATAATTCAATGTGATAGCTATGATTTTTGACATTATGGGATCTGGTTCAGATCATAAAGGGTATACAAATCAACTAATATAGATTAGATGCTGTAGTGGTCCATAACTGTTAAATGGGGTCATGGTTTCTAACGAGCTAATAGACTCTTATGTACTAAATTATTCCATGGAATTCAGTACCATCTATTTGTCATAAGATTGACAGAAACAATCTTAGGCAATTAATTTTAAAATTCTTCCCTCTTATTGCTTCCGGTTTGGATGAATTGTTGCTAAGACAGATTACTTCACCAGTTTTCAGTGCTAACAGTACTAATATTTTTAATTAGCAGTGGACTCTGCATGGCAAGTTACTATTCTAAGTGTGAATGAAAAGAAAATACTAGGATTTTGCTTTCCTTAACTGGCTAGAAATAACAAGTGTTCATATTGTATCACAAAAACTTGTTTCTACTCAACAATGACTTCCCACATAATTAGTCCGTTCTTTTGAGGCAGTCATGTGAGAGCAATTTGACATCCTAATACACACAGAGAATTAGGGTTCTGAGTAACAAAGAGTATCTTCAATGTCAGTGGACTTTTTCTACGAAGCTGGGAGAAGAATTTTGTTCTGACACGTTCAAAATTAGCAATAGACATTTTCAAGAAATTAAGCCATTATAAACTGCTATATTATTTTTAACACTCTAATTTCATAATTCTTACTTGAAAAAAATTTTGCAATATCTTCGAATGTGTTGGGAGGCAAAGTCATCAACCACTGAAAGGCTCCTGTTCCCTCTTCCTTATACCAAGTAGTCAGGGTAGTTATATAGTACTGTGCAGTGGTTTGGAAGAGAGACCCCTTAGAAAAAGAATGACATACATAGGCAGGTAAAGATAAATAGCCACAGAGACTTGAATTGGAAAGTCTAAATGCGTTTCTACGTGGAAATCCAAGTAATTCTGACAGATTTGTTATATATACAAATCTCCCGTATCACATCAATAGCCTGATTTCTCATGCTCAACCTGACATTTGGTAGGTGAATGTTGAAGCCTAGTAATGCTGTCAGGGAAGGGTGAACATTACAAATGTACTTGTTTGCTTTTAATGAGAACAAAATAAGATGGTTCTAAGGCGAACTGCATGTGGTGCATGTGGGCAATAACACTGAAGAAAGTCCATCCTACATGTTGCTAATAGTTCACAAGGAAATTGCCAAACACTGTCATTTGAAAAGAGAGGCTAATATTCAAATGAAGGCCGGGGTAGAAATATGGCCCCCTGTCAACACTCCGCTGAGAAGTTTCAAGGATTCTCCTTTAGAGCTCATTCATCAGTCTGTGTGTCCTAATCAAGGCAGCAGAACAATTACATTTGCATTACTTCAGTAATTCCTTACTTCTTAAGAAATCAGAATAAAAGGTGGTTTTGATTTATTTTTTTTTTTAAATAAATATGATTACAAAAATGGGTGGACCAGTGAAAAAACAGAATGGATGACATCCTGATAAGTATTGTGTAAGATTGTTGGGTAAGTTTATAAATGCTTTAGGAGAAGTTTACAAATGCTTTACTCTGCTGGCTGCTTGACTTTCATAAACAACACACAACGCTTCAGAATAACTATTGTTACCGTCAAGAAGGCCGAGACAGAAAATTAATGTCATAATGAAAAGAAAATAATGAAAAAAAAAAACAAAAAGAAAATAAATGAGAAAAATCAGAGAAGAAGTGATAAAACATGCTGAGGACACAGGGCAAGGAGAGAGAAGAGACTAGCTACTGTTATATAAAGTGATAAACACACTCATTGCCATGTTACTCTGACATTCCATCACCAGGCTTACAAAGTATGCATGAAACACTTAGAATTCATTTGGAAAATTTATAAGGTTCATCAGGATCTCTTGATCAAATCACAGATTTGTGTACATTGTTATCTGGCACAGAAAATCAATTAAAACATGAAAGAGTTAACTGGTCATAGAACACTTGGGAGGTCTATAATGTTCCTGATAAGACTGTACAACACCTATTAATAGTGATGGAAATTAGAAGCGTGCCTTGACAAGAAAAACAGACTTCTCTATGCTTGTATGTTTGAAAACTCTATGGAAATGCCAGAAACTCATGCTGACAGCTAAAAGCTCAGCATTATCATATTAGATCTCCTCTGAATGACCTCAATACCAGGATAAATATTGCCTGCCAGTAATACTGAGAGAAATATTTACAGACTTTTGTTGGAAAAATGTTTTCCTGTTTAGAAAAAAACACTCTAAAAATGAATGTTGCCATGACCTGGTAAGAAGGCGGGGGAAGCAGGGACTGCTGGTTATAATTAGCTGCTGCAGTTGCTTGTTGCTCTGAAGCAGTAACTGAGATCAGCATGAAATGGAAGAAAAAGAGCAACTTGGGAGAAACTACTAGAAAAAGTTCACTTCTGAGCTACCATTTTTGTAAATAAAGAATCATGCTAGATGGAAGATTCTAGGGGTTTTGTTGTGGCTAAATTATTTCGAGATTTGCTATAGCTAAATTGGTATTTTCTTATCGTGAGTCACTGTTGGGTTCGGGAATGACCCAGAAATAAAATGTCTCTTTGAAGTGTTGTATATCCATCCCCTAAACAAAAGATGGAATAGAGTGAGGGCAAACACGGTACCCACAAGATTTGGGTTAAACTAGTAAAACTGTTATAGCTCTGTAATTCAAACACACTTTATGATGAAAGTACACAAACTTATTTTTGTTTTGGTTTTAGTTATGGAAAAATAACTCCTTGGATGGGTTTTCCCAGTCCCACACATCTCTTGTTAAAATATTGATATAAATGTTGTGCCTCCCCCTCTCCCCTTTCATATGCATTACAAAGGTCAACATGCAGAAGACGTGGAGTTATTTCAGCTGCTCTGCACTACCTGACATGCTCCACTAAGCATATCCACAATTTGGGCAGTGCAGTAGAATTTTCAAGAATGGGGAGGGCTCTGCCCCTAACACACACCCACCCCCCCCCCCCCCGGATTTCTAACGTTATTCTTTCTTAAGCTGTAAAACTCAAATGCCCAAGCTAAATAAACTTCTTTTGAGTTCATCATCCTGCTACTTAGGGAAGTTTAAAGCTGTTCCAAGATGGAGAGGCATTTCATCCTTGGTTCCAGCACTCACCTTACTAACATACAGTAGAAAAAGCTGAGGGTTTAATTTGCAAACAGAGCAGTGCTCTGCATTTGTAATGTTTGCTTTGGTGGATGAGGGGAGAAGACTGACAGCAAATTTGCTGTTTTGAAGAGTTTTGAAGCCTCTTTTGGACTTTGATGAGATTGATTCACTTGAAGCTCATAAGTTTGCCAAAAGAACCCTTTAGGTGTCCTGCATACGATTCCCTACTATTTTTTAATATAAATGTACTATTTTAAATCCATCTCTTGTGTCCTAAACCAGATTTTGACTTAAGCAGCTGTTCCTAAATTGTAAAATCTCACCCTTGTGTCTGGTTTCACATCTGGCAACACCCAGCTAACAGTTACAACTTACTTAGAGTAATTAAATAAGGTTTTAAAAAGCCAAAATTTTATGTAAAGGATAAATTATTAAACCAGTATTTTGGTTTCCAACCAAATTTGCAGAAACTTTATTAGTAGCTGGGCTGTCCAGCTATTTCTAAAGGTGTTGATCAAAATAAGAACATGCTGAGGAAAGTAAAGGCAAGCTTGTAAATGGGTGGGGACTGGGCAACGTTAAGCTCCCATAATTAGTAGTCAGCAGTATGTCTCCACTTTGATGTCAAGTATATGCTTTCTTTTGTCTCAGAGAGGAAGAAACTTCAAAAGCTTTAATTTCAAGACACTAAAGTGCCTTGCTAATATATGTACAGACTTTAACTGCAAAGGGAAGTTTTTAGTGTCAAAGATATAAATGTAAGTGGGTCAGAACTAAATATTCATTTTGTGTGTTATTTATGTAACACATCCACAAAAGATACAAATATACTATTTATATGAGTACCATATAAGGTACAGCGTAAGAAGAGAATAATGATGGATTTTTTTCTGATAATTTTAAATCTTTGTGTCTCTAATTTTTTATACATCTGATACTTTAAATATGACATAAATTTAAAGGAATTGTCAGTATGACCAATTCTATGGACTTATAAGCTACATACATAAGGAGATGGCCATGATGCCCTGTAATTCCTGGTCAGAAATCATAAATAGTTTTGAAGAAGTATAAATATCAAAATACTTTGGAAAACTATTTATTTTTAGTTAGAGAATATCTGACAATGAAAACCCACTAAGAATATAGGCTGATATTAATGCAATTCTCTCAAAGACAGAATTGGCTTTGGGTCTATCCGCAAATAATAAATAAAATATATTAATGATACACATCTCAGTGCTTTCTTTTAGATCTTGAAATATAGGAGGAAAAGACAGGAAAGAGTACGAGTGAAACCATTTGTTCCCACAGCCATACAAAGAGTCTATTTTGGTTCAACTGAACATTCAGTGCACAAACAGACAACTGCAGAGAAAAAGTGTGCTTCATTCATTATGAGTGGAAGAAATACTTCACTTTTCAGAAAGCTGTTATAAAACCTGGAGGAACTTCTGGGGTAACGTCCAGCAGAAGGTGACCTAGCAGAGGATGGCACTCTGGAAACACAAGGAGGCAGGAAACACCCTCTGCTTGACAGCATTAGAATGCAAATTTCTCACTTCCCAGAAGAGAAACCTAAAAAGCAGATTACATGTCATTCCCAGGCAGGAATAAAGTAATTAAATATTTACGGAGACTCCCTTGAGTGGCTGTTTTTTTCAGTCTGACCAAAACTGAATACATATAAATGATCTGGATTCTGATCCCTCTCCCAAATAGAATTCAGTCTACTTTAGCTACTGTTCATACTGTGGAGGTTTTTTGCCTACATTCATTCATGCAGCAAAGAGCAATGTCAGCTGATGTATTTCACGTAACACTACAGAGTGCCCCTGATTCTCATCTGTGTATAGTTAAAAAAGTAGTGAAATGGGTCCTATCCGGGCACCCTATTAGTAAGATGACTATTCTTCTTTAAGGATAGTTCACAAAGTGCTGATAAACCCTAATCTTGGCTATTTTGTAAAAGGCTTCATCAAATTGAAACATACTTTTCAGAACCTCTTCTTTTTACACATAATATCTTTGCAGCTATACAGTCAAGATGCTTAATTTTTGTCAAAATGAAAATAAGCCCAAATGAAAGCTTCAGGCTCACCAGTTTTGCTTTATATGTTTTTATGGGAAGTCTGAACTGCCTTCTCAGTTATCTGTGAAAGTTAAGAGCTTTGGCTGAGCTTTCTTAGGTCTGAGAAAGCACTTTAAGTCCTCCAAGACAAAAATACTTATTGATCCCAACCATGTAACTGCAGAACAAACAGAAGTTTTGCCTGAAGGAGTGAGAGCTGGGACTGCAAGGCTGGAACATAATATCAGAAGTTTAATATGGAGATTTAGGTTGCAAATATTTACCAGGATTTCTGCCTTCAAACTTAATGACAAATTTTAAATAGATGACAACAGGAAAGTCTCCCATTGCAGGAACTAAACAGATTGCCACTTTTCAGAAGTCCTTTAATTGTGGCTTACTTTTGAGCCAGCTGTTGTGTTCGTGCTATAAATTGGAAGAAAACAACTCTGGGGCGGACATTTAATTCTGTCTCTCTCGATAGCAAACATTAACCACTGGCCTGCTATCGGACCACCTGCAATGTGTTAGTCATTACAGAGGTCACTGTTACTGAACATTTTAAACTGTGAATAGCTTCAGTTTAAATTAGGTGTAAAAAAAGTCATTTCCTTTCAGTGATAAACTAAAACACCTGCAGCACAGCTCAAGTTTACCATGAGAGATATAAACTCTCACTCTGAAGTTGTTCAATGACATACAAAACCACAGGTTTATAAGATAAGATCTTTCTAACCTAAATTATTACTGTGTTGCCAGATTAGGTGATTACATGCACAACTATTTCCCTAGATTGCAAGTTACTCTTGGAACAAAAGACATCTTCTGTTGTGGATACATTACATGACTTTTGTCCTGAAGTCACTCATAATCTAATTTCCCTTTTTCCTCAAAAAACAAACAAAGAAACAAAAACCAAAAACCCAAACAAAACCCCAAAACAAACAAAACCAAAAAATTACAAAACCCCACCTAATACAAAACCAAACAATAAAAACACCAAAAAGAAAAAAAACCCACAGCATTTTTCCTTGTTTGTGTTGTTCCTTCTCTGTTACAAAACTAGAAACATATTTTAAATCCAAAGGTGACTATATTGCAGCTTTAACTGCTAAAGGCACTTGTAAATTTTAAAAACGTATTTAAAAGTCTTATCTCTGTTTTATTTTACATAACATTTTCCTGGAGAACAAACACAGGCAGAGATCTGGAACGTTTATTAAAAAACACAGCCTCATCAAAGTTCTGTTTTTAAGGATTTTCATATAAATTCAGCTGAGGAATCTAAAATTAGCCAGACTGTAATAGCCAGGTGTTCACACCAGAATTCACACACACACGAGGTGTACATGCCTGGATCCATCTTTTCCCTGGATAGAACAGGTGCTTGAAGGTGGCTGCCTTTGGAAGAGAATTTCTGAACCAACATATCTTTACACAGAATTTCTCCTCTCTCTCTATTTCTGTCCAGATATTGCCTTCTAGTTAAGCAGAAGAGCTAGAGAATCAGATAGATCCTGGGCAAAACACAGAATAATGAAAACAAGTTCAGACTTCTTTTAAAACTATTTTCATTTTTCCTAATTATAAAATATTCTGCTTTAGTGCAACTCATACTGGCGAAAGAAAGAAAGAAGCAAATAGTTAACCGTTCATATTCTGACTTGTTTCTGATTACACCAAGTTTAGTTTTCTGGGCCATTTTCATGGAGAATTATTTTATAAGATGCATTAGGTTCTGTGAGCCTTGTTCAGAAGAGATGTACAACAGGGGCGATGAGAAACAATTAGAAGATCCAGCAAATATTAAATTTATACAGTAGTAAATTGACACACATGATACCAGACTACTCTCCATCTACTCTTGGACAGATCCTATGAACTTCTAAATTTGACCATGTGATATTTTTAAAAACAAACTCCCCAAAATATTGTAATTAAAAAGTCCCAAGACTAAGAACTGTGAAATATCCTGACTGAAAATCTGACTCTTCAGATTCTGTGTTCCACACTTAATCCACAAAATGTTTAAGCCTCAGTTTTACTCTCAAAAGTTTATCTGTACAATTCCAAGCTGATTACATGATACATGAAAACAAGAGAGGCTGGTGAGGTACTCATTTATCGTCACTTATGACTCTTTTCACACATTCAAACATTGGATTAAGTTTAATTCTCAGCCTGACATACTAATTTTCTACTTTAGCGGACTCATCTGTGGGTTCATTCTCTCGAAACTTGCCTAAATTGCAATTTACAACATTTGTGTTCATCAAATGTTACTGTATAGAATAAAGTAACTTTGAAATGCAAGGTTGATTTTAGCTGAGCTCCCGGCATGCCTTCCAGTAGTGCATAGCCCCTCTCCCAAGATGTTGGAAAAAAAAAAATCTTGAAAAAGTTAGGAAATGCTGTTAAGCATATAAAGAGTGGAAAAGAACCAGGAAATCTTCAGGAAGCGATATTCTGGTCTTAATATTGTCCCACCTACCACTGCTGCCTTAATAAGTGTCATTTATGAAGAAAACCAAGCAAATGAGCACTACAGAGGTTAATTTTAAATATCAGATATAAGTCACCAAGGGATGCATTATCCTTTTTTCGCCTCCTCAGTAGTTAACTTGACTTTGGTCAATTGTAACAGCTGAGTGTTTAACCACTAAATTTTCATGTGTGTATGTGATGTAATTAAGACTTTTTGCCTTCCATGTTCCAACCTGTTATTACCAGTCATTTCTCTAAAGACAAAATCTGACTCCCAAGTGGCTTCTTTCAGTACACCATAAAACAGAGCCCTGGTGTGCAAACAGAAATCACTGCTATAATGTGGGAACCACCTAACCTTTTCCCAGTGTCACATCAAACAGAACATTATGTGGTCATTGACAGCTTTCCAGTGCTGAAGCCAGCCTGCCATGTAGATAATAAAATGCTGAAATGCATTAATAATATTCCCAGGCAATGACTGTCAAATGAATGACCACACATTAGGCAGATAACAGGCCAGGAAACATTGCACAAGGCAGCTGCTTGTGGGAAGTCACGTTTGTAGAGCACAGAAGGAACACTTATTTGAATATCTCAAGGGAACTCCTAATTCTCTAGATAGATACTAATAGTTCAATAATATATTTATGTCTAAGAAATGTAATACCTCAGTTGCTCTATGTTTTTGTAAATGTAAAAAGTTTTGCAAGGTGAGGAATTGCTTCCTCTTTCTGGAGAAAATTTGAAAAAAAACCACCACAGAGAACATATAATGCAGTAAGGAAGAACACAGTGCTCAGGATGCTCAAAGAAACAGGCTCTCTATCTCGACTCACAATCCGTTTTTGGCTTGCTTCCCAAGAACACGAAAGGCTTATTGGAAAGCCATAGACTGATCATCAAATATTTAGCACCTGCAAATGCATAAAGAGAGAGCAATCCCAGAAGACAGTCTGTCTTTCAATCTTCCATTCTTATCTTTGAAATGTCATTTTCTTTATCTCTGACATACCATTTCTTTTTTTCCATTTACCTTCAGAATAAAATCTCCCAATCCACTGAAGGAAAGCAAACCGTTCTTCTGTTGCTGAAATTGCTTCCACAGTTACAATCCTCTTACATAAAACTTTTGCAGCAATTTTAAACCTTACATACAAAGCATCCTACTGCCTTCTGTCAATACTGTCCAGAATCTAATGCACTATTTGCTTCCACACTTTCAATTTTTTGAATGAAATGAACACAACACACAAAACTGTGATGCTGCATGGAAGCTCATGAATCCTCCTGCACCAAGAGTTTCCTTGAGGGCCTTCGGTGGAAATGTGTTCTACAGTTTGTGTTATTTCATAGTGCTCTCCCTCTTTTTTGCTGTATTAGCCCTTGAGAGAGCTGTGGAATGAGAACATTTCTTTGCTGCTCTCCAGCCACAGAAGATACTGAACCTCAGCTAGGGCAGATTTTTATTCCAGAGGCAGGAAAACTGGGTCAGTCTCTTATTTATCAAACTAGCCTGTATACCTGCATCACATGCCAGCTTAGTCTCATCCTTACTCAGTCTCATCCGCTTAATTCGGGATCACTGCTGGAGTAAAGCAGAGCTTGTAGGCGGAAAGTTTGGTGAACAACAAGCTGATAGTTGGCAATGATCGACTGCAAATATTTTTGCCTGTTATGGACTGGAGTCTATAAACACCACTACCAAGAATTGCTCATCAAGATTGAGAAGTCTTTAAACTGCAGCTTGCAACACCAACAGGAATAAATGTATACATTAAACTTGATCTTATAAACATGTGCAAGAGCTCAACATTTATCTCAATACATCATGAACATTGTAAAAATATTATCCAGATTAATCTGTTGCTACTTCCAGAAAAAAATCAAAAGCAGCAAACTGCTATGACTCCTAATATGTTCCCTGAATCAGAGAATCGTTTGCTTCCAGTTTCATTCTGCGGTCTTTGCAGAGCTGATAACACTGCAAGTGGAGATTTAAAGACACTAAAATAGAGAAAGGAAGGACAGCAGCTACAAAATGAGGCTCCATATTCCTTAAAAAAATAGGCCTTCGTATTATCTGTGACACAAGAACAACCCTAATTCAAAATAAATATATCCAAAATATTTTACTGATATTAGAAGAATGTTAATCTATAGCTACAGTAAATCATTAAATACTAATAGCATTTAATGTGCTTTTGGATAATAGTGCTTTTGGAAACTAAAATTGTTCTCAAATACAAAAAAAGTTGTAAAAAAAAACCAAAACCAAAAAACATCAGCATCATACTGTATGTTCTATTCAGAACAGACTATTCCCCTGACCATGGAAATGGTTACTGTAATTGTACTTTGAATAAGAATGAGCCTTTGCAGGAGCTGACCCAGGACAGTCTGCAGAATACGTGAGGGCAGCAAGAGTGTAAATTTATGTTGTTGTAAACATGGCCCTTAATCCATCAAAAGAAAAACATATGGATTCCACCTTTATTTATTTCTACGACAAGTCAGAGTCATCATGACATCTTTAAATACTTTGAATTTTAGTGTGCTAACTCATGAACTAAAAAAGGCAAAACTTGACTCCATTAGAAGAAAAAGTCAGGCTCTTTTTGGCTTATTGCTCAACAAAAAGCAGAGTTTTCTAAACATTGCATTCAAGTTAATAAAATTGTTTTGAAAAGTCCTATATTTCAATATTATTGCAGTTGCAGTAATTAAGCATTTGGACACAACTTTGAGTCATGAAAATCCATCAACTTACATAGATTTAATTTACTAAAGCTGTTTTATATATATGCAAATGATTTTAAAGTTTGGTTAATGGAAAAAAAGTCATGTGGTTAAAATGTATGCATGAAGCAGTAATGCACATATACAACAAAGAGGAAAAAAAAACCTCAGTGTATGATACTGAATAGCTTTTATCCAATAAATATATAATCAGATTACTGAAGGTAAGAATAAAGACAGATTTTAATATAGACACTGGAATATAAAGGAAAATATATGAGTGAATTGGCCATTTACCAACAGTATTATTCCTTCAGTGGAATGTGATATTGCATATATTTGTGACCAGTTACTGTTTGCAGTTTCCCTGCTATTTTAGAGCAATTGAAGCAAAGATGCCAGAGGTCTGCCTTGCCCCTGCCTTGGCCAAGCTTATTCTCCCTCCTCCTTACACCAGCACTCATACTGCTGGGACTGCACACTGAGTTGGTTCTGGCAACTGAAACAGATAAAATATAAAGCCTATTAAACAACAACAAAAAGCCAAAACCAAAACCGCAAATGAACAATTTAGTTTTGTCTGTCTCAGCCTCCCAAACCCTATTACTTTCTTTAAAGGCAGCACACATGTAATGGTAGGAGGAGAGCAGGACTATATTGTCTTAAACATCTGTAGAATTATGCCTTAAAAGCTGGCTCATAAATTAACCCATGTACTCATGGCAGGACATCCTAGGTAGAAGTAACATCAATATCTTCCTGATGGCCCTAGAACTGAGGTCTGTACCCATCAGCAAATATTAGGGTGAAGGCAGAGAATTCTGATGTGTGTGGATTGTCTGTGGCAATGGAAATGGACCAGTGTATGTCTTGTGGGTTCATTTGCTCATATATTCACGGCAAAGAAACATGTACAGTCCAATCTGAAGAGAGAAACCTGAGAAACAATAACATAAAGATTCTTAATGCTGTTTCCTAATAAGACATCAGACATTATTTTGCAATAAGTATGTAAATTAAATAAATAAAAAAACCTCAAAACCCCAAAACCCCAAAATCCCACAATTTTACACTGCCTGTGCAGAAACTTCTCAGCATGGGGCAGTGAGGTAATGGCCACTGCCAACATGGGTGGAAGACAGTGACATCAGGAACGCTGTGTCCAGCATAGGCCACCTCACTGGGACAGAATGGGAGAAAAGAAGGGAATTTAGAGAGAAGCAACAAAATGAGGTTAGAGAAAGGAAAGAGATTTATGAGGAAAGATTTAAAAGAGGTAGCAGACTGGCCAAATAATGACTAGGTAAGGGATATGAGGCATGGTAGCAGTCTATAAATATTTCAAGATATAAACACACAAACAAGACAAAAGAATTATCTAATGATGTTCGTGGGGTATAACTAGGAGTCAGAAGATTAATGTAGAAAGGGAAAAATGTAGGTTAAATATCAAGAAAACTTCTTGAAAGTAAAATGCATTAAACTGGTTGAAGAAAGGCAGTGATGTAGAGATCCTCTCTACAATTCAGCAAATTTTGTAACAAAATAAAACAATGCACTAGCAAGTGCACCATGGAGAAAATGTCTGAATTTATGTGGAGAAGAGAACACAAAATTTCATTAACCTCAGTTAAAACTTTGGATACCAATGAAGACTAAGTTAACTAGACAGGAGGGATGAAAATCAGCAAATATGAGAAGCAGCACTACAGAAAGAGCTATTACATTCTGCAATTTCAGCCTCAATAATAAGATAGTATTTACCTTTCCATACATGTCTGGCTACTAAAAATCCATTTGATAAAGCTGCTCTAACTTGTGTTTGTTAATTAATGATGGGCGTGTGTACATGGCTGTGCACAGGTAATTACAGATTGGACTCCAAAAACTAGAAAGACTTGCAAAGAGAAAATTCTGAAAATATTTGCCAGTGTGCTTTCTTAGGGCCTGGTCCAACCCAAACGGGACCCTGTGGCTGTTGGCCATGTGAAGCTCAGTAAACTTCCCGCACAAGCAAACTCAACTCTGCGCTCCAGCTGAAACCTGCTCTGTGACGCAGGACGACCTGGCTGCTTAACTTGCCTTTATTGGAATATCACAAGAGAATTCATTTAGCCAGTTGCATAATAAGAACCATAGAGAGTATTGAAAGAGGCAAATCTAGCGTGAGCTGAAAAAAGTCACCAGGTTCTTTAGAAAGATCACATGTTGTTTTATTTGTTGCTCAGGCTCTGATGGCTTCACTGGAAATCCTTCTGTGTAGCTTGAAAACTCTTTTAAACATATTTCTGTGTGAAATATGTGGAGGAGCTGTTGTTTTCCAGCTTAGTAACACAAAAGAAAGTCTAAGAAGCTACAGAACTCCAAGACACATCATTTCTTAGAAGAAACATAATGCAGTCTCATAAGTATGTGTACAGGGTATGAGCACATACGTACACAAATGCACGACAAAGAGATCAGATTATATTTAAAATGTTATTATGTGCTGTCATAAGCATGAATAGGTTTTTGGTTTTTTTACGAGATGTAAGCAGTCATTTTGACAATGAGAATGATTTAATATAACAATGAACTCATTAATACAATATCCTATTATTTATATGACTGTCTCATGTGTGTTCATATAGCAAATACATTTTTGCTTAAATTTTAATAGCATAATTTAGGTTATAATGTAAACACGGTATATAACACTGCAGACTTTGCCAGAGTCACATTCATAGATATTGAGTATTTTTGTACAAATAAGAGTATTTAACACAAGCCCTATTATTCTCTTGCTAACTTTCAGAGTTAATTGCTCTCCACAAGTGAGCTGAAGTTGAAATACAGCATGATACACATCTAAACTAAATATTTTACCAGTGTCGTGATAATGGCTATGATTAAAATGCAGTTAGTAATTTGCCATACCCTCTGGGTTACAGTTTGATCTCCCATATGTTTCAGGTTGTCTCCAGCATAGGACAGTGCATGTAACCCTTCCTCAGCCTCCTGACAAAGGGCATAGCTTCAGTGAATGAATGTTTTCTACCACAGTACAGGTGTGAAAGTCACATTTCTCTGTCTCATAAAACCACAACCAGTAGTGTTACACGTGTATGGGATGGGCGTTACCTGCTGCCAGAGAAATGAAAGGTGTGGACACCTGAAATCCAAGGAGGATCAAAACAGGAGAGTCTGTGAGAACTTCACCTAACACCAGCGACATATCAAGTGCACTGAAGATAAAAATTGTGAATATAAATAACGTTTCATTAAAATAACAGTGTACTTGTCTGCATCATCACTTCAATAGTATTTCTTCTTTACTCTGTTTTTACGTTGCTGAATTGAAATATTAGTACTTCATAGTCTCCTTCGTTCCACAATTATTGCAGTTCAATTATGCTCCTGCATATGTCAGGTACACTGCAGACTAATTTAATCTTCATTACACATTGCCATATTGCAATTATACATGCTATCAGAGTGTTAACACATATTTAAGCCTGTTATTCCTTTGTCACTGATTTACAAAGAGGTACCTGAAAAGAAGCAGATGTCATAATTACATGCTTATTCAGCTCATTTTATACCAAGTCTCAACATAAATTGCAGATGAGCAAGGCATGTCCTGAAATTAATGTAGTGATAGTACGCTAATGCTGTGATTCATTATGGTTTGTCAATGTGCTCCTCTTCTGGAATGTGTGATAAAATTATATTAATACTGCACGGTAATGAGATTAATGAATTTGTACACGGGGAAGAATAATGGTTCCCTTTGTTAGGCTATTGAAAAAATAACATATAGGTAATTAAAAAGAATTAGTCAAACTCCATACAACCCCATTTATATTAAATTAATTTGTCTGGCTTCATTTCTAATAATTGATCACTCTCTGTAAATTATAAAGCAATCTTCAACCATATGAACTACTATTACAGGAGGAGAGTTTCCAGAGTATTATGAACCATCAAGGTGGTCCCCGTGGGTTCATATTAATTAAGGTTTAACAGTTTGGAAAATTGTAGCAATATTTTATGATTCATGTAATTAAACTCTGTAACAAAACGTCACAACCACTAGTTATATCTGTGCCTATGATTTATATCTTACCCTTATTTCAAAGGAAGCAGGAGTAATGAAATATTCTTAAACACACAATCAAAGGAAAAATGTACTTGTTGTTTTTAGTGTTTCTAACTAATCACATTAGCATTTCATTGCCTCTACTTCAGGCACTAATGGCCACCATCAGACAGTGCAAATTAGATTAATTTAATATTCTACATCATAAGCTTTTTCAATAAAGCCTTGATTCTGATCTCTGACTCATTTTTCTCCTCTGTAATTCCACTTATTTCAATTGAATTTTTTCCACTTTTCTGTATCAAGAGTGCAGAATCTAACCCCTTCCTTCTTAGTTCCCTAATACAGCTAATACTTGCTAGCAAAAGCCACTTCTAAACAAAACAGAACTGCAGCCTTTCATGACTGATGCCACATTTCAGTCTCACTGTATCACACTGACAGACTTTGAAAATGGGTTCTCTTGCAGAAAATGTCCTTGTCTATTCTGTCATATTCAGTCATTTAGACAACTAATGTTCTTGCTTTTCTTTAGTTGTTGCTGAAGTTTCTCACTTCTAAATTTTTGTTACTAAACATTAGCAATGAAGAGGAGCTTCTAAAGTGAATTTTTTTTTGCCAAAAAAGGGCATATTTTTTAACTGAAGAATTTGCAATAAAGCTTTAGCTTTGACTGATCTCTCAAGTCTAAAAGGCCTATTTTAAAAGACCTGTAAAATTATTGACACTCCCAGAACAAAAATCTACACCTTCATTTAATAATATCCTATCATACACTGGTTCTTAGAAATTCAGAAACTACAGGATCCAGGGAACATCTGTCCTGCTGTGTGTCACTTGGAATTGATGGCACATCTTGCACAGTCTGGCCCTGGGATTGATAGTAGATGGCAGATCAATCAAGCAGGGAGATGTCTAAACTGTAGACATTTATTACAGACATTTGTCTATAATAAAGATAGTTTCAACAAATCAAGTACTAGGATTTGAGACTAATACAAACACAGAGATCATGTATATAAAACTCCCCATTTTCTGAGGTTATACTTATTTCTATATCCAAATTTAACCTAGGAAGCAAAACTTAGACTTTAAATAACTGTTTGATTGTTGGGATTTTTTTCCAAAATTCTAAAAAATCCAAACCAAACACACACACACACACACACACACACAAGAAGTATTTACTTTTCATTTTTTTCAGACTGAGGGTTATGCCACAGCTTGGGAGCTGTAGAGAATGCACATGGCTTGCACTGTGTGCAATGTACTCTGATGCGCCTTGTGCATTAACAGGATTCTCCTGCTTCTACAACAGTACAAAACTCAGTTTTCTAGTAGAAATAGTATCTGTTCTCAATGATCTTTGTTCTCAGATGTCACAGTAATGGGCATCAAATAAGTACCAGAGAAGAATCCTGGTTAGTGCAAAATGAGCAACAAATGTAAGGCTTGACGTGAGACCACAGAAGTCCATTTAATTGACTGAGCAGGCTTCAGACTTCACTCTGATTGTAAAAGAGCACATTGTACCAACCAGTCTTTGAGATTTTCTGGATGAAAGAGGGCAGCACATGCGTTAGTAACATTGGGTCCATTCTGTAAGGTGATGGAAATCCTGTAATTCCTCTAGGTACCTTCTGACCCCAAATGGGGAGGGGATTGTCCACAGAAATGGTGTGTCATTCTCTGCTATCTTTGCCAAAAGCCTGTTTGCCGTCAGGAAAATCAAAGTGGCTGCCTCTCTAAGCCTCTAAATTACCATTTTTAAAAGATACAGCATTCTTATTCCATCTTTGAATACCTCAGCTTTATCGTTTTTCATACCTATTCTATCACTGAAAAACGAGTTTCCAGTTCAGGTGTAAGCACTCCTAAAATCTGTTTTAGCCAAGTAAATAGAAATATGCACCATAATTATAGGGGGAAAAAATTACTCTCATCTGTTGGCATTCACATTCCAGCTTTACTTTTTCTGAGTTGCTTGGTTTTCCCCTCTGCTTATTATGCTGTCTTTTTCCTGGGAGTAAAATTTAGCCTGGGGCTCATAGGTGCAGAAGATAACAATTCTATCCTAATCTAGTTATGACAGATTTAATATTAATGGAGCTAAGAGGAAAATCAGTTTCCTGACAAATGATGATAAAGTGAAATCTTTAAGCAATAATAAAAATCAACATGCCATATCACGTCACCAGTCATTCAAAAGTGACAAGCAGAAACAATCTGCTGAGACAACATCCAACCACAAGCATAATCACATTTATGATTTAATTCCCATTTAACATCAATCACATCAAATTAATAACCACTCTCAAAGAAAATTAAATCCTAAGTGTATTTTTCCTTTAAAGTGTTATGATCAGAGAAGAAAGTCCTAATTAAATCTTAAACCAACTACATGTTTTATACATATGACACCTGTAACTTGGCCAGCATTGTGAATTGGCCCCATGTGGATTTTCATCATAAAAGGAACTGACAATCCCTTCTAGCAGCTGCCATAAGTTTGATTAACATGTAGCATATCCTTTTGTGAAAGTTCTTATAAAGATTTTCCATTACTTTAATGACTGTGCAGCCATTCTGTTCTAGGAAAATACCAGGCTATGATTATTAGTGCTTGTCGTGTAACTCAGAGACAAAGCTGCAAGCCGATGTTTATTCTGCTCTCCCTGTGGGTAGAGTGTTTGTCAACAAAATATGTCTTGCTCATACCTTATTTCACCTTCCCAAGTGGCTTATTCAAATGATAAGGGCACTGGAAAAGTAGCTTCTTTAAGTTGCTCTTGTGGTTTAACCCCAGCCAGTCACCAAGACCCACACACTGGGTTATGTGGAGCATTCTGTGATTAGTATATCCTATATCAGGATTTAAACTTTTAAATTTCATGCAACTCCCAAGCACTTAGATGGCCAAGTACCATCTGCTGCTCTTCTTCACCTGTAAAAGTGAGTCTGGACACCTAATGACATACCTTGATGCCCAAACTAACCTTCCCTGGAGCAGCAGACTCTTCTGGGAGCATCCGAGTACAAACTAGTCCCAGTATTCTGCCTGTCCTGCGCTTGGTATGTCTTATGTTTCTCAGCTAACAGAGGGTTTGGTTATGTGACAGAACAACTTGCCATCACTGCTTCAGGTGACTGTGCCTTCTACAGACAGGAGACACTACTTTAAATATACTGCAATTGAAAGTGAAGTTCTGGAAAAATAGAAAAAAGCACATTAAATATTGAAGATGCTCTTGGTCTTCATGCCAGCCCTTGTTATTTATTTGTTTTAAACAATATTCAAACAATTTAAAAAATCTTGATGTAAAACATAGGCTGGTGCTCCTGTACATCCTACATGCCATGGCAAAATAGCTCTTTATTTATAGACAAAATTGCAGATATGGGAGATCTGCTCCCCTATGTTAATTCTTTCCTTCCCATTCAAGAAAGCTGCCACTTGGAGAAAAAATGTATTTGGCAGAGAATGAATCAAGTGCAGTAGATAACGTGTACTCTTCTGTGTTCTTTTTATAAGGTTCAGCAAAGGAATATATTTTGTTTCAGGGTCACAGATTCTGACCCAAGTCAAGCAAAAGTCAGCCATGATAAACCATATAATATACAACATATCCTTAAAACTACTCTTTGTAAATCACAGTCCTATGATGGCATCCAATTTCTTACTGTCTTTTTAAACTATAACATGTTACAGGATCTTATAACATGCAAGTCTGTTATTAAAGATTCTGCTGAAATATTCAGGGCTAAATCAAGATGTGAAGACACCTTTTTTGAGACAGAAAATTGGCAAACACTCTCTACTATGCCTTACAGCAAGAAAAACAATCTTGCTGCAGCTGTTGTGTTCATCATAAAATTGATGCTATAAAAATGTTACCTGAATACAAATGAAATTACTTTTATTTAAACCTCCCATATTGAGAGGTACATTTCCTCACATGATTATGAGATCTCCAAGGCTTGCTGTGGATATCTGGCATAAAGTGGTTATTTCATTCTCACTTAAAAGTTTCCTGAAATGTCAAGCCCAGATTTGAATGCATTTTGTCACTAAAGGTGAGACTGTGAGCCCCTGCAGTACACCAGTGAGCAGCTACTCACTTGTGTAGGTCCACTGTCTGCACACGAACTGCAGGTGAACAGCTACACCAGGATAAGTCTCAATCCCAGAAAGAAAACTACTCAGCACAAAGAAAGAGTTTCACGCTCTGCTCATAACCACAGTTGTATAACATACCTTTTTTCATTTGAAATAATGGCTAATAACTTGAAATAATAAGATGTTTCTATGCATAAGTGGGATTCAAAAATGCAACCTCCTATTTTCATAGGGTAATCTATTACTGGGCAGAAAAGGTTCTGTCACAGAACTAATTCTCCCTGGTTTTCCGTAAGTGCAATACTTTTCTTAGAGAAATTCAGGACCCTAAGTGTGTAAATCAGCTTCAACACAGTATCCACTAATGGATACAAGACAACAGTACTTACACACGTATCTCAGACAATTCTGAAAGGCATTTCAGTATCCCACTTCTATTTTCCTAGTCAATTCCACTTAACTTCATTAGGTTTTTCAAATACTTTTGAGGACCTGTATCTTAGTACTTGAAGTTATGATCCTAAGTATCAACTGCAGAGATTAAAATTTTACATTTTAGAAGCTTGTTGTCCACAAACCTCCACCCAACCCATACAATAAGCACATCTCTGCACTAGCACTTGACTCCACTCATTTCGCTTTGGCAAGATGGTCAGTAGGACACAAGGTCAATACTGGAACGATTTCTCAGGTCTCTCAAGCGAAATGTACTCTGCATTCACAGCTCAGGGTAAACAACCCTACTCTGGGTAAAGTGCAGCATATTAAATTGTTCTGTTGGTAGCTTTATCATGGTAGACCATAAGCTTTTCACCTTGCAAATTATTTCATCAGTCTTTGATCTATACATACATGTCTAAGCATCCATAACTAAATTTTAATAAAATGCGTATGAGTAACAATGCAAATAAGGATAATCCATCTGCATCCTACACATTGTGTAATGGTAAAAAATATTCAAATTAATTAATGTTCCTCTTGTACCTTTCCACTTCTCAGTTGCTGTTTTTCTGTTCTTTATGAACTAAAGCTCATTTATTATCGGGCCTAGCTGGCAGCAAGGAGTGTTAACCAGAGACTCAGAAGGGGTGGATCGACACTTCCTCCCAGAGTTAAATGCAGGAAACCAGCCACATAAGCAGGAGGTTTGAGAGTATTAGCAGTTGGTTTTAGGGGAAATTAATCTTGTTCCAGAGAGTAAACCTACATGGCAAAAGCTGGATCAGAATAAAGCACTGTACTAACAGTGCAAGCTGGACAACTTGTACTACTGGAGCAACTTCCTCAGGGCTGTCTTGAATTTCCCACAGATACATGCTTTAAGCCACCCATACCTAAATAATGTATCAGCTTTCTTGTCATCTCCTTTCTCCTTCTATTGTTTTCATAAATAGCAGTGTTCTAATCTGAAATGCACAGATATGCCACAATGTGTTTTATGAAAAATTTGCTTAACCTGATAAAATGTATAAAACATACCCAAGGTTTTGGACCATTTATGGTGTTCTTGACTAACACCGCCTTATAAAGAACTCTTTCCATTTATTTCCTTTTACTTTCACCAGAGATCAGAACTGTACAGATCACTTCACCAGATTTAAATTCACGTTACACAGGCAGGCATTTACAAATTTTCAAAAATTACCCTAAGAAGGGTAACTTACTCGGTAAAGGTAGTAACCTGTTTGCAAAACAGCTTTCACTGGATGCCCCTTTGCTCAGTGCTCACAAAAAGCTTTGGGGCTCACCTGCATTCTAAGAACTGCTGTTAAAGATTTATATATAATTCCTGCTGGACTTCTGCCTCTGGCCATTTTTTTTCATCAAGTAAAACCTGACTTGGAGGCTGTTATCTGTGCCCTGGCCCACTGCATCTTGCTCTTACCTTTTAATGTTTACTAGGGTGTCACTGATACTTGCCATATGCTCTGGTCTTACGTGGGTAGTCAATATGTTAGCTGTGTCTTTAGCAAGCATCTGACAAAGTAGTAGAACAGATTTTGAATGAGTATTTGGTAGTTAGGTGCTCAGCCCATATTGACTGTTAGCAATTTCCCTTCTAAAATTATGTTAAAGAAAAGACATTGAAAAATCCTGTCCCAATAGAATGACCTTGCTTTAAAGACATGTGGAGACAAGACAAGTCATAGTCAACTTTTAATCCTGCCTTTCATAAATAAATTGAAAGGAAAATTATTGCAATAAAATTTAGAAAATTATTCTTCTTTAAACACAAGCCTAATTACAAATGAACATCAGCTATAGGCTATCAACTAATGCTGTTTATTACATTGATTATAACAGGGAATCCCTAGGGTTAGTTGATGAAATAAAGATTTAATTTGAGGGTAAAGCACAACAACAAAAATGTAGCTAATTGTAAACAATAGTATTACAAGTCCAGCTGAGTCCATCAATATGAAAACAGAAGTTAACCTCATCCTTCCACTACTGTAAACATATTAGATGCTATTTATTGTGATTACATGTGTGTGGCCTGTTATAGCCTAAATAGGAACATTTTCGTGACTGAAAGACATAAACACCAGATAACTAACATCATTTTTCCCATTTGAAAGATATAAACCCTAAATATTAATTTTAATAGTAAGGTTGGGAAACCACACGCACCCAAATTATTGCAATAATTTCCACTGCTAGTAAAATACTTGAGTTCCAAGAAGATTAAAAATACAGGTGGGATTCAGCAGGACTTTATATGCTGTCCTGACACTTGTCATAAACAGATTTTATACAAAAAAGAATACAGATTTTCCACCAAAGCAGAATGAGTCACAGTAATGGAAATTAAGATTAAAAAAAACACATGCAAAAAAACCCCAAAACAAACAACAAACAAAAAAACCCCTCCTGTGGTGGAAAACATGGCTTGTGAAGAACAGAGTGGAGATGGAACACCCTGCAGGGTGGTGGACAATGCGCAGTCACCGCAAGTAGGGAGGCCGCGTCACCCTCCAGTTGTGCCGTGGGGGCTCAGCACTCCCAGCAGCTCCTGTGGGACCAGTCTGAGCTCAGCAGATCAAATTCACCCCACACCACCCCAAGCAAACACAGCCATGTCCCCAGCACAGTCGGGCTGTCCTTGAGAACAGCTTTGTATGACCGAGAGCCAAACTCAGGAGCTTTCCTGGCCCCCAGCGTGTCCTGCCTAGAGCTCCTGGCCGGAGCAGGCTGCCTCCATGGCTCAGCATTGCACTGCAGCGAGTAACCTCTTCTGGCCCTCAGTGCAGAACCCAGCAGAGCTCCAGGTTGTTTTGGTACTATGGGCTACACAATCTGAATATTGTCACAGACACCATCCCCAAATCTAACAGAAAAGTGACTTCAGGGGTTCTCTGTTCTGTGCCTCTACTGCATCCTTGCTTTGCCAACACTTGACACCCACAAAGCTGATGTGTTAGTTTTGGGGTAATGCCAGGCACCTCTGAGGGGATATTTTTGGTAGTTTCATGACATTGCAAATGACTGTGGTTAGACATGACCTGGAAAAAGGCAAGACTCTGCTAACTGCCAGGGATACCCGTTTACCTTATCCCCTTCCTTTCAAAGGTGTTACCAGAGACAACCACTGACATGAAACGATCAGCACTTTGGAAGTCTGTTTCAAGAGGGGTAATCATGAAGGGACATTGTCTGAATTGCAATCTGAAACCATGGCAGATTTGCATAGCAGGAATAGAGTCTGTGTCTGGGTTACAGCCTCCCCATTTGAATCTACATTTTCACAAAGGTAGTCCTTTCATGTTTTGAAATTCATCTGGAAAAAACTTGGATTTCTTAGGCAGTTTGCTCCACACTGCTTTTTCCCATGCTGTTCCTCATTTCCAAGCTGTCTCTACTACTATTATTTTAAACTTTTCTCAATATTGCTTTTACTCTAATATATTAATACTGCATGCATTTCATATCAGCCATCCTTAAGGGACGTTTTCTTCCTGCACTGTTTTTCTTGAAATTGTAATCATTACTGTAAGCATTGCTTTGAATAATCAAATGGTGGCCTGTAGACACTGGAAGAAGAAAGGTCAGATACTGTATATGACATATGATTTGCACATCCTTGAAAGGGAAATGAGTCATCTACATAATACAAACTATAACTCAGTTACATATGACTGAGATGCTAAAGATAAGATATGTTTATAAATGAATAAACTTCCTGATTATAGTGATATAGTAGGGTAAAATTTAAATAAAATTAGGACTTTCATTTTGTGTAGCAACCATTCACTTAAAAATAATACTGAAGTACTGATACACAATGTCCATATGATTCATAGCACAACCTATTTATTCTTTGCAGACCCTTTTCAAGCAGAAAAGAATCAGTGGCTTGTTGCTAACAGCTGAACTGCTCAGAAACACAAAGTACACTTTTACAGTATGGATAAGAGCACTCTGCTTCCAAGTATTACTACTTGGATATCACAAGAGCTCAGCGTTCCTACTTTGGCACAGGGACCATAAAACATGACAACATGTTTTAAAAGAGTCAGTAAAAGAAAAGGAATAGGAAATAAGGCTTATCAAAGCAAGATCAAGAATATATCTATTTGTCATTTCCAACTCTTCCCACAGCACCCAGTAGTGAGAGCAGATCCTCCAAGAAAACACCACTCTCCTACCGAACCAGGTAAGGAACTAAGTGCAGAAGCTAAACTTCTCAACTCTTTAAAGCAGTGACCAGATACTTTCATTGTCCCTCTATTCCATCTATCAACCCTGCTGGAAGAAAACCAGTGGAGTTTCTGGTTTTCTTTCTCCAGTGGAGAGGGAGAACATGTCTGGGGTGGGCAGTCTTTGAAAAGGCTGAGATGGCGGAGTCAGCTCTCATGGACCTCCAGCACTGGCAGCACATGTGAACCCTGATGGCTTAATCTAAAAGTGCTGCTGGCGAGCACGTGCCAGACAGCAGCATCTCCTCTGGACTCTGGCATTATTCGGAGGGGCCAAGCCTTACAGTAGACAGCCCCAATTCAGCAGCTACAGAGAAGCTTCAAAATAGAGAGAAATATCAGGAACATCACAGCTTCCCTTCCTTTTTCGCAGTGCATTTGGTGATCACTTGGCTCACTTCCATGCTGCACAGCAGTTGAGAGTATTTGATCTTTGGCTAGGATACCTCATTGCCTTCCCCAGATGAAAAGTTCAACTCAGCTAGGTGATTAGGAGTCCAGTTTGAAAGCACAGCAGGATAAAGAGCTCAGATTAAAATCAGAAATATTCCAAACACCACAGCTCTGAGAGGGCTGAAGTTGAAATTAAACATTGGAGTCAGCACAATGCAAGAAATTCACAACCAACTGGTGTATATCTTGCATAATAAAAGTTTAACCACATATGTTCTTAATATACAGGGTAGAGACCCAAATATGACCTGGATAAATACACTGTAATATGAACCAAAACCTTTGTTGCGTACCTTCAGCTCCATAATCTACAGAACTGAATCTTTGGACTGCAGAGAGCCGAGCCTCAACAACAAATATCTCAATTTATCTGTCTAGTTGTTTACAAACAACTGATAATTATTTATGCTATCACTGCAGCTGTAATGTATTTTATCAGTTGCTGCATTTTTTTTTCACTTTGTATGGTCTTTCAACTGTCATAAACCGGTACAACAATCTGTCAACATGAAATAATTAATAATTATTATGTGAGTGACTGATTTACTTTGGAGAACATGAAAGGCCATGAAACCTGGAGTTTCCTGGTCTGCATAGTGTGCACAAAGGAAATGAGCATAAGCAATCACTGTCAGCTGTTCTTGTAAGTAAGAATTGAATCATTTATCTGTCTGCATGTATACATTATCATCATCTCCCACTCTGAGGTAAGCCCTAATAGCACTTTATGGTACAAAAATAGGTTGTTACAAATATTTCATAAAAGAATACTACCCATTTCTTTTGAGAAGCATAGCTGAACATGTACATATTTAGCACAAAGAGAGAACTTTAAAAATTTTATAATTTGGCTCTAGGACACTTTTAGTTTTTATCTGCACTAATTAAATTCAGCTGAACTCCAGATCTCATTAAAATTGATATTGCACAGTATAGTAATAATAATTTATTTAAATGCTTATTTCCTTCTTTTGCTTTCCACTTATTTTCTTTTTGTTCAGTATTAAACACCTTCCTATACCTTCAACTATGGGGGTGAGGTGGTGTGTATTTTCCATCAGAATGTTGAATTTATTCCCAAAACTTCATTTCTAGACACAAAACAATTTGAATCAATCATACAATAGTGTCTTGCTCTAATTAAATTTATAGAAACCCTTCTTTTGATCTAAATAGAGACAGAGCATACACTCAAGGCTCTCACAATTTAGCCTGAAAGTTTTTTTGAGCAATCACACAATTCAAAATAAAATTTCTGATTTACTTTCCATGTGAGAAAGATAAGACGGTAGCAGGGTGTAAAGCAGTGCAGTAAAAACATTTACAGACTGTTCTTAATGTAACACATAAGGCTGTATGAATAACCAATTGTTTTGAATAGAGGCTAAACAACTTACCGTAAAATTAAAAGATAATTTTCCTTTTTTCCTTGGTGAAATAAATGAGATTTAAAAAATAACTAACCATAAATAAAAACAATTATATATTAAATACAATATAATAAAGTATAAGAAAAGCTAATTGTGGTATAATTATGTATAAATACATGGAGTTTGCCTAGAATAAAGTTATGCTTGCAAAAAAATTAATTTTGATCAGGATATTTTTATCTTGTGAAGTTGAGGCCTTTTGTTCAATGAAGCATCTTTGAGTGCAACACACCTAAGACAAGCTTTGTATGATGTGGGAACCTGTGGAATGCCTGTGGGCTGCAAGAAGCAGGAGGTCCTTTCCAAAACTGCATCCAATGCTCCCCAGTGACGGCAAGGCTGTTTCCTGGATCCTTTGCATACCTCAGAAGCCTAAAGGCTTCTGACTCACCCCGAGCAGCCAAAACACTCAGATCAACACGCAGGGAGTGGGACCATCTGAGACCACAAGTAGGAGAGTCCGGAGGAAATGCCCTTCAGAACATTAAATTCAAACGGACTCAACAGAAATTTTTCTTTCAGGGTTCAGAGTTAAATTCAAGTGTGGACAAACTTCTCAATCCTGTCTCAAATTGATTCCTCCACAACCTGACTGCTTGTTCTACAAGTACTGCTCAAAGGGGTAAAAACATATGAAAAACCCTACAGATTGCAAAAGGCAGACGGAAGATGCTGGGTATCAAGTGTTCCTTTGCCCCAGTCTTCCCTCCTGGCTGGCAGGCTGGTATCCAGCATGACCCACTCCTGCTCTCCCCTGCTTGCACTGGCCATGCCTCCCCCGCTGCTGATGCTCCTGCCTGTGACAGGAGGGAGGGAGCTGAGCCAAGCCCTGCCCTGCTCCATCTCCCTGCACAGGCAGAGCTGCACACGAAGTCTGAGACAACACTGGACTCCCTGAAGAGCTCTGAACCTTTTACTGTGTTCCTCTCTCTCTCCACTCCTTCTACTATATTTGACTTTAAAAACTATCTCTACCATTTAAAAGTTAATTTATGGGTGTTAAATCAGGAAAAGTTACTTTAAACTCTTGCCATGGCTGGGGAAGAAAGGGAGAGTATACCCAAGCAGGCTTTCTCCCAGACTGCTTTCTGGTACTTATTCCAGTAGAATGCTAATAATTCTGTTAAAAAGCTAATTTAAGAAATCCAATTTTTGGAAAATGGGTTTTCAAAGGGCACATTTAGCAACTAGAGAAAGTTCGATCTGATTTCCCCATTAGAAGAGGAAGGAAAATCCAATTTTAATCTATTTTTGTTCTCTTAAAAAGATGATATATAGAAGTTACTTTGAAAATCATCCTTTCAAAGCAGAACCTAGTATAAGCATGTGCTAACTTGCAAAGTACAATTAAACTGTTCCAATAATTCTGCCTGAAAAAATTAGCAGGAATATTGAGAAGGCAAGTCGTTTTCAAAATGTCCATGGCAGAAATGCTTCTGTGTTAAGCTGGTATTGATTCTGAAACAATCTTACACATGATAAATGAGAGCACATTTAGGAGAGGATTCAGTCATAAGAGCTCACAAATCAATCAGCTTGTCAACAGGCAGACCAAATTCAATTTTTATTCTTAGTAAACTCTTATTTGGTGGTAGGCCGTTGTTTACTTTGAAATTGCTTTACAAAGGAATGGGGGAGGAGCAGAAACATGGGAAAGACAATCTTTCATCAACATATTAGAAGTTGGTATTTCATTTAGGGTTGGGACAGGGAAAATCTAATTGTCTCCTGGGTAATGCAAACCTTTTATCTCCTTATGGATGATCATAAACATTTGGTCACGTAATGCCCTTTATCTGCAACAGCATTTCAGGATAATTCTCATACAGTGAGACATGGCATCACTAATTTGTAACAGAGCACAGTGCAATTGGCATGTCATATTCTAAAGCAATAACTTGATGTACGTAAGAGCTGTTGCGTCTCTTGCCAAGCCATGCTACGTTTCTGACAAGCACTTTGCATTGTGTTCTGATGGCCCAAGATGAAAATTGAAGTGAAATGATACAGTAAAGAAAAAACGCTAAAAAATCCCACAAATCTATTTCCCAGAATTCCCAGTTCTGCTGTCCCTGAGAAAACCATCAACAGTAAACCTGGATGGAACTTCAAAGGTTATTGGAACACCTCCCATTTAACGTAATTTAATTACACAACCTATTAGGGACTTCACGCTGATATCACTACTTGATTTCTGAAATGTCATTATTTCAATCCAGAGTCTAACCTGACAGCTACAGGCAAAATCCATGATGCTGTAGAGGGATATCCTCTATATGAGGCTGCTCAGTCACATCCCTCTTGCCATCCTACAGGTGATTGATTTTGCAGAAGACAGTAGCTTAAACAAAAAGTGGGAGTAAGTCAGTTGCTGGGTCTTGCATGGAAGACTCTCCCAGTAGGAATCCAAGCCAAGTCTTATTAAATCAAGGTATCCCAGAGAGCTATACTATGGGAACAAATACAGATATTCTGAGTCAGGGGTGATGCAAACACGATCTTTTGAGATTTCTCTTTCAGATTAATTTAGATTCAGACTACTTAGATTAATTAGATTAGCAGAAATCAGAATATGAACTATTCTCATTGTTATCTATCTTCATTCAAACTAAAATGAGAATTTGGAGGTTTTGGAGACAAAGGCTTTGTAATCACAGGACAGACTTCATTGGTGTTTTCTTCTCTAAGCACAAGCCTGTTCTCTGTCACGATTCTTCCCTTCATTACCTCCTTCGCCTTTAGATATCTATAAGAATGTGACAGTCTAGACAGTACCACAGCTGGATTTTACCTCAATCTGTTGGTTTATAAGACTAGAAATCCACCAGGCCCATGTATTTCTGGAAAGTACACATCTATTTGATTTTTTTCATCTAGTCAATATCAGTTATGTTCCTGCAAATAGTATTTCTGAAGATGCTTATGGAAGAGCACTTTGTGTAGATTTAGCACACGGTGCCAGACAGATGTCATACAGAATTGACATTTGGAGCATAGATTTATCCAATAAGCAACCTGTTCCACAGTAAATTAATTGGTTTTGTCACAGACACCCACCAGGAACACAAACCTCCTGGGATGGGTTTCAGTTTTTATTCAGTACAGAGCCAGACTTGGGAAAATCCAGCTGATTTGTTTTGGTTTCTTAATCTTATTTGTTTCTGCCATTGTACTATAACCAAATAAAAGACTAAAATAAAACCCCAAATATGAACATCTCTAAATACTGCAGTCAGAATTTGTAACAGGATGTGAATTTCATGGCTGAGCTTTTAAAGTTGCATCCAGCTGACCCAGAACTGCAACTCCAAACATTCAAAACCAAACAGTTTCCAAAATCCTAGTCACAGCTGGAAACCTAGGGATAGTAATATATAGGCTCAAACACATGTCTTGTATGAAAGCCATCAAGACTGTGGAGAATATAGAGGATAACTCAGACAGCCTGAGCTCACTAAAGAAAAAGATAGGGACAAGTAAAAGCAATTTAGAAGATTATATATTTTTAGTCTGTGAGGGCCCCATACTCCAATAATTACCATGATGTCTTATATCTGAAGGTGAGTGAATCTTAAAAGACTCTCTCAGCAGCCTGGGAAAACATGTCTTACAGACACTTTGAAGATAACAACTATAAGATCATTAAACATCTTCCAACAAGTTCAACTCCTCCTCCTTTCTCCTGTCTCTTAAAACAATCAAACTTACAGGAAACCCCTAACAAACGAAAGCATTTGGAGGAAATATTGTGTTCTGCTTCTTGTGGTGTAAAAGAAGAAGATGAGAGTATCTCGTTTCACTGTTGTGTTTTAATGAGAAAAACTACCCCTTTGCTTTTTATCCTTCAAACTCAGAGCACATGAGAGGCTCACTGGAACCCAGTAATACTGCCTTGAATGACCAGTAAAAACCTGTTAGTTCCATTCATTTTCAAATAATAAAAATTACCAGACTCCCATGTCGAACTGAGCAATCTGTTAAATGCAGGCACTGGTAATGACATTACTTGAACAGTAATTAATTCTTGCATGACTTGGAAGTATGTATTCAACTAATATCAGACATGAAGATATTTGTTGAATTTTATTGGATTTTAAATACAGGTAATTTGTTTTCATTTCCTTCTTTATCATAGATATATAGCTTTTCCATTTTTGCTATATAAAATTGGAGTATCATATTCCCTGTTGAAAGCAATATTAAATTACTTTTAGGAAACAAAGAATATTATATTTTTTTTTTGATCTGTTTTTAACCAGAATAAAGCTGCACATCTGGTATACTTTAGTTTTGGGATATGGAATATCTCTGTCTTTCCCAAACATTGTCTACTGTAAACCAAACTGAACAACTTTCGGAAGTGTTCCTTTTTCACTGAAATTTGAACCCTATGGAGAATGCTTGGCATATGGATTAAAAATGGATGTGAAATACCAGTCATGATTGGAACAAAGGGATTTGTTTTAGACCACAGGAATGGATATAAACTTGAAGGTGCAATCCATCCTAGCTTCAGATATTAGGATATATAATTTAGAAATCAGAACTGAATCCAAGTCAAAGGTGATAAATGAAGACAGCATACTTATAAATGATGGCATTCACAAAAAAGTACATAGAGTTGGGGTTTTTTATGGATTCTAAGTGTATTTTCATAGTGGACTCAAATTTACAGTGCCAGGATACACATTTCAAATTAAACTGAACTAGTACTATTTATTTCTTCACTGTGCTACAACTACAGAAGAGATAAGCAAAAAGGTGGTGCTTGCCATTGTGCTTCTGCATAAACAGTAAATGCAAAGTGAATGTGTTTAAATGCAAGATACACAGACTTAAGGTTGATTCCTGACGCAAACTGAAGAACTACCCTATGCTGCACAATTACAATATAACTCTCAGAGGTTTATTACAGAGTAACAGAGTACTTCCTGCATAAAATTCATCAGCAAGAGTAAAATCCCTTCCCATAGGACTAAACTCAAACCAACATTGTTCACTTTTATCTAAGTTTTGTGCTTGAAGAATGGAAAATAGCCCAGCCAGCTGTTCAGCTGCAATTTTTTATCTGTAGCTCTCAATGACTGAAGAAGAATCTGATTACACAATACAGAGATCAAAACATCAGCTCACCTTTTTTTTTGGTTTGAAAGAACAAAAAAACCTAGAAACATCTCCAACCTGCCCTGTGGAACTAGAAAGCCAAGATAAAGCAGCACAGGCGTGAAAACGGCACTGGTATTGAGAATCCAAAGCCGCACATACAAACAGTGAATGAACCTCAAAACCCCTATGTTAAACTGAATTCTCCATCTACTCCCTCTGAACCAATACTGAGAGGAACAGAAATAGGGAAAAGCATTTTTGTTTCCTTCATGGATCTTTTTAAACTATGGCAGAAGCAATGGAGGTCAAGCATGGCCTCATTTTATGGATTGCTGTTCAATGATAGGCTCAACAAAGTGGAAAAATATGCACTGATTAGAGAGTTGGAGAGAACAAGCCTTTAACTTCTATTGGACAGCATCTTCCCTTCCTCCTCACTCGTTTTATGATGCATGCCTTCAATTGCAAACTACTATAAAAAGCTTCCTGAAATTCTTGGCACTGCCACAGATCTGATTCCACAGTGGCTTCCAGTGATTAACAGAATGCTAGAAAGTGCAAGACAAACAAAGATCAGGTGAATGGGGAACAGAAACTAGAGTATCATAAAAAGTGCACATAAAGTACATTCCGCCAACAGAGCCAATACTTATAAAGGGAGCATAGTTTTTGAAAGTTGATCCCTCTCATTCTGAGCAGAAACCAGATGAATTTGTAAAGATTGTATTTTCTGTGTTTATGAATATATTTTTTAAAAAATCAGAACTGTAGCTTAACTAGCAGAGAGAGCAACAAACACTTTAAAATTCACTCCTTTCACTAAAATCTCAGTCTGTGTCTGAACTCTTTCATTGACCAATGGTAAACTTGATCATCTGCAAATAAATTATTAAAATGCTAACTATAAGGTTGTACATTATAAATCCTGACTATATAATAATTTTTGTTCCTCCAAGCAGCTCCTTAAAATGCATATTTAACTAATTTATCCTACACTTTGTGCCCCTGTGGCCCTGGAAGGTGAAGCAACATCACTCATAAGAAATATTAACACTGGCTGTTTATCAAGTCATCTGTGAAATACAAAAGCAATAAAAGTGCTAGTGTGCACACTCATTTACTATTGAAATATCACAAAAATTATTCAGTGTCAGAAATCTAATTTTGTATGATATTTCTATATATTTTAGCACTTAATTTTTTCAGTATTACTGAATTAATATGCTTTGAATACCCCTGTAGCTACAGTGGAAAAATGGACCAACACACTTATTTAGTGCTGCTACCCAAATCCATTAGACAAATTTTCTTTACAGCAAAGCATTGATGAATGAAATGTCCCATGTTAATGTAAGAATAATCAATTTAGAATGCTTATGACAATTAACAAAGCTGGAGATAAGCCTTGAAAGCACCATGCTTTGTCAGTCCTGATTTGGATTAAACTTGCACTAATAGGATCATTTTTCTTCCAAAAGGTACTCTTTTTAGGCAGACCTATCAATTAATATGAATTATGCATGTATAAAAGAACTAATGTCATTAATTAGACAAATTAATTTTTATGATGCAGTGAATAGACTAACACCAGATTATATGAGATATCATTCTCCCAATTCATACGTATTTGGAATAAATGAATAGTTTACATTTGCATGGTTATTACAGAATCAATCATTATTAATCAGTGACACCATATTGGACAGTTTAATATAATCTGTTTTAACTTTCTCATGGTGACCAGGTATATTCACTTCACACTTTGGAGGACAAAGTTTTACTCGGACTCACATTCTTTCACTGGGAATAACTCTATATGCATCTCAGGGAAGTACAAGCACACTGGGTTATGTGCTGTGTATTTCAGTGTATTTGTGATGATAAAAAGGGGGAAATTAAATAAATATAATCTAAGTCTTCTGGCATCAATTTTAGCTGTAGAATTGAAAACATTCAAAAATTTAGAAAGGCTTGTGTTAATGCTGGTCCACACTTTGATCCTGAAACACTGTTTTATTTCAGCCACTAGTAATTTACCACTCATTGCTTCCTTTTGCCTTTAAGCCTAATGCATATATGTTTCAAAGTGTACTGAAAACCTTCACAAACTAAACTAGTATATTCAAAAAATCAGGCTCTTGGAATCCCCGAAAGTGTTTGAATTTTAAAAGTTTGAGTATTTATATGGTAGACATAATTCTGCAAATATTGTTTTAAATCATTGCCTAATAGTATCTCCTACATGGAAAAGATAATATAACGATTTCCATTCAAATGTGTTAGGAACTATTAAACACTTATTAAAGTTATTTTAAAACTTTGCTTGCTTTGCATTTAATGAAGTGAATGAAGGATGGAAAAACCTACACACTTTACGCACATTCAATTCTTAAAAATTACTTCTTGCCACATACCACCTTTTATCCACTATTTATACATCCCAAATATAGGGAAAAAATTATTCCCTACTACCTTACTTGGCTTTCAGAGAAATAGGATAGCAAACCCTCAGAGAGGAAAGTATTTAAATGACCAGCCCTGCTCTGATAAAGCTCTAGTCTTGGGGAACATGTCCTCTTGGTGAACTACTGGGAGACAGGAAAACCAGCAACTGCGGGCCCAGCCCCCAAAGACTAATAAACCCCCCAACCCTATCACAGATAGTTTTTCCCAAAGAAAACTGAGGGGTCACAGTCCAAGGAAAGAGCTGCTCCGTGTCATGTGACAAACCTCTTGTATTTCCAGTCTAAATTTATTCCTCGTCAGTTTATAGTAGCTCAGAGCTCCACATCCACAATGCTGGCTCTGTGTCTCTCATCAGTCCCTGTTTTGTCAGGCTAACCAAGCCAAATTCAGTGAGCCCAGTCCCACAAAAGAAAACTCCCTGCCCTCCTACAAATACGTGTAGCCCTTCCCTGGACCTGCTCTGAGTCTCTCTCGGTGATGGCTGAGCAGATCTGGAGGCAGGATACCCTCAGGTGCTACCAATCCCTCGGAAATAACACAAAAACCCCCACCGCCTGGAAAGGAATGGGAATCTTGCCTGTATTGATCTGAGCACCATGCAGGATATTATCACACGTTTTGTGGCATTTGCAATGTCTTAGAAACACGTCACTCTGGCTTTGCTTTATTCAAGACTCTTGGTTTGGATTTATCCTTTGATTTTCTAATTTGAAATGGGAGGCTATGCAGGATCTACACAGGAAAATGCAGGGCCAGCTGAAACACTGAACTATGAACTTCAGGTTTTCTATTTTTAATTCAGTGTGTCACCTTAGCACACAGAAAGCCAAAACTAGTTTTGGAGACCATGCAAAGTCCTTATTAAAACTCTCATTAAATGATGTGCCTTGAGGAGAGTTTAGTAACTTCCAAAAAATTAGAATAGTAGAGCAGAATGCTGAAATGTCAGTAAGAAGGGCCAAACATCAGAGTCAGACAGTAAAACATTTTACATGGAAATAAATAATCATGTGGAACTGGAAAAAAAAATAATTTTAATTGATACTCCATAACGGGTTTGTATCAATTAACCTATAATCAAGATTTTTTCCAAAGCCAGAAATGCACAGGAAAGTAAAGCAATTTTCATTAAGCAGCAAAAGCATAAACAAAATACAATTTTCCCTTTAGCAAACAACCAGTAAATTGTATAACAGCTTTCTTATTGGATCAAACTTCTAACATAAAGGTATGTTCTAGTATACGATTAATTATAATTAATAGATGGGAAGCATGGACAGGTCCAAGCAGATGTTGAAAACAATAGGGATTCACAGAACACCACAATGTGGTATAAAAATCTGAGTTTATATGGTACAGCTGGCTGTATATAATGCCTTTTTAATTTATAAGACTGTAGCATCTGGTCTTCTAATGTCTTGCAAGGAAATTTCAGAAAGTCATGGGAATTTTTTTTCTTCCATTTTCTTTTAGGTGGAAAGGAACTAATAGAGACAGAAAAAAAATGCACTGGAAAGAGCAGAGCTAACAGAATGAATCAAAAGAAATAATCACTTAAATTTTAAGTTAAAACAATAAAAACTGAAATGTTAGGGTTTTTCTTTCACCTAGTACTGGCTGCACAAATATCTCTGTAAGATTCTAAAAAGTGAGAGTGGTATAAAAAAAAAATGTGGGTGCATATTCCTGTGTTGCACTGTGGAATAACATACAGACATTTAGTACTCATCCTTTTTGTCTCACATGGTGAGCACTTCTGAAACCACAGTAGGAAACACCAATGCCAGTGTTGCATTACTGCACCTTCACCAACTGACCCAAAAAAGAATTAACCAGTTTCAACTTACAAAGAGGTCGTGACAACTCACACAATAGGTATTTTACTCATGCAATATCTGAACATGTGAAGGGAGCCAACATAAAAGCTTCACTGCTCAGTGTTCCCTATTAAACAGAATTTTCTTCCTAATCTGTACAGATATTTTATCTAGTTCTCACTGATGTGGAAAACAAACAGGTATAATGTAATTAAAAAAATATGTTAAATTATTGTTGTTTTGACATTATGAAAACCCCTGACCCTTGTGGCTTCTCTTGTCACCCCTCTAAATAATTATGCTTCTGTTTTGCAAATTTTTCATTAACTAATTACTTATTCAGAAGATTCAGAATTTGCATTTCTCCAAAACTTGGCCATGGTTTCCTATTAAATCTCTGCTGCTGATAAGCAGTATTTTGCAGCTACAATTCTGTACTCCAGCTAGACTTGGACTGATATGAGTGTGCTTTCTTAATGGGAACAGCTGGAAGGAAAACAGCTGGAGGCTTTCTTTCGCCATGTACACGTACTTTACATGCATTTGCCCAGGATCTCTCAAAGTCACTATATGCATCGTTCTCTTCACAGGAGAACTTCATGTCTTCAATCATTTGATATATTAATGCTCCTACATTCCCAGCATTTGCCACTGGCATGATGACAGACAGCGATTCTGTCTCCCCCAGCACAGAACTTTGCCGATGGCTGAACACTTTTATTTTTGTCCTTCATATCATTTCTGCAGCATGTACGCTGGGTGTGATGGATGTCTTCTTGGTCACTTCGCCTCCTGAGTGCCTTTTAGCTCCCATCAGTGCTTAAAACTAATGGCTGTTATTATTTTGGTCTTTTCTCCTGGACAGTTCTGCTGCCCTTCCTCTTCAGTAGAGGATCTCAAGGATTTCTTTATCAAGTTCTCAACAAAATTGTCTCCATGGAGTTCTTCTAAGTTTATTGGCATAAAATCATTTTAGACTTCACCAAGTCCCTGCATCTTTCCACTAATGAGAAAATGAAAAAGACAATGACTGAAGGTGGATGTGGGTGGGTGGTGTTTTGCTGTTTCTCTTTTAAATAGTTTACATAGAATTCTGCTGCTCTTACACATACAAAATATGCTTTCCTGGAAGCCAGCATTCAGTCAAACTCTATCTGGGCTGTTACGCTTTCTCCTTGAGAATCTCATTAGACTGGTCATTTCTAATTTTTTTTTTCTAATTATTATTATTTCTGATGAAACAACAGAAGAATAAATGTTTCAAAAACGAACACTTGTTTTAAGTAAGTATTCACAAGGATGATGAATTTACAGTTAGTGTTTGTGCCACTTGCAGAAAGGAAATGCTGGGTATTTCTTCCAAACTCACCTACTTTGTGAATTCTGCTCCCCTCCGCAAATACAGTCATGGCTATGCTAACGAAAGTAGAAGAGGAGAGTAAAGAAATAAAAGTGTCATGTAACTATTCCCCACAGGCAGCCCAGAGGCAGGTCATATTTCATTTTTTGAAAAAAAATCTACAAATTAGGAAATTACATTTCTAATATAAAGATAACTGAAAGAGTGGCTATATTCCACGTCTGCTTGTGATGCATCAAGCCTTTGTATTAATTTCATATAAAGTATTCCATTTATATTACATTTCATGTATATATATTTATAAGACTCAAGTGACTTTCAAGCTGAGACTGTTTTTGAAAGAGCATATTCTATTTTAAAATATAGGGACATTGTCCAAAAATGGAATCTCTTTCAAAATTTATTAGATGAAGTAAAACAGCACTTTTACTGAAACTGCACATCCAAAATTACATACTACATGCCATGTTCAAGATTATAAACCTATTTAAACTTCCTCTACACATGCACACAAATAAACCATCAGCTATTTAAAGAAACGTTCCAAGAATTGGGAATGAGCTCCTTGGGGTATTTACGTGAATAAGAGTTTTGTCGTTGCCTTTAGTAGAGCCAGATATCAAAATTTTGGCTCATTCATCTGAGAACAGAACTTCCCCCATTAGCAACCTTCTGACAACACTTACACGTCTTGTCTGTTCTTGGGGGTGAGGGGAACCTGAAAGTGAGAGCACTAATCACATCAAATCAATCTAACTGAATGTGATCAGCACCCACTAGTGAACTAAAATTAATCTGGTGACATTTTTAGTCTATAAATGCTTTAAGGACAATTGGTAGACTAGTTCTGAGTCACTAAAATGTTTATTTTCAGAAAACTTCAGCACTACATCTTACAAGACGTAACAGGAAAACTCCAGCTTTAAATAATGCCAATTGCTTTCTTACAAACTTCTACACAGTATTTGCTGTAAGAAATAGACTCCTGACAAATAATGAGTGAGTCACATAGGCTCCAACATGGAAGAAAGTTATAAAGGTTGGCACAAGATACTGGTATACACCTTTAATGCATCTTTGCTCATGATGCCAAGCCTAAAGTTACTATAAATATGTAACCGTATTATCTGATATTGCAGGTACTTTATATCTTTTTATGTTGACTCATACCTTTCAAGTATTGAAATTAATTTACATAAGTACCTATAAATCTCATATTACTTTTGCTACAGAGAATATTTCTACTGCACATTTTTTCAGTGTATTTAATTACTACATTATAAAAAAATACCAGAAAATACAATGTAATACAACACGATGACCGTTAAAATGCTTTTTTCATGTTCTAGTCAAATTATTACTAACTGAAAGAAAACTAACAAAACATGGTGTGCTGAACATTTTACCTCATTTTATATTTTAGTATAGTCTGGTACAAGTAAAACTTTTAAGGGTCCCTGTCCTTTGACAGTTTCAAATGAACTTTAGAAAGCAATCTATAAGCTTCATAAATAATGTCCATGTGGCTTTTAAGTAATTTATATAGTCTTTTCAATGGAAATAAGCAAGTCACTTAATCACTGAACGTGCATTTAGTTTATTTTAAGGGTTAGCCTTCTCATTATACAACGTTTGCTAGGGCTTATAAAATAAAATGCTAATCCATTTATAATAAAAAGAGTAACCTTTAAAATAAAAAACATATTTATAGTAGTTTTGATCAAGAATAATGGCATAACTGATTGTTTGCTATAAACATATATAATAAAATTAAAATCTCACAAATCAGAGTTATTCTCTTTAAAGAACTACCTTTACCATTGCATCATTCATGTGTTTTGGATGGAGAGTATTCAGGGGATAAATATCTAGAACAGTTCATTCTCCTTTCATAGGCAGAGCCCCCCCACAAAACAATTCAATTCCCTTTGGAATCACAGGTGAAAAAAGGACTCCAAATCTTTTGCCTAAACAAACCTCAGGTTTCCTCCACCCCAGCTTCTGGAAATTGTGGTTTTCACCTCTTATACGCAAAATGGGAATAGACTTTCATACCATTACACTGGATAGTATTTTTCCCCACTGGATTTTTTCCCTACACTGGATTTGCCCAAACTCCTCAGAAATAAGATTCTACTCTCCTTGATACACAATCCCATAATCTAATCTTAGAGGTATTTAGTGTCTTTTCTGAAGTAAATTACATTATTTTAATATAAAATTTACACAAAATCTGAAGTTGCACTTACCATTTCATTATCCTAATTTCCAATAACTGTTTGACTAAAGAGATGCCAAGTTGCTCCTTCATAATTTAAAAATGTCTATGTTACCTTTTTAAGTAAGATACACTTCACTAAATACAAGATTACTCCAGTCTTTTCAAGCAGAGTAAAGAGGGAAATGACTTTGAACTCTAACAGGCAGCTCCTGCTTTGCTCTAAGGACAGTGGAAAAGTAAGGTTGAAAGACCTCGCCTATTATGATACATCCCCTGTCTGTAAGCACAGCCTTATGCACTCAGCAGCAGGAGAAACTCAGATTTAGAAGAACACAATTATATATTTTCATACTTAGACAGACAGTTGTCTGTCACAACCTTCAGGTTTTTAAGTAATTTCATTTAATATTACTTAAAACCTTGTTCTATACCATGTTGTCAGCTTCCATGGCAAGACAAAGGCACTCAGCATCACATAAGCTCCTGTGCTTAGCAAGGAAAAAGTTACTAAAAGGAATAAAAAAAACTAACCAAGAACCCCAAGCACACATTACTTAGATTGATTTAATGACTTACTGGTGAGCAGACAGGGGAATATTTAACAAAGATCCTTTTGAAAAATTCAAGCTAGGACTGCACACATGGAAATTTAATAAATATCAGAACTGGATAAAAGCTTTTAGATGTGATCTTGTCCTTCAGAAACGTGTTTCAAAGCACAGAGCACCTTACCACTCACTAACTGCATCAAGGGTTAAGTATCATGTAAGAGCTGATCAACATGTGAAGAAGTGAATTAGGACTCATACCTGCATCACTACAACGAATGGAAATTAAGTGGTGAAATGGTTCCAGAGGTTGCTGGAAACCGCTACTTCTCTTTATCTGTGCTTCCTTCCCTTGGCATGACTAGAATATCAAAAGTATGTAGAGTTGATACCCAAAGACATGAGCCTTGCATATTTTTTGGGGAGAACTATGGTAGAAGAAGGTAAAAATCAATAATTCTAGGCAAACAAATACTAAGGCCTTTGCTCTTGTGATATCTAGCTGTTGGTTTTAAAATTATCCTTTTCTTTCATAAACTTCCTCAAAAGGACCATTTTTTCACTAAGTGATGAAAACAAGCAATTTGTCTCAACTTGCAAAAAACATCAGAACCCCTCGCCACTTTCCCAGGTTTCCTTGTGAACTGCATCACGTGGTGCTGAAAGCGGAGAGGCTGCCCAGGGCGTGCACAAGCACTGTGGGTTTGCGTCTCTGCACTCACAGACAGGTTGCACTGAACAAGACGCAGCTGGTCTTCCTCTGTCTTACTCAAATCGTTCTACTGCACTGAGCAGGAACACACCGAGTGGTGCTCAGAGTACCCTTTTTTCCAAATAGTACCTGGAAAATACCTTTTCTTAAAGCATTCAGCAACATTATTGCACTGAGGAAGAAAGGGAAAGCAATTTGTAGTCATGATGGAAATTTATGCTCTACTGTCCTTTGCCTTCCATGAACACACATCAGTGCAAGATGTTGGTATTACCTGCTCTGTTTCCCTTCTGTGCTGCTCAAGGTGTGTCTTTGTTCGTAGGGAGGATGTATTTTTTTTCTTTTTCACAACGGCAGTGGAATTTTCACAGTTGTATTTTAGAGCACTGGGTTTAGTCAAGTTGTTTATTTTAGTAAAAGTATCTTTCTGCTTCCTTTATTCCCTGAACACTGAGAATGGCGTTTTACAATTTCTCTGTGTACTGTCTTAGGAAATTAGAGATTTGTTACACCATGATTCTGAGACCAGTAAAAAGGCACAAAAAGTTCACTGTTTCTCAATTAAAATAAGTTTGTTTCAAGTCAATATTTCTTCAGTTGCAGATTTACTGTATGCTACCTGCTAGTATTTACATAATATACAGTAATTGCTAAGACACATGTTGAAAATATACCATTAGTATTATTTACTCCAGGAATCCAAGTGCAGAAATCAAAACATATCATGAATTTTTAATATTTTTCATAAAACAATGACCTTCTTTTTGCTTCAGTTTCAAATATGGTAAAGAGAAGGTCATCAAGCTGAAATATTTCTTGTATACAGTAAAAGCCTGATCCAGCAGACTTTGCAAAAGTAAAAGTCCCATTGACTTATGTTAAATGTAGCATTTTTCTTACAAGAGAACTGCAAATTCAAGCACTAATTAGGTCCCTGGACAGAGTCTCAAAAGCACTGCTAAGTGAACCTAGGAAGCACTGATACTATGCAATCCAAACACCATAAATACAGTAGTAACAAAGCTGAATACAGCAAACTTCACAGCCCCATCCTGCGAATCCCTATTAATATAAATGGCTTTACTCATGCTCTCTTATAAATAAGGGAACAGTTAAAGAGATTGCAGATTAGATCTTTCTTCTGAACAAACTTAGTCTTTTCAATTTCCCTAAATTTAACATATGGGTGCATTCTTCTCAATTTAATTTTAAAAGGACCTGAAAATAGCTCCTCTACAAATTATATTTGATTTTTGTGTAGCAATCTGCCGCTTCCTCCCACACAAATATACCTACATATGCTGTCATATTTTTATATTTTCCCCCCAGACTGGGTGTTTTGCTTGCTTCTTGTCCTTTGCTTGTAGTTAGTGTTTGATAATACATTAATTATTATAGCTGTATTTTAATCCCACTCAAATTAGATATGACACATTTACAAATATTATTTCTACTCCCATTTCTGCTCACTGCATACCACTTTTGCATTCATATTTACAACCAAATTTCACAAATATAAGCATGCCAAGCATGCTTCTGTAAGCAGCATTTTAAACTCTCTTATTTCTTACCCCAAAACATCACAAAAATAATCAGAAATCTAAACTGCACTTAGGTATCAGCTATTCTTATGGGGAAGAAAAAAGCACTATCATACCCAAGGCCCTCAAAAAGGATTGAGAGATTGAATACATAGTTCACTTTCTCAGTGGACTCTCTACAAGTTTCCAGCTATCACAGATGCACAAAAAGTATTCTGTCTTACATGTGAACAAATTTCCTTTTCAGCACACTATTCACACCTACTTGCTTAGTGAACACCACGTTAAAAAAGACTTAATCTGAAACGATTGCTTTACACTTTAAAACCTGATGCTATTTTCCAGAATATTGATACAAGGTCCCCATTTTCAAAAGGCCTTATGAGCCTCTAATAAATGCAGTTGTCCCCAGCTCTTCAAAGGTGAAAACTAAGTGCAAAAACAAAATTTACCAAATAATTTTTATTTTGTTAACTTACGCAATTAAGACCATACAGACCATGGTAAAATATTTGGAATACTGTTAGCACTTTTTTGCCTATGCTGTGTATTTTGGAAGACTAAAGTTGTGTTAATAAAATCCTGTTTGGCTTTTTTGTCAGCATTTCATAACTACTCCACAAGATGTGAATTTCTGAGCACCTGAGGAAAGGTGTGAGCGCTGCACCCAACAGAGGCACTACTTCACCACCAGCTACAAATATTTAGCACACAGTGCAGTTAGTTACTACCCACAATAACATTTTTCACAATGTTTTGGAAAATCAAGTTGCTGCTTTTATCATATATTCAATTTACATATTCATGGCAATTATACTGGAATGCTTTCAAATGGTACAAACAAAAAGAGAAAATCCCATGAAGGGTTTCACATACTGGGGTAGTGACCATTCTAGATGTGCTAAGCTAAATTATAGTAGCAAGTTGACACAATATGCAGGACAGGATATTTTTTTTCTTCTCTTTTTTTTTAGTTTTTTTTTTTTTTAATGGGTAATTATCCTAGAAACTTACACATGTTGGTTTGAGGGAAAATATATTTTATCTTTTTTTCCTCAGTCTGAATAAGAAACTGAAGATGGCATGAAAGCAGTCCAATCACTACTCGGGGTACAAAGGCATTATTGTGTTTTAGTGGTGGAAATACATGAAGGCATATGGAGAAATTATTATTTTTCTTTTCCCCAGACAGATGACTTCTGTCATTCAGTTTCAGTGCACAAATAGAATACCACCCATTTCCAGCCTTCCTGTAAAACATCAGCTTCCAGATGATACAGTAGCTGGTCTTATTATCATTGTCAATAGTTCCATTTGGCAGTAGACAGCTAATTCTTTTCATGTGCTAATGATTAATCAGACAAGTCTATTTACTAATGTATCAGAATGCATTAGAAATATAGGTAATGAGGGACAGAATATCAATTTATTTATAAATGAACTGCACTTACATTGGATACGTATTGACGCAAGTCAAAGAATGAAGTAGAAAATGTAATATACATGTAAACCATTACAATGAATTAAAAGAGAATTTTAAAATGTCTTGAAACATGATTCTATTGACTCTTCTGCAAGCCAAAAGGGATGTCACATTTGGCTTTCTAATCCAGACACCACAAAACGCCCCTCGCAGCCCCAGTACCTGTCGCTGCACTTCTTAGCAAATGTTCTAGTGCAGCAGTACAAACAGGGCATTTGCATTTCAGAACTCTAAGCCCCAGCACCAGGTTTATGAAGGTAGATAAATATGTGTATATCATTAATAACAAAGACATTAGAATGAGACACATGCTCCAGCAGAATATCCCGTCCCCCAGCAAATTGACAATGCTTTGAGAATCATCTTCAGAGGGACAAAGACTGACTTTCTTACATTTTTTAGTGATTGTAGGAAGTACAGAATAGACATCCCGGTATGATTCTTATGCAACAAATACCAATTTGAAGCAACTGATGAGAAGTTTTCTGTAAACTGAGGCCTGTTTCTGGACAGGTTTCAATACAGAGTACACTCCTGTTTCCTTGTCTGTATCCCAGCAGAATTACACTGGTATTATAAACTGCTATCTACTAACTACCAGTATAAGAAAACAGATTTTATTTACTCTGATTATGCTGTAGTAACTCATTATTTACATCAACTTATCATATTTCCCAGAGGACAAGTTAAACAGGTATGTTTTTGAGGTCTGGCACAGTTAGTACACAATACTACCCATTCTTAGTTCCACACAAAATATTTCTCCTTAATTTACTGCATCTATTACCACTTCTTTCCCTTTGCTCATAAATGTTGTCTCTCTCAACACTGATATTTCTCAGTGAGAACAAGCATGCACTAGAAAGTAAGGAGGAGTCCAACATGGGGCCAATTTAAAATACTGTAAGTTTAAGGCAGAATCCAAATATTCAAATGCAGTTTCCAGACAAAGCCATCTTATTTTTCAGAGGTAAATATTAGAAATCCAGAGGTTAAGATTCAAGAACCCTTTTGCTATTGCAAATTTGAAAACCACAAACGGTTTAACAACCCCAGCAGTGTATCTGCAGGGTTGTGGCATTTGAATATTGCTACATCCAGTGCTATGCACACAGAAACAGTGCTTTGTATAAACAGTTACACAATTTGATCATACAGACACACAAATGCATTTGCTCTGGCTATGTCTGCATTTGGACCTTACAGTTGAGAATTTAGAGCTTTGTATTAGCTACAGCAAGATTATGTGAAAGGTCAATATTCAAAAACTCTCTTACAATCCTTCATTAGCTATATATAAACTGTATATTTCAACCTTTTAACGCTTTTTCCAGTGAATACAACAACTCAAAGTGCAAAAGAAATTTGGCCAAAATTAGTATATAGACTAAAGCAGAGAAACACATCTTTGGAAAACAAAAGAGCAACAGAATCATATGAATTACAGCATCATTAAAAAACCAAAAGTAAAAACAAACTGGCTTTGTCACCACTCAAAAGTGAAATAAAGCTAGATGCTAGAAACTTTCGCATGAAAATTCTTAAAAACTTTCAATGAACTGACAAATTAAGAAATTTAATTTGAGTTTCTGTGCAAACAGGTACCCAGGGGTAGGGGTTCAAGTGTAAGGCTGAGTTACAGTGCCCTGGTACGCTGTGACTGACAGCGTGAGAATTTTTCCTGTTGGGAGCAAAGTAAAACATGCCCCTGCAGTGTGTTCCCATGAGGTATTCTGGAATAACTCCACACCATGACTGCTATATTGGGTTAAACAGCCCAAATTAAACTTATAGAATCAATTCCTTTTTAGTTCTGTTTTTGTTGCAGAGTAGGTATAAAGATCTTTAATGCTTAGATCCACTTATAATGCTACAAAAAATGCACTGTGATATATCAGCATGGCAGACTGAATGTGACTGGCCTGAGAATGTATGAAAATACAGGCACAGGGATAACAAGAACATTTGTACCTTACTAATTCTACATAACTTCTTTTTTTTTTCAGGCAGTTTCACACTTAAAACTTCCTTTATATAAATGTATGTGAACCAAAAGCACAACTGAAAACAGAACTCAAGACTATTTGAAAGGATATTTGACATGATAGCACAGCAATTAGAGACATCAGAATTAATGCCAGCTCTGTTCATGCACACAGATAAACATGAAAGCTGCTTAACTTTATTCCCAATATATAATTTGCTGGATGCTCTCAAGAGAGCTCTACAGAGGATAAGCTGACCTTTGTTAAAAATGTAACAATTTTCATAGCACTGCTTTAATCAGGGGTAAAATTTTCAGAATTTGACAACCCTTTATAGTCCCCTGATAAAAGCTCTTCTTCAAGAATGTCTAATGCTGCTTCTTACTTGGTGTTCAATAGAAACCAGTCTATAACACAATGCACTCCCTTATGTGATGTTTAGATATGAGATTGATCTCAGAGGACACCCTGGAGTTCTGAAAGTAGGATTATTGGATTTTGTGGCTTTCTCAGATGTCAGAGATCTTTAAACAGTGTCTTGCAAAGTTGCTACATCCCAACTGTCTGTGAACAGCTTATGAACTCATCAGAGAAGATAGTCTCCATGTTAATTAGACTTTAAGGGGGAGATGCAGCTTCCCATCCCATCAGATTAAATACAAGGACTTTCACATGCTACAAAATTATTTACTTCATCAGAAGACTTTTAAAAAGATAGGCTATTGACATGAGACAGGTTCAGAGTTCAGAGCAATTGAAATCCAAAAGGCACAATTAATGCAGTTCGCACAGACTTAAAAACTACCTTCCAGTTCCACTGTTACCCTGAAAATGCACTGAGAATTATTTATTAGCATCTTTACATGGCTGCATAAAGCCTTTCCTAGTTATGCAAGTCTGGGTGGACAGGAACTGACAATATCTACACCACTTCTGCCATTTGCTGTATCAAACACTATTAAAAACATGCATTCTTTGAATTAATTTCTGTTTGTGCTTAAAAAAAATAAAAAGCAGAGGGGATGGTAAGCTTAATCGAAAACAAACCTTTTACTCCTTGAGCCAAGATAGGTAGACAAAGTCATTTCCATTTTATGATGGATGTGAGAATTTGATGGTTTGTTACATTCCAGCAAAAACCAAACACATTTCAGCATTGCCTGGGAAAAGGATTTACAGTTCTCTGCCAAGTCTGTGATGAGCTAGAACCCTCAAAGCGCTCAATCAATGTAGGAAAACCAGGAATCCAAGAGGTGTAAGACCTCTTGAGTTGTACATCTGGCACCACCCACCACACCCAAGGAACGAAGCATCCCATTCAAGTGCTGTGGGGGTCTGGTGCTGGCTCTCTCTTTGTCAGCCAGCCAGGTCACCAAGTTGTCAGAAATTGAATTGTGAAAGGAAAGTTCCATCTTTATGGACTTAAACCCACTTCCCTCCCTGTTTTTCTGGTGCTTCAGGACTGGTCTGCAAGAAGCCAGTTCTGGCAAAAACCAAGAACATGATTTCTGAGGTCAGAGCTTCGAAACCTGAGGCCAGAAGTGAACTGAGAGCATTTGGGTTTAGGCACCTTCCTGTCAGTGAGGGTTAGCAGTGTGAAAAGCCACGCAATAGGATTTGGTCTTAAAAGCCTTACTTTTTTACTGATCCTTATTAAGGCAGTTGTGAAGCCTCTTTTAAGGACCTTCTCATTACTTCTACTTATAGCACACAAACAGAGATTTTATGACATTCACACCATTTGAACCTCCGTTCTGCACTGGGAGAGACAGAGACAGATTCTGCCCTCCAGAATTTACAAAACATCTTACAATTTATTACTGAGACAAAACACCCATTTTAAGATTATCTGATTAATATCCTGAACCTAGCATTGCACCAAAAGCTCTTTAAAAAGATAGGAAATCCATTCTTTTGTCTTCAGTAAGTTTTTAGCCAAGTTACAGATTCATAACTTGCATTTTCTTTACAAAGCATGTGTAACAATATGCACATTCATTTATTGCCCCTCCCTGTCCAAAAGATATACAATTTCTGAGGGACAATCTTTCAAAACACAAATGTTGTTGCTGAAAAATGAATTAGAATATACATAACTGTTAGTTATTTTACCACAGTAATGTAAATCCTTGTTCAAAGCTATTATAATAATTTCATAGAAATAATTACCCACTGAGCTAATAACTCTAGTTTTATGGACCTCATATGTAAACTAGAAAACTAATGTTTTTCACATAGTTATCTGCTGCACATAAAGATGCAAATTGAAAGCCTACTTCATACTACTGGTAGAAATAAAATTATTTTTTTAAATTGATGACTAACAAAGTAAAAATTTTCTTAGTGATTTCACAAATATTCTTATGGATAGCTTAGTATGAGCTTCATCCAGGATGCAATTTGGTTTTAATTTACTTTAGAATTTTTGGCTGCTCTTTTCTATTTTACAGCTTACTTCTATTATTGGTCCACTCGAAAAATCATTTTAAAGTCAGTTGGCTACAAAGGTGTTGCAGGATGCTGCTTAGTTATAGAATTCAGACAGTTCATGGCACTACAAAGCTGTTCTGATCCCATCCCCACCCCCAAAGGGAAGAACACAAATACTGGGCTCTCATAGCAACAAAGAAGCCAGAAAGGATTGTTCATTAATATCAGTGTAAACATGGAACCTGAGATAGTCTCTGAGATAGACATCTTCATTTAAACTAAAAACTTTTTCATCACAATCATTTTATGTGCTTTGGACAAATCTTGTAGGTTGGTGTCTTTTCAACACATTAACAACCTCACTTCCAAGTTTCTTAGCCACTGGTTGTGCTCTGTAGGTCTGCGTGAACGAGTGGCCAGAAGCAGACAAGCACACAGAAACTGTCAAGTTAGCAGAAAAGAAGCAGAAAAAACACAGAATAAAGTCGCAAGGATTGGAAGCCTCATTTCACAAGAATTTTAAAATTCTTACAACAATTATACACATGGACACAGAGTTTCCTGCTTTTGCCTGGACTTTGTGACCAACAGTCAAGGGAAGGTCTGGCCCCTCCAAGGGAATATTCAGTAACAGTGCGGTGATAGAGAGAGAATTTCCTACGTGTCCATGCCAAGGATAACAACATTGCCAGAGCAGGCAGGCTCAAGACAGATACCAGCGTATCCTGTTACAAACATATCGATAAATTCCACTTCAATGAGGAAACAACTATCTTTGCTTGAATCATGGGATCCTGAGTAGGGCTCTGTCTTTCCTTATCCAAAGACAATTCTCATATCCCTGGTGTGATAAATCATGTTGCGATAAAGAGCAATATTATCATTTTAACACAGAGGAACAGGTGTGATGCCAGTAAAAACCATGGTTTCACCACTGGAAAAGTGAGCTTGTCAACATAACCCTCAAAAGGCAAATTCAGGGAGAGGAAATCATAACACAGAGAGGCAGGCACAAAACCACACAGCTGGAAGAAAGGAATTAAAAAGGAAAGGACAGTCCTTGTAGGACCCAGGGAGGAGAACCAAGGAGCAAAGTATTTTGCTTGCTAGGCTGAAGGTCACAAAACTCCATTTCAGAGAGGGTAGAATGGCCTCCAGTAAGTCATACAGGGTAAGACACAGGAGGCAGAGCCTACAGAACAGTCTCCTCAGATAGCACTACTGCTAATGCCAAATAGTCTCAAGAAGCAAAGGCAAAATGAGTGAAATATATTCAATTGCAAAATGACAGAATATAGGTCATATATATCAAGATAACCTATGTTTCCTTTCTGGAACTGCCAAAGCTCACCCAGGACAGTCCCCTGCCGGAACTTGAGGGAGAGAAAGTACCTTTAAATTCCTTATTATAACAGGTAAATTCCTTATTATAAAGTAGATAAATCCTTATTATAAAGCAGATAAATCTCTTTTTCTCAGCTCCTCTTTGCTACTTTGTGTTCAAGCATTTCTTTCTGGTCTTTTCAAAGGTTTTGTGGTGGTTTTTTCCAGTTAATTTCTGTCTTGTGCAGTATTCTACCAGCCTGTACAGATCAGACAGCATTGGCAAGAGGCTATTAAAACATATGTAATCAATTTTATTATTTTTTAGCACTTGCTAAAGGCTTTGTTTAATGAGAGCGCTAATGATATTGGAAATGCAAGGAGTAGTGATAGAAACTACGAGAAAGGCAGAGTGTTCAAAGTTTGGAGTGCATTTGCCTCGGAGCATCGCCCGGTTAACTGGCTGGCGCGATTGATGAATGCGCCAGGCTTCCAATTGCAGTCAGGGCAAAAGGAAAGTTGTTAACTAGTGTTCATATGTCAGCTCCGATGGCCAGAATACCGTACCACAAAACCAAAATGCAATTCAGCACGACTGGCAACCATCCATCAAACAGGTCGGAAATTGAATGAACTTACAACAAAATTATCCCTGGTCGAAGGGGAGCAGCATTCCTATGGGCTGCGGTAAGACACGGCAACAGAGCACTTGCTCGCAGCACATGGCAACTGTGGCCCTCAATTCCAGCCTCTACCACTCCCAGAGCTTTCATAAACACTTAACATTTCATAAAAGTTACAGTTTTACACGTGATTTCTAAGCTACAAAAAAACCATACAGGGTGTGTTGCCCCTCCTGCTCTAACGTGCCTTATAAACACTGGCTGGAGCAGCTGACCCAGATGTACTCAGAACTTATTTCTTCAAAATTTAAAATCTGCTCTGCTCCATTAAGGATACAACCATAAACCAGGGAACTGGAATATTTTGTGCCTGGTGCTATACTGCTACACCTAATTTCTTCTCTATTTCACACTAAGCAGAGATGGTTCTCAGAAGCTTTAGAAAAAGACATCAAAGAAAGTGAAGAAAAAAATGTCAAGAACTTGTAAATAAACAGCTGGCTTGCAACATATGTATTTTCTTCTATATTTTTCAGGTGCCACAATCTACAATCCATATCTGCCAGCCTTGTAGCATGCAGCATAATTTAACTGTAATTGATAACGTAAGGGCAGATGGAGAGAAGTGTCAGCTCCTGCTCACATCCTCTGGGGATGCTACAGAAATCAAAGCAGATGGTCCAATTGCTTCTTATTTATGTGTTGCTGCTAGCTCCTCTGCTTGCAGGATAATGGATCATTATTGCCTGCTGTGCACAAACACCAATATGCTTTTAAATCTGGTTCTCAAACCTTATGAAAAAGCACTACATTTCATATTAATTTGTGAGGCTGCACTTAACAGGGTCCACTGATTTTAATTTATAACTTTCAAAAGAAAAAGGTTCAGCCAGGGATTATTTTTTTCATAAAATAAGCAATCAACCGAGATTTCCAGTAGAACATAGTCTAGTTAACTGATCGTACATGCTTAGAGAATACAGAGCAGTTAATTATTATTTGAATGATACAGTAAAATGTGGTTTTATTTATTGATCAGTCTTTGGCAATGAAAGCAAATATCCTTAAAAAGATAAGTTCAAACATATATTGGATAAGATACAGTGCTGTCACTTGAATCCTTTGTTTACCCGAAGACATTCATGAATTCTTTCACAGACACTAGTTAGGAGTCCTTGGAGCTCAGACAGGCTACGGAACTTCCTGCACATCCAGTACATTATACCGAGCTCCAGTGAGTACAACCCCCACGGCTGTACCCTTGGCAGGACACAAATTCCAGGGAAATTAGTCCTTACACCTTCTGGAACTCATTGCAGTAAGTTTCAGTGATGTTAAACCCTATCGTTTCACAGTGCAACCACTATTTGTTTGCTTTGGCTACTACAGCAAATGAAAAAGTTAAGTCACTGTTTTGTACAAGGAGATAAGCCGGGCAGCTGCTCAGCTCAACAGGTCTGTGGGAACTACCTTCAAAGATACTCATGTACTTTCTCTTTTAGCTGAGACAATACATCACCAGAAAGATTTTGCCAGTACTTACTCCAAAACTTCAGCTACTAATACATAGTTTGTTCAGTTCTTGAAAGTCTGGCATGAAAGGGCAAACTATAAAGAGAGTTTACTGTCACAAGATAATTAGATTAACATCTCCAGCATCTAAAGGTCTATAGAGCACCACAGATATTTTAATAAGTTCTGAGAAGCTGTCAGGCCTTTGAAATGAGCAGGTGTCAGTCAGTGCGGCCAGTGAGTAAATCACTGAATGGATACAGTAAGGCTCTTTCCAAGTATGGGGCCTAAGAAGGAACAAATTAAGTTTAGGTTAATCCACCGCTTATCCTACCCTCAAGGTGAATCAGTGAATGATTAACAGAAGAAAATGTTTAGTGTTTTATGCAGTGTTCAATTAATCCATTCATCTGCTAAGGTGCTTAGATACTCTGAGGGCTGGAGTTGATATTGAACCCTTGTTTTATTTACTACCCTACCAGTTTAACCAGATGTTGTTGTGATTAGACTTCACATATCAATTTTTAAGCAATAAGTGAGGATTTTGATCATTTTCTCTGTCTAGAACCTAAACACGTCAGGCAGTACTATTGTCCAATGTCAGGGGTACAGTGATCAACTATTTGCATTTTTGCATGTTGTATCTCACCTGAATTTTGGTTTGGTTTCTTGGTTTCATTGTTAACAAGTTTTAATTTAGTCACATTGATACTGAACTTCTGAAAGAGAAAAGTGGCTGAATTACGTTCAAACACTCAACACGCTAAAAAGCATCTCTCAATATTGTTTGAATATATTGCAAATATATATGTAGATGCATAATTATGTAATAACAGTCGTACAGAAGTGTAATTATGTTTGCTGTAATATTGTTGACATTCTAATGAACTTTCTCTGGAGGGCTTAACTATGATAATTTCATAATAAGTGACATCTTGAAACGCTATTGTATATATCCTGGCCTTCCAGCCCCAGGCAGTCAGAATTTTTCAACCACATACATGCAGCTCCAGATCACTCGTCTCCTTTCCCAGCTCATCACTGAATGTTCTAACAGGTTACGGTTTGATTCCAGCACTGCCATCAGTGCAGCACATTACATTTAAATACATACTGCTGCATCTGCTGACTGGTGGTCAGACAGTAGAACCCCAGAGGAGAGTAAGAGAAGCCCCTTCACCCTGCTCAACATCATAACTTGAATTACTCTTGAACACCTCTATTTCTGCAGCTGAAAGCTAAGCTTAGGCTGTACTGACTGCCGGGCACTGGGACAGATTTCTAGACTCTATTTTGGCACAGTACAATCTGCTGTAACAAGTCCCTGGAGGTCCTGCAGTGGGCAGAGGGTTTACCCAGGGGCAGTATTTTAGCACAAGGACCAGGGATCACCCAAGCCTTCAAAGCAACACTGAAGTGTGAGTTAAGGGGTGACTAAGTTGTTCCGACCCCTGGCACATGCTGGTTTTTGCTGAGTGCTGATGTTCATTACACTGCTGGAGGAGTACAATGCACTTTGTAGAACAAAGATACAGCTCCAAACTCACAGTTTCTACACAGTGGGCAATGCAACTCCACATTAGAATAGACTTTTTCCACTGCATATGTTTGGCACCTTACATAGTTACTTAGCTTATTTTCAGCTCTTGGGTTTTTTGGTGCATCTTAAAGAAACCTCTATTATCTTCAACTATTACACTGACAATTTTTAAAATAATTTTAAAAAAGGTTTTGGCCTTGATTTTCACAAAAAAAAAAGGAATGTGCTCTTCCTGATACCAGTTTGAGTCAGAAACACTTCATAGTCTGCAGAGGAGTAATTTGTAAATTAATCATTTGCGGAGTAGAGTTAGTCCCAAAGAGATTAAATCCTAACAGACAAGTCTGAAAACTTTTTTTTGCCCCTCCTTTTTTTTTTTTCTCCCCTCCCTTGTAAATCTCATTAACTGCCAGTGCATTTCAATTTCTGATTTGGAACAGTAATTCACTGGGAAAATGAAATTAAAATCAATGCTTGACACACAAGGAACAAAAGAAAAGTTCTCTAAACACAGTCAACTGCAGAGTCAGAATTATGTGACAGGGTCTGAATGTATTTGCCTCTTGTCTGTAATCCCAGAAATACTCAAACATCAAAACTAAACAGTTTGATTTAGTAATCATGTTTTTAGCTTTTTATATGGTCTTGGAATTGCCAGATAGTACTTGGAATTTGTTATGCTTTGCAGAGGAAAATGTGGCTAACGTTTCAGCCTTAAGCTAAAGGTAAGATTCTTTGAATTAAAGTTACAATTATGACAAGATTATTGTGCTTCAATACCATTTGATCTATATGGATGATAAAAGTACGTTGTCACTGTGAGGGTAAGTGTATGCTGAGGGTGCAGTACCACCACAGCTGAGAATGCAGGATGACTCCAAGGTAATAGAAAATTGCTTTTGGTTAATAATGAAAAGAAAAAAATAAATTATGGTTATAGAAGTTGTAGGAAAACTGGCAACGTGACTCGCTTCAGACAGGAACACCAAATAGCCAAGAAGGAATCACGGAAGGCTAAACTAGCAACCACCAAAAGGCAGGTCCTTCAGAGCAAACAGGAGCACCCCAGGGTGGGGGATATCCCAGTTCTGCTGCACAGACACAGCATTAACACCGTGGACAGAGTCCAGGCTTAAGAGAAAAGCTTCAGCCCTTCGGTGTCAGAGGGGGGAGAGAGAGGAAACTTGCTCGGAGGCCTAAAACTGAGATTTAAGGTAAACCTACAACAAAACATGGTCAAAAGGGCTTGGGAAAAGCCTTCCCAATACTTCAGGCCAAACCTCCTACTGTCTTACATGGTCTTTGCATGAATGAGGGGAGTCTGACAGGCTCCAGCTGCATGATATAGGAGAGCTTTTCATAATGGAAGAAAATTATAACTGTGCATATGTAAGTAATTCTTCCGAATTAATAGAACTAAGTGTGTGTATAGTTACTCATATGATTAAATTTTCAAGATATTCAGAACAATTATTTCATGGTGGATAAATATAAAAGCCCATTAGATTCTCTAAAACTATTATTTTGAATACTTTAGAAATCAACAAAATGTTCCCTTTTATAACAAAGAAACATTTGTTTAATATGTTCAAGCAAATGGATTTTCTCTGTCAGTGATTAGACTCTTTCTTCAGTTCTTTCTGGTTAACAGAAATTTTGATTGTCAATCAAATCTCAAATCTCTGTACTTACTTTCCAAACAGTCACCTAGAATTTCTTCCCCTAGTCACGTTCTTGCCATAAAATAAACTAATGACACACTCAATCACTCATTTAGAACATGAAGGAATGTTCCTTAATAACAGTTTTTGTATTAACCAGCTAAATTTAAAATATAATTGAACATGTATCTAATTAGAACAGTCACATACAGGTATACAGTAGGTGCTAAGGAAATTTTTCATAACTGAGACTTTCTGTACCCTGGAACACGCCCATAACTTGAGTTACATGCAGTATTGCAGCCAGACTCCTGGTGAGAAACAGAACAAGGCAACACCTTTGAAGCTGCACCAATTCTGAAAAGGAGTCTCCTTTTTTCATCAAATATCTGCTGCTATCCAGAGCTACACACCTGTTGCACTTCTGAGGTCTCCCAGTCAAGGAGGAAAGTTTGTCTGTGGTATTCTAGAGGCAGTAGAGCAAATTGTTTGATGGGGAGATGGGGTTCGTGTTTTTTTTTAATAGGCTATAAAACCTGCCTCTGACCATAGCATGGTCATCAAACAACCCAAAACAATTTGAAGAGCACTTCTGCTCAACAACTGCAACAGTTCAATAGATTTGATTCAATACTTCTCTGGGGTGCAAGAGCAGACCAATAGGCAGCAAAGCCGTGAGCTGAGCACCTCTGGGCTTCATCCTGCCCAAGTGAACATGCAACATCTCAGGATGAAGCCCTCTGTTGTTGTGTAGCTGCATAAAGGGATTTTTTTTCTCTGTTTTCTGAGGACCCTTCTTTTTCTAACCTTATTTCCCAATAGTTGTTCCTATGCTATCATATCCTGTGCTCTGTTTTAAATGACCTCCTACTACTTAGCTTCATGATGAGTTTCAATATGAAAAGATAATCTGTGAGTCGTTCAACACATTTTTAGTCAGCTGTGTATGAGGAAGGCTCCATATTTACACTGCATTATTAATGTCAGCATTAACAAAAAGTTTGAGGTTTTTTACTTACCCTACCTGCACTGCCACTGGGACTCCAGTGACAGAGCTGCACCATGGCAACAGTTTTTGCAACAACTTCATTTTCTTTCTGCGTGGAATAGCTTGTGCTGTTCAACTTCATGAGAATTAATGCTCAATACACAATTAACTTTAACAACTTAAAAACCTTGCCGAAATAACCACAGTTCTTGCCGGTTTGGCTGCTAATGCATGGTCTGAGGTACTTTGTTCTGTACAGAGCTAGCGCTAAAGCTGTTAAACTTTAGGTCACCTAAACATCACTGGCAATTCATATACACCATGGGAATTTTTGTTCTCTGACACAAAATGCTACAGTTTAGCATTACTAAGCACCTATCAAAACAATATCTGACAAAGATAAAAAGAGGGAAATAGAGTAACATTTTTAAATTACCGTGTCAGGATTCTTCATAAACACTTTCTTTTTAAACCTGCAGAGCAGACATTAGTATTTTTATGCTGATCAGACTACTTTTGCAAATCCCACACCTTTCAAGTTTCTTTCTTAGTTACTGTATAAAATGTTTTGAGAAACTTGACTTCAGCTTGTGCTGGAATTAACACAGTGGTTCTGACTAACCATTACATTCTTGAATATGAGGCAGTTTGTGGCAGGCTGTAATTCTGGTTGTAATCAGTAGAGATTTTCTCATGACTTTTAAACAGGTAGGTGTGACATCAATTGATCTTTGCCTGTAGGAAAACTAGAGAAAAAATAACATAAGATGCTCACAGTCAATCAAACCCATTCTAACGAGAGCTGCTTTGAAGGCACAAAGGTCTCTTCCAATACAAAAACAACCTGCTCCCTGTTCTTAAAACAGGAACTCCATTTTACACAGCAAACATTCTCTACCACCTACATGCTGTGTCTGCAGTTGTAACTTGCCAATGACAATGCAATGCTGAAATAAGCTGCAGTGCAACAGCTTGAACCTCTGGATTCATAACTTGCAGGAACAAAGGGAACCAGTCTTCTAAAAGGGCTTGAAATATGATTTGCTACTCATTCAGCCAATACAATGAAACCCAGGAAAAGTCAAATAGAATATAATTTAAAATTTTAGTTAGATGAAATAAATTATGCCACCATGCCTTTCTTCTCAACACTCATGTTGAGAATTTCCAGAACCCTTATGAACTGCAAGAGTTATGGATGAGTCCTTATATCACATAAAAGGCAGAAACTGAATTTAACCTCTGATTCACACCACCATATCTATGGATTCTTTTCCTTCAGCAATAATGTAAGTTCTTCCTCCTTCTAAAAAGGATTTTTCACCATCTGAAGGTCGTGTGCATATGAGAAGAGTACACTAGGCCAGGTAAGCATGAGAACCTGAGCCAATGCATATAAATTATAACATGTATGTCATGTTATATTAAAAGAGTTTTGTTATCTTCATACTCTGAAAATAGTTTCTTCCTCTTTCAATTACAGAGGAACAATCAGTTTCTTAATAGGTAAAAACACTTTGAAGTTAAGGCTCAAGATAAACCATACAGCAGATTTAGTGCAGTGAGTTTGATTGAATATATGCTTTAGTCTCTCTGAGAAAGCAAACCCAGAAAATTATAACATGAAAGGAGACCAAAGTCTGTGCTTAGTCCATGCCTGGAACATTTTTAAAGCTAGCAGATTTGCTTTACTCTTCCATATATTTATGTAACTTTCCTGAAATGACTGTTATTACTACTGCTGCTTCTGGCAGTTTATTCTGAATGTTGACCATCATTCTCTGCGTACATGAAATAGTACATATTTAAATTCTTTATTGTTTATTTTGTGTCTTACTGTGAACTCAGACTACAATCTTACTTGGAGTTAGAAATACAGCAAGGTTTTTACAGCTTAAAAGATGCATTATTCCCTTGGACTCTTAAGTCCTACAGTATTTTTCCAGTGACAACACAATGTTAATTGATGACAATAAAGCATTAAGATGCACAGAGGATGTTTGAAAGTGCAGTTCTGTAAGGGCTAATAATTTGTTTCCAGGTCTTTAGGAAAAGATATTAAATCTACATTCACCTGTTAAATAAACAGCTTGAGTTTAGAAAATCTTCCTCATCTGCATTGATTCAAGCTGGTTGTACAATGGGAGAAGAGTCAGCCACAGGACTCGGGAACAGCATTAAGGAGTGTGCCATAAAAGGCACAGGGAGAAATGGCCAATACCAATAACCATATCTGGCTCTGTAGGTTATAAAGTAGTCTATGAAACAAGTAACCAGCCAGGTCACTGTGGCTCATCTACTCAGAAATTTCTGCAGAAAGGTGAGAGCCAAGAAGAATGCCAAGCTGCTACCCTCTAAACATTGCTAAAAAGAAAAGCTTCTTTTAGGTTAGATCAAAATCTTGAGAGGAAATCTGTAAAGTCAGCTCTGATCACAAATAGCTTCTTACCCCAGTATCTGTCCGAACTCCACAATTCATTGCTTTGGTCATACGATGATAAACATATTTTAAGTGGAACTAGAGTTACCAACTCCTTGTCTCCTGCGTACACCCGTAAAAAGGCCCACTGAATTCACATAAAATCAACAGCAATGAAGCATGCAAATAACAAAAAGATCAAAATTTTGTTTTCAGTCTTTTCAAAATAAACCAAAATATCAATGGTCTTATGTTTAGATTCCTTTAAAAAAAAAAAAAAAATCCTTAAAAAAATTCTGTAATTCTTCAAAATTCTTAGAGTATAGCTGGCTAATGCCTAGACTTTGAACATGTACATTACTTGTACTAATTAGGTGAGTTTATGAAAGAATTCTTTGTTTTGCACATTGGATAATACGATTCTGAGCTGTATTTACTCTTGTTACCACTGGCTTGGATGAGTGACGTACTTCTCGCAGCTGTAAAAGGTTTTCTTTATACCAGCTTTGCAATGAATTTACAGCAAATGCTGAAATCTGTTATTACTTTTGTATTTATGATAGGCTGAATAATAAACTTACTGATTTAATTTAATGGGAGCCTTTTCTTACCTCTGATTTTACTCAAAATGTTTTATTCGCAACCTGAAAGGGATATCTTTGCGTGTCAGTAAGGTGCATCTAAAGATACTGTTATCACAGTATGTCATACAGTTCCCTGGTACAGCTCGCTAAAGATGATGGCTGAGATTAAATACAAACCCACTTGGCAAAGGGCAGATGGCAAACAATTGCATCTGACCTTTGTCAAAGAATGCTCATTCACAACTGCCTCTCATCACATCCTCCTACATCTTTCCTGGGGGACCAAAGAAAAGCACTGGCATGTTCTGTGCAACACGGACTGTGAACTGCTGCCCTGCCTACTAACACGGTGTGATCGCTGCTGTCAGCCCAGCTCCTGACAGCTACTGCTCCCTGACAAAACTTGTAATAATAACCACATGCCACACTTTCAACTTTTACCTAAACTCTTTGCCACTGAGCCTTTCCAACATGATTTGTAGTAGCAGCATAAAAGTGCTAATAAAGTACAAGTCAGAAAAATGGCACTTCATTTAACTGCATAAGATTTATAACAATATTTTCTATTTGACTCAAAGTTGGACTCAGATCTGAGCAGTTGGCCAGATGAACTGGGTGGTTACCTCTAAGATTTTGAGATTAGTTATTTCTTACTTATTTCCAGCAACCAGTGGATACCTTTCAACCTCAGCTCATGGTTGTTCGATCTATCAACAAACATATATCAGACTGTAAAGTTAAATAACTGAAACAGCCTCTTAATATTAACCTTTATAAATTATTTTTCTTTATCAATTATTTTTTTCTTGCCATGAGTAAATACACTGCAAGCAGTGCTAGTTCATGAGGATGTAAATATCAGTGTCGCAGATAACAACACACTTTTACTATTCATGTGCTAAGAGCACATGTGGCTGTATTGTCATTTGCATCACTGCCAATTTCCTTCGTTGAGGTGAAGCAACCTTAAATGCAACTATTTCCTCTTTTTAAGCACTTTTAAAAAACTTGAGTGAGCCTGGTTTGAATGTAAATATTTTTTTCTTTTTTTCAGTGTATCACTAAAGAAATGCAATTTTGAAATATATTAGAACTGAAGCTGAAATGCAGAAACCACAATCACACACTACACAAGAGGAAAGGGCAATTCTTGTTTCTTTTCCTTCAACGAGGTGTATGAAACAGTGATATCCTGAGACCAAGAGAGATTTCAAAAGAAACTGCTTGAAAGAAAAAGGTTTTTACATAAAATAAACAATCCAAAGGAATCATGTGCAATATATAAACTGACAGGACATACAGAAAGCTCTATGTCATTTAATCAGGAAAATGAAGTTGGAAGATCAGGTAGCTCATGCCCACAAGTAGCCTTTCTGGGGCTGCTTTGTGTAAAATCCATAGCCTGTCTAACCTGCAGATATGACACCAAAGCCAGGCAATTCCCTAGATGCTTTTAGCAGCCACAGGACATGTTACACAGCATGTTTGCAGGAAAGGTGCCACAAAGATGGTGAAGGGCCTTGAGGGGAAGCCGTAAGAGGAGTGGCTGAGGGCACTTGGTCTGTTCAGCTGGAGAAGAGGAGGCTGAGGGGAGACCTCATTGCAGTTACAACTTCCTTGTCAGGGGAAGAGGAGGGGCAGGCACTGATCTCTGCTCTATGGGGACCAGTGATAAGACCTGAGGGAATGGCCTGAAGTTGTGTCAGGGGAGGTTTTAGGTTGGATATCAGCAAAAACTTCTTCACCCAGAGGGTGGGTGGGCACTGCACAGGCTCCGCAGGGAAGTGGTCACAGCACCAAGGCTGATAGAGTTCAAGAAATGTTTGGACAATACTCTCAGGCACATGGTGTGACCCTTGGGAATGGTCCTATGCAGGGCCAGGAGCTGGACTCAATGATCCTTGTGGGTCCCTTCCAACTCAGCATATTCTGTGATTCTGTGACTCTGTGACTGCTGGATGACATCAGTTCACCTTGCCACGTCCTGCCAGATGAGACTGTTACAGTACCTACCCAAAGACTCCATCCTACATATTCGTAAATAAGCTCAGGCAAAGGACATTCCTTCTGACTTCATCCACTTAACTGAGCAAAGATGCCTTCTCAGGATCAAATCCTAAAAGTAAGTCACTGTAAAGAACACAAGATATGTGACAAAACAGCGTAGGGGCTCTTTTTTCTATTATCACGGACTCCAGCAACCAGAGACTGACAGCTGAATAATTTGTGTGGAATTAGTACCTTTCTCATCACATTGTCAAAGCTGCTGCCAGTCTCATCTCAGACTCCTGAGTCTTTGTCTCTCATAAAGAGTGTGCTTGATAGCAGCTTGTTACCTCCCCCTGAACTCACTCCTTGTTTAGTCTTCATTTCCAGGATTTGGCCTCATGGCTTTTTACTGACTCCAGGTAAACCACAGCTTGCCAATCTGGAATGTCTTCACTTTCCTGCATGTTTTATAGTCCCACTTCTCCCACGAGGTAAATAGGAACTATTCTCAGATGAATGGACAGTGCCTATCCATGGCTTTATCGAGAAAAGAGCATCCTGAGCCATATAATGTTGGACTTGGAGAAATTATAAGCTTTTAAAATTTAATGTGAGAATCAATTGTCTATATAATGTCACACAGAAGCAGAGCAGTCCACCCAAAAGGCAGCGTGCATTTTATAGCCTGTTGGATTTCAAAAGCTAAGGTTAATTTTAAGAGTTACTGGGACTCCTCACATGCTAAAGTACTTTGCTGAACTGTGACAAGATGAAAGGAGGTGAAAGTAATGAGGAGCTTGAGGGTGTATATTTGTTTTAGTCAGAGCAGCTTTATCATTGACTTTAATGGTGCCAGGCCTGTATACCCAAAATTAAACAGTGAGTTAGGTATTTGCATACCTTACAGGCTAATAAGCCAGTTTAGAAGTATAATTGTATGAAGGAAGCATACACAGTACCACAGCACCACCAGACTAACTGGTACATCTTTAGCAGATTAGGATGCTTTCCTCCATCATTTTACATCTGTTTCTGCTTGAGAAGAGATCTGTATGCCTTACACTAGTCTGATAAGCTTAATTTTAGGTATATTGTTTTCAGCTGTACCAACAGCTGAACTGACAACCTGTAAACTGAAGGGATGGCTTTTTGCTTGTTTTTTTTTCCTTTTTCTTTCATTTTATTCATTCCTTTAATTTACTTATTTATACCTCTTTTACAGCTTTGTTCAAATTTGTATCTGTGGCAAGTTTACAGCATACCCTGCTTAACTCGGTAAAGCCAGACTGTTCTCTCATACGTAGTAAAGCTTTCCACATTATGCATGTTGTGTTTTATTTCACTGTTTGGAGGACCTTTTATGAAATCAGCAGCTAGACGGAAGGAAATCATTTGCATACTTGGCTCCATACACCTGGAATTCCTTAATTTTAGGGATTAACAAAATGAGTCTAATAAAAAGCATAGGGCCTTGTTAATCAGCTCTGTAAACTCCCTTCATTAGCTGTTACTTGCTGCCAACATGAGTGCACATTTCAGGAAATTTACATTGTGCAGGTCAGTTATTACTATTTTATGAACTGATTTCTAATTTTATGTGACACAGTTTGTGTTTTTAGTGTTCCTGAAAGTTAAATAACATTTTTTTTTTTTAAGTCTTGGATAGTGTGTGCCCTTGTCCAGCCTCATTCATGACACTTTCCATACATTAGGACCATAATAACATCAGTTTACTGAAACTGACAATACAATACAGTGTCATTAATATAAACACATGCTTTGTATTGGAGTTAATGTGGAAAACTTTCCTTCAGACTATAAAGTACGGGTTATAAACACCTATAGTTTTGTTATCATTTGTTCACTTTTTCAAACCAAAGCAGGAAAATATTTCTAAACTTACTATGAAAGCCAGTAATCATAATCACTTTCTCTTACCATATCCTACTGGAGTGAGTACAGCTCATGTTTTCATTGTAGTTACTGCTTGTTCACACATTGAAGACCTGATCTGAGCCCTACAGAAGCATTTGGAGACATTTTTCCCAACTGATTTCAACTGGCTTCCATCAGGCCCTTGATTTCAAGGAATATTTGGGAATCTGCTATTTGCTTTACTAATAAAACAGTGGTGTCTTAAGTATAGTGGCGCTATGCTTGCAGTGATAAAATTTCTCCTTCCCTCTTCTCAATTCTTTCTTCCTCAAAAATGACATTTTTTGGGGTTTTACCACTTGAATTTGATGCTTACCCTTCAAGGTTGGAAATCCCCTGTTCCAGTTATGTAGCAGATATAAAGCACTAGTTTTTAGATACACTAACTTCTTCCTGCCCACTGGGTTATATTTGGACTTTGAACATCCACTGTCCTGACAGGTTGACTTAACAAATTTGACTTGACTTCAAATTAATGCTCTTTCATTTTAGAGCAAAGCAAGTTTAATCAGTGAGGGAAAAACTGCCCCATCTCCATGGTGCAAGCAAGCAAAGTCCCAAGACCCAGAGTGCCTCATCCTGAGGATCCAACACATTACAAAGAAATTAACTGTGGCAACTGAACTAAGGGAAAATGTGATTTGTGACTAGGATATACTCATCTCCTGATCAACCTCCTACCATCTTGCCATTATTTTAACATTTTATCACATCAAGCACACAAAAAGTAGCTGAAATAACTTCAAATGGAATAGAAATACCTGTGATTACTAAACATTGCCAAAATGCAAAAAAAATAAGAGAAAACTCCCCAACCTTTAAATGCTTAAAATCTTACCAGTGGTAAGACTCTGATGGATATGCTGAGAGTAAACCAAGGGACTAACTTCAAATAAATTATTCATTGTGAGTTATTCAATTCACTCTAACACTGTTAACACACAGAGACGTCCTGACAATTAATACATACAAAGTAATGCAAGAGATGGCATGTATGATTAAAACACTAAATATCATTGTTATATTCAAAAATAGTTTTCCATGCATATGTAAAAAAACTCAGGCAGATAATTTTTCAAAAATTGAGGGTCATGATAATTTCACACCAGTTTGGAAAACTGTCACAGTACATTGACAAACCTTTGTCTTCTGGAAAAATAAGCATCAGTTCTTGTGGATTTAAGTTAAAGTACCGTGTTAGGTATACTGACAAAAAGGTTCTCATATGTTGCCTCTGTATTAGATGGCTATATTACAACAAGTTTATTATTGTTATCTCTTTTTCCCCACATCCTTTTCTATCATTTGAGGTTTATCTGATCTCCCTTAGGTAGCTTCTCAAGAAGTGTTAGAGAAAAATTTTTGCAAATTTTTGGTAATGCAGGAAGAGAGCAATGACTTTTCCAGAAGTAATATCAGTTATTTGAGGGTGTTTCTCCCTTCTGGGAATAAACTTTTTAAAAAATATTAACCTTCTTTTTTCTGTTTTTCAAGAGGATGGAATTTTTTCTTAGAAACTAAAGATAAGCTTTTTCAACCCTGTAGTTAACACTAAGAATACCATGTCATATTTCTTATAGCTGGAGCTTTGATAAACTGACTCAGTTGACTTTTTGTATGTACTTAAACATTTGATCTAAAAAATAATAAAAATCAGAATAAAATTACTAAGGCCTAAAGCAATTTAGGTATATGCAAACACATACAGGAATATGAAAACATTGCCATCTCAGATAAAACGTAGTGGATTTTCAGAAACCAACAAGATCCTAACTCTGTGTGACTAAAATTCCTTGGTACTTGAACGAGAGTACACACTACAGAGAAGAAATAACTCTTAGAAATCCCTGGCAACTGAAGACACACTGTATAGTGGCTGACCCTGTGAAATGGCTCCAAAACTAGTATCTAACTCTTTTTTTTAAATGTAACTGAACTAATGGAGTTAGTATTTCTGAGCTACTCAGTGGGATGAATAAACTGCTTTATGCTGCCACAAAGCAGAACAGAAACTCTACATCTGGCCTGACCCTAAGAGCATAGTGATTTTTAAAATACTGATAGTATCCATACAGGACTGAAAAAAGAAGCCGGAACTCTTCTTCATGTGTCCTTGTTTTAAGCTGGTGGTCACATCAACAACCAGGAGCAGAATGAAGCTCTTCATAGTCTTTCCTTCACATAGTCTCACTTTTCTCCTCTAGAGAACTGTACAGATATCTAAACTCTCTAGAGGTCAAGAGAAGATATAAAAGCGGACAGGCTATTTTCAGCTGTTTATCACCTTAAGTGTGACTGGAGAAAACAACACAAAACAAGACTAGGATCAAACCCTCCTTCCCCTTCAGAGAGACTCTGATCCCACACTATTCACCCATTTCCAATTTTCAAATATTTTGTTCCAAATGACAAGGCTTACAACAATATTGGGAAAGGCTGGGGCATTTTCAAAAGCATCTTCAGACACTCGTTACTTTGCACTTTACCAGACTTATCACAAAAAAAAATACTTCATACTTCCCTTCTGGGTACATGTTCTATATCTTCATGAATCTCAACTTCACCCTTAGCTTCCCCTAAGGACAAGTCCAACAATAACGGGTAAGGAAAAAAGTTCAGAAAGTAAGGAAGGAAAACAGTTCCCAAGTTGATAGTGATAGCCCCTGGGGTATGAGCTGAAGCAGAGGGAGCAGATAGCACAGTGCTGCTCGTCAGCCTGCTGCTGCTGCAGCTTTGTCTGGTGTCATTGGGTTGCTGTCCAGCTACAAAAAAATGCTGCCTAAAGAAGAGCATATTGCCAATGCTGGCTGCCAACCTTAGAGCTAGTGATAATCCAAACAGCACAAAGTGCCCATTATCAGTTCCTTCTCTGAACAGCCCATTAAAAACAGCTGTGCAGATAAAAGAACTGGAGAACTTTTTAGCAGAAATTAAGCAGAGAGAGAATGTGGTGATTGGAGCCAGCCACTGCCATTTAATTTCTGTGAAAGAAGGTGGGGGGGGGGAAAGGAAAAAGAAAAAAAGGATAAGACTCCAAGTTATGAATGGGAAAGGAAAGTTGTATGGCTGCCTAAAGCACAGAAAACCATTGTGGAAGAGGATTTCCGAAGACAGGAGGTCTTCATTAAGATTTAGGGGCTAATCCTAGAGAGTCTCACTTCTCTGAGCAGCAACACCAATGCCAACACCTGAATGACAGCACACAAATGCAGATACTATCATCTCTACACACACACACACACATTCCCACAGAGGTACCCACGCACAGCATTCCCCAGAGTGAAAGTCCCTGCTCTGCTGCAGCGGAGTCACTGGGGAATGAACTAAAATCCCTTCAGCAGCCAGAAAACGATTCACAGAAAGTTACATAAAACTTTGGGTACTCTGTTTATCAAGCTGCGTCTCCAAAGCAACACGAGGAAATATTGGCAACTACGTGCTTTGGAGCCCCTGGATTGTTTTATGTCTCAGCCCAGCCATAAACAAACGCAGTTTGCTCCGTGCAAACCTCAGTTTCACAGACAATAGAGCTCCCCCTCCTCCCTTACTGAAAGTGCATTCAAATAGTTTCCAAATAATTTACGAGGGTTGCTCTGCGAGACTATGTCCTCTAGCACAGCCTGTCGGAGAGACACAGAGGCATTGCAGGCTCACACAGGCAGCCTCTCGTGTCTTTTACTCAAAGCCCAAATCATCACTTTCCCTGGAAGTTTGGGGTTTTTTTTGCCTGGACATAGCAAAGATGAAGGGCAGCTGTCACTGGGGACTGAGCTCCTCGAACAGGTACAGTATGATGGAGAGGAGGGGTTGCTGCTGAAGAAAACTTAATTTTGAAGATATACTGATGGCATAAAGAGTCTCTGAACTCATTTTAAATATAATGGTCATTCTGGACCCTGTACCAATGAGTACAAGTACTCATTGTAATAGTAATAGAAGTAAATGAATATTTTATGGTATTATTTCTTCTGAATTCTCAAAATTATTTTTTTAGTCTTTTTCTTTTTTTTCTGAACTATAGGCAACCCTTTTAAAATTAAAAAAAATATTTTTTGTGCTACCAATAAAATTGTAAAAAAAAAGATTTTTATTTTTTGACAGTTGTGACTACCCTCATTTCAAATGCACCTGGAGTTGCTCACAATTTTATAGTCGTGTATTACCAACCTATTTTACTTCAATTCTATATGCAATTATATGAAGAAAAGGTCTATATAAAGTCTGCTGAAGTTTTCAAGTATTGCTGCAGTACCACTTAACATTAGTGGTTAGAAAGTTAGAAATCACTTTATCATCTACTTCAGGCTTCGACAAAGATTTTTCATTCTAATAATACACTGGAATTTCCCCAAATTCTTTGAAAATCTATCCAGTTCTTCATGATGTGGCTGAACTGGAGGAGAGCTGGAATGAGGTGGCTCACAGAAGACCTTACCCATATTTTTTCAGAAGAGCAAGTTACTGCATCCCTCACTGTGTTTAGAACTGAATGTAAAGCTCCTCTTTGATTTAGCTTTCCAACAAAAACAAAGAAAAATGAAGAGAATTTAAGGGAAAAAGGAGGAAGAAGTGAATAATAATAAATAATCAAATCCATCTGTTTCAGAGAGGAGACAGGGGAGAGGGAATCTAGACCACAGTCCTTACAACTGACATAAGCTGGTGTATAAGTATTTTGAGTGTTAAGGTGCCCTGGTGATGTGTGGTAATTGTATACATAGACACTGAAGCATTTTTTTCTTCTCACATCAGCCTTCTCCATTTTAACCAGACCTAAAACATGCACCATCAGGAACTATTGCTTTCTCCATTTTTCAAAGAGCTAATAGATACTAATCATTGACCTCAGACTTGTCATACATCACTAGAAGGATGTTCTCCATAAACAACATGCTGGAGGTCATGTCAATGTCCACTTCCACCTCCTTTGATTTCTGCCCATCTGCAGCTTGCAGGCCAAATAAATCTCGTTAAACAGCATGTGCACAACTCTCTTAAACATTCCAGAGAACAAAGACAAAAGAAACAGTAATGGCCACTGTTATATAAAGCTGCAGCAGTAGCAAAAAAAGTCTACGGGTAGCTTGAGTTTCATAAGCACTGAAAACATAATCTATCACCAGGCCGTGTGCACACTGCATGTGACTACAGCTGGGGCACAGTCAGGCAATTTCTGATTTGATTTGTGGCTCAGTGCTGCAGAATGGTCTCTTCTCTCCACCTTTCCCTTTTCACATCCTCTTTCCCACTCGCAGCAGACCCTTCCTGTCTCTTGCTCTGGTCTTAGTGGCCTTATGAAGAGATTCTACTGATAAACTTTTTAACTAAACTGTATGGAAAAAAATTATTATCATGCCTAGGCAAACAAGTCAACTCAGCAAAGGTAGCAGATGAATAGAAGCAAAACAGGGAACTGTAACACCGGGAAAAGGGAGACGGATGAAGAAGCTGGACCACTCTGTTTGACAGCAACCACCTGTGCTGTCTGCATATATAGCTATCATTCCATTACAGCCTGGTCACAGAGTTGATTTTTATGCCTGAAAAAGGTAGAGCAGGGACAGATACTTCTTAAAGAGACTGAGATACTCACAGGATCTACCAGAGTCCACAGTAGTCTCAAAATCCTTCTTTTTTTTTTTAATAAGTTTAGAATTAGAATAAGCAGAGGAAAGAGGAAACATACCATCGTGTCAATGAAAATACACTGGCTTGAACCAAATGGAGGTAAAGAAACAGAGCCCCAGTAGCTCTGGTTTTAAATTTTAAAATTGTGGATCTATTTTGTTTAGTTACTTCAGTTCCTAGTATTTTGAATTATTCTACTACCAAAATTTGCATCCCTCTAAAACTGTTCTGCTTTTTTTTAATCTTGAGTTAAAATGAGTAAAAAAATGGCAATGGAAAATTGCCACATACATGGGTGTTCCACGATACATTATTCATAATGTATCCATAATTCGTACTGCAAACCTGCATCCAGCTTCTAGCTATTTTTGCCTTTTTAACCCTTCTCTTTATTAAAGTAGCCCTTCTGAATGTGAAGTCTCCCTAAGAAGACCATTATAAACCCTGATCAAGCCACTAGTTAACCTTTTCCTCAATAAGCAGGATAGGCTTAGTTTCTCATGTAACACTGGTGTTCCAGATCTTGATTCATCCCTTTGGCTCTTCTCTCAAGTGCCTCCAATTTTACTACGTTCTTCCCTGAAATTTTTGAAGTACCTTTTTGTTGGCTTTCAAGCAGTGAACTTCAGCTCATGCTCAGCTGCTGCAGTCACTCCTTTCTTGCCTTCAGCTTGTATAAAATTACAACTACTCCATCCTTAGATCGTCTTTTAAAAGAAGTTTTAGACATCCTCCTTCACATGAATTCCAATAGCTCTTCATTTGCATTAATTTTTAAAAATCTTGGAATTCAGCCATCCCATCACAACATTTAGGAGATTTAAACTGAAAGCTATGAGTCTGCTTTAATGCAGTTTTATGAATTTCTGAGAACCTACAGGCTGTTTCCCAAATTAAACTACCCAGGTTAAGTGGCAGTGCCTGCTTCCACACTGCTGCTTTACTGAACAGTCATCCTTCGGAATCGCAGCTGGACAGACTTTGCTCACAAGTTTTAATTCTGTCAATGCTACAAATTACTAAGGCTGTTTACTTTCAGATGTAAAATTGATTGAAAACACTGGGGTTTAATTTCTTTTGCCTCACTTTTGATGACTTATGGAGACACCATCTAATAAAATGGAATATAATTAATGGTTTACAGCTCTCTAAACTACACTGCATTTGTGTGAGATGTTGTAGGGAATCTGAACTGAACGCAAGAATTATATTCAGAAAAGGTTCCATCTGGCAAGAGTTGCATCTGTCCCTGCTCATTGTAAAGGACTGGAAATAGTAACATTTGTATACAAAACTATTTCACATCCATGGTTATGGTAGCAAAAAAAAATGGATGCAGAACACTATGAAACAGAAAGAAAATGGAAATATACTTGCAGATTTTAAAAAAAACAAAACCAAAAACCAAGCAAAAACCAACAAAACACACAACAACAAACAAACTTATTTATTTTCTATGGAAGAATAAAAGTTTTTTTCCTTGTAAAGCTACGACCATATGCCAGGCCTTTAGGGCACAATGTGAGTAAAGGCTAACGCCTTCTGGTTTTGCTCTACTCCAACTTTATTCTGAAATATGCAGTCAAGACCTCCCTCCCATTGTTCTCCTTCTGTTGCATGCAACTTCCACTTCTCAGTTTTGTGTGAGCAAAAGAATTATTTAAATATATATACCACTAGTTCTGGATAGTCCTTTCAAACAGCGCTCTGTTCTTCTGCATGAGAGAAGAGCATTGTAAGGTTCTTTCTACGAAGCATACAACCCATTTAGTTAATTGATTTATTCCTGTCCTTACGAACAGTCGTCGTGATGAGACATTTTAACATGGTTTTCACTACTCAGATTTAAACAAACCCAGCCACTGGCCCCGGAACAGCCACCATCCGAGAGCCTGACGCTCAAGGCTCCACCACCAAGCCGTGGTTCCTGCTCAGGGCAGCAGCAGAAGAAGCAACCTGGTCGGAATTTCAACTTTCAACCAGCTGAACTTTGACAAAGGAAGTACGATGAAAACTTTGAAGAAGTGTGACAAAACCCATTCTCTACATTTTTTTCTAACCATTTGCAAACAGAGCCAGCTGTCAGCGAGAGGCCAAGGCAGAGCCATGTGCCGAAGCCCAGGATCTGTCAGATCCCGTCAATGCTGCCTGGAGCTCTGGATGAGGGAGGCAGCTGCACTCTGCCAAGGGCAGAGCTCCACACTGGCATTTACATTTCAGTCCCTCCTAGTTCAGGGAGCACCAACAGGTTCCCAATGCTCTAGGTTAATGCTACACAAATGTGGAATTTGTAAATATAGTCTTCAAAGCTAACTTTGGGAATATTTGAGCTGACATCCTCTTACTGCATCAGTATTAGTGAGAACAGAAAATGGCACCAAATAAACACTCAAAGGAGACTTTGCCACATTGTTAATGCTCTGCCATTAATCCTGATGTTTAGGTGGACAATCAACCTTCTGTTTGGTTGTCTTTGAAGGTTGCTCTTAGTCTTTGAAAATGCTAATTGTCAAGCCAACATTTACAGAGGAAGTTGTAAAATGAGAGGTTATTATCTACTGCTCTTGCTCTGATGATAGAAAGAGGCCTCACAGAACAGTTTTCTGTTAAAAACTTGATACATCTTTGTGGATGGTGGCAAGTACAAACAGATTAAAGAGCTAGTCTGAAAAAGAGCATGCAATGGACAAGCACAGCAGAGGCTCTACAGCCTGCACTCCATGTAGCTGGGAAGATGTGCACTTGTAATTTCAAATAATGGAGAATCAGCATTTGAAAACACCACTTTAAATTGTCTAGTGGTTAATTAATCTTAATGACAGGTTTGTATATTATTTTTGATTCAAGTTTCTTTAATATGCAAACTTCTTTAGGCACTGTCACTTGGCTAAAGGATGTCTTTATCATTTGTTTCCTTTTACCTTTCATCATTAAATTGTCCATTTTTAGCATTCTAGAGGGAATTAAAATACACTGAATTCCTTAAATCTCACTGTGGATTTATCTTGAATTAATTTTTATGTCCTTTTCTGAGTTTTTTTTCTTTTTTTTCAACAGGAAAAAATAAAACTAAAATTAAAAAAAAAGTTTTATTAATACTTTCTATATAGGGAATAGTATTTTTTTCTTATAGCCCAAGAACTGGTTTTGTTTTCGTGCTCTTCTGGATGCTTATATCAAATCTTTTCCAAGATGCTTTAAATAACCCAGCAAGTACCTATTTTAATTGTGTGATTTCTTCAGTTAGGAAGGTGTAATTGTGGCACTGAATCCTGCAGGGCTGTTATGCACAGAGAATAAACAGCAGTTGTCACAGCAGCTACAGCCAAGGCAGCTCTGACTCTTGTATACAGCCCACCTTGTTCAGGGATCTAGTTTGTGCTTCCTGCTATTAATTTCCTTATCATTTACTGTCATTAAGACACACAGTGTATTTAATACATATAACATAATACAAGACCTGGTTAGCTGTGATCAACTGCAGCAACACAGAAACTCTACACTGCTCACATGAAGGGGAATCAACCCATGCCAAGGTTGAATTTAGCTAAGCAGACCCAAAGTTTGTGTGGAAAAAATTGCAATCCTTACTTCAGCAAGCAGCAACCCAGTGCTAACAGAATCTGCAAATATATGGCTCCGAGGCTCAGTTTTATCTATACATGTCTCAGTACACGATACTGTGATTGTAGATGTTGTTGTAACCAGTATGCATGAAAAGCCACAACAGCACATGTGAACACAGCCCAAAGAAAGAAAACATCCCTATTTTAGCTTAAAGAGCAAACTAAAAAGCAAAAGTGTTGAGGACAGAGACGTATGGGCAGAAGGAAAACTAGGAAGATTTTAGTGGGAATTTGGCAGAAAAGGAGATAGTCAATTTTCTCCAAATTTGCTCTCCAGTTTGGACAACTGATAGTAAAGTGTACAGCAAAGCAGCCACTCTGTGAGGAATCAGAGAGCTTTGCTTGAGGACTGACAGCGTGAATTCTTGTTTTGTCCTTTCATATCAAAGGTGGAACTTAAATCAATGTTACGTGATTTATCGGGTGTGCAGAGGGGAGAGCGAGGCCTAGTGTCACTACCTTTCATTTACATAAGGTGCTAATTCAAAAAAGTCAGGTTTTCAACACATTTCCCTCTCTGGAATGTTTTTAGTGCCTCAGTCAAGCTGTAATTGCGGCGAGCTTAGGTGTGCCATGTCCACTCCTGGTTTTCCACCATCCCTACAGCATGGGTCCCATTTGTTTAGCTGTGTTTTGATCTCCTAATTCACACCCCAGTGTGCAATGTCCCCGCCACTGAAAAATTCCTACCCTCTTCTCTCCGGCTCCTAGGAGGTGCCAAAGCAAACAGTCAGAGATCACACCACAAACTTCTGTTAATGTTCCAGGAAAAGAGATCCAGCAGTTCCTGCAGGCCCTTAGGAAGGTGATGGTGCAAACATGAGGATGCTAAAAGGATTAGCAGGGTGTGTTTGTACCACCTTTCTGAAGACAAGGGCCTAAGAGAACCTACAGAAAGGACTACAGAGTGAAAACCAGTGAACTTATGTATTAAAATGAAATTTTAGATCAATACCAATCACATATGGGAAGCATTTTTATATCTACATGCATTTAATTCTTAGCAGTAGCTTTAACTTACATTAAGGATATACATTAAGGATATACTTTAAGGATTAAAGATCTATCTACAAACAAAAAATGCAGCAAAACTCCCCTTGAGTTCGGTGGTCTGAGACTGAGACCCATAACAAGGTTTTTAGACAACACAGAGGAAAATGCATGAAAGCTCCTAAATGTCTGTGTTATACATGCTGTATTCTGTTCTCATTGCAGGTCCTAATTAAGGGTGTACAACACTAAATATATACAGAAATCACATTCTAAAAGTGAAGAAATACTTAATCATTTAAGCACAGGATTTCTTAACAGATTCCTCGATTTTACCTCCTTGAATTTTCCACTGAATTTTGTCAGTTTATAAATTTACACTATAGCATGCCAAAAGGAGGGAAAAAAAAGAAAACAAAAAAAGTCTCAGATCTTAAAGGCATTTTACCACAGAGACACTGAAAAATAAAGACCATTAGCAAAAAAGTATAATTAAATTAAAATGCCAGCTTTCCAAAGAAGCTCAGTAAATGGGAAATATATCAAACTGTGATAATACAAATGGGCTATTTCTCAAGGTGTGAGAAAGTCAATGGAATAAACTCTGATAATTTGCTGACTTTTTACGTACAAGGCAGAGTAATGACTTAAAAGTAAATTGCACAATAGCAAACACAGCAATATATTATGCACCGCAGTTACTCTTCATATGAACATCGGTAATTTAGGTATTAAGCTGTAAGCAAATATTAAATATAAAAAAAAATGGAAGGGATGGAACTGAGGTAATGTGGTCTGAGGCCAGCAAAAAATGCTGGACTTTCTCGTAATTACACAATTTTAAATTTTGTTGTCGCACTTTCCCTTTGGCTCGGTTATTTTGAACACTCTTTAATTCCTATTCCCACGCTGACGACAGCAGGGGCTTTTTTCCTGAAATCAATCCTCTCATAGGACTATACTCTTTTTAGAATATTCAAAATTACTTTTGGCATGTAAGTTCATTTTGCTAATTCCTCTTTTAGTGCGCAAATAACCTTTGCAAACCCGGCCGTAGGTGTTTATGTGTCAGGACAATATCACAAATGCCCCCTCCGCCCGGTGCCGTGTCAACACTCGGGGCCGGCGCGGCGGATGCTGCGGCTCTGCTGCCCTCTGCTGCAGTCCGGGCTCGGCGCCGGGACCGGACCTGCTACACCCCTCCCTGGGGCACTCCGGAGGCATCTCTAACGTTTTAAACTCAATTCTTAGCACATACACGAAGTCCGAACACCAAAATGCAGCGTTATTTGTCAGAGCAGGAAGAAGATGCTATTCTAGTCACAGAAAAAAAAAAAATACTCAAAACAAATAAAATCCTCCCTTCTCTTTTGCTGTAAGTTAAATACAACTGTTGTGGGGTGTCGTCCTACACCGGGAGAGATTGAAAAAAAACGAAATATCTTCCAAAAAACAGAATTTATTTTTTTTTTTTAACATATGAGACTGAAGGATATAACTTGACTGAGAAAAGTTGAAATAAGTATTTTTCGGGATCATACAGTCTCCTGGGGTTATAAACTGCTTTCTAGGGACACCTCATCCAGGACAATGTCAGAGGAAAGCAGTGGCAGCATAGCCAGAGAGGTGTTGGAACATCAAAGCCTGCTGCCAAGCCAAGATGCTGCTCCCAGGAGCAACCATACCCTTCAGGGCTGTTGGGTCACTGCGTTCCCTTTCTGAAATTCACTGGCCACCAAGGTAGAGAGAATGGCAGAAATTAATCATTGCAAATTACTTTATAAAGAAGGTATTGATAGCTCAAAAAAGATATTTTTACTTTTTATTTTCATAAACCTGCTGTGCATTCTAATGAATTTCATTTTCATCACGTAGAATACAATTAAGCAAGTAGACTTAAATCTTCTCACAAGTAAACTTGCATTCAAAATGTTAAAAGAATCTAATTTGACCTTTAAAGGGCTAAAATTTAAGCAGTCAAATGCTTGCTTTCCACAATGCACTTTATATGTATTATCTACCAGATTTTTATCCTGATAGACCATAACAGCTCCTAAAGAGCCATTATAGATTATTGTGTAAATCCTTCTTTGTTCATGGACTATTGACCCAACAGTGCATTATGTCCCTAAAGAAGCCTTGATAGTCCATCATGTTAATCCAGCTGCAAGGTTAGGGCATGATGTACGGAAAATCTTTACATAATTTTCAATGAAATTAAATAAGAATTTTCCTGCACAGATAATTATGCTCCATAGTCTAATAATTCAATATCAGAGATAACACAGGGCATACTCGCATACAGAACCTTAGATCATGGTATGGATTACACATCTGTGTGTTTCTTATTAAAATTAAATTCAGGCTGCGTAATGAAAATAGTTAAAAGTGGCTAAAGCTATTAGCTGAGCTTCAGAGCTAAGATGACTACAGAGAGTTTATTTTTAAACAGGTAATTTTAATAAAGAATATGTTCAGATGTTAGTAAGCAATTAGAACAGAAAACATGTCTATGAAAAACCAAAAATCATACTTTTACTTCAAGTCTCAGCTATTTACAGTTTATTTACAGTGTCCTCCGAATGGAAATGGTCCGCTGTGATGTAACCCAAACCACAAAACTTTTTAGAAGTGTTTAGGGCTCTGAACTGCATGTAATGGAGAGACAACTGACACTTGTTATCTCGTCACTCAGGGCAGATGCTGTGTGACGGATGGCTCTCAGGGGGCAGCAGGGCTGCAGAGGGGCACAGCCCGCCAGCAGCTGGGGCTCGGGCTGTCTCGAGCACCAGCCGAAATCTCTCCTTTGCATACACAGCCCAGCTAAAGCAAGACTGTTTTATGTATAGTTGCCACAGAAATTAAACTCTTCAGCGATTTGCACTTCTCTTATGTATACACGTGCTTAGACTCACTGAAACTAACATTTGTAGCTTTAATTTCATTTCAGAATTATTCAGAAATAAAATAATTATCACAAATGAGCTGAAATCATGCTGCTCTTCCCATTTTAATTCATTGCTTCATTACCTGTTTCTCAGTCAAAATGTTCTACTCAATAATTTTCAAATCTCAAAGGATTTTTTTTTTTTTTGTGCCACACAGACACCACAGAAATCCTGATTTGCTGAATTCAAACAGACCTTTGTTGCAGACAGTTACTTCTGAGGTATAATAAAATATCCAGATCAAAACACCCAGCAGGTTGAGGGAGAGTTCCTCTCAAAACCAGTGTTCCTAAAAGAGTGATAACAATGCCAAATCACTGAACAAAAGAGCTTCCTGGCAGCGTGTAACTGGATGTTTAAGGGTTTTACAGTGACACTGGACAACATATAGAAAGTATACTCCCAGTATTTAGTTCTTGCTTCAAATGAAGACAAGAGTATGAGAGAAGTTTTCACCCTAATATGCAGGAAAAAGGAAAAAGAGCAAGCTTGGAGGATGAGGACGGGCTGTGATCCAATCCTTCCTCTCCATTCCTAGCACTACCACAAGAGGACCCCGTTTCCTCAGGGGGCAGCATGTTCCACGTACCTCCCCATACCTCCTACGTACACTTGCCTCTGCAGGCAGTGCAATCCAAAAGCCATTAGCAAAGAGCGACCCAAGCACACAGGGTGTAACAGGGACCCTGAGTACTGAGGCAAGGGGTGTTCCTTAGAAATTCACCCCTCTTCTCACAAGCCAAGAGCCACTTCTACACTTCCTCATCACAGGGACAGCTTTATCCAGCAGACCCCACGCTGCAGTAATTGCAGGTGAATCTTCAGGCCCTGTGTTTCACACTCCTTGGACCATCCACTCCACCAGCAGCACCAAAGGCAATGAGCCCTGCCCCCATGACAAACAATCCCTTTAGCCCTACACTGGCAGCACAGCACCTTACGTAAGACACAGGTATATTCTCCTTTACTGACTACAAAGCAGACCATTAATATTTTACAGATTTCTCATCCTCTCCGTTTGTGTAATTTATCAATGCCCAACAGGTCCTCTGCCAGCTATACATTAAAACTATTTTCAAAATATTTCATTGTCAGCCCATGGCACCTTCATTATTTATTAAGATAAGGGACATGATGAACAGGAACAGTAGGTAGCTTGTTTGCTCAAATGTACTTTATGAATCCTTTGAATGCACAGATCTGCTGGGAATATATAGCCCACAAGGTACCAGAGAGTCATAGGCATGATTCATGCAAACAATAAAAATATTGTATGCTTGATGCAGTACCAGCATCATCTACCTGGTTCTAGTCTTTGACATATACAAGCTGGACCTTGGAACCCTGTGACTTTATTTCAGGTGTACTTGCACATAAATCAGAGATTTAACTGTATTTAATATAGAGTCTGTGCTATAGCTTTTTATAATATGATGAGTGAACAGTATGAATCCATACTCCGTTCTCTAGTAATTATTACTGTTTCAATGAGGACCGGTAAAATTTTCCCTTATGCCCCACAAAAGAATTCCTTTAATTTGCCATTCTCTTCTGCACAATTTCTTTTAAATTGTCTTCTTAGAGCAAAACCAAAACCCAAACAACAAATACACCACAAAAAGCAACACTGAAAGAATCTCTGTCACTTGATTACACTATCTCCTGTTAATTCAGAGAATTATAGCATTTTTTAATATTGACTAAAGAGGCTCACAAAGTCCACAAATAAACAAAGAAAACAAATAAACAAATAAACAAAGAAAAAAAAACAACAAGAAAAAAACAAGGCAAATTCCCAGCAGAATTTTGAATTGCAGTTAGAAAGCATCAGAAATGACGTAGATCACTCTCACCCACCTCGCTCCCACAGTACTACTGAAACCCCATTCAGCAATTAGCTCAGAGAGGGCAACAAGCTGTTGCTTTTAGGACACAAAACTGGACCTCTCTTTTTCAAGTGTACTAGGATATTTGTTAGACTAGGAAATGCAAACACAGGCAAAGCAGCACCTGCAAGTAACAGAAAGATCTGACACACGTTCTGCCTTCCCAGCCCTATGTGTGTCTCATCCAGACCTGGAACAGCAAACCAGCTGTTCTTACATTGGGAAACACTTTTGATCTCATATTAGATAGCAACATACTCAAAAAACAAACCCAAACAAACAAACAAACAACAAAAAAAGAAACTAACCAAACATCACAAACCATCTTCCCCCTTCTGCAAGGGCTGGGGGTAGATGGGTTATGGGTGTAGCTGCAGACAATCAAACAGTCTTAGTGCATGTCCTTTGCCTATTAAAGGCAAACTCTTACACCAAGTCTTAGCTCAGACTGCAGCCCCAGGTACTCAGTAACCGTTCAGCAGCACTTCAGCCCTGTAAGCAGAGAAGCCTGCCCGCAGGGGACACAAGAGTATTTAACTTGGAAGATGCCCAGAGTGAGTCAGGATGGACACAGCCACTCCACAGTTCCCCAGATAACACAAGAAGCAGTTTGTAACAACCCTTCTGGAAAATCAGCACTGTCATTTCCTACTCATAGTTTTCTTCAACAGTTTTAATGTATTATTCTCTCATCAAACTTGTCCCAGTTGCGGTGAAAACTATTTTCTATCTATGGATGACTTGTGAACTGTCAGCAGACAAGTGCTTTTTGCATACTTGATTCTTAAACTGCATAATCAATCATGTAGTATGATTTGTTTCCTGGTTGGACCAATATTATAAATTGTTCTACTACCCTTCAACATAAATATTGTTTTGTCGGGAAGCAACTTAACTAGAAATCCATATCTGGTGGGAGGAAGAAAATTGTATTTATAATCACCTCATATGCAAAACTATCCTGAATTTTTAAAATCAAAAACCCCATAAAATGGGCATTACCACAGTAGTGGTTTAAGTCATATTACAATTTATTATCGATTCCTGTCATTATTCACCAGCTCTAAGCATCTGTATGCAAGAAAATCACCTCTTTCACAAGGTAAGGAAAGACTATCACATATACTTATTTTAATCAAGCCAGCTGGTATTTAACTTTGTATGCATTTCAGTAAAAAGAAATTTAATTTTCTCTTACGAAGGTAATTTTAATAGTAAAATGTAATCATGTGACCATTACATAGGACATTCAATTTTGTGTTTAATAGAGTGTGTCAAATTGAAAATTGCAGTTTAAGACATAATCCTTCATAGAGCCTGTCACATACACAAATCTGCCATTTAATTTTTATTAAGTTATCCAATAATTTCTTAACAGACAGTTAAGCTCTAGAAGGGATCTCAGTAAGTTAAAAGATAAAAACCAAGTCTGCATTTGTCAGAGCCTACATTCAGAACAGATCATTTCAACAGGGGAAAAAAACAAATCTACAACCTGGAACATGATGATTTTGTGGTGATGAATATTAAATGGTTGTGAAATTTACCCTCAAAGGTGTAGAATGACTATTGCTCTTAAATCACATTCAGCCTTGTAAGTCCAATAACTTTAATATCTCTTTTCATTAATCGAAACCATTATTATGTACACAATATTATAAGAAAAAATAGCTTGCAGATTTCAAAATTATCCACTGTGGAGATCTTAGCAACTGAACACAAGATGGAATAAAACAAACATACAACACACAAGAGATTTTCTAAGGAACAGCCAAGGGTACAGCTATTTTAAAGAAAGCTCAGCAACTACCTATGATTTTCTGATTTTGCTAAAAAAGCATGTGGAAATTAGTTAAGATTTCAGTTCCATTCTCCTATAGTGTTTAGCTGGATTTACGTGAGAGCAGGATTCCATATTTAGATTTTGAGGTCATTAGATTTTGTCAAATGTTTTCAGAAAATATTCTGCTAAATAAGGATGTAAAAGTGACTGTGTACAGGAGAATTTTGAATATTATCACCATGTGCCCTTTTGCCAGTTTTTTGGTGTTGCTTTTGTCTGCTTCCCTTTTTGCTTTTATAGGACTGCTTCTGTAAAATTCAGATTTGCATGTTTATAAATTGTCCCCCACTGGATGGGTAAATGTAGACCAGGTTTTCGAGCCTGGTTCCCAGCTGGCAGACACCAGGATGCCACTGGAATCAACAGAAGTAAAATTACACTGTACTTTAATACTCCCATCAATGTTTAGTCAACAGAGAAACAACCCAAAGGCTCAATACCAAAGACTATATATATATAAACTTTGCATGCAAAGCAAAATGTCAACAATAAATAGAACAAAACCCCACACTTGAAATTAATTTTACTAATTTCTATCTTGGCCTTTTAGAGTAGCTGAAGTATCCACAGCACTGGAGCACAGAGGCAGGCAGAAGAAGAGGAAGTGGTGGCTTTTTTCCCCTGGTGATGAATGGAAGCCTGACTGCAGCCGTGATGTACACTATCTTGGTTGCTGCAGGGGTTAGATCACATTAGAAGAGGAATGTGTGATTGAACTGACAGAAGGCGAATGATTAGCACTGGACATCAGTCATTTGTTTCAAAGCTGTAGGAAACTCTGGGCACTGCTACTCATCTGCAGGATTGTGCACTGGTCGATAGATCTGTTCTTAGATAACAGAACTGCCTGTGTGGATATAAAATCATGTGATTTTCTTTGCACCAGCAAGACTTACATTTAGAAACAAAGAGTCAGAAAATCTGAAAGTGTCAAGAAACTCCTATGAGGTTTTGGCCCAGTGCCTGATCACAAGTGCAGGATTATTCCTAGATCATCTTGGGTACTGCCCACTCCAGCTAACTGTATCCCAAGGAAGATCATGTCACACACTTTCCCACAGCTGATGTATAACACTGTCAGAAGCTTCTTGCTGATAATCAACCAAAACTTTACCTCCTCAAATATCTTCCTGTAACTTCTAGCTACACCCTCACTTACTGAACAATTCCTCTCCTGCCTTGGTGTTAACACTTCTCATATACTTGTAGATGGTTATCATACCCTCTCTATCACTGCTTGGGCAAGCTCTACACTTCCAGGTTTTTTTTATCTTTTATCTTCAAGTCAATTTCCCTAGTCTTCAGATTTTACATCACTACTAAGATGCTAAAGGGAAAATGCTATGCGCTAATTTTGGGTATAGTTGAAGGAAAGAAGGGAAAGGTATTTCTTTGCCTAATTTTCCACCTCATTTCTAAGCACATTCTTATTTTCCCTTTATGAACTCTGATCATTCTCAAAAATATTCAAACTCTATTTTTAAGTGATTTTTTTCTCTCTATAAATTTTTCATCAGCAGGTAAGTATTTAATTATGTATTTGGGTTTATAATTTGATTTTTTTTTCAGTTTCCATTGAAACATGGATGCAGTTTATCAGCACGAGTTGTGCTCAACTGAAATATTAAATATTTGATATTATGTATGTTTATCCATATACTTGGTCCCTTAGACACAGAATATCATAGAATACTGTGTAGGCATAGAATTACTGGGTCTTCATTTTCACAAGGAGAGGGTGTAAGAAACTTAAAAGAAATTGCTAGACTGAAGATGCTCAAATGTCTTGATTCTTAACAGGAGAATTAAAAAATTTACCATTCATACTTCGGCAGACTATTTTCTGTGAATCCTTGATTACATAGCACCCCTTTGGAAACTTCGGTAACTGTCCATTAATACAAGCAATTATAAAAAGGAGTATCTGGGATTATTTTAAGATTTAATGTTACCTGGAAATGTCAACAGGAAAGCAGTGTAGATTACAAAGCACAACACGGACAAGTTCTGCTGTGGTTGTCGATTAGCTTAGGTCTTGAATTCCACTTGCATGAAATGTGCGTTGCTTCACAGTCGCGAGCAGTGTGTGGATGCAAAGCCCAAACTGCTGCACACTAAGCAGTGTTCTGCTTAGATGCTTTGATGACAATGTTAGAGCCATTAATATTACAGTAGCTGCTACAGAGAAAGGTCCTGAACTGTGAATCCTCAACAGGGCTCCCGCCAGCCGTTGGGATGCACAGAGTGCATGTGTTGCTCTCAAGGTCTCCAAAGTCATTTTTCACCTGTCCACACAGTGCCGTTCTGGAATCCATCAGCTGGGCCCTCTCAGGCAAAAACGTGGCTGAGGTTCCTGCTTGGCCCTGCCAACTGGGGCTCTGGGAAGGCTGCTGGGGAAAGGGCTCTGGCCAGGACCAAGCAGAGCTCTTCAACAGTCTCCTGCTCCCGGAACAGAGGTTTTGGGGACCTGTCTTGATGGGACACCCTCACACAAAAAGCAGCAAAAGTGGTAAGAGACCAGCACATGCTTTTGGTGAGCACAGAGGCCAGAGATATACAGTAACCCTGGAAACAGCTTCCCTATTTCAGTGAACTACATTGGGGAAGAGGAAGCCAACTTTTCATTTTATAATAAAGTTCAAATCCATCCCTAAACTTCTGCGTGTTTCTGAAATAAGTTTTGTATGAATAAATGTTCATGGAAGACAAGAGTTCACTGAACTAAACCTGAGAAATTCAGATGGGGTTTTTAATACCTTCAGATTGGAAGAGTCATTTGGAAAATCAATTTCTCATCACTCAAATTGCCCTACTTAAGTATTTAATGGCAAAACATCTGGAAAACCTGATGAAATTCCGTTAAATTACTTGCACCAAGCTTATATTTAATATTTGAATATCAGGGTACTTTAAATTACTTCAGTATCCGCACAGACACTTGAGTACAAGAAGTAGATTGTCGAGTTATTTTTAAACTCATTTTATATAAAAAACAACATTTCTTCCCTATTTCTTCTTTTACAGTCATTCTCCTGAAGAACAGTTTAACTGCCAAGCTCAAGTAAATTAAAACTCAGTCTACTAGTCCCTGAAAAGACAAGGGTGCTTTCAAAGAATCCAATGGTTTGACAGACACACCAAGGCAGCTGCATTATAGAAGTCAACGTCACTAATGAAGATGGCTTATGGCTCAAGATAAAACAGCCAAGTAAAAAAATAATTCTTTTTAAGGTATTAAGTTATATCAATAAAAGAAATCTGATAGAATTTCAAGAGGTAACTGGCCACTTTTTTTAGAATAACACTGAGCTGCATTGTTTCTTCTCACACACTGGTATAAAGCAAGTCTGCTGCTAGACTATTACATATGAGTCTTATTACAAAGAAAATTGTGATAAACACACTGCTTAGTAAATCTAGACAACTTTTACTATAAAACCAACAAAATGCAATGGACCAAACTTTTAAATCAATGAAGTAAATGCAACTTTTGTAGCATAGAAGATTTTACACACAAGCAGTTTTGAAGTACTGGACTATTGTAATCTACCTTTAAATAGGTATTTTGAGATTTAAAGTAAAATAGCTTGCACCAGAGCAGAGTCAGTTTGGAGAGATCATTATAAAATCCCATTATCACTGCTACAAGTTGGACTATTTGTCATCACAGAAGAGATGACAAGCTCAGAAATACTACATTTGTTATTATCAGATGATAAATGATATTCCATTAAAGCTGCAATACATCATCTGCAAAGCTGCAAAGAAGATATCAAACCTATCAGTACTTGACTTATAATTTAATTTTCAAAAGCTGTCAACTAAAATTCCAAAGGCTAAGCATTTTCATTTTTAAAGTTCATCTTATTTATTTTCCTCATCTGTTAGTCTAATTTTTTTGATATGGCAAAAATAACTGATTATGTGCAAGGTATAATTCTTTCTCTCTTGATTAAGTAATACATCAGATGTCACTTATGTATTAAAAATATATGACAAATAATAAAGCAAAAGAGTGGTGATGAACACACCTTATTTGGATTTCTTATTTTTAAATGCAACTGTAAAGGATGGGTCAGCCTAAAAATATTTTGATTACGTTGCATTCCAACTAACACAAAATGTAGATTTTGAAATTTACAATTTGTATTCCGTAGAACTAGAAAATTAAAGATCAATCTATTCAAACTGGTAGTTGGAAAATATCGGTCTAACATCTAAATAATTTTGACATTCAAAATTCCAGGAAAAGAATATTTAAAAAAATATATATATTAAAAAGCAACCTTGGCCTGGAACTGCCCAGCTGGGAAGCAGCTCTGCTGCAGAGGCACTGGGTTCCCATGGGACAGCGGTCTGTGGGAGCTGCAGCTCTGCAGGGGCTGTGCCATCTCCATCCTTGGGGGGTGACAAGCCCCAACTGCACTGAGCCCTGAGGAACCAGGTCTAAGCCACAGTTGACTCTGCTCAGAGCTGGAGGCTGGACCAGCGACTTCCCAAGGGCCCCCCCAACCTGAGTTGCCTCCTGGTTCTGTTAGCACAGAAGTGCAGCAAATACAAAACAAGAAACAAGGCCTGTGTTGATCCTTATAACTACCATTGCTCGTGACTGCTGCAAGGATTGACAGTGATACTCTGTAATTTGAGTCTTCAATTTATTTTTATTTCAGTGTTACTGAGGTCTTCATATTTCTAGAGTATTTCTGAAGTCTGGGTGCATCACAACCTGAATATTTTTACTGCTAGTTTGGCAGAGTGTACAATGAAAACATTTAAGCTACTGCCATGCCAATTATTGCTGTATGTCACTGCAAAGTGTGAACGAACTAGTCACTGATCTTAGAATCTGTTTTTAAATTAATTGACTAAAAACACTTTCTGAGTTCACAGAACCACAGAATATGCTGGGTTGGAAGGGACCCACAAGGATGATTGAGTCCAATCCTTAGCCCTGCACAGAATCATCCCCAGGAGTCACACAATGTGCTCAGGAGTACTGTCCAAACACTTCCTGAGCTCAGGCAGCCTTGGTGCTGTGACCACTGCCCTGGGAAGCCTATTCAGTACCCAACCACCCTCTGGGGGAAGAACCTTTTCCTAATATACAACCGAAACCTGCCCTGACACAACTTCAAGCCATTCCCTCAGGTCCAGTCACTGGTCACCACAGAGCACAGATCAGTCCTGCCCCTCCTCTTCCCCTCTCAAGGAGGTTGTAAACTGTGATGAGGTCTCCCCTCAGTCTCCTCTTCTCTAGGTTGAGTTGTTGTACTGTATTGAAGTTTGTGCTTTTGCATTCATTAATTTAACATGAACTTATAATAGCAACAGAGACCTTCAGGTATGGCATTTCCTGGCAATAAATGAAGGGTACCAACTGGGAGGTGATTCAAAGTAACTTGGGATCTAAAAGACATAAATTTGCTATTTACTCTTTGATGTTTGCGTTCACCACCCAAGACTGCCATACCAAGAGAAAAACAAATCCATAGCCCTATCAGCAGTTGCTGTTTGTCTTAAAAAGCACTGAGTTCCTCAGAGCCTTTCCCAGAGGACAGCAATGAGCACTGTAACAGCCCTGGCTGGCCAAAGGGCAGTTTCTTTGCAATTAGAGAAGAGCAGAGAATAAAACTCGAAAAAGCTAATTGTAAATGAGATCCTCTGGGCTATGTAGCATAGAAATATATGGTCAGGGATCCTAAATACTTTGTTGAGCAGCAGAAATTATAGGGGGTTTTGAAAACAGTCTTTCAGTTTCATGATTCTCAAGCAAAAATTCTACTGAACTCTTATCCACCATAATGCAGACAGTTCCTGAAATATCACTGTGTGCACAGGGCCACAATTGAAGTGATATCTGATTTTATACCAACTTTTTTAAACTAAGAAACCCCACCTTCTGCTCAAATTAGCAAGAGCTAATCTTTGCCCCAGTTGAATTCCCCCTGTCTGGACCTGGCAGTGGTTATCCTGCACTTCATACACCAACTCTGTGTGCGTTTCAGCCAGGAAGTTTTGGTTCCCTGCACTAGATCCAGCTTAACTTCCTTTTCAATACTGCCACCTACAAGGGAAAACAATACCTACCAAGCTGCTTTGAAAATGTTGCCTTCAGCATTGTGTTACTCTGCTCACATTCATCTCTGTCCTTTTTTTCAAATTTGATTTTAAATATTTACAACATCATACATCTTCCCCTCCCGAAATCACTAACGAACTGTTACTGTCTGTGAAACCTGCTGGATGAGTGATGGACAACTTAAAAGGGAACATCAATGTTTTATTTGTGAAATATAAGCTGAAAATAGTCTGCAGATTCCTTTTTTATTGATCTTCTACTTTGTGCAAAGGTACCTCATGTACTTAACCAAAAAAAGACTCCATTGTGTACTATAAAATATTAAAACATTGAAGTAAGCAGATTAACATGTAATAGTCACTAAGTTGAGGTAAACTATAGAGAAACGAAAAATTCAACTGACAAGAATAAAGCAATTGCAGCTGGAAATAATTTACATACAGTGAAAAAGAATTTAGCCTTTCTACTTTAAAAATGCAGAACAATGGGGGAGGCAGATTAATGAAGAAACTAGTTGCAGGATAGTTTAGTAATATAAATGTAAAAACGAGTTGCAAACAGTGCTTCTGCAGTCACATATGAATTTGAAAAAAGCCTAAGAAAATACAGAATAGTTTTCAATTTCATCACAGAAGAAAATTACAGATTCAAATTTGACACCACTTAATTTTTATACTCTTGATACTGTCATTTCTAACCATTTCTCATTTTTTTGCTGTGAGCACCAACAAAAATCTTGCAATGGCTGCTGCCTGCCAGAGGTTTTAGTAGTGTTCCTACTAATTGTAGCTGGAAGACCTGTGGCAGTGATTTAAACCAGTGTGCAGAGCCATAGACCGAGCTGCACACCAGTTCAATCTTTGCAGGATGACTGTAATAGTTGCCAGAGCACGAGCAGCACAAAATATAGCTTGAATAAGTGACAAACCGAGGGATACAAGCAACAGAACAGGATTAAATTAAAATGAATGAACTACTGCTCAGAGTACTGCTAGGGTGAAAAATAAGAGAAAGGCGTATAAATAGTAAGCTGAGAAGTGTTTGAATGTGAAATAGGCCTTTCACCTTAAAGAGAGGAGCAGGAACATTGTCAAGAGATATCTCAAACTAGACTCTATACAGCAGAGGAATCAATTCAGCTGGTTCATTGATTCTTTTCAATCCCCAGGCTCAAATATATATATATATATATATCTCAAAAAAACATATGAATCCCCTAAATATAGATGGATAATATGAACAGAAGTTATTACCAATATCATGAGATATTAGAGGTCTTTTACTGTTGAGTATATCCATATGCAATGTAAATGCATGGCAATAGGCATATGTATATTCTGTATTTATGCATCCAAAGCATAACACATATACACTTACAAAACTGTCATATGCATCTTGGTGCCCCATGATCCCTCTGCTCCCTTGCCATATTGCAAGATGCAATGGATCTGATGGGCAACATGTGTGAAAGAGGCTCTTTTTATTTTATTTTATTTTATTTTGGCCTGTGAATTATGAGTGCTCAATATCTGAGCTGTTTAGATTAAACATACCAGTTTCCCAGCTGGATGAACATAAATCCTAGAATTATATTTCTAGTGTAAATAATATTGTAAATTTAAATTCTACCTTTTCATAGACATGTTCTAGTTGTAGGTTAAGGATAACTGTTTACCCAAATGTTTCTGACAAAACATTAATTTGCTGGAATATTTATAAGAAGCAGATGTTGAGAAAATAAATTAATTAAAAATATTGAACAAATATTAACTTTCCCAAAGTTCTAAAGTTCTTTCATGTGAACCCTAAACTGATCAGCAGCATCTTGCCTATGTATTAAATTAAGAACTAGGTCCATGGATTTTATTTTCTTAAGCAGAGATAAAAAGGAAGAAAAACCCCAAACAAACCAACACAAAACTACCACAGCCAAAAAGACGGCAGACTCTTTTTAGGCAACAACTATTCCCTTCCTGTAGCAGAATTAGCCCACAGTGTTGGTGATACAAGATGGTGAAGCAGCCTCAGAGTCCCTGCAAAGATGTTTTATGAGAGTGAAAGGAGTGAGGAGGCCCAGATCTGCCTGAAGAAAGCTGTCCGAGTCCAGCACCAAAGAGCTTTCTAAATTATCTGGGTTTTCTCCCAATTTCTACTCCATAAAAGAGAAACCCACGGAGAATACAACAATCTCCTTCTTTCTGCATCTTTGTAGAATACTAACACAATCCTGCTAATCCCAAAGAAACCCAACGCTTTGCTGTAGCAACCGCTGCTCTTCGCTTCTAGTAGGACACACACACACAGAGTACTGACATCATTTCCTGCTGTGGATTATACTACTAGTAGGATACTATACAACAATAATGATTTAATAAAAATTAAACTGTTATAATATAGAATTCATGCTTTTACAGGGCTTATCCATTTTTCACCTGTACTCCAATATAGAGACTTTTCCAATTCCAGTATTGAGTGTCTTACAAAAACTTAACAACAATTTTCCACAGCAACACTCCATCAGAACCAGAGATCCATAAACTTCCCTAGACTTTTTCAATTCCTATCAGTATCCTGTTGCAACTTTCTATATTAATAAAGAACGTGTTAAATAATTTAATACTTGTCTCTATTTCTGGCTTCTTTTTTGTTTAACTGCACTAGCAGTCCTTGTTTGTACTAATCAAGTCCCTCTTGTGCTCATGTGTTTTTACATTCCTTCTTCAACTGTTCCTTAGAAGGGAATTTAAAAAAAAAAAATCTGCTCTGTCATCTGTCCTAGACAAAAGAACCTGAAGAATTTAGGAACTTACTTGTGTGCGTTCAAAAAATATCTCTTTTCAGACACTGAAAATAGCCTGGAAGCTGCTTTTCAAAAAGGAGTCATCAGTGTCTCAGCCCCCTCCTTCTCCTATTCCTTGCACATGAGTGACTCATCCTTTAACACAAACTCGTTTGCCTGCAGAGCTCTCATTACCTTTGACAACATTTTTGGTCCCTGAACATCTAATTTTCAACTCTGGAGTACACAGATGGGAAAAGAGAGAGAGTACTTGTTGCCTTTGAATTATACAGAAACCAAATCTTATTGTTATTGCCATTTCTTGTCACACTGATGAAAGAGTGATGTTTTCGGTAATGCATCTGTACAACACTGATACCGTGATCAATTACTTCAAACAGCACTTTATGTTCCTTGCGTAAAAATGGATAAAAAATATTTTTCTTCAGGGTTTAAAATTATGTATCACAATGTTTTCAGCTCACATCCCAGATCATCTTGTTCCAATCAAAGGACAAGATATTGAAAGATTAAAACCAAAACCAAATAAACAATGATCCCTTTCCTTCCTCCATACTATTTGCGTATGAAGTGATAACAGCATCCTGCTGCACCAGGGGAATTCAGATGCTTAAGATACTGACACCTCAGTGGAATCCTGGAATAGGAAGGAAAGATCTCCCAGCAGTGACTTTGCTGCATGAGCCTCTCTGCTGACTTGGATATTAAGTGTGAGCAAATCCCTGCAGGTTTGAACATCGGTGGAAGTCCTCCCAGGGAATCCTGGCACCCAGTATAGAATTAGTAGATGGACTCAGATTATGCAGATAGGGCATCTGGAAAGTGCTTCAGAGGATTAGTTACCTTGAGGACTTGTTGTAGAAGTCTTGTAATATCTACTGAAGTAACAGGATGAGATATTAATTTAAAAAAAAAAAAAAAATTGCTACCCTGGCTGACACAGTTTGAGGAGGAATTCCTACGTTTATGAAGAGGAGATACACATTGGTACTTACACGAGAATCCTTTCTTAAATTACTTCTCTTTTTTCCCCTCTTTCCCCCCTACACACACACATAAAAGCACCACCAAAGTAGTAGCTACATCTTCTATGACTTTGAGCCCTAACTTCAGGTGTTATTTGTTTCAAATCATAGAGAAGAAAGTGATAACCTGTTTCCATCCTCAGCACTGTGCTGCAGAATCCCTTGCTGTGATTATAATTCTGTAACTCCTGCCATCCATTTTGGACACTTTGGTGCTAATGTGCAAACTTTCCTGTACCTGTTTCTCATTAAATATGTTTTACATAAAGCATTTTGTTTGGTCTGAGATATGAATTCTCAGTATTTGGTAAAGTCTTGTTACATGGATTTTAGCCTCTGCTTTGGCCAGCAACGAAAGACGTGAAAATTTACATCAAATTAAAGATGACACAAATTTATGTGCCAGATTTGCTTAGGCTTATTGTGTGTCTTCTGCAAAGATACTGTCTTACCACACATCCAGAAGAAACCTATAGGGGCTCCCCCTCCACATTTCTTCACCCCTACCTCCCCCAGTTTTCTGTGAGATCAGGAGCTGGGACTTTTTTCCACACAGATGTGCACTGAGGAACTTTGAAAGGCCTTCTCTTGCAAGGGTTAGGATTACTATGGAATATATTGAATATGAACTCTTGTTTTGAGACATGAGTACAATTAGACTGCCTGTTCTCCATGTAAGAACCACCACTCCCACCTGAGTTTGGAAATTATAATGCATTTTGAAACGCACTTTGAATTTATATCATTCATTTCTAGGTGAGCTTCCAGTGCAAAAGTAAAACCCACCAAAACTCAAAGCAAATGCTCAGGGAATCAAGGAAAACAATGAAACAAAGTCTATTAACAGCAGTTAAGCTAAAACTTTAATATTCTTAGTGGCTATTATAAACCTAAGATAAGAAACAGATTTCTGACTCAACACTAAATGAATGAAGATTCAGCAAAATAGGCTGGAGTATAAGAGAGCAAACCATATCAATGGCTGCCTCACCAGTCCCGTTGGAGGAATGCACTGTTTCCTTTTTTTGCCAGACTTTAATATTCATTAGTAATTCTCAGAAATACAGCAATAACTACTTCATTCTGAGGTTCCAAGTCCATGAAGACTTTCAAATGCTTTCTCGGAGAGGCTTTGCTTGTGTTTTCTAGCTTTTTTATATGAGTGCAATCAAGTCCCCACAGCAGAGAGTGAAGGAGACAAGCCCACAAGGGCTCTGTTATCAGAAAAAAGCACATGGCTGGAAAGACAGTGAGACTGAACCCTCAAAATAAAACCTCTGCTTTTTAAAGGCTTGTCATAGGCTAATGGGGCCTAGGTTTTCTCAGTCCCATGAGCTGAATGACCCTATGACACTTTGGACATTTCTCTGCACGTGCCACTTTAGAGAGAAAAAAGGTAACTCCACAAGTCCCGTTGTTAAAGGTGTGCTGCTCCCCCGTGCACACCTCCAGTGTCTTTTCCATTCCCTCACCGGCAGATGCTGAATGCCATTTACAAAGTCCGACATACAGGAGTCTCTCAGGTTTGTGTCATAATTAAAAGCCAGTTCCAGAAAGGTTTGCCCTGCTCAGGGCAGAGCGGATGAGAGTGGCTACTCACTTCCTTTCAGTAGGGTGAGCACAAACTGTAGAATAAACTTTTGGATACAGCAACAGGCAAACAGCAGCTTTTCAATTATTTTCTCATCTGTTTTCATCACAGAGCAAATAGATCCCTACTGAACCTCAGTGCAGACTGGGAATGACAGCCTTTTTCAGAAACCTCTTCTGGCCTGCACCAGCCCTGGAAGCCAAGTCATAGAAAAATGGCATCTGCTCCTTCTCTTAGGACCTTATAAATTACAGGCTTAAGGACGAATCTGTACTTGAGAACTAATTACATATGTTAAAGTACAAAACTGACTACTCCCTCCAAAGCTATCTGAGCAAGTCTGATCCCACATTATTTCATAAACTGTATTTTCCACTCTGGCTTACTTTCTTTTTCAGGGGTTTCAGGAAAAAAACAAAATCAAAAATTAGCCAAGAATCATACACAGTTGCAAAAAAAAGAGAAGATATTTTGACTTCCCTAAAATAAATGCTAACATTGCATGGCACACAAGATGAGTACTGATAACTGGTCATGCCCACTTGTCACTTTGAAAATATGCATCAAATAGATCGAAGATATTATCTAAGCTGCAAGGGTCAGGAAGTATCTTTGCATGTGTCAATCTGTTACTTGAATAAAGAGGCTATTATAAAGTCTTAAATAAACATTACTGCAAAAACGATAAATCAACATACAAAAAAACCTGCTCAGCTTGTATCTTTTATTGAAAAAACATCCTTAACTAGATTTTAAACCAAATTTGGTATTTTATAATTACTTGGTTGAAAGCCTTGCTTTTCGAAATAACTCTTCCTGACCTCCTTACCCCAAATGTCCACCCAAATCAGTCTGAGGATCTCCAGATCTGGCTACAAGATTTCCATTCCCTTTATTAGGTAGTACAGGTTCTGCAGGCCAAATTTTCCAAGCATCAGGAGCTCCCTTCCCAGCAAGGAAAGCTACAGGCCCTTAAGGACACCAGGCTAACATCATCAAGACTACTTAGGCATTAATCTGCCTCTGCAGGTATCTCTGTACCCGGCCCCTGCGGGAACAAGTGACAGCTCTAAATAGCGCTTGTTAACCTAACCTCGCCCGGGATTAAATCCGATTTAAACACCAGATGTCAGTGTTGTGCTTATGTTGCACATAACTTGGTTTGGGAGATGTCTTGTTCTTTCCCTTATGAAAATTATTTGACTAAGCCAAAAGATTTCAGGATCTTTTATCGGCACTATGTCACATAATATATTACATAATTCTGTCTTTAAAAAAGAAGTAGCCCCACTGGAGCCACTGGCACACAAATTAGAGCAGAGGCATTAGGGCTCTGGTGTAATATGAATCAAACACATATCCTACGTCCTTTAAAGCACTAGAAAAAGTAAGCTTTTTAACTAGTTTATGCTTATTTCCCTCTATTTCCTTGAGGAGAAGAGGTAAGACTTCTGGGTGATACCAGTGATTGACAGCTGGTCCCGTCAGAGTGCCTTTGTCCCACAGCACAACTCCAGCCCTGCAGGGATGCTCTCCTGCTTTCAGCAGAGGTCTCTGTTGGACAAAAGCATTTCTCAGTGGAACTACAGAAAGATAAGAAGTTGAACAAAACCATGTCCACCTGCTGAAGAGATGATATCTCAGTCCACACCTACTGATGCCACAAAACCCTCAACAGAAAGAAAATGGAAATACTGTGTCATGAGCCACATAATATAGGTTTTAATTTTAGAGCTTCAGAGCAATACTTAATGACGTGTCTTTTATACAAGAACCCAGTCTTCTGTCATTTGAACTTTCACACTATTTTCTCTAATAAGGGGTGAAAAAAGCCCCAGATCTCCCTGATATCTTCTATTAAAAAGTCAATTCAATATGAACTTAAACACACATAGATACCAATATTCATAGTACACAAATGTAGGAATATTTTTAATCGAGTTTTCAGAATAAAATAGACATTAACTAACGCTGACTACAGAAAAATCTATGAAGTCTTGGAATTTGAGGGTTATTAGGTAACCATACACAGGATGGCACATTTTGGAGTAACATAATTTGTGTCATTTTTGGCTTCTTCCACAAGATGGCGGACTAAGATTTGAGCTGCCAAAACCACTCATTGATTTAGTAACTAAATTTATTTCTGTAGTGATTAGATCTGATTCAAAAGTATAAAACTATGTAACAGAACTTTTTTTGAACTTCCTTACATAAGAAGGTATTATCTCCCAAAGCAACTAAGAGTGAAGAAGATACTGACCACAGACTGTATTTTCCATTGCTGCATTATGCAATTCACTCAAGAACAACAGCCAGTTTTAATATCTGCAAAGGATGGTAATATTTTCAATCATTCTAGCCCAAGGGTGACTAACAGGTGACTCAACAAGAAAAAAAGAACTAAGACGTTTGCTGCCCAATATTTGGTAAAACAAAGAAAAGAAACAGGGGAACAACAGAGTTCATTATATAACATACTGTAATCATCTGGAGGCATGTGGATGAGTACTGTGTGAGCTGTGCACGAAATAAGCATGTGATAAACACCCCTAGGACTTATCCTGCCACTTGGGAAAGGAAAATCAGGGGTCTTTAATGTTTTTTCTTATCTTACCATTCAACGTTTTTTTCACTGAAACAGGAAGGGGCAAGAGAAGACTTAACACAAACAGAAATATAACAGCTCCTTCAGGGACAGGCAGCACAGAGAATAAGAGGAGAGTATTAATATCCCATGTGATGCCAGCAGTTTTCTAAATCACATCCAATTAACGTTGAGATCAAAAGCAGGTATTTCAGCAAGTGGAATTTACCCCTTCACTCCTCTTCCCAGCCTTTCCATTGCCTTTGCTGTGATGCACAAGTGTCTCTAGCTCAGAGCAAACACAGCCAGATTGCATCAGCTGCAGAAAGAATCTTTTCAACCTCTTTTTTTCAAAACAAACAAAAACAGCCTCCTCCCAGGCAATTTCTGCTGCCTTTCATGTCATTCATACTCACCACGGATTATGTTGTACAGAACTCAAAGCCTAATTATGTTTCTCTCCCGTACACACAAACATCATCCTGGGAGCAAGCAAGTAGACCTATCTTGAGAATTTTGGTAGAAATGAAAGTAACCATTTATTAACCTCATCTCTTCAAATGCAGAAGAAAGACAATAAAGATTTACATTTCCTCTTATTTATGATGAAACTGAGCTGTCGAGATAGACAAGATTTTTAGGACTTGCTCTCTATATTGTCTACCTGCTTTAAGCTGTCATGACTCCTACTTAATGATGAATAATTTTTCTGGGAGGTGAACATGGTTTGCATACTCAGGCACGTCATCTGTGTTGAGAGTTGTTCTGTAAGTGGGCAGTTACCTAAGGAATATTTAGGACTGGTTTTTACAGAAGTCTGCCTGTCATAAAAGTGAATTGTATAATCACCTGTTGTCAACTGGCTTTAGTTTTGGTTGCCATAGTTTAGACTCAAAAAATATCAGTAAGACTTTATGTACTGAGTTACAAAAAGTACCGTAAAACAGACCATAAACAGAACTGACCATAATAGAAACCCAGTGGCTGTTTTTGAAGATGTTGCATGTGAAGAGTATTATGAAAGGGCTTTGAAGAGTTACCAAATCAGTGGATTTAACACAGAAAACATAATTTCAAGATGTTAGGGATATTTCTCAAGCATGATACATTGATAATATTCAGGTTATCATTAGGAGAAGCTATTGATTGCATGAATGAGGCACAGAAACTCTGTCAATTATTCTGTGGAAAATAATTAGAGATGTACACAAGCACTTTTGAAAGGAGGAGCATCTCAGGTGGAGCTTGGAAAGCTGCTAGCAGTCTAAGTGCCCAAATCTCTATAATTGGTCTCTGGAGAGTTTTAAATTCCAAGGTTATGTCACAAATTACACATTATTCCTTCCCTTTAGGAGCATCTGTGAAATCCTAACAGGTGAACAGGTTGGCAGATTTAGACTGCATCTTTTCCCTGTCTCCTGGACTATTTTTTATGCTGCTGTGAATTTTCCACATGCTTTGTGAATAGAAGTAATTGTAATTAAGATGGATTAGCCACTTCCTTGGCAGCAGGTAGTCTAAGAAGCAAACGTAACAGTCTTTTAACCTAAACTTCATTCAGCTCTTCCTCCTCCGAGAATGTGCTAAGGCCTGGAGTGTGCAGCTGGAGGCCAGGGATGGGTTGGTGCCAAGGCTGGATGGCACTAGCCTAGGGGGTTTTTTTTTATGCTGATGATTCACAATCCTGCCATGCTTCAGTATTATCCTCAGCTTCGATTAGTAAATAAAATCACTACAAATGTTATTGCAAAGACACAGAAAAATGATCTTCTGCAAACATGTCCTACATCTGTGGATAATAATTGTGACTAATAATTTAACAATAATCTCTTGCCGTGACGTGATGGACTTTTCTGCGGGCACCTTGGGAGGCTCCTGTTTAGCTGTGATAAAGGCGTTGCACAGGAGCAGAGCAGAGGGAGCTGCAACTTGGCTCAGTCCCTGCTGGGGCACCAGTCCCTTGCTCTGCTGTGCAGGGACACCTGAACCCTCTGCTCCCCTCTAGACAGGTCCTAGAGCTTCACAGCAGCACAGTGAAATGGACGGGCGTGAAAGGCACAAAGAAAATACATCCCAGATCGTGTAGGACACTGAGTGACGAGCTGGTGACACCAGTGTCTGTGGGGTTCAGTGGTGTCCAGGCCTTGGTCACAGGGGAACAGCCAAGCAGAATCCACTGGGGATGCACTTGCCAGATCTCAGCACTCCTGCGCTGCACTGGTCTGAGCTTTGCCTGAGATCTTGGGGTAAGGGAAGTCATCATCAGCCAAGAATCTCCTTCCTAACATTAGAAACCCTTACAGTGAAAAATCAGCTTCAACTATTCCTTTCAGAGGAAATCTGAGTGAGAAATTGTTACATAAACTACCAAGTCCCTTCCAAACTTCACTTACTGCAAATCACCCAGAACTTGTCTCAGCTCTGTTTGCACTCAGGACAAAACCACATACACTCTAAACTGAGAAAGTTTCCAACGTCTTTTGCAGGTAGACTCAGCTAACTCTTGCCTTCACTCCTCCAACCAAACCCCAGACAAGATGCTGTCTTCATTTCTTCTAGAACTCCCCTCAAGTTCAGTGCATCAGCCAATGTGGAGTGTGTGCTCCCACATGGCAACTTCTGCCAAGCATCTTCTCTGTCTGTGGGTGCAGTGTGGGCTGGGCTGCACAGCCCTGCAGCCTTGGGTTGGTCCTGTGTGAGAGCAAGGCACTCTCCTGGTGTACCCTCACAGTCATGGAATCCACCAGTGTAGCACTAGTTCCTGGTTTAAAAATATCACCTGATGGGTTTAAATTCTGAAGCTGACTAAGAGAGTTTGTCAGAGAATTTTTATCTCTGGAAATTGCTCCCTGGTGATCTGACAGACTCCCTAAGTCATTGACTTTCAGGACGATGTCCAAGGCTTATTATTTTTATTGATGCCTTTGCTTGGAGATGTTGGTGATGATTTATACACCTTTATTGAGGACATGTTGAAGGAGTTAATTCAGTAGAAACTGGTCAATATGTTTGCATTTCATTGTTATCTTTGTATACATGCCAAGAATCCTAGTGATGAGTGCACTTTATAAATTGTAAAATAAATAAATTTATGCTAAACCATGTAGTTATTTATGGCTCAGAGTGCTAGCTTAGCTGAGACAGCAAGCTGATGTTATTGGAACCTAATTCATCCTCAGACTTCCAGGAGCGAGGAATGAGTCAATTATTCCAGTGTGACACGAAAACTTTATTTATGGGTTCATTGATTAAGAATATGTATGTGTTATTTACTTACAATATTGACTCATTTAAAAAAAAAATTTAAAAATTCCTTTGTAATCCATTAAACCTTGTTTTCTCTTTGGAATAACATTTCTCAAGCCTAGCATTAAAAATAAATCAGGAACTGAAAAATCAGATTTGCAAGAGTCTCTCTCTGGGTCACTCAAGTAGAGTAAAAAGTATTTATTCCCCATCCTAGTAGCGGCCTTCTCTATGCACTTGTTCCAGGGTTAAAGCATCTTTCAGTTCCCTGGGATAAGCCCCATGCCTGCATATCTCAGTGGCCCAGGGTTTCACATGAAGCAATCATCTCCAAAATTCACTGAGCAGAATTTGCTCACCCACTGCTAAAATCCCAAACAGCATACAGAGCAGGAAACAAGAATGAAGAAAATTCTTGGGGCTTTTGGGGAAGGGCACCTTTCCAATTCCTGCCAGAATGTTCCAAACGTTAGACAGATAACAGTTCAAAAACATGCCTGCAATCTATAGCAGGCCCAGTAGCCCCCTTTCCTGAGCTCCTATTTCACCACAAGTCTAAGGCATGCTGCTTTATGCAGACTGCCCTAAAGGCTCTGATGCAAGAGACATGAAATCACACCAAATGGTGGGCATTCCTTCCAACACTGAGGCCACTGTCCAGACGATGAACCATTCAGAGAAGAATTATTTTCCTACAACCAGGCTGGGATTAAAGGGAACTTTGACTGTTTGAGGAGGTTCCCTCTCCTTCCCATTGCTTCATGTCCCTTTCCAAACCTGGTATAAAACAGACAACTTGGATTTTCCCCAATCATTAAATAGCATTCTCCTGTTCCATACATCTCAATCAGGCCTCTCAGTGCACCAATCACCGCTACACACAGGTGACTTTTGAATGTTCTACCAATGATTTGTTTAACATCACCTGTATTCCCCTCGCACAGTTGTTCCAACTGTGAATGTAGAAACAACAACCTACTCATGATACAAGTTTCAGCTTCAGATGGTATTTGAGATGCCAGCTATTTAACCTAGTGCACCAATATGAAACTGCAACCCAGATGGAGGCATTAGAATAAAAAGCGGTACCCATAGATTCTTCTCATATATGAGATACTATAAAACCATTTTTGCTATCGTGGGTTCCAGCTCTTACTGGTGGCTTTCTGAAGGCTGTAGTCTCCACACACACACACCCTCTTTTCTACTGTTTTCAATACTTCCTCAAAGGTGGCAGTAAAAGATTTTATATAAAATAAGTTTGGATGCCAACTGGGGCACAGTGACAATGACAGACCTCTTTCAGTTCTTATGATTCAGGCACAGTTCAGGAGGGTAAATAATCTCAAGGCTATTAACTATGATTAAAAACGTGCATGTCTCATTCGTCATCAGTCAAGACTACAGCTGTGATTCCTGTTAAGCTGTTTTTCCAAACCTTACATATTCTTTACAATTACATGTTAAAACTAACAAAACTTAATATATAAGAACAGGAAAACTTAAAGCAGTACATTTGGATGTTTCTATATTCCAGTGAAAGGAGCTTATTTAAATTAGATGCAAAACAGCAAGAGAAGACATTTTAGAAGAAAGATATTTTTAGAGGTGTTCTGCATAATCTATGACCAAACCTATTCATTTTTCCCCACTTAAAACAAAAGCATCCCCTATATACCAGTTCTAGACACCCTTTAACAATAAAAAAGTAGATAAGACTACAAAAATTAGAATGACTTCACTGGAACTTCTGATAAATCTGTCTCTTTCCTAGTTTATCAGATTGGCTGTTAAAGAGCCAGATCTTGAAAACCTGAACTTCCCAGCAACAGTGCCGTGGAAAAATCCACAAATCAGCTCCAACACCGAGCATCACCACCCTCTTGTCAGTTCCAAGCGTAAGTGAAAGTGCTCTGATAACACCTGCAGAACTGCACAAAGAGAAATGCTTTTCACAGGCAGGTGCAGTCTTTCAGGTTTTCAGAAAGCACAGTTAAATAATTCTAGTAATTAAAAGCCAGTACATGTCCCAGGACATGAGCATCTCTGCTCAGAGACTCCTCTCAGCAGCTTCCCCTGCAGAGCATCTCATCACCTCATCACAGGATGCAAAGGCAAATGTCAGCTCTCCAGTGAGATCAAGCAGCAAAAGCTTCATATTGTTATGGTTACTCCATATTATAGCCATAACATCAGCTGCAAGTTCTGATGGCAATGGATGAACCAGGACATAAGGGCTAAATATTATGCTTTCTCTATCTTCAGTTCATTCCCTCTCCTGACAGCGTCTTTAAACATACCTGGGTTTAAACTTTCACATCTGTCAAACACAAACACATTCAACAACCACTTCTCAATAGTATGGGCATTCAGACAACACTGCTGCTCTCTTAATCACATCAGCATCCCTACACACACTAAAGAGAAAGGAAAGCTTTCCAATGATACAAGTTGTATTTCATGTCACTAAAACACCTCCAGAGCCCCTCCAAGAGTGAAGAAGACAGCAGTGCTCAGTCAGCTGCTGTCCTCTGTTGTGTCCTGCACATCCTGAGGAATATGTCAAAAACTGCCTGCCTGGAACATCATGCCACTTTGTCTGTCAGCCATCTGATACTCATAAAATGGTTCTGAGCTTTACTAGAATCACTTCTTCCCCCAGTATGCTGGTACAACAATGAGCAGAAACAGTTCTGAGTGTGTCGTCTTGCATTTACAGTTAATAACACTCTGCCTCAGAAATACAAGCAGTATATTCAAGTTGGAGGGAATTCTACATCCTTGATAAGAAAAATCTATTTAACTAGAAAGCACCAGTGATTAGACTAAAATACCTTTATAAGCATTTATTTATTTATTAGTGAGTTGGTTTAAAACAAACATAATTCTTCAACTCCATACAGGTCACTCACTGAAGAGCTGGACCAAATGATCCTTGTGTGTCCCTTTCAACTCAGAATATTCTGTGATTCATGTTCAGTCATTTCAGAGAAGACAGATGCATGTAAAACCAATAAAGAACTTTAAAACTTTCCCTTTTGTACTAAAAAATATATTTTTTTAGAAGAAACATTAGCCTTTTTGGTCCCATTTGGAATAGGTTTAATGCATAAATAACTTTTTTGGGTGTAAGAATTTCCAAATTACTATTTTAATATTCATTCATGCACAGCTCTCTGGTATGTAAATGAAGTCATTTTCTCTTGTGGTCTCTCTGCTCTCATTTTCTACTTCTCCTCACCTGTACAATGACTAAGCTCCAGTCCCTTCTGTGTCCCATCATGCCCCTTGTCACTACTGGAGATGTACCTCCACTTTCCATTCTCCAGCTCTCAAGGGGACAGCCACGCTGTATGCCAATTAAGTCAACAGTTCTTTTCCTATCTCTTCTAGAACAGTTTTCCTTCCTGCTTTGCAGACTCTTCTTGAGGTGCAATTCTCATATGTAATCCTGCTTTTCATATTTCCTAACATTTTGCCATGTTATTATTTTGCTCTATTTTAAGAGATTTATGTGTTCCATTTTATTAAGTATCATTAATATTGCCCAATAGGATTTTCTAGCAATGCTAGAAAAAGCAAATATTATGCTTATTACATAAAAAATAAATTAAGATGCATCAAGAAAAACAGGATTGAGTACCAAGCCTAGAACATTAGCAAAAGAAGGAGAATTTTGCGTAGGTTTGGATCTTCTGCAAAGCGTTTGTCAGTGCTTTAGTTGGCACCAAAATCACTTCTCCTCTCTGGATAATGGATTGTAGCAAGCAGATGTGAAAACCCAGGACAGGAGTTACTTAAATGTTGTACTCAATATAGAAATCAAGTGGAATTGTTTGAAAGGGAAATGTAATTTTGACAAGAAAATAAGTATATTAACGTTGACAGAGTAAAGCAGGTCTGCTTTTTGTCATCTAATATTCCCATGATTGCTGAGGTACCTGCAATACAGCAGAATTTGATGACTAATGGAGCAGTGAGTGTTTTCCAGCCTTTCACAATTTGTGCTGATATAGTGATGGTTGTCATTGGAAGCATCGTTCCTGAGCTTATGGTTGTGGTCAGACTGTAACTGTTAAGGGGTATGAGACACATGTGGTCTCTATTTTTGTGCAAATCAGTGTAACAAAATCCTGATTCACGGGTCTATCTTTGTGTTACCCTTACTTGCTGCTTGTGTTTCTGGTGTCAAAGTGAAATAGTGCAACGGTCAATCTGGGCCTGAATATTTAATCAACAACATTTGTTGAGCAGTAAATAAAAAACATTGTTGGAAAGAGGTGTATCTGGCAATGGAAAGTATCTTGTCCCCCCCAAATGTACTTTGAGAAGATCACACATTTAGTCAGTATTGCCTTTGGAAACCAACATCACTTGGTTTAATTTGTATGACGGACACAGATTTCTTTGCATGGTCAAGTGTTACAGTTTTGGTTTTTATTTAATTAAAAATCCTAACGTGCCTCTACAATCTAAAGGCCAACTGAATACCCTTATCTACGGAAGTGCACAAATCCCTTAGGGGTACCACAGTGAATCTGGAGTTATGTTTAAAGAGGAAATAATTACATCTCTCTCATCAGTTCTTATGTTGTTTGCTGTTGTTTTGTTGCAGCTGTAGTAATGCAGCAAACATGGCCACTGCTACTCTGCTGAAAGAGGATCTTTATAAATTCCAGTTGTCAACATGAAATCAATTCTGCTATGGGCAAAAGAGTGCCTCATCATTCCAATAGTTGCACTCAGCTAAACCATATCCACAGGCTGTATGTGTCTTCATTTATTTATTTATTTGGAACTGGGAGTGCAACACATTTTCAGCTCAAAACTACAGATCTGTGGCAAAATTGCATAAAGATTGTGCAATGAATTTTTCTAAGTAAATAAGTCCTTTGATTTCAACAAGAGAACAATGCCTCTAAGTGATGCACTATGGATTCAGTCTGAGCCATGCTCTCTAGTCAAAGAACAAATGATATATCATTAATTAAAGACAAAAAATGGGAAGAGAAAGGATGATTACATATCTTGACGTTCCATAATGATTTTTTATGTGTCTTACACCTATGGTAAATAAGCCAAGCACTCAGTAGCAATAGAGGAAAAAAAAAAAGAGCCTTCAGTTTGCAATTTCTTTTTCTATAGTCTTTCTTCTTCCAGTGAAAGTGTCTATAAAATTTTTAAAGGAAAGTAGGTTGCTAAAATGTACTTAATTTGCCATGATAGATTGAGTCCATGCTTCAGTGACTGTAATTGAATCTGTGACCTATTTCTTTAGTAAAGTAGAAATAGTCTCTTGGGTTTTTGTCACTACCATCTTTTAATGAAATTCAAAAAGACTGTCAAAACGTCTACACTTTTTCCACTAGCTGTTAATGTTATTACTTTACAATTTGTTACTTTTTAATTAATCTTAATAAATGTGTACACAGTCTACCTGGCAGTTGGAAATGGTAGACATCAATTCATCACTGTCACACTGTAAAGCAAAATTAACAGGACAGAAAGGGCTTTAAAAGCAATAGAATATCTAGACACATATTGGTTCTACTTAAACACACTTTATATCTCTAATTTACAGGTTCTGTGCATTACAGCAGTCCCACAGCCAAAGTTAAAGGGTCTGGCAACATTTTAATCATAACCCCAGACTGTTTGCAAGACATTGCAACTCAGTCTTGGGACTGAATTCAGTAGGGAAATTCCCAGGCCAGCACCACTCCACTCGACCACCCATTTCCTTCACCAGAAGAAGATAGTCTCATTACAGGTTAGACGTTTAGAATATCACGCCATGGGAACCTGGGATGTGACCTAAGGCTAGGGTGATGTCCTGACTCCACCCTCAGATGAGGTAAACCCTACTTTTCCCATTCCGTGTTTTCAGTGGGATTGTAACAGGCAAGCGAGGCAGAAAGGGGGAGCTTTCATCTTGTACCCCAGTCCCGACAGACAGGGAAGCAGACCAAACCTGTCCTGCCCTCCAGTCTAGATATGGCCTTAGTGTCTTAACAAGAGCTTTTTAGCTTGATTATTTCTGATACTTCCAGTGCCTAGGAAAAGTCACTGTCAGTTCTTCCTTCACCAAAGATTGTGACATCACTAGCTTGTGTTAAATATGGAGCTGGGAATGATCTTAAAGACAATCAGGTGCAATGTTCCTGTATTATATTTAAGCCTGTAGTTTTATAACTGCTGATTTGTGACCAATAATACTGCTGCCCATGGACAGCCCGGGGCTGGCATTGACAACAGAGCAGCACCTGTGGCTGGAGATGGTTCCCTCATTGTATGGTCATAGAGAAGATATTATTCATTTGAGGCTGAGACCAAAAAGAAACTGAAAATGCAATCCAAATTGCTCCCATTACTGGGCCACATCTGCACAGAGCCCATGGGCTCTTGTGAGTCCAGGGTTTTTGCCCACTTGCACACTTGTACCTCCTGTTGTGGACCTGAAGCAGAGGCTCTCTCTGCTGGCATATAAAGTGCATTAGACTCACAGAGGGACAATGCTCTAGGAACCAGCCCTTTATAATTTGAGCTGATGTCTCCCACTCAGCCTCTGAAGCCTATTGATAGATTTATTCTTTTTTAAACAGAACTCCTGAGAGCAGAAAAAAAAAAGAGCAAAACAGAATAGTCCCAGACCTTGATTTTTACTTTAAAAACTCAACCATAACACTTAATTACATTCTTGGTCCTTTAGACTCTCTCTCTCTTTTTGTCTGCCTCCATTCTACAGCTCTTTGAATCAGTAATCCAAATCCCAGGTAAAGCTCAGGAAGGCTCACTGAGCCTTCATTAGGGCACGATGGAACTACAAAGGCACTTTTCCATGTTGAAGTCATGTAGGTGTTATCTGATAAAAAATGGCTACTGGTATAGTTTAAAGCCCCGTACAGGGCAGAGGGTACTTCAGCTGGTCTCCCATGGGCTGGACACACAGACTGGACTGCAAAAGGGACCCACAGAGCTGAGAGATAAACTGCTGGCAGGAAACCATGGGAAGTTCACCTCACCGCTACCTATCCTCTAGCTGGCTTTCACTTATTTCTCAAATGAGTGAAAGGCTTTGTTTCCATTAAACTGGAATTTTCAGCAAAAATGTAAACAACAAACAAACCAAATTCAAAGTTCCATGAAAGAGATGATAGCTATTTAAAAAGTGAGATGACTTTTGGATTTAAAATTGATATAGAGATATATATACACACACACACACACACAACTACATCTCTAGGGTACATTTTCTCAGAGGAAATATCTTTGACAAGGATATCCAGCATATGGAGTCACTAACGTGATGGACTATAATGGCTTGAAAGCAGTCATTATGTTCTATTAGGATACACAAACAAAACAGATTCCCTCAGCAGACCTTGGTAGGCTTCAAAGCTATTACACTCCAGAAGAACTAAATCTGCATTTTAATTACTGTAAAGTTGCTTGGGTTTTACCAAGTCTACTGGATATTATCCTCCTAAACATAATAAGGATCTAAACAAAGAAAGATCATAAAAAATTTAGTAACAAAAAGTGCACTCTCCAAATTTTAGGTTAAAGATATTTACTAAAGGTATCAGGAGCTACATAGAGACACATTTTCAAAGGCTTACAACCTGACCTCTATTTTTGTGAGCAGTTTTCTATCCACAGATAACAATGGGCAAAAAGACAGGCTTTGGAGCCACATTAACTGATAGCTAGGTGCACTCAAAGATCTAGAAATTTTCCTTCTTATTTGCACTTGCCATCAGGCCTGCAATTTTGTAAGTGCATCAAACTTCTATTTTTTTAGAAAATGAGGTTGTACAGGAAAAGAGGGATTGACATGTTGATACCAAGTACTGCTGCAGTGACAACCAAGACCTAACACTCACCTGATGTTTTTTCACCAACTAGAACCTCCTGCTTGCTGTTAATTTAAGTCAGGCTCATAAACTCCCACATTTGCCATTCCTACTATCTTGAGCAGATATCTTCCACAAACACACCGAGCACCCTCTCATCCAAGCACAAAGGAAGCATTAGTGAGAACATTCACAGGAAATTTTCCCACTATGTACAGAATGGCTAAAAGAATGTGTTATGTCAGAGCTGAATAGAGAGAGTCCTGTGGAGTTCCCAAGGTATTTCCAGCAGCTTAGAAAAGCCTATTTCAGACTTTCTGGCTCTTCCCTCAATGCCTTTCAGTTCTATAAGATCACAGATCCATGCGCCCTGAGTCAGAAAAGCACTTAAGCTAGTGAAATGTATCTCTTGGATGATGGAAAAACCCTAAATGCATTTAATATATTTTGAGTTGGAAGAATAGTGCACAAAAGGTCTTGTTAAAAAAATAATAAAAAAAAAGCCTTTTAGTGGCTCCTGAGGCTTTAAACACTTCAAGACAGATTTGCATACAAATTTTGAAAAGACTAATGGCTCATTATGAGATGAGAAGATTCTATTAAGATGTAGAAGGGACATGAAAGTTATTAATTTCAAAGAAACGAGACTATAATTGTTAGGAAACTTTTTTTTTAAGCTACCATTGCAGGAATATTAGAATAATTATCTTAACAGTGTCATTTTCCAAAACTTAAGTTGCTAAATTCATATTTAAAGTCACATTCGGAAGCCAGGGCTGGACATTTTGGAACTCAAAGGACACAAGAAGGCTGAGATTACCTGCATTGGAGTCTGCATTGAAAGATGGATCACATGGCTGCGTTTCACCCAAAAAATAAAGAAACGCTGCATTACAGCAGATTTCAGTGTGCAAAACATTTTTCAAAGTAAATAAATGCAAGACACTTTGGCCAAGCACGAAAAAGAAAACTTAAAACTTTGTAATACAATTTGTATATATTCCCCATGCACCTCTGAAGAACAGTATATTAGGTATCAATCAATACATTAAATCCATGAAGACAGATTTGTACAATCTTCACATTTTTGAAGAAACATTTAAGTCTCAGTCTTCCTGGCATACTGCAAGTTTTCAGCTCACTGTTAGTAATCTAACAGAAATGGATCATCTCTATCAAAAATAAACCTAGAAGAGGAGAATGAAATCAGACTAAAATGCTGTCAGCAGAAGTCCTGAGCTTACAAGGAAGATTGACAACATTATTAAATTTCAGCTTTATCTTAGTAAGTTTATCTAGATTCCAGACTTGCAAGGATTTGAACACATGGAAATTAAATCTCCCAAAGGGAAACTGATACATTCACATATATATATAAATGTACAGAATTTAGAAAACAAACAAAATAGAATCAAGAATCAAAACTACCAAATTCTTCATCACATCTCAAATCATTCTGTAATTGTGTAGAAGAAATGAAGAGGAAGGACAGAAGAATCCCCACCGTGAAGAATGAGGGGGTACATTTCTTGAATTATGAAAATCCAAATGCATGTAATTATGGATCTGAACAGCTTCTGCCAGCCTTTGAAAAGACAGCGAGGTAATTCAAGAAATGGAAATGCATAAGAGTAAGTAATGGAATTGTCTACAGAACACAAATGCCATAGCTACAATTTCCAGGCACAGGGGACAAAAGGGAGAAATGAGTTCTTAAAAATAATGTTGGTGAATTACAGCTCTGCATAGACATTAGCATTTTGATATAAGATGAATTAGTGATAAGCTCTGGATATCATCCTGCACCACAGAGTTCTAAAGCACATCCACAGCCCGCCTGGAGGAGCCTCATGTGTATTGCCATATTGGACCACTGAACTCAGTGAGACTGAAAACGTGGAAGGATCTCAAAGAACCCTAGTTAGCAGTTTAAGTGAAGAGTGGAGGTTTGGGGCTTTTGTTTGTTTTAAATAGATAAGAATAATTTATTTCATATATATTTAGAGCATATGAAACATGTATCTTGGGTTGGAAACAGCAGCTTATATGATTTGGAGGAACAGAGATAGTCATGACTGCTTGGGTAAACACCAAAATGAAACCCTCTTGTACTGAATCTTCTGAAAATTCAAACAAGTAAAGAATGAAGCTTATAGAGGAATCATACTGTATTACATATTGATTTTCAAACTTCACATGTAAAGAGAGCAAAAGCCAGAGAATGCATTTAGATTTCAGAAAACCTTACAGTCAAACTTTTTCTCCTCCCTTTTTTAAAGACTTTAAAAGTTAAACTAGGTTCTATACTGCAAGAATTTTAATGGATGGGAGAATTATTTTCATGTCCTGCAATGGATAAAAAACATTTGGCAGCTGGTCAAAAGTTTAGGAGAAGCTGCACAAAGCACAACGAGATGAATAGAAAATATGCCTTGAAGCAGTGAAATGGAACAACAGGAGTTGGGAAAGGTCACTCACAACAGTAAAACTACTGAACATTTTAATCACAGCCTGGTTCTCTGTTGCTCTCAGCCTTATTTCACTTAGTCATTTGTACCAGTGTAAAATGGGTGCAAGACATTATTCAAACACTATTTCACACCCACTTATGCTGTTATTAACTCCCACTGCAAGGTGCAAAGCGGTAGTTTATTGGGCTCCAGTTTTGCAGCAGTCACAAACCTTTGGGTCAATGGGAATGCAATGCAACTTCACAAAAATATTTTCAATTAAACTGCACTTTATACAGAGCTTGAGATCTGAAAAGAAATAGAAAATAGAGGATCTTTGAAGCATTATAAATATTATTTCTGAAACTGTACACCTATTTTTACTCTAAAAGCCCAAATGCCACCACTAATGTTATTGCATAGAATCATTGGATCATGAAGGTTGAAAGACATCCTAGAATAGGTAAGTAGAGATAGAATATCTGTCAATATCTCATCAAATCCCTATTTGAAACAGAGATTTAGGAATGATATAAAAGTCACAGGCAGTCAAATTCATGAAGTGAGTGACTGATTTTTCTAGACATTCCAAAAAATTCTAATTCTTCAAAGCATCATTAAGAGCTTTTATTGTGGTGATCTGGAGAGTACCACAATGGATTCCAGGGGAGGAAAAACATTCAGAGAAATCAGTGGGGAGATTTTTTATAGATAGATACTGCATCCACTGCAGAAAATCTTTTTACGTCTTAAAGAGGCATCTGACTGAACAGGTTTGGATTTCATTGGAAAAAATATGGTAATGCTATTCAAAGGTGTAGGCTGTATAGGGCATGTAGTGGTAAGACAAGAAGTAATGGCTTTAAATTAAAAAAGGGTAGATTTGGATTAGATAGAAAGGAGACACTCTGCACTGTGAGGGTGGTGAGATACTGGCACAGGTTGCCCAGAGAAGCTGTGAATGTCCTACCCTTGGAAGTGTTCAAGGCCAGGTTGGATGGAAGTTTGAGCACCCTGGTCTAGCAGAAGGTGTCCCTGCCAATGGCAGGGAGACTGGGACTAGAAGATCCTTAAGATCCCTTCCAACCAAAACCATTCTATGATTCTCTATTAACAGTGCGATATGTCATGCTTCTAGTGCAAAAGTCACGCTTTCATCTTATATTTGATTTTAAAATAAGTGCCACTATTCAGAAAATGCAGCAACAAAATGTTCCTGCATTCATTTAGAATCCAGAATAATTTTAAGGCCACTTAAACCCTCTCTGCTTTCATTTCCATTTATGACTGCAGCAAAGCCTAAATGGTGATGCTCAGTTTAAGTCTAGCTCAAGACTTCCCCCCAGCCCAGCTTAACAGAAATAAAGAAAGGGTAGTGCTGTGTTGTGCTCTACATCCCTTAAAGTTCTCAGATAAATCCTATATTACCCTTTACATTTCTCAGATAACTTCAGAATAAAGGCAAGGTTAAGCTCACAGAAGTGTCCGCAGAAGGGCAGCAGAGCTGGGGAAGGATCTGGAGCACAGGTCTTTTGAGGTCCTATGAGGGAGCTGGGGGTGTTTAGCCCAGAGAAACAGGCTCAGGATGGACCCTTTCAGGTAGCTGTAGAGCAATAAGAGGCTGTAGCCAGGCGGGGGTCACTGGCAGTGATGGATTAACAGTTGGACACAATGATCTTAAAGGACTCATACAACCTCAGTGATTCAATGACAATTTCTTTCTTTCCTGGATCATTATAGACACCATGAGAATTATTCACAGCACAAACACTATTTTGATGTACTTTCTATCAACAAAAAAATAGAATACATTTAATGTCAGAAATCGCACTAACTGTAAGGAGTACATATCCCCTAAGAGTTGGGAAATGTACTGCATTATTTCCTTCTTTTATGTCCACTAAATAAGTGATAGTCCCAAAAGCTTACTCAACACTTGATTCTGCCTTTTAAGGTTGTTTCTTTTATTACCTAACAGTGCATATTTGGTGCACATTGAAAAGCTTCTATATCTCTGGTATGTATTTTACAAGGCTTGTTTTTTTCAGCATTTCCAGCAAGTCTAATGATACCAATAAATTAAGTCTAGTAAATAATTGCCATTTGAGAGAGAACTTTCTGAAGTTCTCTGAGCCCCCCAGCATGGGACAGACCTGCACAGGCAAGAAAAATTGCAGTGCACCAGTATCTTTAAGTGGAGGTTTTTTGACATTGTCTAATTCCATTTTATCCTCACAGCTTAAATTCTGTGTAAGTCAAATAAAAAAAAGGTTATAAGAGGTACAGAGAATGGCAACACGGATAATATTTTTTATACGAAGCAAAGATAAGGTCTATACAGTCCTGTGGCATGGAAAGATGAAAAACTGCTTCTTCTCTTTCTTCCTATTCTGCAATGAGACAGAATCAAAACAAATTACTAGAGGATATACTCAAAGCAAGGAAAAGGTATTTCTTCCAGTTATCCACAATTCAGTTGTGGAAATCTTTCTCCCAGGATCATGCTGTAGAGACTAAAAGTCTGCCTAGGCTCAAGGAGCAGTTGGAAAGAAAAACTCATTTTGAGCTGATGCATCCAGTAAGAGAGGATCTTTCTTCAGGATGCCCTTGATCCCAAATTAACAGCAAGGACACTGGGCTACAGTGACGTTAGTCTGGCACCACACAGCTCCTCTTATGCTATCCAACACCAAGCAGCATTGGAATGGCTCTCATTTTGCAAAGGAAAATATTAGGGACACGAATTGTAATGACTGCTACTTGCAATGAACTCACTGGGCAACACATAAGAGACAGATATGGCATAAATAACCTCAGTTATGTTTTCAGCACTGGCTGTCCCTCTTCTAGTACACATTAAATATTGGCATACTTACTTTGGGTTCCCCCCCCCCCAAAAAAAAAAAACCCAAACATAGAACTTCTCAAAGTTGGGTCACACTCAAACTTCCACATCTCAGTTTGAACCTAAGGATTAAGAAGCAGCCCATCACTTTTATCTTTACAAATCCTTGATGATGCTTGTTATCTGACAACGTACTTCATTACAAACTCCAGGTTTCCAAAACTGTGAGTTCTGAAGTTTCTGTTCAATTCTATACATAGAATATTACTTGCAAGCAAAAACTGCAAGTTTTTGTCATGAGAAATTTCAATAATTTGTCTCGAGAAAATTCAGTAATTCTCTAATAAAGAAGTTGTCTAGAAAAAAAAAGTATTTTATATATAGAATTTTCCTTCCTATCTTTTCTTGTATACCAGATAAATTATGATAATATATTTACCTTAGTATGATTTTGGTGATACTTGGTAACTAATTTCAGAGCGATACATCATAAAGCTACAAATTCTAACTGTATCCTGCTTGGTTTCCATCCTTTTTAGTTAGACCTTCCTTTAAGCCTAGCAATCTCAGCAGTGTTTTTCAAAAAATCCCTGAAATTATTCTCAAAGCCTCATTTTCCAGGTTTAGTTTCTCTCAGCCACCAGTAGAATTCTGAACAGCAGCACTAGGGGACTTCACTCCCATCGCTAAACTGTATGAAGCAACAGCCCTGAACAAAGCAGCACTATTTGCCTGCACCCTGCAAGTAAGGCCAGACAAAAATGTATAAACAGCCTGCAAATACTCAAAGCCTTGAGTGCTGTTTCAAAAACTTCAGTCTTTCCTTTCCTGTCCAATCTGGTTTTCTGTTTTTCAGTAGAGGGCAGGTTCCAGACTGACTCACATTGATAGATTCAGAGGAAATTTCCACAGCAAATGAGTAACTTAAGCTCGGACACTTGGATATTACTGCATGTTTAATGGTGCTTGTCTGCACTTTTGCTGGGTTATACAGGGCCACAAGCATGAAGTCTGGCAGAATTTTACTGTTAACTGTAACTCTATCTTTAGAACTTTCTTCATGTTTTGTAAATGCTCCTCTGAATTCCTGCAATGGTTTGTCTATCACCCAAATAGCAGGCAACACCATCTACTGCTTGCTGTACCTCATCTATTTTCCTCTGAAATACAGCAGGTGCACTGCTCACTCCATAAAAAAAAAAAAATCTCTTGTACCTAAACAGCCCCTCATCCAAATTGCCCTCCTGGAGGATTTCTGTGCTGTGGCTGCACAGCCCTTGTCAGCAGAGAAGGAACCGCTGCGGTGAAGAAACCCTGCACCACTTACCAACCTCAGAAGGTCATAAGCTAATTCTCCAAATTCCTCTGGTAAAACCGCACCTAGGTTTTACTTTAATTGATTTCAAGCAATATCCGTTTGCCAAGCCCTGATCTGCACTAAATACACCATAACAATTTTTCAACTTTCAATTTTCCTCTGAGTCCCTAGCACGCTGCAGTCTCAATTAAAATTCAGATGGCAGCTTTCTGTCCAGCAACATGGAGGGGCACAAGTGCCTAAACTCTAATGGAAAACAGATACACTGAAAAGTTGCAGTACATGTAACCTTTGTTGTACTTGCAAAAAGTATTTTTTCCCCAAAAAACTTTTAATTTTCTTGTACACCCCTATCAGAAAACATAAATACTGTTATTTCTTTATGTATTCCTGTTTTCAATGCCATGTCACTTTGCTGTTGTGTTACTAAACAAACCGATCGCAAAAGTTCCCAAAATACCAAAACAGCATATATGATCTGATTATTTTAGGATTGTCAAAAACAGAGTATAATTTTAACATGAATTTTGTATTCATCCCTTAACTGATTTGTGGCTGACATATAATAGTCTTAAAGACACCTTCCTGATTTAATATTTCATCTTATCAAATTCTTAATACATAAGCACAAGATGTTAAATAATAATAAGTACTTTTTTCCAGACAATATGAGAAAAACAGCTTTTTGTGTGGTCACAGATTTTCTATCATTTTCATAAAAGAATATTCAAGTTTATGAGTCTATATTGCAATATCTAACTTTCACTCATTACACTGGAACCTGTTCATGTTTCTACACGTGAATATTTTACTTCTTCTTCTCCTTTAAAATACTGTTCTAGGTGTCAGTATTCTCAGTTGTGCTGTGTTTTTAAAGCTGGTGGCTTTAAAAACATGCAAGCTCTCTTTCTTCCAACAACTGAAAACCATTAAACCAAGAAACACTATCAGAAACAGCCAACATTCTGTTACACTGAACATAAATCAACAAACACTATTAAAAACAAGCCCACCTCATCAGCTTCTTGTGCAATTCTTATTTTGTAACCAAAGCTGAAATTGAACTAACATTGTTTACCTGGCGAAAAGGAAGAAAATTAGGCACTTTTTACTATTAATATGACACTAAAGTTTTCTCTAGACATGACAGTCCATAAGTACATTATGTTTGTGGGCTCAGTAATCAGGTCACAAGCATCTGTGAACACACATTAACTTTGTGCAAACAACCATGTTTGGAGGTCAAGCTAGTTCGTGTGTACATACACATGAATAATGAGCTATTTGGCATCGTCCATCCATGAATTTCCGGCTCATACATGGAAATATTATTCACAAAACACAGGTATGCACCTACATGTTACCTAATGTTTGATGACCAGGTTTTGCTTCTCTCAAAACAACCTTTTGTGGTCATTACGCTTGTAATAATACTCTGGATTCACACTGAGAATGGAATTTGTTTCTCGTCATAAAAAGTGGATTCAAGCCTTGAGAGTGAAGCTGAATGGCATTTCTTTCAAAAAAACAGTAACTACCAACTAGCCGTCTCTCAGAGTGAAAAGGAAAAAGCTAAATATTTTCTCTACAGAAAGCCCTGTCTTTGACCTAAATAGAAAGGTTAGTCCATCAAGTGGTCCTTAGTTCAAAGATAGTTTTTGGCAACCCTACACAAATAATCATTTAGGCCACCAAATTATATCAATTGCCTGCATTAAGTAGTAGTTAGACCTCATATGTACAACCATGCACATTCAAAAACTGTTAAGCCATCACTTTGAGGAGACAATTGGATTATAGTGAACTGAATTCTTCCCTTAAAACCAGACGAGATACTTTATAAGAAACAGACCCTACATTTAATCCTGGTGAAATGTAGTAATTAGGTTTGCAATTCTCATGGAAATATTGACAGGAGCTATGCAAATTAATTAGCAAAACAAGCAGTCAGTGTGAGAAAGCCAATAGCCTCAATAAATAGCATTCTCCTACACATTGGTGAGTTGCAGTAGTTAGTGTAATCAATACTGAAGTATGTGTAAATCCATCAAATGTTCTGCAGCCTGAGAGAGAAATGTGACAGAATATGGATATAGGACCAGAGCAACCTATACTTATGGTATGAACTGTCCGCCAGCACATCGTGGCAGCTAAGCCAGAAGCTACAGATTGTTCCCTTTCCACCAGACCACAGCAAATCTATACAATCCTGATTAAAGAAAGCTTTAGATAAAAACTTTCTATCCAGGACTGACCCTATGGATTCCCATAAATCATTGTGCTAATCCTGGCATAGCTCTGCCTACATGTTTTTTTTCTTTTTATCAGAAAATAACTATTTGCGTGTTCATATGTGAACTGTGTGGGATGATGTTACAGGCAGGAAAATGAGTGTTATTCACTTGCACAATCACATTCTTCCTTTGCTGCAGTATAAAATGCTTCCTTTATTTACATTTTGTGTAGTGTTTTCTCATATTTTTTAATATTATGTCATTTTTTCCCAAGCGCAATAAAGACTAACATTAAATTCATTTTTAGCCAGTACTATCCTATGAAATGAGAATAGCTAATGGCTGTACCAGGAAAAAGTAGATAATAGAAGGTTCTCAAAAAATCTGGGGTTTGGGTTTAGTTTTTTTTCCCCAGAGATGAGCAGTTTCATATTTTTTCAGTTATTTGTCACTATTTGCATAATGACTCTAACTACAGCTTTTAGCCTAGTCAGGGCTGTATGTCAGGATTGGATCAGACAGAAAATAAACCAGAAAGATCTTTTCTGATACATAAAGAGTATATATAAACCTGGTGAATCTCAGATGAGCAAAATTCCCAAATTTCTAATATGACTCTGGATTAGGCTCATGAAAATACATTTTCAATTCATCCTCTGACTTCCTGTGCAGAAGAGAAGAAAGTCTCTTGAACTCACCATGAAGAAAACAGATGCAAATGAATATGAAGAATGTCCAGAGCTGTTCAACTCAAAGCTCTTAAGTACAGAGCCTGGAATTTGCTTGCTTTTAAACTTAAATGTAAAATTAGAGGTGCTTTCTTGGCACGATCCTCTCATTTCAGCAACTCACCAAGAACTAGTAGTGATACAAGGCACACCACGTGCTGCCCTTGTCCTCACCACAGGTTCTCTGGTAACAGCATAGAAAGGCACATTCAGTGTTCATCTGGACAGAACACATAACTTTTCTGTTGTGCACCACAACTAAACAGTTTTTCTCTAGGTAAGATAATAAGGCAATTATTTACAACAAGACAACTACGTGCCAAAGGAAGAAAGAGCGCCAAAACCAAACTGAATGTATTTTTAAAGCAATATATCTAACCCGATCAAAACATACAGTTCAGTTTACACAATTATCAGTCAACTTATTTCCTTTAAAAAAAGGAGGAAAAGGAAAGAAAAAAATAGTATCCACAAGAGTTTGGACTAACATTAAGATATGAAGACCCACAGCTGGTCCCCTTCAATGGATAGCAAATTTGACCTGTTTTTTAAAGTTGGGTACATTAACACATTTTTAAGTCCTACCTATTGAAATACAAGTCATACTGAACGATAGGTAAAGTGAAAAATAACATAGTTACTAACCAGTAGGCAGTGACAAAATAAAGTGATAGTTGCTCATTCAAGCCTTATTGAAACACTATTTTGACCCGTTTGAAAAACTGACACATCCTATACCTCTGCAAGTCATGTAACATGAAATTTGTAATGCTCATAAGCATATAATGGGTTTTATTTGCTAACCAGAGCTGAATAGGAAATGAGAATAAAGTACCAAACCCTGGAGTTTAATAAATCATTATACAACTTTTTTTTCTGTGTACTGAGTTTTGAACACCATTACTATGATATCCCTGCCAACCACTTAGGTTACTTGAAACCAGAGCGGAGCACAGCCCACAGTCTAAGGAATACAGCTCAGTATTTTCAGATTCCTTCGTTTCCACATAAGTATTAGAATTTAAGAACTTCACAACTTCTTATTAACACTACTAGAAAATAGGTCTACCTAGAACCAGAATATGTGTTCAGTAAAATTATAAAATAGTCACAAGGTAAAATGGAAGAGAATACATTAACACATTTTATCAGCTTTGAGAATGTGCCAGATATAACAGCTAACCAACAGTATTCTAAGGAGACTCCTAGAGAAAGTTGAAGAGAAAAATTTAAATACAGTTTAAGCTGAACACCTACTTTATTAGCTCTGCAGAAGCCCACTATTGGTCTCTGCCATCTACTGCCACAAAAAGAAACAGTGGCGAGTAGGGGGCATGGTCTCTGTTACACTGTCGTGGTCACTGAAACAAGCATTGGCTTCACTTCTACCTTCTGGAAGAGATTTCATGCTTTGAGAATATGAAACAATTGTTGAGACTGACCATTTCTAGAGGTTGCTTGGAGATTAAGCTTCAAAAGATACAGTCACAGTGAATGTGAATTGCAAAATAATGTTCTGCAACAGCTCTGTGATTTAGCACATGGTGCCATAATTTATCATAGGGTTGTCAGTACCAGATATGTACCTCCACAATGCACAACACAGACACATCTTACAAGTTTTATATCAGTTATGGGTGGGACACCAGTTTATTTCTAAATAAAGACATGCTCAAAATGCTGTGAAATCAACCAGTATAATTTAACACATTAAACAACTGGGACAGCATTAAAACAAACTCCTTAAAATTTGCAGTGATGAAACCACACAATGAAAGGATAAAAATAGCTTTTTCTAATATTCAAGTAATCCCTTTTCATTACTAGAGTTGCCATGATTGTGATATTTAACAGTTGTACGCCACTTTAAATCTTCAAAAACTGTGTAAACATTAATTATAAATGAACATTAATAATACACCTCTGTCGAAAGTATTTAAGTATTTATTAACTCTTAACTACTTCACAGGCATGGGAACTAAGACAAAGAGAATCTCAGATTTCAAACTTCAAATACTTACATTTAGTTACCAAAACCTGTATTAACGTTACACTATTCTCAAAAGCTATATGAATCAGAAATATAACTTGCAATTTAGAGGTTCACCCCATCTGAAGATAAGTCTATTTCTTGATTATCAGATAGCAGTCCATGTTTAGAACAGCAACTCAGGACCACACAATGTAGGACAAGTACTGCTTTGTGTTTCGTGTTGCTTAATTTCAGCCCTGTAGATTCTTTAGGTGCCCAGTTTAATTACCCAGGATATATCTGTAGTCAACAGAGACCAAAAAACCTTTTCAGAGTTTAGGTCATTCTATCCTAAGAGCTGCATCTAATCTAGGTGGGATGCAGGAAAAATAGATGTACAGCTTACAGTGCTTACGTACAAGCCCCATGAAGCAAAAACAACTCAAATGTGCCATCCACAACGATTTCTTATACAGAGCATCAATTCAAAACCAGCAAGGGCAAGTGTGCTCCCAAAGACCTATGAGATCAGACCGCCATGCCAACAAAACAATTCTAAGGCTGTGGAAAGGTTCTGCCTCTCTCCAAACTGCTTGTTTATTCCAGCTGCAAAAAGCTAAATAGTTCCTCTGTGAGACACTATTTATTTTAATAGCTTACTATTACAATAAAAAGAATTATTATGCAACAGATGCCTCATAATTAAACCTTAAAAAGCTGCACATCACAATACTATGCAGAAGAGTTCCTTAAACACACAGTCTAGTGTTCACCCAGATAAAATGCCTGGACATGGATTTATCCACACCAAATGTTCTTCCAATTGGGCATATACATTTTATAATCTATATGTATATTATTAAAACTACTATGAAAGAGGTTGATTCTTTATGCATAATCAGTTCCCATTGAATTTAAAGTACTTTCAGTAAAGCACTGATGCAGATAAAATACTCTAAATGTACAGAATATTAAGCAAATGTTTATATTAAAAAGCTGCTTTCAGGTGAAAACGTGCTCAGCGAAGCACAACCCCTGTAGTGCCCTGCAGAATATTAATGTTCAGGAGATCACGGGATGACAACAAGTATTCCCATGTAAAGGTTGGGGTGGGATAAAAGGCAGCGTTCAGATGACAACCTTCAACAGCAGAAATGTGCAAACACATGGGGGGTGATACTATTGAGATGTAAATGAGGTTAGAAATATATGGAATCAAACCTGCTTAGCGTCAAGAGTGTCTTGTAAAACAGGGACAACAGCATGTTTAGCATGAGCAGCTTCAGCTGGCTGGAATGCCCACCAGAATTCGCATTCAGGCTACCCAATGGTGAGAAGCAATACATGAATAGAAATAATATGCAACTCCTATTAGGGAAGGATGCAAACTAGACTACCTGAACCAACCTCACAATGGGATCTGGGATCGGAATCAAAATTTCAGATTCAGGCTCAGGTCTGGTCAAAATGAAAAAAAAAAAAACAACCAACAAAAACATAAAAGGGAGGTGCTGAAGACTACAGATTTCATGAAGTGAACCTTTTAAGGGACACCACCACTTGGATGTTTTTCTTGCCAAAATAGCAAGAGAGAGAGAGAAAAGAGCAATTCTTAGTTTGAAATTGAAAAAAAGAATCTAATACCATCCTTAGGAGCATGGGTACCAAACCCATTTAATAGTCATGCTCCTAAATGCAAGTTTTTCCTCATCCTTACTTGTGGAAAAAAAGCCAGCATAAGTCCAGCCCAGCAGAAGTGAACAGTTACTGTCTGAGTGATCCTCATGATCAGCACAACAGGAGGAAGACAACTGGGGGAATTATAGCTCTTCCACCAAACTCCACTCCAGGTCAGGCTGCTCGGTGTTTATAACAACCTATTGCTCCTAAATGGATGACCTCAGTGCACTCTAAGGACCGACAACCTACGTAACTGATCTTGATTAGTTGTCCAGACTCTCTTAATCTCTACAGACAAGAGATGGGAAAAAAAAAAAAAAGGCAATTTGTCCTACCCTAAGCAGGTATAACCTGTAACTTCTTCCTCATGGTGGCACATCTTTGCCTTAGCAACACACTCCACACTCTATACTGATTATGGAAGGACCCTACCCTACACACCTCATTTCAGACAGCTCAATGTGTTTCTTTCCTCCATCACCTTCCAGACAAAAGAGAAGCCAAATTAAAAGTCAATAACTTTCTGTGGCAAGTACCCCTTGGGTTGTGTAGGCATTCTTCAATGCTGAGTTCTACTGGATCAAAACAGGTCTAAACTACTGATTTCACTTTTTTAGTTGTGCTACCTGTGGGTTCAAAGGCTAACAGTCTCTGTTTGGAAATAGTAAAAGCAACAGAAAATTCTATTACACTGGCCAAACTACATATTTATTAGCATAGCCTGCTTTGGACTTCTTTAGCAATAGAGCTCCGTCTACCTGGTAAATACATCCCAACAATAAGCATAAGTGCTCCTATCTGATTCAGATTTTACTCAACTATTTACAAAACTCCTATTTACCTTGATGAGAATGAGCTTAGGATGGGTCCCTCCAGCTCCACCATTTAATAAAAGCCTGTACTATTTCTTTCAGATCAAAAATTGGAACTGCTGTATTATGTAAATGTTATTGCTCCAAACAAAAGATTGGTGTTGTCCTAGCAATTAAGAGTCTGGTTAATTAGACCTCTTTCCTTTTGCTCAGCAACCTGCATTCATGTGCATATGCAGACTGTTACAAAAATAAATTAATAAGCTTTACATTGCTTGTGCAGAATTGCTAGGAGATTTGCAATAACAAAAAATTTAAGTCTTATTCTGAAAGCTGAAAATCTATTAAAAATGGAAATGTCGCTTTTCTCAAGAAGCAGAAATCCAATAAAAATGTGAATTTTGTCATGTGGAGTGATGGATTTGGAGCACTCAAGAAGGACAAATGAATCATGCTGAGCTGTTAATATCCCTGCCAGTTCTATGGTGTTCCATGAGCATGTGAAACTGTCTTTGTTTGCTTTCCTAACAACCATCTCTTAAAAGATTCTCTGGGAACATAGGAAGCTTCTGTAGTGGGATAATTGTTTCAACAGCTTGGACACTGATTTTTTTTTTTTATGAGTAATAGAGGACTCAGATCATTACTATGGAGTGCAATACTTGATGTCAATGGGTGCACTGACAGTAACTCACAAAGATGATTAAAAATAACACTCCTGTAAGAAAAGAAGATGGTCTTTACTGGTTAATTTATGCCAGTTTTCCTGTTCTGAATTTCTAGTTAATTATTTTTTCATAATAGTGATAATACTTTTATTTATTAGACAAGGGTAGTAAAGACTATAAATTATTAAACCCTAACAGCGATAGAATCACTTCAAAGATGCATTAAAGTATTCAGATTTTGTGGCCACCAATGCCTTAAAAATAAAAAGCCCTACACATTTAGGACTTATTTCACAAAAGTCTAATGTGCACCTTTGAATCTACCTGTATTTTACAGCAGAATACTGTACAAACATTTATAAAATGTTTATAATCTACAATATTATTGTCTACAATCTTTGAAGAACAGAAAATAAATTCATGTATACAATTTGAGATATTTTCAATAGACACAACTAGACATACAGTTTTAAAAGTTAAATAAAATTTCTTCTAATCTGTCTCATGGGGAACTGCCTCCTCTGCAATAAAACAATCTCCCACATGACTAAGCCACTAAATAATTCAGATAAAGGGCACAAAATATGAAGTATAAAAAGACATTGTTCAGTACCTTGAATAAGAGTTCCAAAGATCTTTTCTTCTTGACTACCTATTTAAAAAAAAAAAAAAAGCCAACAAACAAAACCATATTCTGTTCTATTCTATTTTTATATCCTTAATAATGGCTTCTGCAAGACATTGCAAAGTGCACATATATCTATATATGTAAAGTGCAAATTTTAAGGAAATACTATTAGGAATTCCTAATGGAATCTTCATTGGTACATGGGCACTTTTTTGATAAAGAAAAGTAAGCTATTGGAAGAGTAAACATATTTCACAGTGGTAACATGTTAATCATGCACAATCAAATAATTTTAATAAACCCCACGAAAACTCATCAACATTTAAAAACTATATTACTCTCTCATACAATAAAGGGGTTATTTGTTTGTTCTGTTTGGGGACATGGTTTTGGGTTTTTTTGGTTTCAATTTTTAAGTAACTCCAACACAGCAGCCTGAAATACCACTGTGTAGATAAGAAAATATCAGAAAAAATCCACAAAGAACTACAGAACATTTTCAGTCTGGAGAGGGAAAAAGAAGTATCAAATATGTAGCCAAGAATATGACTTTTGGAGCTAATTATTTAGAAACAGCTCAAGATGGTGTGTAGCACCTATTAATAGACTGTAGAAATAATGCCACTCTAAAGAATGTAGCAGATGGTGGTGAGACACTGAAAGGAAAAGCATTTTTGTTCCATGTGCTTCTAACAGTTATCTGATCATCCAAGTCCTCAAGCATTCTGGTTTACTGAAAGTATCAGTTAAAAAAATTAAAAAATATCTGATATCATTTTGGGACATGAATCTTAATGCCAAAATGGCACATATTTATTTCCTGTTAATGGCAGATGTATTATATGTGCTCCAGCTAAAGAACAGCATACTCAGGAAATTAAATGATGGTATATCATAAAGTTTAGGTACTGATAACAGAACAAATATATTTCAGAAATGTGCAGATGCCTTATTTTATAAGCCTAACATTTTTTATTATTAATGTGTGTACAGCACTACAGATAGCCACTAATGGATATTGAAATGATAAATTTATTTTCTCATTCTCTTTGTTGAGCATTCTGCCCCAGGAAATTTACTACTGAGAGCTTCCGTCAGGATCTCCGAGATGCTTTCTGTAGGTACTTTAAATTCCTAGGGAGTGGGTTGGACTGTGAGATAGCACCCTTGTGATAGACAAAAATATCCTTGGTCTGAAGAGCCAGTTCCCTCCCTACTGCATCTCTGATAGAAAGGGTGCAGAGGGCTGTGCTGGGAGGTGAGGGTAGTGCCCACCTCGCTTTTCACGTGGCATCACTTATGACCTCAGTTTGGGAAGTCCTGCTCCACTCCCCCACACTGCCATCTCCTGTTGTACCTGTTGGTTTGCCCAACATCCATCGACTTAAACAGTGTAAGCGCCGTGACTGGAAGGTGACATGCAAAGAAAGGAGTGTGCCCAAACTGGACATCTCACTGCCAGTATTGGCAGAAGCCACGGCAGCAGAGTCCCTGCTCTGGCACATCTGTCCTGGCGGGAGCAGGATGGCACATAGGATGAGCTGCATGTAGATATATTCCAAGTGGATCCTCTTTGAGCACTGAGCTGACACCGAGCCATCAGTCAAACTGCAGAGCTAAAGCTATGTGTGACACATTACAGCATATACTCCTCTTCTACCATGATGAGAGACTGAAATCAAAGGAAAACTAATATTCAAACCTCTTGTCACTACTTTCCCATCACTGATTTCCATTACCGAGAACTGGATCCTTCCTAATTGATGCTTTCAATTCGTAGTAATTAATTGTAGCTAGATTTCTTTTCATCTCTTGAAATACATAATATCACAATGGGCTCAAACAAAAGAGTGTAAAAGCAATCTATATTACTGCTAAATAATAGTATTCACTGGTTTTTATCTTCTCTTTACATGCCTTTCATCTGCTTTACCAACATTAAAACTCATTTAATACACTTTTTAAAATGAGTAAGGTACTATAAAAAGAGCATATTAATAGCTGTACATATAACTTTTTATAATTTTAGTCAGGTTTACTACTTGGTGTACTGTAAATCAGATTAAGTACAAATATTAGTACTGACAGCATGTGTATAATTAGTTTCTAATCTTTACTGCCTGAACATGTATTCATTATAAATAGGCAGGCACTGACTTCTGAGCCGTATCTAGGCATATGAATGGCACATTTAGATGTACACTACTGTAATTCATACATATATTGCTCACACATAACCCGGTGATGACTTAGTTGAGATTTTCAATAGCTGAGCATACAAAATGCTTGCAAGAATTTTTAGAACTACTTTAAAGAAAATAACTAACTGAAAACTTAGAAGATCACATTTTCTGGTTTCTTATAATTTCCTCATCTGAAAATACACGAGTTACAAAATTACTCCCATTACAAGTAATATAGGGGTTGGGAATTTTTTTATCCCCTTCCCTACACCTTGAGAAAGTCCTACCAAGACAGGAATTTCACTGTGAACTTTAATAATAACACCTCTTTTGTAAACTAACAAAGGACAGAGGTCACCCAGATAACCGTTCTAGCATGAGGACAAAATTACTATATCCTTTTTTAAATAAAGCCATTATATCATTATTAAATGTCATAGTTAAAGAGCTTTCAACTACTCTGCAAAGAATATTCTATATATGATGGAAATTATCACTTAAGTTCTAAAATGTGCTGTCATTGCATCTAATGGATATGCTGAAACACGACTAAATAATCAGATTAACTTAAACAAATCTATTTTTATTTTACTGTGTTCTTTCTCTGAAACATTCAACAAAGCATGTGCTGACTTAAACTACAATGATTCATTAAGGTACTGCATGAGCATCTTATTCTCTAGATCAAAAAAAAACAATGTAGATAAATGCTTAGCAGACTGAAAAAATTTCAGTAGAATGGGACTTTGGACATTTAATATCAGTAAAATGCCCATAGAGAGGCAGACTGATTCAGTGTATTTTAGAGCTATTCACCATACAAAAGAAGAACAAGGATAAAGGTGTTATGCACACTGAAAAGATACACTTTATTTATTAAAGCTACTTATTAAATGTGTTGATACTCAATGTTTCTTGGCCAAATCACCAGTGATACAGAAGAAGAAAAAAGGAAGCTTAAATATTTGAGCCAATCCTCTTGCATCTATAAATTAACATATATTAGAAAAGGCTAAGGCTAGTTACAAATCCCACTAAATTAAGATTGAACAGCTCTAAAAGTATTCTGAAATATCCAGATCACCTTCCTACACTTCACTTTGTGATCCTACCATGCCTTGGTTTAGCTGACTTCTCATTTCATGTCATGAGGAAATATTTTTTTCAAAACTGGAACAATCTGCTGGTGATAGAAGATTAATTTCCCTTTTTTCACTGAAAGACTACAAAACCTAGAGAGACTTAAAATGATTAAAAATATTATCTCAATAGTAAGATATAATATAGATATGTCCATTAGCTGATTGTGTCTGTGCCCCCTCTTGTAAAACTATGTCTTTGAGTCATGGAAGAACAGGGATTTAAATGTTAATTTTCTGGGGTGCCTTTGGCAGTCTCTCCAAAAGTTCTTTAGACTGATAGCTTGGGCAAGCTATTTTTAACAGAGAAGGGGTTAAATCAAACAATCTCTTCCCAATGGACTAAAGAAATTCAATCCGAACTTTTTTTCCCTTCAGCTGAAAATCAGATCTGAGTGCTCTGATTCCTCATGCATCTTCAAGATTTATTCATGAGTCACAGTTGAATACACTATATGTTGTATTATATGAACAAACATAAAAAAAGAATAATTTCTATTATCTAGCTAGATGTATATTTGTCAGCATCTGAAAGAATATCAATCCTGCAAGTTATAAGTATTCAGTATGCTCTTTTAAAAACATCATTCAGGCACTGTAAGATATATAACTGCAGCAGAAACAATGACCTTTAAGTGTATCTGCTTTCCCATTATCTCAACACTGTGAAACAGTGATATTGAAATATTTGTAATATCTGCACAGGAGCTATTTATTTTAACATCATTCCACCTAGTAAACCAACCATAATTTTATTAACAATAACAAGAAGTTGATACAGTATTCAAAGGAATGCTAACATGCTATTCACCTCAGCTTCTTTTACAAAGAATATCTTAGTTCATTTGTATTTCAGCAAAAGGGCACATAACTTTAATTCTTTATTAAACTTTTTCAATTAAATTTCTAAAACCTTATCAGGTGTAGAACATCTTCAGGGAACAAAACTTTCATAATAACAATACTGTGGAAGCTTATAATCTTTAAAATGACTCATTCACTATGATTAATTTACCCTTTATTTGTATCTGTATATCTAAAGGGCAAATGTCACTTTTAGAGTTATTATTTCAGACAGAAAATTTTATACAGAATTTTACTTTAGAGGTTGGTCACATCATTTATGAGTAACTGTCATGACTGACTCACTGCATTTTCTGTCAATGCTTGAGCTTCTTCACATTTCAGGAACATCTCTTGAAGAAGAAACGCTGCCTATAGGCTGTGAAAGACATCACACGGCTAAGCCAAGTAATATTTCACCAATTAACGGAAGCTAAGTACTGTCATGGTATGAGTACACCAAAAATAACACTGAACATCTTCTGCCTCCGCTGCAACAAAGCCATTACAGGATTGTGCACTGATTGCAGGAGCAGCTTTGGAGTGCTGCAGGCAGGAATGATTTTCTGTAGGCCGTGGCATAAGTTCTAATACGGAAACTGCAAATAATGCTAAAACACCCAGTATGGCCATATTTGCTTCAAAGCAGAGCATATAATTATCAACACACTCTCCTCCACATACACACTGACACAAAAATCAAGACCTGAATAGGAACAGTGTCTGTCTGTGTGGTACCGGCTGCTGCTTTAGTCACTGCCCAGGGGAACAGGTACATGAACCAACAAGCAGAAAGCAAAATGATTAAGTCCTTGCAGGACTTAGTTAAAGCTTTACAGGGAAAACTAGGAAGTGGGACAGAGAGCCTTTCCAATGAGCTTGCTACCAAATGGATCGCTAATCAGAGAGTGCAGATCACAAATCATCTGCACCAAATTGTTTTCTGCACCATGTGGTACTGAACACTTGAGCACTGAATCAGCTGAACATTAAATCAGCTGGTAACACATGCATTCTGTGGGAACAACATTCCCTGCAGGAATGGTCTAAAGCACAAAAGAAAAATTCCTTTGAGGACACTGAGGAAATGGATAGTCATATGCGGGAATCACTAATGCAACTGAGCCAATGGATCACCCTTGATAGATTAAAATCTAATAAGGGTAGAAGAAATTACTGTTCAAATGTAATGTTTATTGGCTGGGCCACACGGAGTGACTACTTATTAAATCTTGCATGTATGTCAAAGATCACATCATCTTATTCAGTGCATGGCAAGTGTGTGGTTTGCAATAGATTTCAATATCACTGTACTGCTGCCCAGGCTGGCTCTGCTACCTGCAAATTACTTATAGGAAATGCACTGAGATGAGTATCTGCTGTACATCCATGTTCTTGAAAATTCCTCATAATTATTAATTTCTTAACATTTAAGCCCCACACAAAGTTCTTACCATGCTAGTTTAAGGTTACTGCAAAGGCTACAGCAGGCAAAACTAGAAACACGACAAAGTTAGTCCTGTGTCCGGTACTTAATTCCACTCAAAAAAACTCTGCAAACATGAATTAGATATAAATTAAAACAAACAAACAAACAAAACAAAATTAAACTTTTGCTAAATTTGATAATGCAGCATATACAGTACCTTAATTACATTGTGTTGGCACTTCCTCCAGATTAGCAACTTTTTCATTCATACAGCTCTATACACTTGTCAGAAATTTTAGAATAAGTGTAACTTTAGTAAACTGTGTAATTTCTACACATTGTCAGTTTAAGCATGTCCCATCCTTTATTTCCCTATGGAGTTGGCTAAAATACATGTGGAGGGTGTCCCTCACAGGAGGAGACAATATCTCACTGAGTGAGGCTGAGGAAGGAGGATATTGGGGACCTGGAGCTTTCCTGGCCACAGATGATAGTATAAACAGTGGTCTCTAACCCAACAGGAAGTGCACTGGGCAGGAGGACTAGACCCAGTGGAGAGGGGACCCGTCTCCATCAGAACATCCATGCCAGGCCATATCCTGGAAAGTCTGCAGAAAGCAGATGCCTCCAGCTGATGAAAAGTCACCTGCTGATTCCTCCAGGACCTATTCTACATTCACATGGACTCTTACACAGTATGCAAGGGTGTTCTTGATTTACCTGAGCCTGCATTAAAATGTCCCTTATGATTATACTTATGTTTGGCAACAGCCCTTTTAGTGACTGCCTTCAAGGAAAAAGGTTTTTTCCTCAGTCACACAGTCAGTCACCTATTCATAGCCACGCCTTGGTAATTTGGAAGCCCTTTTAATCCATCCTGCCACAACACCCAGCCTTTCTAAACAATAAATGACCCGGCAATAGTAGAATAGGGCAAAAATCTAACCTGGTACTTAATCAGATTATGACCCATCTCATGGAGCAAGTGATCACTTCTGATGTTCTAAATGTGCCAGAACTGGAAGACTTCCTCAAGAAAAGAGAGTCAAGAACAAAGCTGCTTCCATTTTTATTCTTTTTTTTCCTCTACTGAACATCCCCAAATGGTTTCCCAGCTGCACGTAATCCACAAGCAAAACTGACCAAGTCAGTAGTGAATACTCTAAACAAAAAGACTGATTTTACTTATACCTATTTGCTTTATCACACAGATACTTTGCCAGTCTCTGTTCTTCCCACTGTCTTGACCATCTGCCTACAATGCTCTGTCCATTTATTACTAGTAGCAGTATCTTACTGTATTTCATTGCCATGGTGTGTCTGGCCTTGACTAGTTATCAGTTCATTTCACAGCCTTCTTGTTTGAACTACTGCCAATGTTCATGTTTCTGTTACAAGCTCTGAAAAAGTTGATAACTTGGACAGAGACATTTTTTCTTTCTATGCAGCCTCTCCACCAGATGGTTGACATTACTTTGAGCAGTCCTTTATTTTCAATTTTGAAATTATTTGGTCTGGCAGTCACTTTTGTTTCATACTTTTAGAGTCTACAAGCTGGATTTGTGTCCTGTCTAAATTTGCCTTTTCATGTCAATGAAGCTCCAGCAACTTGCATAGTGTGCTGATCTTGCTTCATTAGTGGGTCAATTATAATTCCAAATGAAGTTGAAAACACTTTTCAAATAGTCTGAAATTGTACCATTAACTCAAAATTCTTCCCCCCCAAATCATTCATTTATCACTAGATTAGCAACTTACATGATTAGTCAAACACAGCTGTAAACAGGATTTTCCTGCTGTGGACTAGTGATTTGAAGTGCTTCAGCCAGTTTTATGTTCCTTGTCTAATAATGATTAGGCATATCTTGGATATAGGAAAGATAGTGTTTAATATGAAGTGAAGGACAGAAAACTGCATTGAGTAGGACATTCAGGAGGATCTATGTTGGGTTATTACTCTTCCTAGGAAGTACATCATGTGCTTAAAGTCAATAACAAAACTCAAATTTATTTAACAGATCTGACAAGAAATATTTTATCTCAGTGAAATTTAAACAGAATTTAGATATTCAAAGGAAAGACAAATTGTAATTTAAAAATGTTACTTTGAACGGTCTATATGTATCTAAAAGGAATGTCTTAATAGGCATAATGTGTGACTTAACAGTTTGTTCTTAGCCCACCTGAGCTATATCAATTTTGGTAAATAAAGCTGGTAGAATAGAAGTGTAGGATCTATATGTCTGTGTATAACATATGTATGTACATATGGGCAACTTTTCAGTTTTAGTCCACCTGAGCTATACGAGTTTCTGTAAATAATGTTGGCAAGCATAAATTTCTGAGTGATTGACTGAAAAATCTACATTTTCTTCTGATTTTAGCTTAAGTATCAAGAATGTATTTATGATCCCAACTCCCTGGGAAAGCAACTCTTGGAAAGCAAATCAAACCCATATATTCTCATTCCACTTTTCTTATGCTAGGGAAGGCAGTCAGCACATGGGAGATGTGTCATGTCCTTCAGCATGAATTTTCCAGTGGCAATGAAACCAATGGGTAGAATTTAGGTCTCTTTGCCATCTGTGAGAGCTTTTCATTGACTTTAACTTAGCCAGGATTTCATCCAGGGCTGTGCAATTATTGTTTCACTGTATGATTTCCTCTGGACTAAACGACAGTGGCACAATTTTGTTTCAAAAAAACAAACACAAGCAACTCAGAAAATCCTTCTCCACAAAAACACAATAATTCCTCGTATCTAAAAGCTTTTTCAAAAACAAAATTGAAATTATGCCCAAAAATATACCAGGTATATTTAAGGGTTGAAAAAGTCTTTATCATGAGAAAACTTTGAATCATTCACCCTAGAAAAATAAAAGGATGAGGAAAGACTTTAGTATGTGTAGTTTGGAAAGAGTTGTTTGTACTACAGGAGACAGTGAGAACTCAGTGATCTGAAGCTAGCAGATATATTTAGACAATGTATTAAACAAACTGAGGAGGAAGTATGGGCTTTTTCAGGTTTTAGCAGTGCCACAGACTGCCAATTGCTTAACTCCCCTTTGTCTCAGTTCCTTTATAAGTAAAATCCACTGTTGCCCTTGCTGCCCATCAGCTCTGGAAGCACTGGGGAGCTGTAGATGCTCTCCCTGCCTGCGTCCACACAACACATCAGTGTTGTAGAGGTGGTGCCCTCTAGCAAGTGAAAAATAAAAAAAATAAAAAAAACCTTCAAAAAAGGAACCTGTATATAGCTGGGAAATTTTTCTCAAGACTGCTTTAAAGCAAAATCAGAATGCATGGTTAGGAAGCACAGTCTAGCATGTACTTACAATAATATTTCAGAAAAAAAATACATGTTTAAACCAGTTGTTTCCTGCATTAGCAGGAACTGACACATTTCTTAAATATTACCAATTTACAAATCAGTTAGATATTCAAATTAACTGCCTTTTGTACCTCATTCAGTTGTAGCGATGTTTGTCTCCAATGGAGACAGAAACACCTGCCAATATGGATCACATTAAAAAAAGAGAAAAAAGTAGTTTCCCTTAAATCAGAAGGAACCTTTAATTAAGCTAACATCGTTTCCAGCTGGTTTCCTGAATAGGTATTTGAAATAATTTAATATATTGGCAAAAAGCAAATGAAATGTATTAACTATACAAATGCTCAGTTTCTCTGCAGGTAGGTTGATATCTTCTATTTCATGAACTCCTGGCTTGTTGTTAATCCTACTATTTTTTTTTTTCTTATTACCAAGACTCATGCATAACAAGCAATTTATGCATCTTGTTAGTTTTTGGACTCATGTTCTGTAGTGAAAAAATTGTATGTTTTGCATTGCTTTGTAACCACAGGCATATTCAGTGACATGAGATATTTCTAAGGCCATACACTTCATATCAGCATTTGCACTCACTACACTGAGCACCACGATCAGTGTGTAGTGCTTATGCAGCTGTACAAGCTTCCCAAAAGCAAGTTTAAGAATTACTTCAATGCAAGACAGAAGTTCATCTAGAATCCAGAAAGATCTGTATTTTAGAATCCAGAAAGAAGTAACTGTACTCCAGAAGTCTGTGTTTACCACAGATCCCTTCCAGTTATATCTGGGGTTTGCTCCTGTGCATTTCATTGTGATAAAGGCTCACAGACAACTTATTGATTGACTCTGCAAACATAAGATGACCAAGGTTGCCAATGACTTCTTAATACTCAGACTCTCCTTATTCAGGACATCATGTCATGCCTCAAATTAAAAAAGGACGTTTTATTTCCTGTTCATTTGAATAGTAAGCATTCACCCTGCATTTCTTCTGCAAAACTAAAAGGTGAGCAATATGCTAAAGCATGTACTGCAGAGAGAAGAATGAAATTCTTTCTAGTTATTAGAAATGGAATTTAATAAAAAACATATTAAACTCATTGTACCTAGTCCAATGAAAACAGAAACATCATACGAATATGAACAAAGATCATACAGTATGGAATATGGAAAATGTTTGAACAATAATTACTTTGGTTTGACATTATTCTTTACTATAGCTTTGAGAGTGTAGCTTTTGTCAGAGGACTCCGCCATTAAGTGAAAAGACTCAGGGAAAAAAACCAAACCCACTGGATTCCAGGTTTGATAATGTTTTAAGGTAGATCTGTCATTTCAACTACTATTGGATTCCAGCAGATGGTAGGGGCAGGCACAGTATACCTCTCTAAAAGCACTGAGAGCTCTGAATCCAAATTCAGGTCTTAAATTGGTGATGGCACTCCACAGCAAAGATGGTTACTGTATACAGTAGTTTCTACAGAAAAATAAATAAAGAATCATGACTTCCACCAGAAAAATACAGACTGAAGCAAGTACAGATGGGTCAGGTCCCTGAATGGAAGCACTGTCATGCAGTGCCCTCATGGATATTCAACCTTTCTTCTTGAAATACTGAAAGCTAGGAGGGTAGGGGAAGAAATAGGGCATATACCTACAATTTAGGGAACTGGTATCACTGTATATGAGACTTGATAGTCTCAAAAAAAATGCATCAAAACCACAAACAAACTAATCAAACCAACCACTCCCTTCACCAAGAGCCAAACAAGGCTTGTGGAGATGTCCCTCAACTACTGGCAGAGACACACAAATATATCAGTGGGAACAGATCTTACCATCAAATCCCAGACCCCATATTGTGGTGTCACTGCCCAGAATTACAAGGCAATAAGGATGATGTAGGAGATGTTTCACAGTTTGGCTCTGAACACACCAGTGAGTATAGACAAGATTATCTATATATAAAAAAGAGTAATAACATAAGTAAGCTACCTCTACACCATAACTGCAACCAGAGAGTGGACACAGTCCTCTAGCAGGGTCCAAAAACAACAGGCCCAAAGATCAAGTGCTGAAGCTTTAACAGAAGGGGCAAGTTTAACAGGTTCCAGCACAAAAGGAGACCCATTTCATTCTCTTCACTATGGGCAGTGCCAGCCTCATGCCTCCCAGGGCACAGCATGCCCTGCAGTGTCATGGGAAGGGCTGTTCCCGGACACATCTGTTGCTCCTGTGGAACCTCTTACAGCAATGGAAGTTAAACAGCATTGACAGACACATTGCTGTGCAATCTCATCCACGCAACAAATGACAAGATGCCTACCCTTTCTTTCCCTGTCTAGGGAGCATTTCCTTTCCCCCCCATTACCCACACTATTTATTTCAAAATTCACATTTACAATCTCTGTTAAATCCTGCACTCAACTACTGTGAGCTTTGCAGACCTCTGGACATGGATATATTTGACAGTACATGGGTGGGATGGATTTCAGAAGCCTGTTTTCAGCATCAGTGTAGAATGTAGGTATCTGAACATACATCATAAAACTACTAAGGAAAAATGTTCATTAAGTTTGGAAATCAAGTCCCAGGTAGATATTTAGCCTTCATAAATTTCAAGTAATATTAAATATATTTTGAGATAGTGAAATTCTTACTTCTGTCTAAACTAAGAACACTATACAAGTTGAAGAATAAAATTAAGATGTAGAGTACTAAGATTCTAAAAATGGATGTTAAACCTGCCCCAACATCATCTCTGCAGCAAAGCAAGAAGAGTGCCACTAGAAAAATCACTTCTCATTCATCTGAGGAAACTGTGTATTATCAGAGACCCTAACCGCAGGTGCAAATTGCAATATGGCTTTCATTCCACACATAGAGCTCATGTTATCATTGGGAACTCAGCAATTGGATTGAAGGCATTGTGCCGCCACATTCCTTAACTGCTACACACTATCACACTTGTTAAAATTATCTGGAACATAGCAAGTGCTTGATAAGAGAATCAGACCACAGCACGAATACAGTGTTCTCTATGCCAAATCTCTCATTATGAAGAAAGTTGGGAAAATGCAAAGATTTTTGCTCTGTAACGGAAATAGGCAGCATGCAAAAAAACTAAAATGCTGTTTCTGATGTGACATTTTGTAATGAAGTGATACTGTAAGATTATCTGGACAGCAAACGGTTTGTGTGTCCTAGTTACTGAGTGTAGATAGCATTCACTTCTGTAACTGTCAAAACCCTTTCATAGTATTTTAATTTGCAAAAGAACCTGACTTCACTGTGGATATGTTATGATAAAGCCTAAAAAGAATTTATCTGATCAAAGAAAAATGTATTACCACCATGCAGAGATTTGCTTCAAATCTTGCATAAAAGCAATAATAAATACAACCCACTTTTGTACAAAAACAGATAATGGGAACATAAGGAAAAAAAAACCCTTGAAACTTTCTTTAATAAGATTATATTTCAGAAATGAAGAGAAGAATATTTACCCATAAATAAGTTTTATTAAAAAAACACCTAAGATGCTAATGTCTCCCTAGTAACATCTGCTTGTCAAAGTCCTATGCAATCAAGGAAGCAGTTGAAGACTGACAATCTCCTGCTGTAATATATTTTGGATTATGAATTCAGGATCGTTTAGAGATGCTGGTTTCTAATGGTTATGTAAAAATTACAACATGAACTAAGTTACCTAAAGAATAATTCAATTTCTAAATTTAAATAGTGTCTCAGTGATAAGTAAAAACAAAATCTGCAGCCTCGTAATTGTTAATTGAGTATAGACTACATAGAACTAAAATCACTGCTGTGATCCCATAACTTCTAAGGCAAGCTGTTTAGCGCAGTCATTCAATAGAGGTTCACAAACACTAATGCATCAGACAGTTCATTTACAAAAAATTGTGTTCGTCAGTTCCGTGGCTACACTAGTCACTCTACAGTAAATAAAACATGAAAATATGTTTTTCACCAGACTCACAAAACCTGCTGATTTTAAGCCACTTAATAGTCTTTCAAGATACTTTAGAAATGTGATACCTGAAATCCAGGGTAAATATGAAACATAAGCCCGCACTAATCAAAAGAACCAGAAATTTCCATTGAAAACATCGGAAATAACTATCATTGTCAGTGTAATGATAGAAAGGAAATAATTTATTTTTCCTTGCTCAAGTTTAGCACCAGCATAGACTCAGTCTGAAACCCTTCTCTAAATTTTCTGATTTTCCCCAGTGTATGAACACATACTTGCATTTAAAAAGAAAAAAAAAAGTGCAACTGTTGAGATAGCCTTGTCTCTAACAGGGGAGTAGTTCAGCTACTAGTCAAGTAAGTAGTAGTTGGGATTAGGCTGCTTTCATTTAATCTTCATGCATTTGCTGTCTGAGGAATATTCTCACCACTCCTAGCAAGGGCCATAACCCTGATCAAGTCCACAGTATCCACGGAGGCCAACTCAAACTACTCTCAGGGTTGAGCTGAGAAGACAGAAAAACAAAAACTGCAGAAACATACCCAAGTCCTATTGCAAATAATAACGACTGGCGAAGAAATGAAATCTCAGAATATACTTTACCTGTGTTATTATTATACTGTTACTCAGTAGTGCTGTTCACAGCAGGCAGAACAAAAAGCATCTTTTCATTCTAGTACTAGGAAAAAAAATTGAATTCTCCACTTTTAATTTGCAACAGATAGTTTTACAGAGTAGTTTGGATGAACTAAATAATCACACACCTGCATGAAATTTCTTACTATTATCGCCGGAAGGGATCTGCATGTCAGCCAAGAATCTTGATTTAGGCAAGAAACGACTAAAAGTCTAATATCAGCCTACAAATTAGCAGGAAAGGACATCACATTAAGTGGGGAAAACAAACCAATGCAAAACAAATGCCAACAGGTAACTTTTATGGCTTACCCATTCTGTATCTCATTTTACTGGGTACCCCTTAGTTGTCAGACCCATGTGACTTGTAGCATACAAAAATCCAGCCTAATTATAAATTGCTGTGTTCTTAAGGAAAGCAAAGGCTCAGGCTGATATACTGAGATACATTTGAGGCATGTAAATCTATTTGTACTCACTGTAGAATGAAAACTAGAAACAGAATGGATTTGATTTGGATAGTGAGTAGCAAAGGAAAAAAAAATAATTCCTTGTAAAAAAAAAGTTTTATCTGATAGCTTAACTCTTCAGACTGCAACAATAAAATTAGTTTTTGCACCTATCCATATTGAGCTCTTTGCACAAAGCTGGTTGAGGGTTCTATGGGAGCAGAATAAAGACATGCTGCTACATTCCATTTGATCACTAAACACCATCACTCAGTCCCACAGCTATTCAAAGTAACTCCTAACCAAAAGGGATCTCATCCCTTGCCATTATTTCTACTTGAGAAGGGTACTATGATCTACCATGAAAGAATCTATGAGCAAAGAGTGACTGTAAATACTATGATAAGATGCCGTTTCTAATAGAGCACTGCCTTTGGTAGTCTGATAATAACTAGATGAATCACTGTGGACTCAGGGTAGCAGACAGACAAAGAAACATGAATTTTCTTTCCTTTTTTCCACAGGAAGCAAGTTTCACAACCACTGTACAATCTTTTTTTTCAAAGTCTTCCACGTGTGTGTGTGATAAACAGCGTAGCTTTTAGTGTAGCAAAATAATTCATATGAGCTTTTAACAACAAATTATGTCCAAAGAAATGGGAATTTGCCTCCAAACCCTTTCCCCCATACAGCTATTAACAAAAAAAGTGTTCCAAGAATATGTTGATAATAAACTAAGCAGATTCCTGAAACTTGAGCTCCTTCTGAGCCTTTAATCCCCATTTGAAAAACATATCTGACAGCTGATGCGTGCCCTGATACTGTCATTTTTTCCTTTTTGCACTGTTATGACCATTTCAGCAATAATTCTAAGGTACATATCTTTCTAAACTCTTACCAGAGATCAGAAGACCTAGTGAAGAATGTTTGGTTTAAATGCACAGCAAATTCCTGCCTCCAGAAATATGTTTTGGTATTGATCACTGAAACAGCACACCTGAAACTGTGATCAATCAATATACTGTGCTGCCTCTCACCTCCACAAACCTGCAGAATTGTAATGAACCTTCCTTTACTGCACTTATGTGTGAGCTGAGGAGGGCCAGTAAGCAATGAGACAGTTTTTCCTCACTTGATGCTAACACCAGCAAGCTGGAGTAACAGAAAGAAAATAGAAGAGCAGTAGATCAAATATATTTATTGATGACATGTTATTAAGTACACAGTGTACCAGCAGGAAAAAGTTGTAGTAAAGCAAAGATACAAACCATATAGATCTGATGGGATATTACTAAGCTACTTGAGTAGCTTTTAGAGTGGCTAAAAATATTACAAGTCACTGTAAGCATGACATATGGTATTATTTTCTGCATTATCTAGCCATGACCTGCCTCACCCGGAGCTGTGTCTGACCCTTTTTATCCTTCTTGGGCCTGATCCTGACCCTTCATTTTTGAGCCAACATCCTAAAATGACTCCGTGCCATTCCTATGGAGGTGCTTGATGTCCGGGTTGGGGGTTGCCCCTCACCCCCCAAGCATGCCCTGCTCCTTCGCTGGAGAAGCAGGACAGGTCAAGGGTCATAGCCCAAGGGTCTCCACAGCTCCTGGTCCCACAGGAGGAGCTGGCTCTTATTGTGCCCTCATGGTCTCAGAAGTGTAACTACTTTTTTATTAAGTAAAATATAAAAACGTGATTTGAAAATTTCATCAGCTCTTCCCTGAAATTATTTGTTCATTATAAGATTAATGAAGTGACCCCTTTTCCACTAGTTTCAATAAGTTAGCTCCTAAGCATCTGTAATTGCCATGCTGCAAGCAGTACCTGTGAGCATAACCTCTCACATCACCTACACAAGAACTTTCTTCTTAGGTCAAAGGAACGTCCTTTCTTAATACTACTTATGCTCTATAGGATGCCTGAAAGAATTATTTCTCTCTCATTTACCTGTGTGATACCACATGATCCCAGGAGATAATTGAGACAGATGTGATTTACACTAATTGCTTTGGAGGTTCTCTGACACTGAAGGTCTGCCAATTCTCCAAACCCCCTAAATAAGTGCTCAACCAACAGATTTTGCTCTATGAAAACCCAGTATGGAATTACTAGGAAGAATTATCACTCAATCCCCTATCTTCACATCCATGTGGTGCTCCAAGGGTCACTGCCCTTCAGACAGCACTTCCATTTGTTCTAGACCCAAGCAAGACTTTGGTCTGGTTTTGAGGGTGAGGGTCACATCCATTCTCCCTATCTTTTCCAGCTGGCCATGTCTCAGGGATCCTACTGGAGCACTGATGAAGAGAGATCAGTGGAGCACACACACAGCAGCACCTCTCCATGGTGGGAACTGAGCTGGGGCTAAGAACAGAAGATAATATGTGGTAAGGGGAACCACCAGAACACTTTGTCTTGCCTGGAACCTATTACCATGTGTGTCTTGCTGTACCTTATTTTTCTGACAGGCAAGGTACTTTGAGAATAAGATAATCCTTCATTTGATATAGATGAAAAAATTGAGGAAACATTTGTGTGCACAGTCCCTTAACCAGAGTAAATCCTCCAAAAAGTACAAATTCCAAGCTAAAAGTAGTATTAGAATCAATAGCGCTTAGTTTAACCTAGAATCAAACATGGATTTAAAAAAAAATCATATATGAAAGATTTAAAAACTATCTAGTCTTTCCAGGTATAAAAACAAACATTCACATAAGTTAACTGTTTTAACAAAATGATTCCACTGTATTTTGTAAGCTCTCAGAGCATGCCTCAAGGAGGATTGACTTAATATTACTCTCAGTTTTTAGTAGGTACCATATTCTCTGTTACATATCTCCCCAGTTAGACATCTTCATTTTCACCCTGGTGCCTGTTGTTTTGTACCCTTAAGTGCTGGTTTCTTTCATCTGGATCAGTTGCTGAAAAAGCAACATGCCTCTGTCAAAAGCTAAATGTTTTCTGATGCCAGAATCAATCTACCCCTCTTTTCACATATATGTATATGGGCACGCACAACAATAACTCTTCATTTCTCTGTACTAATAAGCAGATTTATAGCCCTCCATGTATACAGACACACATCCCTGTGGTAGAAATCAGTTATTCTCCATAATAGCCAGTAAGGTAATTATCTCACTAAGCTCTGCAGTCAGCAACTAAATGCATCATCTTGTCAGAAGTAAGGCTATGACATATACCATAACAGGAAAAGTATTATCTTCAGTGCTTTAATCAATGTTAACATTAACAGTGCTCATCTCTGGCAAAGCATGAAACTTTTGACCCCCTAAAGACCTATGGTAAGATAGGACAGTATTTTCTCCTGGAATCTGTGTTTGCTCCTAATTAAAAACTGTGTGGCAGGTCTCTAGCATTAACCCCAGTTGTAATCAAGCTGTGGATTGTGCCTTTCCCTTGCAAAATTTCAAGAAGAAACCTGGGGACAACAGTAGTGCAGGAATGAATCAGCTAGAAATCCCATGTAATTCATTAAGGAAGAAAACCAATGTCACGCAGATGTAGAGAGACATAAGTTGGTTCTGCAATGTCTCTGAAAGGAATTAAAAAAAAAAAAGTGAAAGAAAAATATCAGAGAAGTGCAAAGAAGCAAATTATTCCCACTGGACTTTACACGACTGTATGCCTGAGTTTAAGTTCAGAGAATATTATGAAGTGAAATCTACATTTTTCTCTTCTCTCTCAGGAACAATCTTCCACTCTCTGTGACCTCTTTACTCTTAAATCTTCTACAATTCAAGTCCTATTTTTTAATTATATTTTCTGGGAACTGTCTCATTATTATCACTGCTGTACCACCTCTGTTGAGGTTCATACTCTGGATCCTATATTATCTACTAAGATTTCAGCTGTCCCAGCAAAGTCTGGACTGGAGTAGGTGCATGCTGGGGCTACCCCACCTCTCTAGAAAGCAGCCCAGGTCCTGTCCCAATCCACTTATGCCCTTCCCTTGGCAAATAAACCATCAGTGTAACAGAACTCTTAACACTGGATCAAACCCGTCCCCTCCAAAAATGGCAGTAAGTCCTATCTGTTTCATTCCACTGTATTTTCCCTTGGTTTTCTTAGCCAAAGAAAATAAAAAGAGGATGGATTACCCATTTAAAATCATTTCCAGAAAACAATCAGACAGTCCTTAACCCTTTCCAGGCATCTTACTCTAAGATCCATGGGTTAAATTGCTATGGACAGTGGATCTTCTTTTCACTCAGCTTACTGAAACTCAGATGACAGATGATGTTCTTATTTTACAGAGTAGATAAGGGTATGAAAATGGTATTAAAGAAGTGAAAACATGAATTTCATTATGACCATATAAATAGAGACGCCAAAAAATTAGAAGCCATTTATGAAAGTCTTATTTTAGCTACAAAATCACTGTGGGACGATGATGAAAGCTTTAGACTGGAGTGATGGGGGAAAAAAATGGTAATAAGCATTTTCAGAACCACTTCTTAGTTGTTTTGGTGTTTGGGTTTTGGTTTTGTTTTTTTTTTTTTTTGGTAGGAAAGGAGGGCTATAGCTGAATCTTAAAGTATTTTGGGCTGGTTGTCTGCGTTGTTTGTTTTTGTTCGACTCCTCTCCCATTGCTATCACAGAACAATGAAATGCTGTCCACAGCCACCTAAGACTGAAAACGTTTACTGTGAATCTTCCACGTCATCAGCTTGGACACAGTCAGTGCAGAGCAGGGTTAGCACGAAGCTTTACATTCCTGGAGATCTAGCTCCTCTGGAGAGGCAGCAGCAGCCTCTGCACCCCCTGTGCCCACAGAAAGCCTCATGCTGAAAAACTGTAGGACTTTATAGTCAAGCTCCAGTAACTTTTCAGTTCCAATATTTTTTGCCAAATTCTTTCCATTTTCTTTCTCCATTTCTCTTCCCTCTGACAAAGAAGTAATTTAAGATAAAAATACTTTTTAAGAGAGTCAGAGGCCAGTTGAGATGAAAAGCAGTTATGATTCTAAGGGGAACTTTGGCTGCTAGCAGTTGTGCTGTGATGATAATGTTGGTGTTCACAGTGCCACCTGCAGCTTGTGTGATAGATGTGATTGTGTATTTTGTTTTGAGGCACCCTAGAAATGCTGTGTGTTTCCTGCCCACAAAACATGACTGCCCATCCTCTCAAGCTCCCTGGAATTCAATGAAAATGAGAGACAGTGACCTTTCTACTGGGGAGAAGGAGAGTATGAATAGGAAGAAATAAAGAATAATACATACAGACTCTCACAAAACATAGAATTATTTCTTCCAAGAGTGCTTACCACTTCCCACTGAGAAATATTCTGGTACCCTTTTTACACTATCACACTTAACCACCAAGTGATTTTTATTGAAATCAGTGGGGTTAGTCAAGAGCAATAAAAAAGGGATTTTGGAAAAGGATTGCAGAACTTGGTCCATCACAGCTACATTGTTTGATTTAGGAACATATATAAAAAACATTTTTCATCCTTTTCTTTTGTTCATTAGGTATATTTTCATAAGTGTACTTTATAATTACTTATATTTTTAGATAACATAATCCCATAATTCTCTATTTGTAACACTAATATTTAATTAGTTAAGTGTAATTAAATTTTTATGCTTCTTGCGCTTTATATATAATAGGGGGGGAATTCAGTGCAATATTGCAATAAATTTGCCAATACTGAAAACCTTAAACATGTTTACTTGGGAATTCTAAACAATGTCAAGCAGTCTTAAGACGCAGCATAACAGTGAAGGATATTTTTATGGAGTATCATTCTATCCAAAGCCCATGATGAGAATTCTTGAAGTTTAATCCCACTGAGTGACACCAGTTTCCACTGAAAAATACTCCTTACAACCTCTGGTCTTTAATGGAACATTACTGACACACATAGGGTGTGATTCTAACCTTGATACTGCTCTAATGATACTGTTATAGGCTTTCATTTACAAATCTGATCAAGATGCGTGTCCATATTTTAAAATGCAGTTGTTAATAAGTATTAAGTATCAATAGAGTGAAAAGAATAATTACATTAGGCTGAACAAAAGCTACTAAGGAATTATCAGAAGCAATCGTAGACTCATGCTTAAATCAGCTGAAGGAATTATCTTGTGCTTTTTACTATATCAAATTAAACAAGGGTCTGGAATACAAGGCATAATTTTAAAATACAGCAATTATTCTGCTGCTAGTATTTCATTGATTTCAACAGAATTAGTCTGGCAGGAAATTTGTTTTTCTGTGTTGCAGAAGGGATTCTGTTTAACTGGTCGGGAAGTGTGAGGACTCAGTTCTTCAGGAGGACTTCAAGTGTGGTAGTGGAGTGATTACCTAGTTAGAGACCCACTTTCTGGTTTCAGCTTCTCTCTGGCAATTTTACTGCTTATATAAAGATCCTACACAGGTATAGTTGTAGGGCCAACAGCGATAATTTAACACATTAATGCAGGCATGACTGAAATGCAAATGTAAACTGTGTTTCCACCTCCCTTCCAGTTATTTACCAGCCCATCTAATCTCATCATTAACTTGATAAGAACAGAAGGAACAGACTGGCAGCTGAAAAGCTAAAATATCTCCTTGACTTCAATGGAACTTGTCTGGGTTAGAGTTACATCAACTCACTCCTGGAATGAGATTCTTCAGAAAGCAAACAAAATAAATAAAATATGCTTTCAAAGTCACAACTCTAAAATATATCCTGTAAATCCATTTTTTTCCTCTCCCTCAGGAACTGGAACCTTGAGAACACAAAAGTGTCAGATTTTAACAAATATTAACCTTTTAATTCCAGTCTCTCTTTCTAGAGGGTGGCTGCTGGGGTGATATGAAATACTGATGGACTATCCATCACACAGCTTCTGCCTATGGGTCATTGCACAGCCTTAAACAACCACAGAAACCAAGAGATAAATCTTTTGATGAAATACTTGCAATTCTTTAGAGACATTTTGCACTAATGCCAGTGTTTATCCCAGAGTGGTTTCTCTGCTGTCAGCAGAAGCAAAGAGTGTTTATAACGCATCAGGTTTGCATCAAGACTGAAACACGGTTCCACAGACTGAATCTGAGCAAGAGCCAGGTGAAGCACCTGGAGACTATTTTGTTCACATTATTCACAGCGCAGAACAGAAGATCAAACGTCAGAGTTCACCAGGGAGTGTCCACATACAGAATACAAGGCTCTTTTTGAGATATGGAAATTTGCAGTGATGCATTTATCTGAGGTATTAGAAGCATTTATATTGCTGCATTACCAAAGAGGATAGTCTGAAGGAGAAGCCTTCAGGCTCACAGTCATGCACACTGGAAAGAGATGTGGTTATACAGGGGATTAAAGAAGAAACCCTCTGTACAGAAAACATTTGCAATGTGCCCAGCCCAGCTTTCGGAGGAAACACATAAAGTAGGATGAAGTTTGCTTGTTATGTGATATTTTATCTGCTAAATTCAAGCCTCACAGTGAAAACTAAAAGGCCAGAAGACTTTGGTATTTTTATTTTCTGTATTTTGGGAATAAACGCAAGATGGAGAGAAAAGGAGATTGAATTTGGCCACTACACTGTGATGGATCTTCAGGATTTTGTGACAATCTAGTGTGGGGGTCCTCACTCCTTCTGCCTTGCATCTATTTGCACGACTGCCATACTTCATCTAGTGGTCCCCAGATTTCTGTGGGATCTAGATCTGTCCACAGGAATGTTATATTTTGTTCAGGTCATGGAATGGGTTCTTCTGTTGTTGTGTTCAAAAAATCCAGGAAATAAAATTAAAAGCAGCATAAAAACTGAATATTTATATAAATATTATAAAATCCAATACTGATAGAAATTTAAGGAAAGCACAGCTTAGAAGCCCTACCAACACCTCCTGTCATGGATGCATCTCTTACAACACTCACAATGAGAACTCTTTACAACTTCAGTTCTCTTCCTTGAGAGCTTGCACATTACTCACAAGACAATGTTCTTGACAGTTAAATATATTACATACAGAGACTTTGTACTAGGAATCCAAGGCACTTTTTTCCATCCTTCTTTTTTTCTTCTCCCTCCCCTTTATCAAACATCACTATTGACTGGGGAGCAAAAGCCCCTAAGATACTAAATCTTCCAACCATGAAGGGAAATGGAATGGTTTTCTAATGGAGTATATCTGAGTGCCTCTGGCTTTCAGAACCTGTCTTTAAAGTCTGCTTACTGAGGCATAGATGACCACTCAAACACAGACAGATTTGTCACTTTGGTTTTCAGGACACCCATCCTATAAAGACCACAAAGTAATTGCGAGGACTTCAGTGGCCAGACCTTCTCTTGCTATTCATGAGGTTCTTGAATTGGATTTCATTTCATGCCAGATTTGACTCTATCAATGGAAGACCAGCTCAAATCATTTCACAAGAAATGCCCAAATAACACCACCCATTGTTACAAATCTTTTTATGCTCCATAATGCAGAGCCAGAAGAAATGTTCTGACTGTAAGAAAGTATAGCTACCATTGTCTCAAGGGCCACTGTAAATATTTTAGTGTACACCTTTAAAAAAAAAAAATCAAACCCAAAACAAAACTCACACATGAACATAAATATATTAAACTTAGCTAGAAAGCCACCCTTTCTCAACAGTCATAGCTAGATTGTCATCTGGCTTGATAAGGTGTCTTCCAATACATTCTTAATTTTATATCTGCTGCCATAAAAAATTATGGACATTGATTCCACGAAAGCAGCTGCAGAGTCATGCTGATTTACACCACCTCCTCCACAGTAGGAATGTTAATAACCACGTTATTTTTGGTTCCTTTCGTGACTCCGGTTAAAACTTGAAAGAATAAACCCGTCTTATGCTAGTTGAAGACTTCACCTTTTGCACCAAATAAAATGCTGAATCAAACAGCATCACAGCCACTTTTTCTGTGCTCTCCATGAAATAAACAGCACGTTTTATTATAGGACACTGCTAGATTCTTTTAATGCCCACAGTCATATCTCTCAAAGTATTTGAAGCTGTTTTACCTCATCAAGCCACTTGACTGTAGGCATGAAAAAAATACAGTGGCTGGATTATTGTTGTGCCTTAGTTCCACTTGCTGCCACCACAATCCACTGTATTTAATAGTCAAAGCAGCTTCAGCATTTGACACAGTATTTGCATGTTCCGGAATCCCCATACAATGCACTAGACACGAGTGATTTCAAACCCACTCAAACTATAGATTCAGAAACTCTTCTTGAATTCAGAAATTTTTAAAGAAGAGCAGAAAGCAAGAAAATATAAACTCAAATGAAGAAACAGGAAGTAAAATGCAGTTGAGAGCAAGCAGAATGGAAACCAGAGAGAATACGTGAAAAATACATCAGTGGGAGAATCTAATTTCTTCTCCCTCATGCCAATCCAGCTCTATAGAGAGATGATACACCTCTTTCCCTTACAAGAACAGAGAAAAAATGAACTGACTGTACAAGTAATACAAAGTAATAACTATGCAAAGAACAAGAGCTTCATGAATTTCACCTGGCTTCAAAACTTGAAAATAGCTCAAAAGGTTCAATAAGATTGAAATAGCAATAAATTGCAATACTGTAGGGGAAGAAATTTCATTCAATAGAAAAGAAAACAATTCATGTTTAGATTTATGTTTAAAGTAACCAGCACTGAAATACAAAGTTACATTTACTCAGACATAGAGTCCTTATTTCAGCCCGTGCAAGTCTGTCATGAGCAAACACCGAGGTTTCATCAGTGATGAAGCAAACACAGTTATGAGTCTATTTTAAACATGTTTCACACACACATTGTGGATTTGAAGTTCTCCAGAAAAATAAAATCCCACTGGATAACTTCATAAAAATCTACCTGGTTTGTTTTCCATCAGGATTCTTAGGAGTTATTATGAGCTTCTACAAACCTGAGAGGGGTTTTTTGTTTGATGGGTTTTTTCAGTGGAACAACAGAACAGAATGTTCTCAGTAGCTCTTCTGTTAGATGACAATACAACATCAGGAAAAAAAAAATCAGATTAAATCAGGCTTCCTTGTCTTGCTAGAAAAATTAGGGATCAAAATGAAGGCCAAGCTGTGTGCAAACAAAAAGGTGTTTCTTATCTGCAAAAATAACGTATTATTGGAATAAAAAGTTAAAATAGGTTCCCTATATTGTTTCTACAAAGAACTGATGCTACAGCCAAAAACATAGTAAATGGGATTCAAGACAGCTGCATCAAAGAATCTATTATTGGCCTGGGCACACTAGTACACAAAAGCACAGAAATTACTATTATATAACCACCGAGAAATGGAAAAATTATTATTTTGGTCATAAACAAGTAAAATTCTAATTTATTTAGAGAATATTGGCTGAGATTTTGAACACTGCGAAAAGAAGCTAGATGCCCACATTTCCCTGAATTTTAATAGCATTTAAGTTCCTTTGAGAAGCCAAGACAACACTTTCAATTAAAATATTTTACATAATGATTTCATGGCTTGATCTTGATATGCACTGAGACAATTCCCACTGCAGTCAGTGAAAGTTTAGGGTAATCAGCATCTCGCAGCATCTCACAGAGAAAACCCCAAACTGTAAGACTTCTGTTTACTACTTCATGGATTAAAAAAAAAAACCAAACCCAAAACTAACCCTCCCTCCCCATGCCACCGCCCAAAAAAACCCAACTACGAATAAACAAACAAAATAAGTCCAAACAATTGTACATTGTGATGTTATCAAATAACGCATGAATCAAAAATTAAAATATTGTTATTAACTGCTCAAATACATGCAGCAGTGTACTATATCATAGATGGATGGTGGAACACATGTGGAATTTCATGCTTACAATGAAAGATTTTTTTATTCCTCTAGCCCCATATCTTTTTTAAAATTAGTAGATTATACTCTGCCATTCAGCTTGAAAACTTTCAGGCTGGAAAGTCTCTTGAAGAGCTTAGGAGTTGGTTGGTTGGGCCTCTAGCAATTAGGAGGTGCTTGATTTAATGTTTTGTGCATGTTCATACATCTAAGTGTATGTTATAGTTTTAAGCACATGTTTAAGGTTTTCTCTATATCTGATCTATACATGTTGTATTCAGCTGTGAGAGCAGTACAATAACAACCCTGCCTATGGTACAGGAGCATTCTGTGTTCAAGCTGTGCAAAAGTAACATGGTTATTTACCACCCCCAAAAAAGTAAAAATGGAGTGTGGAGTTTATTTTATTTTCACATGGACTAGTATTCTGTGGTATGTACCTGTCAATTCCCTTTAAATCCTAGAAGTAAGATACAATTAAGGGACATAAAACTACCACCTGCCACACAGTCTAGTTGTTAACTCAACCATGATTAAGATTATGGTTATGATACAATAATACTGCAAACATAGAATTATTGCTAGGCTGCCTAAGCTGAGCAGTACCTGAATTTAAGCAGTTTGTAAAGCACCTGGGTACAGGTACCAGCAGTATGTTGGAAAGAGCTTTCTTAATTATTTATTGAATCTGAAGGAGTTCAAGCACTCCAATGAACCTCTGTAATTCTCTCCCATCCAGTAGGATGCTGAGTGATCTCGAATTCCTGGTGAGATCAGTAAAAAGTGTTTTTCCAAGGAATGCCATGGGAAGCTCTTGGTCTTTTCAGATTCTCTTGCCGTCATTTTTGCAGGACTGGAGTAATTTTATTCAAAACACATCTCAGAGATAGATTAAACAGCTACAATAGAAATCTTTTGGATTTCCAAATGCAGTGAAATTGTAACTGTTCTCCTTAGTCATTAGTCATGTCTATTTAACATGACTGCTTTTACACAGAAAAGCTGGATTTCCAGAGGGAATAACAATATAATGGTCAAGCCAGATACCAGAACATGATAGTTGAAATAAAAATCAATACAGAGCCATACAGATGCTAAAACACACTGAAAATAAAATTATTTTCCACTGTAAATGTAATTTAAAAATCTAACATATTCAATATATTTGATATTGATCATTTTAGCAGTATTTCTGAAGGCTAACAGACAAAATGTACTGTTTGTACTGAAGTACAAAACTGCTTTTGTTGTCCTAGCAACAGACAGAAAGAATGATCTCACAAATCAAATCCAATGGAAATGCAGTGCTTATAGAAATAGACAACTAAATTATTCTAAAAGTATATTTTTTAATTGCCATATTTATGAACTTGAATGTGGCCTTTCCAAACTGAGCTCCTTCTAAGGAGTAGGCAGCATAGTGTAAACCTACATTTTAGTGAAGAATAAGCAGAATGAAACTGAATTGCCAGACTGGAGAATTCTGCACATCTATCTACTGTTGGCTACTGTTGTCTATGGAGTAGACAATTCCTGTCTCCTCCTGTGACCAGGGAATCATATAGGAGACTATTTCTTCTAAGATATATGAAAAAAAAAATATTAAGAGATACTTTTAGGTTTTTTTTCTGCAGTCTCAAGACATCACCTTAGGAGGGGCAGAGAGGGAGTCTGGGCCTGTATGACGTTTCACAGAACAATGTACAGTCAAGCGTGTTGTGCTTTTTGGAGACACTTTCACTCTCTCTGAGGGACAGAAATGCAACTAGAGGATGTAACTACATCTCCAGCAAACCCTCATATGTTCTCATGGTCCTGTACGTGTGTCCCTTCCAACTCAGAATATTCTGTAAGGGACATCCCACTCAGTGCTCAACTGCAGAATCAGATTTGTCCCCTTGAGCCAAGTCCTACTGCAATTAATGACTAGAATAAGAGTGTTTCCATTTACATTAACAGGTCCTATAACGTTTATTCTATGAGCACCTTCAACAAGAGTCATCTAAGGAACAGAGAAAGTGAATAGCTCAATGTATTTCGAGATCCATATGAAATTGAAACGAACCAGGGAACAAAAATAAATCATTACAGGCCTTGAAGAAAGTTGGTCTGAAACTGGTCAGCTCCCACTAGAGTCTCATGTAATTATAAGATAATCAGGTAAAAATATAGTATATTGTATGAACATTTTTATACATCATTGCAAAGGAATATCAACAACCTTAGGCATGATATGACCAGAAAATGGAAAAAAAAATAAATTCTAAAATATTCAAACAGCACATAGGCTACATCACGGAGGAGATAGAGATTGTTATCCCTTAGATTATTTTAAATTGTTTAGTTTTGCCCTGTCTTTGACAGATAGAAATTAACAGATACAATTTTGTTAGGTTTTTTTAGTTTATTTTTGGGATTGGTTTTTGGTTTTTTGTTGTTTCTTGGGCTTTTCTTATTTCATTGATCAGTAGTGATTTCTTCTGAAATCCTCATGTTGAATGCATTTATCTACTGCTTATATTGTTCCTTATTGTCATATGAATTATCACCATAATATACAGTATGTCTTTCTATTGACAGCAGATTCCTTAATTACTTACCTAAGTAATATTAATTATCAGTAATTTTATTTCAATTTAACTTTAAAAGTAGAAGTATAATAAGAGAACAGTCACATAAGAGAATTGGTTTAAGAAATCTCTTCAGACTGGGGGGAAAGTGCTTTTCCTAGAAAGCTTTTGAAGTATTTTCTTCTTTTTTTTCCAGACACTGAACTAAAACTGAATGCCCATGTGCAACTTCACCAGCTACGTTGAAGTCTCCATGACACTGATGCAAGCAAGTACAAAATATAAACTTGTCAACGCATGCTTGAAATCCCAACAAGGACATAGCTAGGGAGAGTCAAATAGCAACTCTATAGTTCTTCAAAAGTCACTGGAATGATCCATCAGCTATGAATTCTCACAGATGCCAAGAAATTCAGCATTAACTATTTTACTGCTGAAGTGCTAAAGACTCAGGGAGATGAAATAGATGACAAGGAAAAAAAAATTCTTTTCTCCATGAACAGCATTAGTAATTTAGAGTAGCCCATATCCCTGCAGAAAAACATCCTTGTGTAATGCAGAACACCTTCCTCAAGCAAAATGTGTCTTTGCCTCAACCTAATCTCCAAGTCACATCACCCAGGGAAACCCCAGCTAAGCCATACTTTTGGTTTTTTCAGCTCCAGATTCAGCTTCACATTAACACAGTAGGTAAAGACAGACAAAAGCCAACAAAATACTGACATTTAATTGTATAATAAATATTCTATTCTTGCTTGTATTTTCACTTGGATTATGGCTATAAGCCTATGGATGTCACATTTGAAACATAACTGAAATAAGATAGATTTTCCTAATGGCTTGTTCACATAGGGAAGGTGTATGAAAGTTGAATGTTCTGTAAAGAAACGAACCTGGCTTTTCATTTGTTAGCATCCCTATTCAATACAAAAGGACCTCAATATCACTCAGCTAGGTAATGGGTGATTTAAGCTTAAAAATAAATATCTACAAGGGAGATATACTGCAATAATACAGCTAATTGGCAATGCCAATATTATCATGCAAGTACAATGAAAAAAAGCAATAATAAAAAAACTACAAACCACTTCAAAAGCCTGTATTACCTCTGGCCATAAGAAATGTACCTGAGTAGTGTACTTGTTAGACAGTAGCAGAAAGCTCTGTGGAGAGCACACCAGACTGAGTCTTTGAAAAAGTAATTTCTGACAGCAAGGCTTTACTGGTTTGTACTTAACAGCACTTCTACAATCCTTCTGTACAATTCCTCGCTCTCACACACTGTCTTTTTGTGTCACTAGTGGCAATTAGGCATTAGCCTTGAAGAGAGGAGACTGCAGCACAAAACTCCTCATTTTAACACACTTATCCAGAAGTAAATGCAGGGAAAAGAAGGGAGAGCTTTAAAATAAACAGAAAATAGATGACAATTAAGAAAGCATTCAAAATGAGACAATTGCTGCAAGGTTAAACTGAAAAAAACCTTATGTACAGCTCATGTCCCCTTCTTCACCAGAGAGCAAGTCTTGCTAACTACACAGAAATACAAGTAAATTCATCCCAACTTAGCCCACAGAGTCATTAAAACCAAACAGACCCCTTTTCAAGGCTGAAGAGATGGGCCCAGCCCCACAGGCACCAGCCAAGCCTTGTGCAGTCTTGGTATCTGCCGTGTCTTCAAGCATCAGTGACTTCTGCACAGGCAGACAGTAGAATGTAGAGGGGAAACCGTTCAACAGTATTAGCCCATATTCATCTAAAAATGAAAGGCAGCACTGGATTTTACCTTCTCAGAGGCCACTCCTCACCTCCAGACTCTTGGGATCTTGATCTAATTGTTCTCAAAGTTAATGGAAAGACTCACTGATCTGTCTACACAGCAACCCTCCAGTCAACAGACAAGTTCCCTGTCCAGTATTCAGTAATGTTTAGAACGCTCATGAGTTAGCACAGGAAAGTCAGTATTTGTTCAAAGTCAATATCTATTTCTATAGCAGTCATTATGAAGGCATCTTAAGATACTAAATACTAAAATCAGACACTTAAAATAATTTAAACCAGTTAAATGGAGCTCATTTAAACCAATTAGAATACTCCAGTGGGTAAAAAGGTCATTCATCAATCTCTCTTTAAACATACCAGAGGAGAGCCTAATATATATATATATTCAAGCATATATATCATCAAGGCCTAAATCAGACAGGAGCTCACACACTTGTAGTTGTTAGCATGCAGAATACAGGATTTCATAACCTCCAAAGTGATAAGGGGAGTAAAGGGAGAAAATGCCTGCTTTACCCATGTTAATGTAAGTATTTGCCTCGTTAGTTTAGTTTAGCTACAGTATAATATCAGCTGAACAAAACATTTCATGGTGTACTTTGATAGGTAATTTGTCCTGAGTCAATATTTTGCCTTCATCCTCTCTGTCAGAGAAGACAGTGGTCCACTGACAGGTGTCACTTTCAGATCTCAACAATTTATTATCTCTTACAGACCTTCTTGGTTAGAAAGGAAAAATATCATGGAAGACATAAAAAATTGACACTGAAGCCATTTCAAAGCTAGGAAAAAGAGAAACAGCTGCTCATGGTTTGGTCTGGCATGTTCTCTACCACTGGCAGCTGCTGAACCTGCTGTGCTGCTTTGCTCAGCAAAAACAAGATACTAACATAATAGAACAGAAATAGGTTGACAGAAATGAAACAATCAGACTCACTGGAACGCTCAAATCTGGTCCAAGCACAAGCTAAGCCAATACAAAAAGATAGCTGGGGAAAAAGAATGCAAAGCAGCAGAACTTGTAGAGGTACATAAGGACAAAGGCAAAAAGCATTAAGAATATCAAAAAATGTTCCCAAGTCATGTATGCAATACAATCAAGAGGTTCCCATGATCCAATGACTAATAAATACACCTTCATAATCCCCCAAATGCCTTTTATTCATTTTATATCTGGAGAAATCTGGGACAATCTGGCAGTATCAGCAAGTCATAGAATGGAATTTGTCTCTTTCATGGTTCTTACACTGTAAAACATATTTCTGATGCAGTTGTGATTTGAAAGTTCCTTGCTTTAGTCATGGAGGCCACTGCACAGGAAGGAGAGCTCTTGCTAAACCATTTTTCATTCTCAGAAAGAGAATCTTAATTGAGCTGGAAATGAGCAATATTGAAACACTAATGTTTATATGTTGCATAAACATGCAAATAAAGCAACAGAAAGCACAGTTTCAGCCTTGTACTATGCAGTATGTGACTCGCTCAGTTGTACTCTTATTTTTTCCTACAAACCCTTCTATGGTTGCCTGCAGACAGCAAGTTGCTAATCCCACTAGTAGAGCATCCAATATGACCACAAATATAAACACACAAGTGGTATTTAAATAAACCAGTTTACATCACATTTCATGTTAATTTCAACCTCCAAGTCCTGCTCTGTTTGGTTAGATACTTACAGTGTAAGACAGTTTAAGTCTTAGTGCTGACCTTACTTATGCAAATAATTCAGGTGGCACAGCCATCAGTTTTCATCCAAAACTTAACTAAGAATCCCTAGAATGCCATCTCTGTCTGTATAAAAATAGGCAGTATGCACGCTACAGAGAAGGATGAATGATGATTTCTTCTTAGGAGTATGTGTGCACATATGCTGTCTGTTGGAGAGACAGACTGAATACAAAAAACTGTCACAACAAGCAGAAAACTACAATGTAACATGCTATCGATCAAGGAGATTTAAATACCAAAGCAAGAATAAAAGTCACATAAGAGCCTGATACAAGATTACAAAGACTAATGATTATGGACAGATAGAGAGCTCTTTCTAAATAATCAGCTCATTTCCACTAATATTGTTTCATCCCAGCATTACAATCAAAGGAAATGGAGCGAGACCCCCAGATCAGCTCCACAGGAACCAAATAGTCCATATATATAAGCATAAAAGATGAGAAAATAGTGTATTAAACAATGAAATTCCAGCAACACTCAGTGTTTATTTAGCAGTTTGCAGATCTTTATGTTTGCTATGACAAAGAAATATATAATTAAGTCAACTAGCCATGTTCAAGTTATTAAGATCAATGACGCTTATGGATCCCTTACCAGTTGAGATATCCTGTGATTCTATAATTAGAGTACACTTGACCAAAATGCAACATATTGCTGCACTGTTGACAAACAAACCAACAGAACCTCAGAAGCAAATCCTGCTTTTATCCACATTAGAAGACCCTATTATCCAGAAGGACGGAAACCTGAGTTTTCAGGAAAGCGTATAAAATAGTCTCAGTTAAAAACAAAATCCATAACATTTCACAGCAAGTGGTCAACCTACAATTCCATCTGGTTTGAGAGTTTCTAGCAGACAAAGATTCCATGGTCTCCTGTGACATAGCTTGCTTTAATCAAACAAGAGCAGAGGAGGAATCAATCATTTTTTCCTACCTTCACCTCTTCGACACAGCACAACTGACTTGCCTTCAATAGAGATGTTCCTGATTTTACATCAGCTGACACAAGATGGGAAGGGGGTTGAGTCCAGTTGAGTGAATTCTGGAACAGATGGATTTAAAAAAACTTTAACTCACCACCCATTCATCCTATATCAACTACTATCAACTGTAATCTCATTGCACTCGACACCACATAAAGGACAAAATGATGCATGGATTCACAGGGATTGCAGGCTGTATTTTCTATCTGGCTAAATGGTAGCCTGATTTTAGGGAATCAGGTGAATTGTTGTAGACAGAGTTATTCCCTCAGAGGATTTTAAGTGCTTAAGTGAAATCGAGGTCATTACATGGTCCAATGGCAAACATGTATTCTGGTACCCCATTATACTACTATTAGTGCTGAAGTAAAAAGCCAAAAGCTTCAAAAACAAACAAAATTAAAAGGCATAGTATGAAAAAAATAATGTAGACCGTCTCCTGCAGCTGTACCAGGATCAAATTTAATCAGCAGAACAAAGGAAATTAGCACATTAGGGATTCAGAATGTAGTTCACCCAGTCTAAAGGAGAAACTAAAACTTAGACCAAGCTTTCCATTGTGATTTAACTCTTATGATGAGTGGTTTCTGTAACAATGTATTATTCTGAGATACTGTGGGTATGCCAGTGCTTCACAAGGGAGAGTGAATATCTTTTTTTTACACTGCAGACAAGGAAAAAAAGACATTACTTTCCCAAGGAAAATGGCAAAGCTGGAAGCAGAATTGAAGTCTACAGTACCCAGCCCTCTATACCATGTTCTGCCTATTGTGCCACAAAAATGCTTTTCACAAGGAATAATATTTTATTATTGCAGCTCAGCTGATATGGCTGCATCAAGGAAAGTATGGCTATTCACTTGTCTATTTCAAGCTCTGCACCAAATCTTTACTTCTTCACATTGATGTTATTAAGAAATTGCAATATTTATTTCATTCCTCCTACCCAGTCAAAGTGAATTGAAGGAATACATTTCCATCTTCCAACAGAATTGTTTTATAGTGTGATAATGGGAGAGGCCAGTAATTTAACAAAATAACCTGCAAATTACACCTCCAAAGAGAATACTCACACATCTCCAAATCACTTACTGAAAACTGCTCCTGGAGCATATTCTAGCTCCAAGTCACATTTTGGTTTTCTTCTCATAGAATCAGTGACTGAATCCCGCCAACCTCAGTGAGAGTCTTAGACCTCAGTAAATTAATAAGATGTGCTACAGCACAGTCTGTCTCCTTCAGCAATGTACTCATTGTACACCCTCTTCACATTTGCCTCTTTCATTTCATGTCAGTGGGAAAGAAAAAAGGGAGGTGAGGGAAAAGAGCCTTTAAAGGCTGTAGAGAACATGGCTGATTATTGCTTTCATTAAGCAAAACAGTAAAATATTTCTGGCCTTTGGAGAAAGCAGTAAAATATCAAATTTTGCTCTTTCACTTTCTATGCAAAAAATCTTTTCTACACAGCATTGTCCTTCCTTTGTACTAATGCGTTAAATTGTAATCAGCTCCCAGTATAACTGACCTCCACTGAACAACCACTGGAAAAATCCACAGAACAGATATATTCTTTTCATTCCTCTTAATTAACTTGCTCCCATAAGGGAAAAAGTAAATGCTCCTCTATAGTTCTCTTCTGAGATTACTTGCACACTTAAAGTTAAGCAGGTTCCTGTAAAACCAACTGAATAGCCCTAACTCCTCCCACTTTCCTTCTCTTTACGCACACAGACCTACTGTTGAGCTTGTCTAGAACAACTCCAACAAGGTACACCCTCCACTGAAGTCAAGTGCACTCACTGGAGTACAAGTTTGTTTTCCAGGATTGAGGTTTCTACTCAGGGAACCACACTCTTCCCCACGTCCAATTGCTCTTCTTAGCAGTTTCCTCTGTGATTAGGGCAGCTGAGATCCGTACAGGTTTCCTAGGTTAAGAAAAGGGAAGAAAACTCCTTTAGTGCTAAATGAGTCACAGATACATACATTGTTAACATATAGTTCAAAACCAGTATTTGTCTTGAAGCTATGATTGTCCGATGTACAGTTGTCAGGTTTAAACTCTAAATTAGAACCACTTTCTCTTTCAATTAGCCCTAAAGTGATAACTGGCTATATAAAAATATTTCCCTTATTCCCTCTTACTCAAATAGTAAGTTTTATTATTACACTGTTGCATTGGCTTTCTCTGACTTGTTACACAGGACAGAAATAATTGCCTTTTTCATTTGTAGTTTTTGTAATATGACAAGGGCTAAAATCTCTGGAAGCAAAATTCAGCCTTAACAAGTCTCATTCTTGAAGAATTTAGGACTGCCTTTTTAAAGCAGCAGAAATAACACTGAGCAACACTCTCCCTCGACTGGCTGTTCCCTGTTTTTCTAGGAATTACTGATATTACATGCAACTCATTATTCTCAGTATTTGGTGCAAGAGGGGATGAAGAAACAAATGTTGATTGGTGTCAATCAATCAATCATACATTATTGTCAATAGAATGGCATGCCAAATTCCTAACATTCTAATGAAAGATGCTAATAAATGATGACTGTCAACTCGATTGCATAGTGCAGCCTTCATAGAAAGTGACTGCTTTGCAGCCCCTTTGTAGATAAAGGGCAGAAACTCCAGAGATGAAATTCACATTAAAGTGCGAAATTAAATCCATGGAAAAAAAAAAGATCCAGAATACAGGAAGCACACAGTAAGAAAAAAAAAAAACAACATCACCCCATTGTAAGACTTGAAGTCCCTCCAAAACTGCACAACAGTGAAAAATATTTGAGTCAGCAGGAATAATACTAAACACAGGCTACTCCTTAAAAAAAATAATAGTCTGAGACTGGAAAGAATCCCCCCACAGTCATGCTTATTTTCAAGGAAAATTGTGATTGACCCATTTTAAAAGATATTTCAATTTACATTTGTGAAAACTAAATAAAAAATGTCAACATAATGCCTACTTTGGGGATGTCTGATTTTGGAATGGCCAGCTGGCCTATGCACGTCCCAGTGACTGATCTTAGCAGAAAAAGGCTACTTTGGATCTTATGGCAAGTCCTTGTTTAAAAACGCAGCCTGTATTCATCTTCCAAGAAACCACCCTGAACATCCTGCTGCAGGAAGTCAGAAATTACCAATCCAATGTTTGTCCAAAAGGCAACTTGGTTTTGGTGTGTGATTTTTAAACATGGGAGTGGGAGAGAAAATGATCAGACTATGTAGGACTAAAATCCATGGATAAACAACAGTATCTCAACAGCCTCACTGAAAATTTCCAAAGGCACAGGTAAAGGCATTGTGGGAAGTCAGGAAAAATTCCTTTACAGACAATGAACTGTTTGTTACATTTGTTCAAGTAGGACCTGGATGCAAGTGTAGCAGTTTATCCTAGCCTAGAGTATCCCTATTCTATCTCAATATTTGTAATAATATTTTGTTAAAATTTTTGTAGTTCTGTGACCGTCCCTTCTAAAGAGGAGAATGGGAGTGGTGCACAACACGGACAGACTGAGCACAACGTGCAGGAAGACTTATAGCTATGTGTCCTCTCCACATAAGAGACGAAATTCAAACAATCACAACAGGCTGGTACCACTCTGTTGCTTCTTGTGGTGATTCATTTCTCTTACCGTTTCAATTTTCACTGTTCCAACCATTGGTAGTGAACAATCATATCCTTAGTCACACCTTCACTACTCACAAGACACTTTTGTCAGCCACACGTGCCAAGTGCCCACTTAATTCTTCCCCTAGCTCAGTAAAGTTAACCATTACAGGAAAAATTTGTAAGACACCTGATTACTCCTATTTTATTGGGAGGAGACTCACTCAAAGCTTTTACTTATCCTTTCCTTATCACCATCTGATTCTGCTTTTAAACAGATACATTCTTTGTTTAAGGAATGAGTTGCTAGTAATTGATTTACATACTATATTGGTTCATCCTAAATTAGCATGGAGTACATTAGGGGAGGCTGCAATATTTTGTTCTATTTCAGTAGTATATTATAAGCAGTGAGGTTACAATAAACCTCCAGTTCATCAGCATCTAGGAACCAGTTAAAGCACAGCTCATAAGAGATCATCTCTGTATTGGAAGCCTGAAAGCTGTGATTAGCAGACAGATTCTGCAAAGAAAATATTAAGTGAGAAATGTGATTGTATTGCACCTACAACTTCCTTACTTCAACTTTTCCACCTTCAGCAGAAACTTTATTTAACTGGATATATTTAAAATAAGCCTAATCAGTGGATAGATTCAACAGATAAGAAGTTGTGACACTATCTTTAGTTTCAACTCTTATTTCCTAAAAAAATTAAGATGGAGTCTGACTTATGTACTCTCACCACAGAACGAAGCAGAGTATTAGAGAATGCATTTGCCAAAAGAATAAATCATGATTGACAAAAAGAAATTTGTTAATACAATGATTTGAGTCAGTTGACAGAAATTTTTGTCAACAGAATAGATTAAGGGATTCAAAAAATGAAATTTGCAGATGAAACAGCTTTGATGTTTCTGATGAAAAGTATTTTGTTGACAGAATGGATCAGAGGGAAAAAATGCATTTTCTCAACACAAGGGTTTTAGCTCTTTGACAAAATATATTTCATCCCCAGATGTTTTGGCTGAGTTGTCAATTATTCTCCATGTCTGCCATTAACCAATCACTTCACTGTCGACTGAAAGATTTCTTTAGTAGCAGCTCTGTGAAAGCAACTGGAGGTATTACAAATACCACTGCAATTAATCACATCAAATTATTAGTTCTGATGCCGTAGCTGGCCCAATACTCACCAAGTTCCAGCTGAGTTAAAGATATGAGTCGGATTTTTTCTCCTCCTTTAGCTTTCTTTTATGCACAGTGTTCATTACAACATTCATTCTTTTTTCCTTGAAAGGAAATATTATGAGAGCTGCCCTTCTGTTAAGCCATCTATTCTATAAAAACACTCGTATCAGTGAGGAAAAGGACTGGCTTTGTGCTCCTGGCACATCTTAGGCAAAAACAAATGTGTAAATTCCAAGGACTAGAGCAAGTCACCTTCTCCACCCCAGTGAAGGAAGTCACACACTTCTGTGTGGAGTAGCTACCTAGTAGGAGGTGGGAAACAAATTTTTATGGTCTGAACTACTTCCACCCTGCACATAGAAGGAAAAGTAGCCCAGAGTTATAAGCTTAACCTGACCAAGTAGATGAAGTGACTAGAAGTAGAAGAAACTAGCTCCTCTTTCTGTTTTTAATTTTTTAAAGCAGTTAAGGGGCATGACAATCTTCCTAAAGTTGACTTTTAGTTCTTATATGAGTTTGTCAAAATGCTGCCACCACATTCAGAGGTGCATTCTGCACCCAGATTCCAGTCTGCCTTGCCTGAGGTCACCAGCAGATGCCCACACAGATTTAGACCCTGTAAGAAATCAGCATACACACTCCAAGGTCACTCAGGACAAAGAGTTCTGTTATGCAAGTCCTACACCTGCACCAGTGAGTAATTCAGCAAGAGAGAATGTGGATCATTTTCTTCTTATGAACTGTCTTTGTCCAAAAAGGTGGATGAAGGTGGATGGTGACAATAGCAAAATACCACCTATTCACCTGACTGTGAAGTTACTGTTGGGAGGAACAACAGAAAGATGAAAATAAATACATCTCGCTCAGAAGGAACAGTCACACCACTGTCAAAAATTGGGGCATGACTCTAACATTTTGTTGCATAAGCCAAAATTTTTGAGTGCAAAGAGTGAGATCACATAATGAGGGAAAGCACAATCCATGGGAAAACACTGTAACAGAGCTCAGACTCAGAGGAAGCTTCAAGACCATTAGGAGAAAGAAGAGGTCCTTTAGACCCCTTACTGCTCCACACTGTTCCCACTACACTTGCATGAAACTTGACCTAGCCAGAACTCTGTCACTCATTTGACTTAGGGTTGTTTTGGTTGTTTTTGTTTTTTTTTTGTTTTTTTTTTTGTTCTTTTTTGTTTTGGTTGGTTGGTTTTGTTTGGTTTTGTTTTTATTTTTTTGTTTGTTTTTGTTTTTTGTTTTTTTTTAATTAAAGGGTAACTGAGTGCTTTGGCAAGAAAAAACAAACCACAGCCCCCAAAAAACCCACATAGAAAAGATAACCTATTAACTACTTCCAAGAGATTATGCTTTTGGCTACCCCCTGCTTGAAGAGTAATCCAAGACCTTCTCTTAGGATACTGTATCTTAATTCACAGCTTTGTGCAGGGACAAATCAAGGCTTACTTTGGAGAAACTGCGCCTGTAAAATAAGCTTTTAAAGATCTTCCTGAAGCCTGAATAAAGGAAAGTAATGAGCGAGGTAAGGAGAACGGATGACAAAACTCTCAGAGTTCATGCTGCAAACAGGCAGAACTGGGCAGCATGGCCAGAAAAAAACTGGAACCTAACCCTAAATAGTTATTATTAGTAATAGCAGATACTGTCAGCTTTACTAACACAGATTCCTAGAGCCCTCTTGATTCTTAGCCTTATATTTTTTAAACAGCCAATACTTGTGTTTCTAGGGGAAGGTTTATCAGAATCTAGGGAGCACTACGGAGTTCCCTCCAAATACTCTGCCGAGTTTATGATGTTCCTTTTCCTAAATAAAACTGCTTGCTTTGTTGTCACTGTCATTAAAGTGCTTCATTGCATTCCCACTGGCATCAGAGTAAAGAACTATTGCTTTGGGCAAAGGATACTCAGTCTACAGAAGCAAAATTGCTCCCTACACAATAACTACATAAATCTATCTGCAAGGATAGATTTAGATCCTCTCTTGTAATCAGATTCCTCATAGATAATTAAACAGAGGCTAATATAGTTTTTTCCTCTTGTCTCCTCTTCATCCAGAGTGAGTCTTTCTCTGGTCACTTGAATAGTGGGGGTTAATTCATATCAACACAGCCACTCAGCAGTAAATCCAAACCTCCTAAATTACCTTTTTAGCATCAAGCAGTAAGAACATTTTTCTAATGGACTCATTTCCCAATGCTATTTCAAAATATTTCTTGATTTAAAACTTTCTAGATAAATACCAAAGCTGTTGATAGCAAAGTTATTGCACCTGTACATTTTAATTGGCTAGGGAGGCATATCTTCATAATTAGTATTTACTAGCTTTCAAACAGAAGACTTTTCAGTGCTATGAATTTGGGAACTAATTCACATTAAAACCACAAACATTCCATGAAGTCAAATACAGACAGAAGTGATTAGCCAGTTGGGCTCAGTCCTTGTGGGTGTAGAGAAGTCTATTTGTAACAGGACTAAAACAGTCCTTTATTGTTTCCATCTCTACCCCAAAGACATTTCCACATCTCGGAGAAAATACAAATGATTACTAGTTTTTCCCCACCCACAAGTGTGCAGTTTGGGGAGGCAATTACAGCATTCACAGAATAGCAGAAATATCCTGACTGCAGATTTTGAAGTGTGGTATATAAACACTGATTAATGGTGATGAGAGCCTAAGCCAGAGCTGTAAGGGGGAAGTGTCCAGACCTCTTCATTTCAATGAGGTTTCTGAAAAAGACCAGAAGTGTTTTAAACTGAAAGACCACGTTTCATTAGAGTGGAAGCACTTTGGTAATTTAGCCAAGGGCTTAATACTTCTGAAAAATAAACCATGACTCTAAACTACCAGATAATTTGCCCAGTATTCATGGGCATCAACAACAAAATGTCATACTATCAAAACATCTCTTGTTGAACTGTCTTTATTCCTGCTCAATTCAATTAAAGCAGACTGATTTTACTCCCTAAGGATTCCAGTAATTAATTTGAAAAAAAAGGCAAAACAAAACACCTTTAAATTATTTGTTTTGAATATAATTGGTTATTTATTTTGAGTCTTCTTTTCCCCCATTTTTCCCAGCAGTGCACAACCAAAATAAAGTTATTTATGTAATATATGAAACTATCAGGTGGATGTTCTTGAGAAGTCCAATTGTAAACATGCAATATGCAACAACAATTTTGCGCATCAGAAAAAAATAGCCACCTGTTTCAGAATCATTTGGTGGGGGAAAAAAACTCTGAAGTTACAGATTATGTAATCTTATATCTTAAACAGCTTGAGAAATATCTTCCTTTTCTACTAAAGCAAAACCTACATTTGAGGAACAAGGCACATAGCCAGAAAGAGAACAGAGATGACAAAAATACCCCAAGAAACCGGCTGTCCCTCACGTTATCTGTGGACTGCCATTGTCATCTTATCAAGTCTCTGAATACTAATCCCTCCCACAGAATATCTCTGCATGATTTCTTGTGCACTGGCATTTTTGGTAGCTCTTGCCTAGCACTTTAGCCTACTATTCACTTCAAAGAAATTACTTCTGAAATTCAATTACATAAGAGATATGTTAATACTTAATTAGTTGACACCTTGCATGTCATGTAATGTAACTACACTACTCAACATCAGGATAAAGCAAACTTATCTCCATGAACACATTTGCATTTTATAGTATGACACATTACTTTGTGATACAAACAGACAAATGGGATAACACAGGAGACATTTATTATCACAAAGTGGCTGATGATGGATATGTATATTTAAAGAAAACTCTGACAGCCAATCAGTAGCCATTAAGCAATCTCATTTGTGTTAAGTAGGTCACAGCTTCCGCTGCAGATGATCCATACAGCACAAGAGAAAAATATATCATTGAGCAAGTTCACCATCTAAAACTTTATTCTTCTACCTGTGGTGTACTGACTGATGGCAAACCTTTCTAAATACACTGAGTCCTTGCCACTGCACAAGAAAAACCTAATAAAAAAGTAGAATTACATAGCTAGGAAATTAACAGTAAATGTTAAGTCCCATTTTTCCATGGCTATAAATTAAAATCAGGGTGGCAACACTCCACAAGATAGTACATGATTTTTTTTTCCTTCCAAGAGATTTGGGGACTTGGGGGAGGGGAAGGGGTGACAGAATAGAGGAAAAAGAATGGGAAAAACAGGCTAATCAGAAGGGATACAGAAGAAATGATGCAGAATGACTTAGTTGATATGGATGTATTAAACTGGGCTTTTAATGGAACAAAATCTGATCTCCTAGTCTTACATGGCATCTGTGCTGAGAGAGTAGCAGAGCTTACTTAAATAATAATTTATACCATTCCCTTGATCTTAACACAGAGCTTCACAAAGGAATAACCATTTTGATTTTACAAATAGGCACAGACAAGTGCCTATACAATATACTCTTTTTAAACAATATACTCTTTTTAGAGATCTATAGAAAGGCCTGGAATACAATTGTGTGAATCTCCAAATTGACTGAGGTCCACGTTGCCCCACACTATCTCTGCACTCACTGAAATCCTGCTCTGTGCTTTTCATGCATCTGCTCTTTCTGACCTGTATCACACGGGCTGTGAGATTTCCAACTGATAAAGACCACACTGGATTACAGAACTGACCAGCATCTTCTGATGGTGTAGTCAACGTAAAGCACAGGTGAACCTACCAGACAGCATCCCTCCCAGAATCTGTGTCCTGTAAAAGGCAAATATTTATGTTCATCCTCAAATCAGTGTTTTATGGTAATCATAAATATCCACAGCTTATGTTATAGTTTCAGTTTTTGTTTCATAAAATAAAGCACACGTTTTGCAGGCTGGATTTATGTAACATAACTAAATATTTAAGTTCACAGCTTAAGCCTCTAGGCACAGAGTTCGGCTATATAAACTAGAAGTACTGAAATGTTTCAGAAGGATTTTGGAGGGAGGATTTAGGAGACAAGTAGCAAAAACAATGTATCTGAGAGGCAGAAGTGCCCAAAACTCTGACCCAAATTAGGATACGGACATGCTTTGATTTTCATTATAAGGTGCGTGAAACTTATGTTATTCATAAGAAAGGATGAAGTTTTTCTCACAATTAATTTCTCTTCTTCATAGTATTTCGGATATAATCTTTGCCAAGTTGGTCCAGATGTCAAGCTCAGCAAGACCTGTTTCCTCTGGGGCCACAAAAAAGAACCAATATATGAAGAGCAGAAGGCCAAGGTAAAGGCAATTTAAATAGGCACAACTAAAATTTACCCATGTTTTAAAAGTATTATATCTTTAGTGTGTCAAGACAAGAATGTTACTTCCTCATAAACAATTTGTTAGGTGAAATGTTCAGCAGCAGTGGCTTCAGGAGTCCTTTTAGAAAAGGTAGAAAAGGAGAGCATGAAAAAACAAGCACAAAAAAATTTGGTATTTTTGACAAAACTGAGGAGTCAGGACATGTGAGTAGGGGGAAAAAAGCTTTAGCAAATAAATTTGAAGAAACAGGTTCAAAGAGCAGCTTCAGGAGGTTGACAGTTTTAAATTTGTGATGAAGAAGAATGAATCAATGGAGACCCAAAGCAGCACGGCATAAAGACAGGAGAACATTATCTCTGTAATTGTGGTGGTTGTGGGTGCACAGTCACCTGAACCTCAGGAGACAATCAGAGAAAGGTTGGGAAGTTTTTAATAGAGAAAACCAGCAAGAAGCCTCAAGGAGCATGTCACAGGTTCTTAGATTATTCTTGCATTTCACATAATGCAAGAAAAATACCCAGGGCTGGTAGGAATTCTGTGAGAGAGGAGAGGAATACCTGCAACCTGTTTAAACATAGCTAAGGGGCAAAACTGGCGAAGAGCCAAGGAATCAGTCATATCTCAAGGCAACTGTAGGACACTGATAAGGGTCATAGGGTTCAGGGAAAGTGAGTCATAATGATATGAGGAATACATCTGGACAGAATTCTGTGATGCTAAATTAAGGCTATGCTGAGCATTAATTAGAATTAAAGGGCTTTAAAATGAATAAACTACTATTGTTTCAAATACTCTTGATATATACCATATAATTGAATTAAAACTCTCAGGCTGATTAGTAAGTAGATTTTTAGATACTTTGTACATTTTAATATAGTAACTACATTTTTTTTTTTAAATTACCCAAATATAAAATACAACAAACAGAGATAGAAGGTTTACAGGGCCAAAAATTTACACAAAAATACATGACTTCTGCCCATAATCAGCAAAATTATGAACAAACTTATTCAGATAAACTATTTTCATTCAAAATGGCATTCCACTAAGTATACAGGGAGATGATCTTTGTGTGCCATTTGGAATAAATTCTATTCAAATAAGTATTTGATCTGAATATAAAAGTTACCATATATTACCAGCTGCAAACTGAATACTAACTTAGTGCTTAATACCGCAGCACACACATTTAAAAAGAGTTGTTTGTTCCTATGCTTGCATGCTCTATCTCCTTGTAAAAATAATGCCAAAGACTAGACTCTGATTGTGATCTTACAGCAACTACTGAAATATGAACCCTACTCACACATGTAGTCTCATTTAAGTCAGAATCTGTCTTCTTTTCTTTAAAAATTCATAGATATGCACAATCAAGACAAATTCTAGCCCTAGGGTTTGCAACCCTTGTGGCATCAAAGGCATTAATATGCTTTCTTCTTTCTGATATGAAATATGAAAGTGGTTTTTCTATTTTTTCAGTTGGATTGATCGCAGATTTCAGAACAAGAACACCCATGAGAAGACAACACAAGTATGGTAAGAGATTACAATTAATATAAAGGTTCATTTTCACCTTCAGGACTGTTTAGTTTCTGTTTAGCTCAGGTAATTGGGGAGGATAGATATGGGCTGCTGAAACCTTTGTCAGCATAGTTCCCAGCATTACTATGGTCATGGCACTCAAGGGTTCATCACCGGAAACGGGGCAATGGAGTGCGAAAGAAACAGAAAAGATTCTTAGTCTGTCACAGCCAGCCTAATTCTTGAATTTTATAGACAGAGTCATCAAGTTCTGTACATAATCCGTCTGCTAGAGGGAGAAGACAGTCTCCTCTTCAGCCAAGTTACATGGACAGTTGGCATAGGCTCTTCTTCATGACCCAGAAAATCTACATATCTCTGCTGGAATCAACACAAGAGCTTACATTTCTCCTGAACCAATCAACCACGTTGCTCACAGCACCTTTGACTGATTTGTTTCCCCTTTCTGAAGCCAAATTCTATCTCTGTTCAACAAAAAACATTTCTAAATACAATAGTCCAAGCTACCATTTGCTCCTCAATCACTTAAGTGACCTCAAACCTACTAAAGACAAAGAAATTAAAAATATAAAAGATCTTCTACTCATTTATAAAGGGCATTACAAAAACATTTTCACTGCCAAAGAGAATTACCTTTTCCCAAAAAGAAATTACATGGAGAAAGCATTAAAGATTTTCCCATTTCTACAACATGAAAAACTGGAAACCGATTCTGTTTCAAGCCGTGAACTATTTCACAAAGATTCCTTTCTATTTCACAAAAATCCCCAAAGGATGTCCAGATACCAGACCACTGAGTGAGAGAAGCATCTTAATTTTCATTGTGAAATGAAAATAATAAACTTTTTCCTTCTACTAGTAAAGAGGGTATCTTGCATCTACTTTTTTAAAGCTCCTTTTCTTAAGTAGGACAAGAATTTTGGAGATTCAGTTCTCCAGTATCATTGATATTGAGTTACACATCAAAAGGTAAAGCCAATTCTCATTCCTTAAAACCCTTCCTCCCTCATATCCCCTAAACATTTTGTGTACAAAGACTTTCCCTTATGACTAGTTGGCTCATTAGGACAGAAGCTACATTTTCAAAGCAGGATGTGATTCATTCACTCAACTTATTATAATAACATCACGACTGTAACAAAATACCTATTAATAAAAAACCCAACTGCAACCACTGTACAAGTTTCAACACTTCCGTTATTGTGCTGTTTACTACATGAACATGAACCGAGCTTTATGCTTATCTACATTTATTAGTTATTGAAAAGAATGCTTTATTATTGAAGAAAGCCAACTGCAGATGCAAATCATATATTTGCACATTCTATTACTGAATAAGCCATACTCCTCAGCATGCATGGAAAAGAGTCTAGGACTGATGTTAACACTGAAAGAAAAATTTAGGCTTTCTTATTACAAAGGTAGAGATGAATGCAAACCAATCTATCTACTTCTAATTTGATACAGCTTGTTTAAAGAGCACAAATCAAGTTATCCTTTCAATTCTACATTATATCCCAGAGGAAAAGTATAAGTACAAAATATTAGGCATCTTTGTAACATCATTGTTACTCAAGTATAGGCCTTGTGTTACTCGAGTGTAACTCAGGATAAATTTAAGCTGTCTAGAACATGGTACTTTGGCACCAAAATGCTATGTAAAATAAACAATCTACTTGTGAAACTTGACAGAATTCTGAATTGATCAGCCATAAATCTTTACAGTGTCAATTAAAGAGTTGTAAAACATCATAATGCACAATAAAAAGTATGCCATGAATACTTTCAAGGCAGTGGAGATGACCCGGGACAGAAATTGCTGCTACTCAAATATAATCATTAGCAATGGAAAAATACTGGATGCTAATGTATAGTCCCAACCTGGTAACTGCTATTTCAGGTAACAATCATTAAACCAGCAAATTAACTAGCCTGCAGTATAGAGATAAATATCTATCTATATACAGTACACAAACACATTTAATGATACACTGAATGTTGTTAGTTACACGCCCTTCAGCAGGAGCAAACATCCCAGAAATTTCAACATGATCTTACAGAAATTATCTCCACAGTTCTAAATTTGATCACATTATTTTCTATGAGTGTCAGTTTTACTTGGCAATATCACATTTTCCAACATTTCGTTTTCTAGCATTTTTCCATGACTATCTGCGTAGATTAGAAAGGTTCTTAACTGTTATCTGTAATAGATTTTGCCTGTAGCAAAATTCATGCAGGCATAATAGAAGAACAAAGTGTACTCTGATGAAATTGCAACCATAATTTCCAGATGCCTGACATTTATTGCTTATTGCTATTAGAATTCAAGTGCCTATTTGTTTTGTACTTTGCTTTTATTCTTGCATCACAAGTGTAAAATGGAAAAAAGATATTTTAAATGCTGGGTTAAGTATCACAGATCAACACAAAGCACCAGCATAATCAATATTACTTAAGCACACTCCTAGGCAATTAATTTTTAAGGAATCAAATTGTTGCACCACGTCAAAATTTACAACAATACAATAAAGGTTGTTACGTTCTTTATTGTTTAATTAAAAGCAGCATTTAGCACTCATGCAGCTCACTGTTCAGACATGATGACATAAAATGTCCTATTTATCAGTGAGAGAAATATAAACAGCATTTATCGTACGTTTTATTATACAGCTTTAATTAGACTTTATTAAATTTCATATGCTTATCAAATTATCAAACATAAGACTTCAGAATCCAGAGAAAGGTGCTGCAATGCACACAGCTGTATCCTAAGTACCTGCAATACTTTAGCTTTTCCACATCATGCACAAGTTCTATGCACAGAACGTCACCACACTCAGTGTAGAACTGCTCAGATGATTCACGTGTTTGCAGGGAAGGCCAGTACAGAAAGATTTAACTTATATGTTTGCCTTTAAAACTTAGGGGCAACTGCATTAATCATGTAAGCCCTGGTTTACACAGTGAATTCAAGTCAAAAGGCAGCAGGTTAGTGCAATGGAAGGCTCAAGACCCAGGAGGATCAAGCAGCAGTTCATTGCAGACTTCTCTTGCCCAACTGCCCCAAGTTCAGCCTCCAGTCCTTCTCCCACTTTTCATTCTCTCCTCTTGAAGCACATCAGGGAGAAAGTTGGGGGAGTTTTTTGGTTTTTGGTTGTTTTCATTTTGGTTTTTTTAACACGAAAACAAAGAGGCTTTGATCCTGCTCCCTGCTCTGCCTTAAGCTTTGAGACTCTGCGAACTTCATCTTGTTCTCACTCAGGTATCCGAAGCAAGGCCTGGTATTTTAGGAGACAGTGAAATGGCACGTGTTCCAGAGGCTTCAAGACAGCAGCCAAGGTGCAGAGTCAGCTTTCACAGTCCAGTTTTCAGGTGGCTGAACAGGGCTCTCTAAGGCATACGCACATTGAAAATGGTTTTTGCCATTGAGCTGTTTGGCACCATGTTTTCTGCAACATGCTCAACCTGAGCAGATATTCTGAAGGGGTACTGCTTTAAACAGAATTTCCTGCAATCTAAATCAAAAATGTGCTGAAATAAGAAAATTAGTGGGGTTTTTTGATTAAGACAAAGCAAGTGCTTCTAGCTTCCAAGCATATAAAGAAAACAGTGTAAAATGTAAAGCTTAAAGGCTAGAGGTCAAATTAAAAGGAATACAATAATACTTATACCAGGGATTTTATATTGTATGATTTGTGTCCATGTGAGGGTTTGTATGTATGTGCACACATATATGTTTATATGTGATTTGAAAGTTAATTTCACAACTTTTGCATCATGACTCATGAATTCCTAGATTTGATAATGACAGAACTTGTCAGCCAGCACAGCTGATCCAGCACAGAGAGAAAGATGAGCTGTGAAAAGGTCTGGCACGATTTAGTTCCCTCCAGGACTGTGGGACTAGGCAATGAGTCACATTTGGCAGGAGTGTAATACTGGAGAAACCGCACTTTGTGTTGTCTGTAATCATCAAGCCTATAGGCAAATCATAGTTCCAAAACACCAAAGTAGAGAATTTTCTGAGAGTTTTAATATTAGAGTGGATGGGAGTTTTGTCCTTTCCCCCCCCACACTGTTGTTGTGTTGACTTTTTAATTTTTTTTAAGTAGGTTTATCAGACAGTTCAGAGCTCTGACAGATGGCTTTGAAACGGGAAGAAGAAACAAGGGTATAAAACACCTACTTCATGTTCACCACAGTCATACATACTCAGAATACCATCAACTTCGTATAACAATGATAAAAATGAAGACATATTCCTCCCTCTGTGAGGCACAACGTAATTTATGCCCACCTTTAAGATGTACCTCTTTTCCAAGCACATTTAGTCCCTCTGTCCCAGAATCTAAGAGACAAAATTCAGGTAACCTTGCATATGGAGTTCTGTGCATGCCTGTTAGAAGGAAATGTTCTCTCAGAACTCCCCTGTTCTCCTAGCTCACTTTTGTTTTCCTAAGAGTATGAAACCATGAGAGTGTAGGCCGGCATAGTTTGCTGACAGTGCCAGTTTAAGCCCATGTGGGCTTCCAGCTCAGCAAAAGGAACAGGGTAAAGAGGAAGCCAAAGCAGTCAGCAAAGTCAGAAGCAGTAACTGCTGCCTCTGACAGCAGTAAGTTTAAAGAACATCCGTAGAAAGAAGTACAAACTCTCCTCCCTAAAGGTAATAAATCTTGGATGTGGGAGGGGAAATGAAATCTTTCAGCTCTTTCTTCTCAGTGAGGATCATTAAGGATTTTTATCACATTCACGGGATATTCAAACTGTTTGCTTTAAAGTTCCAGCTCTTGGAGTCAAGTGAGCCTCATCCATCATTTCAGAACTTCTTTAAGGACACTGCTAGAAAGAGGAAGGATTTAAGCTTGTGTTTAACATTGAATTTCAACATGTGATGAAGTTCCACTTTAGAGGTATTACAGTGGTCTGATTTGCAATGTACATAGTTAAAGGCCTGCCTTAACAAGAAAATTAACAGCCAAGGGAGATATTTTATTGCTGCAGTATTCCTCTGGGGCTCTGCATGATTGATCTTAAAACCTGCAAGTTTTATGTGCTAAAATAAAAGAGCATAATAGGTTGACTTTCAGGCTAAACTTCAAGCTCTGTTTCTTTTAGGGGAACTTAATACAGAACCACATAAATGTAACCAAAAACATTCTCCACTGTTATTTTTTCCAAGCACGTGTAGTATGTAAGAGACATGATGCTCAAAAGGCAACACATAAAGCAAAGTTTGACTTTATATTCTGGATATCAATTCTTTTATGCATATCCTTTAAATGTCATGGGTCTTTAGAACGAAATACAGACAGGACCATAACATTAAAAAATTAATAATACTAGTGATATGTGCAGCCTTACAGCTAAAGAAATTTTATTCACAAAAAAACTCCAACCCCAAAATAATGACTTTATCAACCAAAGACTCCTTCCAGCCCAAGTCCTTTGATTCTCTACTTGAATGAAGCCAAAGAATGGGGAAGGCTGGAAGAGACCACCGAAGGTTCTCTTGTCCATCCTCGTCCTGAGCTCAACTTCCCTTTCCAGGTTTTGCCAGGAAACTGAAAACCTTCCTTCCTATTATTCCAGAAAAAAACATCAAAGTGTACTGTACAAAGGTGTCCATGCAGCTTAGCAGGAAGCTAAATAAGGACCAAGAGCAAATTTTAAAAGAATTTGCTGCATGTCCTTAAGACAGTGCTTTCAGAAAACAGCATTGAGCAGTTCAGGTAAGAGCTCCAGCTCTGCCCAGTAGGGACAGTTGAAGGCCCAGGAGGGGTTTTCAGTTAAAGAAAAATTAAACTTATGTTTTAGACTATGTTCAAAAAATGAACATGTATTTTTCCCTGTGCAAACACATGGCTGCAGATAGCACCACATAAAGTCCTGGGACGCAACCCTGATATGAACAGAACAGTACTGGTTTTTTGCACACCAAGTTCCTGCAGATATTTAAGAATGAAAAGAAATATCCAAACAAACACAATTTTGTACTACTTCGATGTATCAAGATAAGTATTTACAGCAGAGGAATTAGCTGCACTATGATAACACATTTTAACTGTAATCTCACTAAGAGAGCCAGAGGGCAGGTGATAAAACTTCCCAATTTCTATTGGGAGGGTAAGTCAGTCACAATTTTTCCTCCAGCGAACAGAGGGGAAAACCCTCCTAATTCTCCAAATGGATTTGCCTTTTGTGATATTTGATTGGCTTTGAATGGAATGGGCAGATGCTTGTTCTGGAAGGGTTTCATTCCTGCTTCTACAGCATATGACTGCGAGCTGAACCCCCTTCCTCTCCATCAAAATGCTCCCACAAAGCAGCTCTGTGAACCTGGCAGAGCACAGCTCAGGTCATTTGGCTTTGGTGTCACATGCACATGTCTAGCTGTCACCTGAGGCTGGGCAAGAATGTCCCCTCCTCAGCAGGAGCATCTTTAGCCCCTCAAAAAATTATTAAAAAATTAATTTTGCAGATTCAGGGAAAGTGGGTGGTGAAAAACATTGAAAGAATAAGATTCAATAATATATTCAACAGACCAGTGATTTTCCATCCGTCTAGTTACCAACACTTGAAATCCTTCGTGTTTTCTTTCTCCTTCCACTATCGACAAAACAAACAAACAAAATCAGAAAACACCACGAAAAAACAAACTCCTGATTCAACAAAGATTTGTTTTGTGACTGGTAAAACACAGTTATTAGGCCATGATGTCTTTCTCTAAAAGCAATTCTAAATCAAGGATCGTGTACTACTGCCACTTACACAAGGTTGCTCATAATTGCTCCATGCAATGCTTTGATTAATTAAATCACACTAGAGATTGTTTCTTAGTAACACACCTGGTACACTCTTTGTTGTTGGCGTTCATTAAAACGCTGTGTTTCATGCTGCTTTGCAGCATGAAAGGATATTAATCAGCTAAATTGCCATTAAGAGTCATATCAATATTTGCTCCACACTGATTGTTTTTCTAAATCTTCAACAAAGGACATTTCACTGAAATCTCAGGTTGGTAACTAACCATATGACAGTGAAGTCAAATTAAAATGTTTTATTTCCTCTCCGGAAAAAAGTCAATCAAGCACATAAACTAAAAGGCAAAGACAGGGTAGAGAGGTGGGGATATTTTTGTCTGCTACTTTAAGACAAGAAGTGGCACGTTGAATAAACTAAAGTTAATGTGCAGAAAATCTTTTAAAAAAAAAAATAAATAGAAGCTCCCATTAATGTCTGTTCTGTTCCCTGAGTAGAAAAGGCTCCACTTTGTAATGCAACACTGGTAATTAGTTTCAGTTTCAGAGCCTGAGCTGAAAAAGTGCCCAGGGAATCAAATGTTACTTTTCATTATTACTGTGAATGAGACAATGTTTCAAAATATTTCTCCTTCCTAGCAACGCTCTGTTAACATATGATCAGCAAACACCTTGATAAGTCGAAGGTGAGCCTGTAAGAAGGGAAGTGGCTACAGCAGTAATTACTTTTCCTTTCTCTATGATTTGTCCTTCAATTCCTGCTTTATTCAGATCCTACATGCCAGCAAAAATTTATTCTGCGGGGCATACGTACACTTTTTCTGTGCTGTGCATTTTTCTCAAAAAGCAGAACATGCATCACCTAAGCTGTCTCAGTCTGCACTATCTGTTATGAGGATCTAGATGGGGCTGCTTGGTTATGAGACATGTCTGCAAGCAGGGAGGAGAAATCTAGAATTATGGTTTCTGCACTGCACTGGCACACACCTCCAATAATCAGGAGTACGCTAATAGGAACAACAGTTGTTCCAAATCATTTTCTCCCACAAATCATAACATTTAAAGGAAGAGGGACCACTCACTGGCCAATCTGTCTTACAAAATATAAATTACCCAGCAGTTGAGCAGTTTTGTGATCCAGAGGCCTCTTTTACAGCCTATTAACGTAAATTACATCACACCAGAATAATATATGCACATAGAAATGCACAAGATATAAAAAAACCTGATCCCACAATTTCATTATTTGGGCTTATCATGGACTCAGTTTCGTTAATTTTACCATATTTCCTCCTCTTCAGGCCTGTCTTGGGCATTGTGTACTGATCAGCAATGGCACCAAGACTGATTTTATCTTTCCCCCAACAGCAACAATTGTGTCTCTCCACAAGAGGTTGATGGTGGCTCTCTGGACTGAAGTCTGCCTTAATCCAGGCAGAGCCTTCTGTCTCCTTACCACAGGAAGACCACTGTGTCTCTCCGGGAGGTGTCCTATTCCAAATAGATCCTCATTACATTTTAATTGTACTCTTTTAGAGCTCTTTAACCTTAAAGTTCCAGGGCTACAACTTCGTAACACCACAGCACAGGTAATGGCAAGAAATAGTAGAACTACATACATATCTGAAAAACAAAGGGGTGATAATTTGGCCTGCCTTGCCAAGGGTGCCAAAGTTCTCCCTTTCCCCCCAGCAGAAGCCCTGATAGCTACCCTTCATCGAGCATTGCAACACTCATCTTCTCTGTCTGTGGAAATATAATGGAAATATTTTAGCTTGCAAAACACTATTTTGCAATATGATTTCTATCTAGTTGTAAATCACCACAGTCTCGGAAAATGTATTCATTTGCTGATATTTAAAAAAATGCACAACCGAACAAAGCATCTTTATATTATTAAAGGAAACAGTGTAGACACCACAGGAGTTTTATATAAACCTTGCAGAAATTATGTATCTTTACAGCACCTTCTGCTTACTCCTTTCTTGCACACGCCAGTTTGTTCCACCTAGTTGTCTCCAAAGGAAGCACAACTAGTAAGTGATGAGGCACGCTTGAATTAAGGCTTGTAATTTCTCCTGCCGAAAAACCTGATTGTGCCATTGACATTTATGAACCATAGTAAACACTGAAAATTTGCCCTGAAATGCAAATTAATTCTGAGAACTCCTCATACCATTCCTGTGAACATATTTTAAAGTGTCTACAGAATCTCACCTTAGCAACATTTTTATTCTTGCTTGGAGAAAAAAAAAAAAAAAACCAACTAAAATCCCCAAAACCCAACACTTTGCTTTATGCAGGAAGATAGAAACAATTAAGTAATCATTTCTATTTCTTGCAACATGAGGGTGCCCAATTGCAGCTAAGTAAATCTTTTTCATCAGGTAAAAGACTCAGGTTTCTTTCCTTAATTTTGATCTTCATCATATCACATGCAGCAGCAGATGTTATTTGTATTTGAGCTGAAGTTGGTGATGCACAAGTCCTGTCTGCATACACCTGCTCCCTAATACACCTAAGATACAATAATGCAACCCTCCAGAGTATTCCTTCCTTGGAGAAAATACTTCTAGCCATATGGTTACTGTAAATGCAAATGACCTCAGAGGAAGCCACACTGTGGAGCAGAACTACAGAAAAATTACACTACTCATTTCATGTCCATCATCAGATTTTCAGTTTTTCTCATGGAGATCACCAGTAACACATTTTTCTGGATGTCCTTCATGAGACCTGTCTGCAGCAGACATCCCAGTGGGGGAACCCAATTCCACACACAGTGACTCCAGAGGAGTTACCCCCAGAGAGACCCTGGCACCTCTTACACCTGCTTGCCCAGGGAGATTGAGGTCAGACTAGAAGTGGCACAAGGGACAAGGTCAGATGGGCAGGAGGGGCTGCTCGGATTGTGCATCCCCAACCCTGCTGTTCTGTGTTTTCAGGAAGACCCAACGGTTACAAGGAGAAATGGCAGTCTTTAAAGAATGGATAAATGTCTAATATTTATGACTCAGATGTGCTAATGATTAATCCTGGCTTCAGGTAGAGGCCTCCAAAATGCAGTCAGGCACTTCATTCTCCAACCATTACTACTTATTAAGTATAAAAGGAAGAGGAGACAATAATGCCTGCACATTAATTATGAGAATTTTCACAAGTATCTAATTTGCAAAATCATGTAAACATCAGAAGCACTGACAATGCAGCTGCCAGGCATTGAGAGCTCACAGGAGTAAAGGAGACATCCTCAGATGCTCTTGGTGAGCTCACCTTGACTCATTTTATAGTGACATTGACAAAGCTCAGCCTTCTGAGCTTGTGCACTCATTCATTATTTCCATAATGTTTTATACCTAGTTTCATTTGTTACTGACTTAACTAGTTAAAATATGCCACTAGTGATCTGTTAGATTATCTAAGGTTCTGAGTAAACTACATTTAAAAAAACCTATTTGAACCAAACCAAGGGAAATACAAAACACCTTTAATCTTCATTTATTTACAGCTCTGCACTGCTCAGGGTTGCTACCAGCTATTATAAAGCCACAATGCCTTGCATTTATTGATGGGAAGATTATTGCTTCTAGTTTTTCTCCTTATCCCCTGTATCACAAATGAGTAAATCATAACCAGACAAACCAAGGTTAAAAATCAGAAGATGCATTTTAACAAGATCCTGAAAAAAAATTAAAAATAACCTTCCATCTATGGAAAAGAGTTGTTAATTCATCCAGTTTTGTGGATTCCATGAACTGATAAGCTCTGCAGCTCAGGCAACTCTGAAATTAAATTAGGTTTCAGAAATGAATATTTCATCTTTTAAGATACTGTTGCTTGGAGACCTGGGAAAGGAAGGGTGGTTTAACACAAAGACATGGGAGTTAGTTACATGTGGCATCATTTTCCATTCCAACAGGCTCTGGAACATACCATAAAATGCCCAGAACAGAACACTGTGCAACAAATGTAAAAGAATGTATGTTGCACATATTTTATCTGACATCCCTCCCTCCTCCTTTTTAACCTGTCTACTCTCAGCTCAAGAAGTTCATTTTAACACCATTTAAATAATAATAATGAAAAAAAATGCATAAAGGCAAAATTACCTAAGTTCTTCCAATCAAAGTTTATTAACTCTTCAGTGAAATTCCTCTCCAAAGAGAAAAATATCCTAACCTCTCCTCTTCTTACCCTGTTCTTTCTTGCAGAAAAGGGCAGTTAGATAATTTTCTGTGAATAATTTTTATTCCTTATATAATATTGAGAATAACCACCTTTTAAAAAAGATGGGGGAGCAAAGAGGAGACTAAAAGAATTCCTGTTCTCTGCTGTACATCTGAGTGTTAGGATAGGAGGTGGATAAGCTATCTGTTCACCAAGTGAGTGTCATCTTATGGGCTGGGTTTGATTATAGAATCAATCTTAGCTATCTAACTACATCATTTTAAAAAGAAATTGAAGAAGTGAGGGCAGAAGGGAACAGCAAGCACTTCTATATTTAGAGTTGTGTGCTTCAGGAGTCTTATGGAGATGAAAGTGAACATCTGCATTAATGGAAATGTGTTGTTTATACTGCAAAGGTAGTGAACTGATCACACAAAACAAGGCAGTCTCTTGGAATAAATGACAAACAGCAATTTTTTCCTGGCAGAAGGCAACTTAATTTTTGCAAAGTAAGATTTCAGCTGAAGAGGATTTAGGGACCAATGCTGATGTGTGCATTTGCATGTACATTAGAAATCTCACAGTATTTTTTTTTAATTGCTGCACTGCAGTTTCTTGAGGGAATATGGCTATTTCCCAGTCCGCTATTCTCTCCCCACATTAGGCTCCAATATCAGTTCTCCCAAAAAGAGTCCTAACCCCAACATATTTACTGTTCCTTGGTAGTGTTTTATTCACTTTCTGTGCCCCATAGACCAAATACTATTCTTTCAGTAGCTTTCAGGCAGGGCAAGTTTGATTTTTTTTTTAATAGCTATAATGATTAGTAAAATAGTAAAGAGAATATTAGATATCATCAATGCCACTTCACACAAGACCAAAAGCCAAATTAAATGCAAATAGGTAATTTCTAGTAAAACAGTCACAACAAAAATGTCTTTCTAGATTCCAATATCTTTGTTGAGGTGTTTCTGCTACATTTGACACTCAAGGATTTAAAAATCTGCTATTTAAACGAGGGTATGACCCACATAGCATGTTTAAAAGCCAAGGTGAACAAAGTATCAACATGCAATATTTAAATGCTAAAATCAGAAAATATTGATCTCCTACTGCTATTCAAAGACATAGATGAACTACAATTAGTCCTAGTTTCATCTTGTTTAATTCGTATATTCATTCGTATATATATGGCTGTTCTTTATAACACACTCCCCCCAAGTCTGTACAGCTGAATCAGCACAAAGACATCCAATATTTCTGTAGTTCTTGAGAAATGTTGCTACTAACACACTGTGGAATCAGTCCATTCTGTAGGTGTTATCTCGAAACATCAAACTATTGTGATATGCCAACAAAAGCAACTGAAGGCACAATTCTAGCATTAGACAGTCTGTATTGAAACCAGCTGTCTCGGGGAGCCCAGATGGGATCTGTCAATGCTTCATTCCAATTCTTTTCTTCTACTGAAAACCGATAGGCAACCCCAGGCAAAAAGTGACCCCACATAACTCTGCTCAGCCTCAGCTCTAATAAAGCTGTTAAACCAAAGTAGTAGTTTCTGCTTTTATCTGTTTCAAGTATCCGGGTAAATTGCAAATCAATACACATTTTTAATCATCACCTACAAGTTACAGCAAAAATAAATCCTGTGGCAATTCTATTTAGTTTTCACTCCCTTTCTTCTTTGACTGTAATGTTTTTCACTAATCTGAACAGAATTTCATTATAAATAGAAACCTTGGCAAGAAAGTCTATTATGGGGGCTTCTGATATTCATCTCTTTGCCATGAACCATTGAAGCCACTAGAAATTACTGTAAGTAGTCAGTATTCAGCCTTACTGTGATATCACCCTTTGGGGATGTGCAGCAGTGTAATGGGTTACAACTCTCTTCCCTCTTATACGTCTTTATAATTGGAGATTTGACAGTGTAACTATTTCATAGTATATTTTTACAGCCATCCTATTCTTACTTCTAGTAGATCAGGAACGACATACTGTTCACACTACTACATCCATAATAAACGGAGCTCCTAAATGCTGGTTACACAATTATTTCTGATTCGGACAAATAATACGAAAAGTTATTCACTTTTTTTTAAACACAAGACCCGTTTTCATAAATTTTTTTCTTGAAACCTGCTGGATTAGATAACCCAACTCAAACCGACTGGACCCAAGATCACAGATCATGGTCGAGTAGAAATCAATAGCAAACCTCTCCCCAGTTTCAGCCAGGCAAGTTCAGGTACACAGTATCCAGCACAACTCTTGCACATAAACTGCATACTTAACAGTGCACAGTTTGTTGGGATTCAGGTCTGTCCAACAGTCCTTCACCTACATAATATGTAATTTCAGAATGCACTAAACTAGGGAATAAAATTACAAGAGGATGGTTTCTCATCTTAATAGTTCTGTTTCATAAGTACCCTGAGAGATTTAAAATTTCCACCATTTACTCCACTCTACTCTTAGGAGAAAAAGCAGGGAAAGAGGCCAGTCACTTTCATTTCCCTGTATCCTATCCTGAACTATTTTTCTTAACTCTATTGATTCCTTAATTTAAGTTTAAACTTTTCTTTTTTATTTACCAATATTCATTGAAATTTACCAAATAGAAACATTTCATGTTTCCAAAACATAATAGAGATCTGCCCTTTTGTCACAAAGAAAAATATTCCTAGGTTCTGGAGGCACCTCATTGCTTAACACAAGTCAAATGACATTTGCAAATTTATTTGTTTCAATGAATACTAACGCACATCACTTTGGAGAAAACGGACCAAGAAGTGGTTATTTACAGACAGCCTCCCAGGCAAGGCTGCTCCATGGCCTTTAGCTCTCTTTAGCCAACCACCTGGAATTACATGTGCTCCACGTGGCACAGCCAAACCACACGACTCCCGTTCCTGCCTCACCACACACGCACCAGACCAGTGATGTTGGGAACGACACTGGGAGCCGAACTGACCCCCCAGCAGGGAAGCCTCCTGCATCCAGGCACACTGCAGGATGGTGCACATCTTTCCTAAACACAAGATTTTAAATATGAAATTCTAATTTCTTAGGACTGCAACATTTTATCTCTACATTTCCTTCCAAACGCTCTGAGCCTTAAATGATACTGCTCCTCCCTGTCTGGTGGCACAGGATTGCCTGCCACTGGAATTGTCATGGAATGGCTGTCTCATACCCCAGTAAATCTAAGACACTAAAATTAATCCATAGAAACACCTAATGTGACATAATGCAGCATGACTGATGAAACACTGTATGCTGCAGTACAAAACAATATTTTGTCTTCTGAGCACAGCTCTGAAATGAATCTGTCTACTCTGAAAAAGAAAGGGGAGAAAAACAGCACACTTGTTTCTCCTTACTTGTCTCTTTTCAGCTTCTTAGCAAATTGGATTAATAACTAACAAGGCCAAAAATAATGAACCATTATCTAAAATGCAAAATATGCTGCCAGTAGGGACTGGAAACCGGTCAACGTGTGGTTGTGCACGTGTGTGTGTTTGGGGGGTGACAGGGGATTTCTTCTGTTTGTTGTATCTTTTGTTGTTGGGGGAAGGGTGGGTTGGCTTTTTTGTTTTCTCTGTTGGTTTTGGTTTTAATTGGGACAAACTTGAAGTACATGGACCACTCCCAGTGTTTTGGGAGCATTCATTGTCTGAGTGAAGCCCAGGATCACCTTAATCTTTAAAGAGATGCAGAACATTCCCAAATGAAAAATATTTACCCTGAATAAGTCTGGCAAACAAAAAGTAGTTTTAAAGACTGAACTGATTTCTTCTTAGACTTGTCAGCAAGTGTGTATTTTTCCAATCTCCAAGACTAGGACAACAGAAAGCAATCAACTCTGCTTCACTTCTTTGTACAGTGATTTTCACCTTTATATTTTCAGTAATACAATACATGGTCTGCCAATAATACAAAGTAATCTAATCCATGCTAAAGATAATATTTAAAAATATATTATTGTGGAAACTAAGGAAAAAATTCTATTGATCATGAGATGAACATGTATTGTAGATTTGAAGTATTCATTTCAAGAGGTTTCCCATTTTGTTTACAGTATGATTAACATTAAATGTCAAATTAGAAAACTTCTCATTGCATTTTTCATACACCACTGGAAGGTAAGGGCAAAAGAGCAATCACTGCTATGAAGAAAAAAAAAATAGAGAAGAGAGAAAGAAGGAAAGAAATTAAACCCTCAAAATATGAATATTTTAGATTTTATTAAAGGGGAAAATTTGAGAACTATTATTAAAATTCATGCATATTTCTGGACTAATCAAATACATGACTAAGTAGCTATTAAAGTTGATTGGACATGGTTAATTTAGGGTTTAAAAGGCATCAGACACCTTGTGACACTAGCAGAAGTGTTGCACTGCCACTGAAGAGCAAGAATGCTTGGAGGGATTTACTCCTCTAACAAGATTTGCCTTAGATCTTACAGATAAACAGGTTCTTCTGTTCACAAGTTGACAAACTTTGCTCTGTGTCTGTGAGGAACAAACGAGATTAACACTGCAGCCTATTTTTGTGCCACAAAACATTTTGTTGCATCTTTCCAAGTGACTGAGTGATATTTTTATCTGCCATCCCTTCTTTTCCCTCGCCCCACCCCTTCCTGCAGGCACTATCCTTATAACAGAGCAAGCCCAGCAGATTTATATATTTGCTTTGTTTTTACATTCAAACTCCCCTTTTCAACATTCTTTGAATCAGGGCTGTGTGAAGCTTGACAAAGTTAAAGCCCTAGATCAGCTTAGCATAGTGGGACACAAAGGTAAAGCTCAAACACACAAAACAGTCAACAAAACTACTCATCTTCAGCTTAAAATTTGAGATTCAACAGCCTGTTTATGCATCTAAAAGGAAGCTGGTACCTCATTTTGGGGGCAGCATTTAGTGCCAGAAAGAAAATTTGCTTCTTTCCAAGTGTAATTGGGGGGAGGAAGGATGCACATGGAAACATGGACTATTTTCTAACAGAACATTTTCACAGGCACGGTGTTTCCAGCTTTCAAGATAAACCTCTCGACTTTGCTTTGACATTAATTTCTGATAAATGCCTCAGGTTTACCTTGGCATTTAACAAAGCAGCAGGAGACCATTATCCTGTGACAACGCTCTATTCCACTGATTGGAGAAAATTTCTCTTCATCTGAAAATGTTTGGCAAGGTTCCCCATAAAAAACTATGGTATATCTAAGTTGTTAGCTTTAATAAGATAGGGAATAAAATACCCAGAGCAGATGTAAATCAAATCTTTCCTATCAAGTTGCAAAAAACAAGCCCATTGTTGCAGACAGCACTGTGAACCCCAGCTTTTAATTATTTATACAAACTATTTACATGATAGGATAGTTGAAGGATGGTCAGTGCTATAGATAATAATGCATCTCATTTGTAAAACAGAGCAAACAGTAACTAAAATCAATTGTCAGAACACCAGAAATTATTTTAATTGCTTTTGCACGTAAGTGACAGCAGTAGCCTCACTGTCATAAACAGAAGATGACACATAACTTGGAGGAAAAAATAGAACTAAAACAGCTGACTTAGATTTGCAAGAGATTACTATTCCAGCTCCCAGGTTCTGTCATTAATCTGCTTTGCTTCTACTTGGCTCTCAGCTAAGAACCTAATAATGATCTCACCTCCACACTTGTGCTGGGCCCACAGAAGGCAATTTCCCTGCTGGTTTGGTACGTCCAGAGCCAGCGTGGGTGTCTCTGCCTGTACAGGGTGCTGAGCTCTGTAGGTGTGATGTGAGACTTCATTCATGGAACTGATTGCACTGCTACTTCTTACTCTCCTGCTCAAATAGCTGACCCATAAGTAAATGCAATAGCCAATAAAATACCTTGTAGAGTATCAACATTTTGCTCAGTCCGGCCAAATATTTCACTGCCTCAGTTCTGTATTTTGGAATCGCCCTGCAGTCAGGTAACACACATGGTCTTTCTCTATTGCTTTCACTTGCAGAACAAGAGTCCCTCATATACGACAGCTTGAAAGAGACTTGAGCTGTTCAGTTCTGTCTTTCTGCTGCAGTTCATCATCATGTTATTGTATTTGCTTGAACTTTTGACACTAATGATGTTTTCTCAAATACAGCTCACCTACAAATCTCATTATCAAGCCCTCTTTTTACTTCCCCCACACACAAAAATCATTGACAAAAGTACCAAATAGTTCAGTTTTAAACAAACATCTTGGCATGCTTCACTAATGACACAAAAATTCCATGCTGTTGTCCTTTCCTTGCTCATCATCCATTTCTTCTACTAATCCAAATCTTCCACTGGTTAACTAACCATTTCCCAAGTGATAGCTTATCAAATGCTTTACTGAAGTCCAGAAAATGAGATGTACTGCCTCTCTATTGTCTAGATTATCATTTATCTTCAAGAGCAGCCTCTCTCATTCCATTTAGGGAATATGATTTTATCAGTGCTCTTAAGGAAAGCAGGTCTTTACATCTAAGTTATGCTCTTCGATCACAAAAAACAACATAATTCAAGAAGTATTTGTGATAATTCCTGCTGATCAAGAATTGCATCAATAGCTGCATCAAAGCCTAGGCTGGGTTTTGGTTAAATATAGTAAAATTTTAGCCTTCATTTCTCAAAGTCCAGGCCAAATACAAAAACAAACACCCAAAAAAACCATGTGCAACAACAACTAATTCAAACATTAGTAAAAACTGATTCTTTTCCAATCTGATTGACTTTTTTTGATGAACTTCACTTTTCCTTTTTCTCTGAACTTCACTCAGAGATAGGAAAGGTTTTAAATAGGCAAACACTGAATGGACAGTTGAGAACACGTGCATAAATCTAACGACAACTGTCTCTGACCAAAGGACAATATCTGATGTGAACCGATGACACTGTCTGCTCATGCTGTGAGCCAGGTTGCACAAACCGTCTACACAGAACCAGTTTTTGGTTCCCAAAAACAGCCCCATTTGTTGGGCTTGGACGAATCAGTAGGAGAAAGCTCTGCCATTCTCTTCTATTGCAGCAACAAGCCCCCTGCCCATTCCTTTCTATCAGTAACTACACCGCCCACTGAGAACGATAAGGAGGAACGCAAGGCACTACAAAAGCTACACAGCTGTGTGTGCACACTGCAGCTCCCCTCTTATTCTGGGAGGGAAAGCAATTCCATACATGGCCTCACATGCAAAAGCAGGGACACTGGTAATGTAATAGGTTATTCTCTTTCTTCTGATGGCAGGGACAAATAGTATACAAATGGAAGTGAAAAGAGAATGTGAATATGGAACAGAAAGTCTCCTACAACTACCTGTTACAGAGAATACAGGCCTTAAAGTAAGAGATCTGCCAGGATTAGTGACATTTTTAAATAGCATGGTAGATGCACATAGCCACCAAAACACCCTACACATACGTTTGCTGCTCGTCTTTACCATCTCCCCTTGGAGAGATGGCTAATAACTGCCTTAGTAAAAAAAGAGATCAGTCTTCTGTCCTCCTGTCTCATTTTTCCCTCGGTCCTCCAATCTCATCCTCTTTAAATAGAGCTCCTCCTTACAAACAAGATCATTAAAAAGCTTTGAGTCAGTTGCTCATCTGGTATCTCAATGAATTAGGCTGTAAAACAGGGGAGGGATGATGAATATCCTGCTTCCATTTGCCACTAAATTCAGTTAGTGTTACTCTGTTGGCCATATTTTATAGTATAACATTTAGTAATATCTATATCCCTTCAGAGTTACAATACTGCGAGCCCGAGAATGCCATGGACATGGTATTGTATAATGAATGAACTGTATTCACAGACAGAGTCTCAAAAGATACCCTTTTCCTATTTCAGCAACATTTAACAATCTGGTTTATGTTTCAACAATGTTAGAAATGGAAACTACGCCATGCTTTCAGGAATTAGGTTTTGGGTTGTTTTTTGGGTTTGTTTGTTGGTTTTGTTGGTGTGTTGTTTTTTTTTGGTCGGTTGGGGCTTTGTTGTGGGTTTGGTTTTGGGGGTTTTTTTTGGGGGGGGAGAGGAATTCTTTGAAGTTTCTAACCCCCAAAATACTTCACTCCCTGTCAATTTATAAGCATTTAAGTTTGTGATATTACCAGTGCTGAGGAGCACAACTTAAATACAAACAGTAAAAATCCATGTTGCCACTGTGGGCATATGCAGCACAAACATCTAATGTAGACCAAAGTTTGTCGATTTAGCACATTGTACTTGATGCTGTGTGTCACCTGTCTCTTGTTTGTCTATAGATTAACACAAAAATGTCATTGCAAACTAAGTGAATAGGGCATAGACTAAGCACCTGCCACTTTTAAAACTCTTTAGAAGACTCTCTTGTTTATTTTGTAAGCACCCAGGGGTGCAGTTAAATAACCGCATTGAAACAAACAATACTGGTGATTATTAAGGAGGCTTTTCACATGAAAATTCACTTCAGGAAAAAAATGTTTTGCAGATGTAGAGAAGAAAACTGTATCACTAAGAACCACTCAAAATACTTTGGTGGACCAAAACACCTTTATTTTTCTCTTGGCAATCTGCCAAGTTCACTGTCGTTTGAAAAGAATTCTATAGCTGGAGGCTAAAGCAGAAACTGCAATGATTTAAAAGAGAATTGGCTACAGTAAGAATGATAAAGCACCATATCGTTAAAATGCAACTGGCATCTTAGCCTCCCTACAGCTCTTGAAAATGTGCTTACTCCTCAACTATTTACCAAGAAAGGATCAGAAACAATTGAAATCACACAATATAGAAAAATGTTAAAGAACTCAGAAAATAAGTACATGTGGAATAATGTGCTGGTAGGGCAGTTAAAATAACGATGCATTATACATGGCCAGATTACAAAGAAATGAATGTAGAAATACATAGCTGAACTTAGTGCTATATTCATTTATCTCAATTAAACATATAGCAAATGAATTAATAATGAAGGTCCACTTACATTTAGGAAATTAAAGCTTTATTTGCAGCTTGCAGATTAAACATTTAAATGTTGTAGGACTGATAATATTTACAATTTAATGCTTGGAGGATCATCAACTGCTTTCTAAACTGCTCGGGAAATTAGATTTAGAAAGTCCTTGCATCAAAGCCTTGTATAGCGGTCTTCTCTGGAAAGCTGTTTTGCAAGACTAAGACTGTGATAGAAAGTAGCTATAGTTTCACAGCGAAGGAAGAGTTCAGAAAGGCCTTCAGCAGTTTCAGATAACAGAATTTGTTATTCAGATGTTGCTTACTCTAACAAAATAATAATATGCAGGCTTGAGTCAGAAAACTGCGCAACTGTTTTCAGGTTCACAGAGAAGAATTTATTTACAGCTCAATGTTTAGATTGCAAACTCTAGTGGCAAGATTTCCCTCACAAAATTCACTCTGACAGATTTCATTTGTTCGAGAGCTGTGTCCAGTTTTACAATTAAATAGAGCTGCTTCACTCAGCATTTATAAATGACATCAGATGCCATAGCAACATGATTACAAGTTTCCATCAATTTGTGGAGCTGAGTAAATAATTATCAGTGAATAATTAACTAAACAAAATTAGCCTCTTTTTCTGCTTCCAGCATGTCCTCAAGCAGATTGTATTTTCTCAAATGTATTCCTTATTTAAACCACATGGAAACACTCCAGACCCCACAGAACCACATCTTCAATATGCTATAAGTCCATATGAGATAGATGGGTAACTAAAAGACATATACAGGAATTCCCATGGGAAGGGCAAGCCAAACAGGTTCGGAGGGGAGGAAAGAAAAAAATTACTACTGAAGAGAGGATTGCTATTCAAATATTTAAGTACTCACACATTTTCTTTCGTTTGAGCCTGAATATATAGGCCTCCTAAACCCAAACCTTTCTGTGTTGTTTCAACACCGGATCTATTTCCACTGCAGTTGAGTGCTGGGGAACCTTCCTGAGCTGAGGCAGAAGAGTTGCACTTTGAAATTCAAAGGAAATAATTCACATTTTTGCCAGGAAACACTCCTTACAACCTTGAGCATTTTTCTTACAGCTGGGAATGCATTTGGCATCTCTTCTACTCATGTCCTCTAGGCTGGTTAGAAAGTAATAAAATCCGAAACATTTGTGTACCTGGATTGCAACTCAGTTGGAATCACACGAACTTGTCTGTTAGAAGAGCTGGGGGCTGGGGAGGGCACTAATTTTTTTTCTTTAAAAGTGGCAGCCCTGGACTGTAACAAACAGCACAATAAAGCTAGAATAAGTTTGTGTAAAACCTAAAACACGCTAAAGCTATGGAAGGTCCATTTCAGGGGTAACCTGTCAGCCCCCCTAAATGACTGTTAGCCCCTTCTTGAGATGGATGCAGTAATTACTATCCCATCAAAGCAACCCCAGCACAGGTTCCATTGTTCAAATGCTGCCTCACACTCTTTCCTAGATATGTTCTACCACAGGCACTAGGAAATAGGGATGTGCTGTGTTTGCCACTTTGCATAACTGAGACACAGAAACTGACCAACTTCTACAAGGACAGAAGCAGCTCTTGGCAAAAGCAAGAAATTATATCTACATTTCTGAAGACTTGGCTTGCTCCCCAAGAAGCATATTTTTCTTTTGAAACCCCATTTCTTTTTTAATGGAAAAATGCCAATATCAAACTGTAAACAGATTTGGTTTCACAGATTTCCTGTATCTCTCTCTGGAATTCAATACCAAACTGAGTGTATATTGATATGCATGAAAAAATATGAAGATGAGGTGATAAAACATCCACTCTGATTTAATTAGTTTTTTCAGCCACTTCTGGGAAAAGAAAAATAAAAAAAAAGCTGAAACCTTGAGTCAGCTGCTTATGTTACTAATACGATTCAGCTTCCAAGAGACTTAAGCCACTAATGGTGCAAAATTCACTGCTCCAAGTTCTGATAGGAAATGGGAGCTTTCTCCTACCCTCAAGGACACCCAAAAGGCACCACTAGACTTGGTTTTCTTACTCAAGGACCCTTCCACTTTGATGCCTGCACAGGTTTGTCAACCATGTTGAAAAGCAGTGGATAAAGTCAGAGTTCGCAAAATATTTTGCCGATGATACTCCACCTCCTCTGTTAAGCCTGGTTTCTACCACCTGATTGCTTTCATGTTGTCCAACAGATAAACCTGAATGAATATTAACTCTCACTCACTCAGGATAGAATAAGATAGCACTGTTTGCCCGATGAAGCATGTAAAGCATGCAGAGGTGACAAGAGACTTTTCACCATCTTTTAACAAGGTCTACAGTGCAGCTCCTGTAGCAAACTGTGATGTTCCTTTATGCCTGTACCTGAATCAGATACTCCAGCCAGGTTTTCCCTAACAAACAAACCCCATAAAGACATTTTTCTTCTTTTTTTTTTAACCACATGTCACTTGGGGACTTTCTCCATAGGCCTGCACCTGGAGCTAGCCCCAGGGCACATGTACACAGCTTGGGAGTGGATCAAGGCAGTACTAACCTGCCTTCTAAAGTATCTGCTCTCTTCCTATTTATTTTCTTGCAGACAAATGAAGGAAAACACTTTTCTTGTGTCCTAGCAACCTGGCAACCAGACAGCAGAGAGATCTAAGTCTTTGTAACAAACAGAGATCCACATTGAAACATTTGTTTGCTGCTGCTCAAGAAGCTCAAGCACTGTCCTGCTTATGGTACAAAGCTATATTTGGCAGCTGTTTCCATCAAAGCAGTGCTCTCTGTTCAGCAATCCAGCAAAAAAAGATCACCAGGGAAAGATCCATTTACTCAGATTAACATATTATTTACTCATCCTTGGTTTTGCCTTTCCCCCATTCCCTGCCAAAAAGCTATAGTTGTATGCAATGCAGCTTTATGCTATTATGATTTAATGTCTTGTTACTACAGCAATTAGATATTGAACAGAAAACAGTAACCAAATACAAGAACAGTCAAATATGTTATAAGTGTTAATGACATTTTCCACCAAATACAGCCACACACTATTTGACTACCTTAAATTCTGACACATAGTTCAGAACATATTTAATACAGTAGACATGACAAACCCTTTTTCTTTAATCAAGACACATGCTTAAGGATAAGCACATGATTCAGAAGATTTCAGGTTTTCAGGTCTGATACAGATTTAGCAGCTCTCTTCATAAGTTTGTAACCTCAAGACCTTAACCACATGCCTTGAACTCAGCTGTTTACATTATTATGTGCCTCCCTATAAATTTTGTGCACAAACACATCCTCAAGAAAAATCTTCACTTATCAATATTATCAATTTTCAATAAAAATATTTAATGATTTTGCATTTCATTGCAATAGAGGATCACCAGAGCTGGATAATGACAAATACATAAAGGCATCAGAAATGACCATTCTGATATCATCTGGTCTGTTTACAAGCATCCCCTTTAAAAAGGTCAGTGACATGAACTTAGAGGTTTGATAGCTTTCAAGTGATATTATCATTCTGTGAGCCTTACAACAAACATTAAGAATCATTTCAAAAGATAAAATAAGTTCTGAAATACTGTAGCTTTTTTAGATGTCCATAGGGAATGAGGCTACGATAAATCTAACTGGATTTTACCACATTTACTCACAGCAAGCCCAAAACCACTCCCACCAGTAATAAAAGAGTACACTCTACAAAGACAGCTAAGTTATGAGCATATTGGCCAGCAAAGCATCTGAAATCTAAAGGTGTCATTGTAGATTGAGTCATTTTATATCTCCACTTAGGTGTTAAAAAACAGCACACACAAACACACAACCGGGGGAACTGAAGGCGGGTGGTGGGTAGAGAGAAGCAAAGCAGCAACATGCTCAGAATTAGCCACAATGATTCAGGAACAGAACCTGACCTCTGTATTCACCTCTCCCTTGCATCAGAAAAACATGGTAGTCGAGACAAGTTAAGAATATGACTGTTTCATCTTTAGACATATGAAGATACTGGAAAAGAACTTGCTGTCAACTGGAAGAATTATAAAAACACCTGTAGAAAACCGAACAGATAACAGATAAAGGCCTGCTGCTATTAAGTATACATTTCCTTTATTATTTTTAATTAAACATCAGAGAAATTAAATTGCTGGCTAGAAAGCAGAGTCAGGAATGTATGACTTTGACACAGGCTTTTTGAACAATGTTTGACAGGTCCCTAAACCTTTCTCAGTCTTAATTTACCCATTCATGAAGTAGGGTCAGTAACATTTTGCTGTTTAACAGGAGTGACTTATTTGATATCATTAAAGACTCCAAAATCTGTGAATGGTAGATATTCAAGTGTTACAGGATTCTATTATGTCTCAACATCTTCTTTGCAAGTCAGCCTCTTGCTGGCAAAGATGACCAAAAAATCCCATGAAGAGATATTGCTGTAGCTCCCAAGTAAAAGAAGTGCAGTTCTTGGGATGCTTTATATATATAAGCTCTACCAGACATCAGCACAAAGACACTGATGAAGTCCCTTTCCATTTCCACCCCCTTTTTCAGGGCACATTAAGTTTTCTTCAGATAATTCCACAAGGCATTTTCCTTACTCACTAGACCAACATGGTTCAGCAGACAAATGCAGTTTGTCATTTCTGCAGGACTCTTGTTTATATCCTTCGGAAAAAAACGTTCTAGTCCTTTTTGGTGCAAGCTATTTTTTCCTCTACCCTTTTAATTTTCAGTCTACAGGATGAGCCACTAAACCACTAGGAATGGAGATTAAAACCTTCTTAACTCAGGATTTCAAAGCAAGGACTAGTTGCTATACCCATATACCCTTTAACCCTGTGAGCACCTCACAGTGAGAATTACATTTGCCTTATAATCAAGAAATATCAGTATTCAACTCTAAAAATAGCCTTTACCAGCTCCTTGGTGTGCACTCTGGACAATAAGAAAAACATTACTAGACAGAACTGAAAACAGAACTGCATTGTCTGAAGCAGCTGGTTCTCAACCAGAAGCATCCTTCCTCTCAGTGCCCTGTCCTGCTCTGGTTATTTTACACTTTTACTCAACCTAATCTCTTGGGGCTCCTGCTTCAGATACTGACAAAGCCTGTCCTGGTGAGAGGACTCTGTATTCTGCAGTCAGCTGTTTGTTCTTGATTTGCTGAGACACTTGATGCTATGCAGTTGAAGACTCCCTTATAACAGGGTGTGGGCACACTCAAAGGTAGCCTGGAAGGACATTAATGCCTCAGAAATCTCACAAGATTTTTCACTTGAAGCATTATACACCCTAGTTTGAATAATGCCTTCCTATTTGGCTGAGCTGGCTCCTTTCCAGAAGTCAGATCCAAATCTTTTGGGTTTTAAAGAAAACCTCTTCATCAAACTGCATATGTAATTTTCACTTTTTGCAGATCTCTCTGGTGGACTTCCATGATCTCTGCACCACTTGGCCATGAGGGTTGGGAGGAAGGTTGGTAAAATCTGCACACCTTTAGAGATCTCAGTGTAGCTTTTGAGGGGTTAAAGGGGTCACCACTAAACAAAAAAAAAATCCATCACTCTCATTCTCCACTCACTTATGCTAGGACCAAGCAAGGGTAGCACCACTACGTTCATTTAGTATCACCGCTTGGTGTCAGCTATTGTCACCTAACTGGCTTTTTCTGGAAGAAAGACAGCAGAAATTCATTGGAGAAAAGGAATAGAGTCTTATTCTACTGAGTTAGATGAAGACCAAAATATAAAGCAACATAGTTCAATTTAGTTCAGATGCTAAGGCTAAATAAACATATAACACAGTTATTTATTTCATAAATCCAAAAAGTCTGGACCTTTGTTCTGCCACTGGAGTTTGGTTCCCTGTTATATTCATAGAATATTCCAAGAATGAGCAAAAGATCTGTTCAAACATCACTGTAGCTCTTAGAAAACTGCTGTCACCAATGTACCCAAGCAGGAAATGCATTTTTCATGTTATGCAGAACTGTGTGCCTTCGAAGAAGAGATCAACATGCAGCCCAAAGTGTTAAAAAAGAATTTGAGAACAACATTTGAGCAGATGAAGATGCATTCCAATTTTTCTTTCTATCTTTCAAGCTTTCTTAGCTCAAGACACAGATTCCAGATTTAGATGTAATGCAGAGCAGTTAATGCAGATGGAGACAGATTGACATGGCACTTATCTGAACGGATACTGAGATTCCAGGATACCTATTGCACCCTAGTTGATAAGAGCTTCAGAAGCTGTGAGTCAAAACTGACTTCACAAAACCACAACAGCGCATTTCACCTTTGCCAATAGACATTGTGTAAGCTAGTTTATAGTACTGTGCCAAGGGCATATCATCCAGACTTTTCTATTTCAGCCGAAAGAAAACCCAGTATCTGATAAGCTAACATGATGAATGTTCCAAGGACTGCACAAATAAGCAGAAAACCCAAGAGCTTCAGAACTTTCCTGATCTTTAAATTCCCACAAGTTAAAATACATTTTGCAAGTCTTACTAATGTGTATATACCTACACATTACCCTGCCTATTACAAATTCTTTAAAAATACTGAATATTTAGAAAATTAGTTCTATTTTAGTCAGTGTTAAATGCCAACAAGAAAAAACTACCATCCCTGTTATGAAACAAACAAAAACCCAGTATTGCACAATTTTTGTGAGGAAAGATCTTAAACATGCCATTATAAAGACAGCTTTTCAAACATTCATTAACTTCCATAAAAAATATTAAGACTTCAGAAACCATACAATATGGGAATGAAGCCTTGTATCATCTATTCATTTTTCGTCATTTTTCTAGCAATAAAAGAACATAAGATTCTATTGTTATAAATACTGTATAAATGTATTGACACTACAAAGCACACAAACAACTAGAATCCCATGTGCTTTTTTCACAGAAGGAGAATAGAGCCCACTATCAGCCACTCATCTGAAGAGCAAGGAGGAGTATAAACTGATGTAACTTTTTTTTTTTTTAAATTCAAACTTTTGATATGGAACTATTTTAAGATCTCTTGAGCACCCTCCCCTCTGCCTTCCTTTGAAGGACTGTATGAAGAACATACAACTCAAGCATCATTATTTCTACACTCACATTTTTTTGACAAAGGAAAAACTCTCTCTGACAAAACAGACAAGTCACTGGTTGGTAAAATATGAGTGACATACTAAACAGATCAAGGAACAAACTGAGTTGAATTCCAATCTCCCCTTCCATTCATTTCAGACAGTGTTTAAAAATCAAGTTCAGTTTCAGTTTAAAAATCAAGTTCAGTTTCAGTTTAAAAATCAAGTTCAGTTTCAGTTTAAAAATCAAGTTCAGTTTCATGGCCTTCTTGAACCAGAGTAATTACAGTACCTCTAAAAGCCATGAAGGGTGAACCATGAAAGATCTGTAAGTACAGCTCTTTTCAGATAAGCATTAAAATTTGACATTTCTAGTCAGCAATTCTCAATTCCTAGAGAACTTCTCTTTGGCTCGATGTACTGTGTTACATAGCCTTTATCATTTTAGGATTTTCATGCTTTCATGCAAAGTTGAGACACTATTTACCTAAATTTTATTTTAAAAAAAGAGACAATGAATTATGGTTTTATAAATTAAAAGAAAAAAATGTGCTTGGCAGAATACAATCTTATGCTTGTTACAAAAAAAAAAAAAAAAGGTAAGGCCACCTCACTGGACTTCTGTCTATTTGAACCAGCTCACCAAGGCCTACTTTTTTGAGGTATATCATATTCCTCCAAAGAACTGAGTTGGCAGCTACAACCTGGATAAGAACAGACTTAGACAACAAATACACAGAAAAAATAAGAAAGGAACAGTGACAGAGTAAAGTCTGCCATGTACATCTAAGAATACTACAGGCAATTTCTCAAGCCATGTAATGCATTTCTCAAAACTCAGGCTCCATTCTGTGAGAGAAATCATTATGTTTATAGAGAAAGTAAGGCTTGTAAACTGGTAAGACCATTTCTTTCTAAATCAGAAAGAAAAGCAAGTGCAGAACTAGAAGTAGTATCCAATAGATTAAGTACTAAGCACACAAAGCTTCCTGAAAGCAGACAGAAAGTCTGCCAAATTTTTTTATTATGCATATTGAATTGAAATTCAGCATAATCCAGCCTAGAAAGAAAAGCATTACAGGAACAGTATAACTTCACGGTGAAAGACACATGAAACATGACATTTTTAGATCAAATGCCACCTCTCCCCAAAACATGTTTGGTGACGATCTCAGCTCCTTCCTTTTTACTCTTTTCCTATAACTCACAAGTGCCAATTAAAAAACTTAAATATAGACTTTCTCTTACTTTTTTCAAGCACCTTTTGTAACAATGTAAAAGAGGCGCATGCAGAGTGACATCTTTCTGACTTCATACTAATTGATATCTAGTTTGCACTAGTGCAAGAACTTTGTATGATTCAGAAAAACAGTGATTCATGGTTATGATCTTCTGGTAGTCAGGAAAAACCTGAAGCTTCTGCTTTCAAACAAGAAATTTTTGTCTCCTGTGGACTAAATTCAGTGTTCCTTAGAAGTGGTCAGCATTTTCCTTCTTGCACGACAGCAGGGATCTTAGATGGAAGATTGCTATTCATGTCCATCCCTAATGATGAAGGCAGGGGAAATCATTCTTGCATCTTTTAAGAAAGCAAAAAGAAATATTTAAATGGAAAATACTAATGTTTTAATTCCTCTAGGCTTTTATTTTTTTTAGAGAGGCAGAACTCCATGGCAAATTCTGTTCTCCATCACCTCTGAGGGGGTGGTCCTTTGGCAGGTGGAGTGGGTAAGTGCATTTAAGAGGAAGAATCTAATCCTCTCTTCAGCAAATTTGCTAAAGTAAAGAACCAATATAAGAAATATCATATAGGGAAATATTGTACACTGCCCTGGATTGATTTGGCTTGAGTTTCACGAATCATAATACATTATGGTTAATTTTTTAACCAGTGTGATTCAATAAATTATAGAAAATTAGCAGAGCACTGGAACAATTTCAAATATTGCATCCACAAGAGAAGAGTATTTTCTGTGTCAACCATCAGCAGGTGCAATAATTGCACTTGTTAACTTCCACTGAAGCAACAGAAGTGAAGAAATGTTGAAGGAATTACTTGGGGTTTAATTAATGAAGCAGAGCAAGATAAAAAGAACTCCAGAAGCAACTTCAAATTAAATACTTGGATAGATTAGGAGTGAAGTATATCTTTTACTGTACATCAAAAATACACCACAGGTTATCCTGGCATCTTACTGACTTCACAATCTTATTAGCCTACACCTGGAACCTGCTTATTCCCAACATAGCAATTCAAAGTTGACATATTTTGATATGTGATGTACAAAAACTTCTGCCACTTTGGAGCCTGGCTGTCAGCCTCCCCTGCCATTGTCCAGATCCCAAACTCTAAGTTAATGGAAGAGGGTTTTTTTTTCCCCTGTAGCAAATGCAACTGATCTGCTGAAGAAACCTTAAATTTTACTAAGAAACTAAAGGGGAAAAAAAAACCAAACCCAACTTTTATTCCAAATACCATGTGTCACAGAAATAAATATCATTCTAAACTGAATGCCTTCAGAACTACACACAGCATCATGTTAGCTTGATAATGAAATATCAGAGGACAGATTGATCACACACCAGCTTTGTCACACACTACAAAAGCACTCCACTCAACACTTTACTGATGCAACTTCTGCCAAATTTGTCATGCCACTGAACAACTATTTACCTAAAGTCATGAACAAATAGACAAACCTGAAAATTCCTTTGAGAAATAATTTTACTGATTAACAGCATTAATAGCACTATTCACACCAGTCAACAGTGTTGACATTTATACTGTCGTAGCAAGAAATAAAAAAAAAACACACGTTAAACTCAAAGATAAAGAATTCAGGAATATAGTAGAGAGGCTTAGAAGTTAAGCATATCACCCCTCAAAACACATTTAAAGGTTTGGGTAATTCCAAAAAAGGCAAGAAGCAGCTAAAATAACCTCAAAAATCTCTAATCCCCAAACATCAAGAATCCAGCTGAACAGAAGGGGACAAATTCAGCTGTGCACACACATCTGTCAGACACACACCTACAGTCTCCTACAAGGTCTCCATCATCACAAGTAGTGCAGGCTCATGATTATTTTCTTTTTTTGTCATGTCATAGGGGCTCTGTTCCTATGGCTACAAAGAATAATCCTGGATCATTAAGAATCCTTTGTGCAGATGATGACATTTGGAAAAGAAGGAGGTCTGGACTGAAGGTTTTTAATGTGAAAGTGGCTCTGCTAAAGAAAGACCTCTGTAGGGAGACCATGAGGGAGTCCTACATCCCGGCACACTGAGCTCATCAGGAACATATGCTCGCAAATTATTTCAGGCCAGGTGTAATATCCCACAGAGTAAGAATTAGTGCCAGACACTAAACCTCAAGTTTCACCAAAGAAAAAAAAAAAAAAAAAGAGTTGTGGGGGGTTTTTGGTTGAGTTTGATGGGTTTTGAAGTTTGGGGCAGGACAAAGGGAGGGAGGAGGGGTTTCCCATGTACCCATCCCCCCGATGTCTGTCCCACTGCCTCCTGTGCATCTTGGGGGTGGGGGAGGTTACAGTCAATGAATTTTGGGAATCTTAACAGTCTATATTAACTTCAGGTAGGTAATGACTGGGGATTAGAATATCAAGTTATTAATTTCTGAAACAAAAAATTCACAGACCTATTGAGTGTCTGCATCACCATTCAGAACAAACTTGAGAAATTTGCCGGCTTCCTGCATCAAAGAATTCAGAAGATGGGCAAATATTATCCTCATCTTAACTGTTAGAAATCCTATTGGTAACTTCAAGACAATAGAAGTACCACTGGTGTAAACACAAGCCAGAAAGAACACCACCTTTTCTTCAGCTTCTGGCTGAAGAGAAAATAAAAGGTGAACTTGAAACTAAAATGATGTATTTACAGTCACATGGATAACGAGGTCACCAAAGGTGCCAATTAATTCACCCCTAAATGCAGCTTCCATCATTGCAGCAGAGCTGTTGCATGAGATTTTCTGAAAAATTATAGAGCTCTCCACAAACACCTGAGAGCACAGGACAACCAAGGCTCCAAGTGGATTTTAAAAACCTCCAAATCCTCAAAGAACCGAAAAAACCTCCAAAAACTCTCCTGATGTTAAGCATTTCAAACTTCATTTAGTTTTATTACACTTGACAATGTTTAAAGTGTTTTGTTTCTTTTTCTTCAAAGAGTTATTAAAAATATCTATGATGTCTAGATGTGCATCATTTCAGCAAAACATTTTAAAGTTCACAAAGCCTATTGCAGATCAAGTCATGGTTATTTTTAGACAGCATACAACAAAACATGAGAATGCAGAACTCATTGAGTGAAAACAGAATGCAAAAAAGGAAAAATTAACATTTATAACCATACTTTAAATATATAGCAATTAATATTTGTTTATACTATTTTATATACAGGCTTGAATAGCAACATTCAAGAGGTTCTAAAAGTTACCTGTGTCTTCCCTCCTTGATGCACCCACAAGCCTGAAGAGCAAGAAACTCAGTCCTGTGAGGAACTGCAATAACTTGTACAACAAACTCTTGTACGTGGATCAGTTCTTCAAAAAGTTTAAATTCATTGATGCCAGGTTTACATGATCCTGACAGGACTCTGGCAGTGAAAACAAACTACAGCCTCTCCAAGAAACTGCAGCATGATGGGAAAGCACTACTTCTTTAATGAGCTGGCAAAAAAAACCCAACTAAAACCCCCAATGAGACACAAAAGCCCCACCCAAACTGCAGGAATCCCCCATCACCTGGAAGACTGCGGCAATCAGCACTAACAGCACAGTCATCATTCCAGCTTCTGCCCTTAATAGCCTACACTTGAAAGGGGAAAGGAGACCAGGGAGCAAAGCAGATCTGATGCAGCTGCGGTTAATTCTTCAGCTGGTGGTTCCATGCACTAATCACCTCCATTTTAGTGTTTGATCATAAATGCCACATAATTTAAACTCCTGGAATTGGCAAAGATCAGACAGCCAAATTTTTTCCAAGGCCTTATTCCAATAGATCATTATTTTAGGATTCAGCTGACCAAATGGCTCCAATGTGCTGAATCATCTCTAGTCTGTAACATAAAACTCAAAATCTGCCATGAACATCTCACTGTAGGGGCTTCAAACAAGCAAGGGGCTGAGCTTATAGGAGATGAAATGTGTTCTGCAAGATGAGTCAACAGCTAAGTCACTAAGAATGAATATGGAACCCTATTCCTCGTTTCCTTCTGTGACATGACTAAATGTTGCCATCAAGCCCTAATTACGTAAGAAACAAAAATTTTACTATGGTAGGTGCTCCTCACAGTAGTAACAACTTTTTCTCCACCCGTGCAAAATAAGCCAATTTCCAAATCCACATTTAACTGAACTTTAGAGCTGCAGTAAAAAATGGTATCTAAGACACAACAAAAAAGCTTTTTAACCTTTTATTGCTTATTTTTGTCCAAGTCCTTGTCAATTAAGCACAGGTATTGGGGGCTGGAAAAAGATTTAATGAAATGTGGTCAATCACTTTCTTCTTTCTTTGAATATATTCAATATACAAGATGTGGACAATCACTCTTTGAAATTAACCTATTCCCCTGCAATCAAATGTTAGGTTACATTTAACAAATGACCCTTTTCTCCTAAGAGAGAAATCAATATTCATGGGTTTTTTTCCTTGCCCTCTGCAACTACTGCCAGAAATCCATTTGATATAAAACTGAAGAAACAGACATTTACTTAAAAATCCCTGATACATGTACTTTATTTCTCCCTTGCTTCTGTGATGACACTTTCACCATGTGCTCGTGCACCTTGGCCTTCAGGGCTTGCTTTCCTGGGCTGACCAGAGCCTGGGAAGCCTCTCCTGTCCATCCTCAGGTAAAGAGCCTGGCTCCATCTGGAGAGCGAAGGGCACCAACCATCCCTGCACATGGCACCAGCACCAGCTCAGCCACTCTCCCGTTCACATCCCTGGCAACCACTTTGCATTGATACAGAACAAACAACAGCAAAGGGGGAAGCATCCCTTGTGAACAGTGGCCAGGTGTAGGCTCCGTAGAGCCTGGTGCCACCATCCTGGCTTTGAGATGATCACTCATGCTCAGGATCCAGAGACAAATTCCACCCCAAAACCTCCAAGCAAGGCCGAGGCCGTGGGGCCACAGCAGGCGATCAGGCAGGAGACCCCTCTGCCGTGCGCTCACTGGGCTGAGGGAAGGTCTGGGAGGACACGTCCTCCTCCCTGCAGTCACAGACACCAACGGGGAGCCAGGTCAGGGACTTGATGCCCTCCCCGCCCTGGCAGACAGGACACTGTCCCTGCAGTGGGGCTCACCTGCCGCCCCGTGCCCCCCACACTGAAGCAAGCAGCACCCACGGCTGGCAGGGGCTCCATTTCATGGGGCTCCCTGTGGCCTCACGCTCGTCCCCTCTCAGCCTGAGTCCAGCAGCCTCTGAGTCTGCCCCCCGACAAAATACCAGGGAATAACACAAAATTAGAGCAGTCCCACAGGGGACTTCAAATAGAAATCCTCTTTTTCTCTCAGGGTGAGGTATGCACAGTGTGGCATTCACAGCCCAAATGCCAGCGTGCCAGGGCCTCACTTTGGAAAAGCAGGTAATGTCCATCCTAGTTCCTGCCTGGATTTATCCTATTTTCAGTAGCCCAGGCTGAGCTGTGCACTCAGCAAGTGGGGGTTTATCCCGTCTGTAGCTGGACATGTTCCATTCTCTCCATTAAGTCCTTTTACATAGGAGTGCATTAACATACTTCCAGGTGCTCTGAGCACCAGTATCTAGCTCTTTGCTGCTTTCAATCCAATGTTTTTTTATAGTTTTCCTGAAAACCCTGGTTGAAGAGACCTGTCTAGTTCTATTACAATACACATGCATCTCACTGGAAATGACTACACGACCAGCACACTTTTGAGGATCTCTTACACCAAACAGAGCACAGGGAAGGTTTTTTCCTCCTGCCATTTATAGCTTTTTGGAATAAGCTTCTATTTAGGGGCCAGCCAACTGAACATCCCTGTTTGGAAAGTTTTAGTTTCTGTGCTTGTTCCAGACCACTTAACCCACACCAGAAACACAAACACACACCTAGTAGTTAACTGTAGTGCAAGCACGTTGCCATCACTGCCATATTGTTGAGTACTGGAATTGAAATTGCCATAAAAAGATGAATAGTAATGACAGGAGATTTTTGTTTAACATCTGTGCAAAATAGCAGCAACAATAATATGCAATGAAATCAGGACTTCTTTTTTTTCTTGAAATCACATGTTTATAGCAAAACACAATAAATAGGATCAATCAGTGAAAGCAATTAAAAAGTAACAGTAAACAAGAAATTGGGTTCTTGAGAAAGCCTGGAATTCCTGGGATACATACCTGGGTACGAGACTCAAACAATTATACCCATACAAAAAAAAAAGGAAACCACCTGCATGTGTTGTATATGCTTTATGAATTACAAAGATAGAGTTATTAGCATGGTTTACAGGCTATGCACCACACTATTCTTTATCAAAAAATGTTAATTTAGTGTCTCAGCTAGTCCGCAGATGCTTTATTGTATCATGATCATTTAGATTCCACTTTTCTCATGCCACAGTCAGATATTGTGAAAAATCAAGTTCCATTTACAGCATCCATTGTTATCTCACAAAGTAGCACTTCATGGTACTACTGATGTGTTACAGACTGTTAACAGTAATTTAGTTTTAAATGCCAGTGCATGCCAAGTGTTCTGGATATGAATACTAACAGGATGAAGTTATGCAGGTGTAGAAATTTAAAAGAAAAGAAAAAAAAAAACCACACCACCACACACACCACAACCCACACAGGAAATGACTGCCAGCTCTTTGAGAGAGCACACAGAGCATGGGACTTCTCTCTTCCCGTTTTAGCTGTGTGAAGTTAGTTATTCCCCCCACTCATCAGTGGAAACGCATCCCCCTCCAGGGATGTCTGAAGACAGATGCTAAAACCCAGAGGTATGTATACCTCTGCACCAATTATAGAGAGAAATTAAATAACAATTTATGGTAGTTGCTTAGCTTACAGATGAACATGAACATAGCAATGGCATATTAGTGATCTTCACAGCTACACCTCCTAAAGAGACATCCTAAAACCAGTATGATGAGGTCTGCAGCATGAGGAGAGCTCTGCCTACCAAACTGTAAATGTTCTCATTCCTGGAGCAGCTTCTTCTGCCTTTGTCATGTCACACTTAGCTTGTTGTAACTCTTTGTTAAGTAATTTTTGTTGACATCCTAGCTAAATGAGTTCATTATCCACATATGTAAGCAGATAATAATAATTAATGAACAACAAAAAGGCAATATCAAATAAGTAAACTACCAGAGCTCTCTGGAGGATGAGTGGTCCCATTTAACATCTACTGTTTTAATAAGCAAATGCCAACTCACTAAACAATGCAAAGAAGTTCAGACTCTGCTGACTGCCTTACTACCTACAAAACTTCTTTTTCCGAGTTCTTTCCTGTATGCTTGAAACCTAGATGGGCTAAGAATTGCTCTGGCTAAAGTAGGCCAGTCCCAAAAATTGGAAAAGGAACAGGTTATCTTTATAAATACATAGTAAACCTAATTAATTGATTCAGACAGATCATAAAGAAAAAATGATGCTAAAAAAAAAAAAATTGTCTCTTTATCACATCCTTCCGTGTTCCTTCTCACTTCCTCCTGTTTCAGAAAGGCGAGATTTCCATAGTGGAACTGCAAGGATAAGATTCACTATTTGGCCTGTGTATCCCCTTTTGCTGTTAGTACTAGAGATAAAAAGTGGGAGGTTGTTTTTATTAAACTGGAAATGCCTTTTGAGAGACTGCCAGAACTGAAATGGTTACTGTATATTGAAGTAGTTCTTCACCTTTTTGTTCAATGTGAAAGGCAAAAAAATGATGCAAACATGAAGCAATGTGTCAGTTCTGCTAAATAAAAATGTGCACAGTAAAACTAAATCACATACATTGAAGTGTTATTTTGGTTTTATGGAAATGTAATCTGTGTTATGACATTTGCATTTCATATAACTGCTACGGATAACTAATCTTCCAATGCATTGCATACCATTTTGTCACCAAAAAAAAGTAATATTGTATCATCTGTTTCCACCTGTACACTAGAATATTCCATGACAAATGTATCAACATCAGTTGTATATATTCACTCAAGAGCCAATGAAAAGTATGGATGCATTTAATAGAAAGATTACTTTTACCCTTAAACTCTACACAGCTTTTACAAAATATCATAAGTTGGTACCAAATAAAAAATTACAGCTTCAAACTACACGATATATGGATATTTGTATGCATTCTGAGACTTCTGAATTTTGAGTGAAAATTAAATACATCAATACAGACTGCCAATATAGAACCTTAAGTGGAACCTGATGAAATTGTGCGTTTCCTATTCCACGCCCCAAAATCATGGTTTTCAGCTCTAAGATAGTTCACATTAACGCTACATATTACAGAAAAGTGACACTTAAATATGAGTGAAAATACTAAGTACATTTGAAATTCATTATCCTTTCACTTTTCCTTTTGTGCCCCTTTCTTTTGTTTTCATATTTTCCTTCAGATTACCTTCGCTTACCTAAGTCATTTTTTAGCCCCTCCAAAGTTCCAGTTCTCAACAAATGCCTTTGCAGGAAGTTTTAGCAAAGGAGTCATACAGGCTTTAGCCCAGATTAAGCATCAGTTTCACAATACTAGTAAAAAAAAAAATACTCCAATTTCCCAGTTTTGAAAATCAGTCAAAACCAAGGGGAGTCCATAGGAATACAGAGTACAAGAGTAAGCCTTGGAATTTAACTCCCAACCCTTGAAACCCCTCAGGCACTGCAAGCAGGACTACTTGCAGTAAAAAAACAGTATGCTCTGGTCAAGTGCAGTGTCATGTGCCAGTAGATGAGACGTGGAGCTTCAGGTAATCCATTGACTTAGCAAGAGACTTTTCATTGATTTTCAATGAGGCTTGTGCTCTTTAGTTATCAAGGGACGGTTCAAATAGGTAAATCTATTCCTAAAATACAGAATGACCTAACTTACTGAAAACTGTATAACTTACTGAAAATCAAACTAGCAAATGGGGGGTCATTTGATTATTTCTTAATGTAGTTAAGGAAGATAAGCATTAAATGCGTGTTTCTTTTCTTGGGAAAATCATGCTTTCCTATCTGCTGTGAAAGCCAATGCAAAAAACATGTCTGTTCACTTGAATGTAGCTTTCTGCATTGACATCGCTATATTTGGGATTCTTTTGTGTGCTGAGTTAGAAAGAGTAGCAGCTTTTTAAGCTCAGATGTGTAAATGTCCCCATTTATACCCTAGCTTTGCAAAAATAGGAGTCAATATACAGGCACAAAAGAAAAAAGCAAATAAAAAAATATAATTCTCATATTAGAAAACTGAGTACTTACCTAGTGATAGCAGCTGGAATGAAAATGGCTGAAAGCAATAAAAATCCATTTTACCATTTAGTACAGTTTGTCAGACTAGAGAAATGGGATTGCATTTCAAAGCCACAGGCAAGCTGGCAGAAATCTGTGCTTATGCAGTTGATAGGGTTTTTTTTTCCCTTTTTTCTTTTCCTTTTTTTTTTTTTTCCTTATTTACAACTCTTTTGATAAGCCTTCAGCAAGTTACATAGGTTGTTCTAGTTGTATCTCCTTTGACTGGATTAGAATACTTGATGACAGTTTGGATAAGTTTGAGGCAGATGGTTCTTGACATTTTTCATGCCATCAGTTACAAACCATGCAAGGAAACTCTTTCATCCTTTGTTTATCCTTCACTTAGAAGCCACTATGGTAGATCGTTAAACTTTCATTTTTCACAGTGCTGATTAAGGCGTACTACAAGGCAGATGTTATGCAGCACCATTTTTAACAATTTACATTTAGCACCAAAGCTGGCTTTGTACTTGTTCCAGTGGATCAATTCACATTTCAAAAACTTCAAGGTCAACCTCTAAGCATTGCTACTCTGTTGAACAACTAAATGTTTCATTAAGTTTTCCCTGTGACTGCAGCAGCTGAAAATACGTGCTGGCCACTCTGTTTACTTGTTTATATCTGCTGAAATGAATACAAGTAACTATTGTTCATCTCTGCTACAATTAAATTACAGATACAGTTCTATAAAATCCAAAGAGTTACACTAAACTGAACAAAAGACTACTATTGCAACACACGGTATGTCAAAAAAATTCCTCATTTATTTTCAGTAACAGCATTCCAAAATAACAAATAATTACTATTCAAATAGCAGTTGGTCTTAATTTACATCAGGTCAAGCAATAACATTTCATGGATGAAAATGTTTACTGGTGTACTTCACATCTTTATGTGCATTTTTTATTTTATGATTATGCAAATTATATACTTCCTAGCACAAACTCTAATAGTTATATGTAAACAAAAATGGGTAAAGGCACCTTTAGAGAATAGCAGAATAAATACAACCATAACAAAATACAATAAAATTAATTCACAGCTATTCAATTTTTATGCTCTATAGAAAACAGTTTTTAGAAATACCTGGGCCCATCTGTAGGGAATATAAACTATCATTTTTTCCTTAAGACTATGAAATTACCTGCCTGTTTTAAGAGGAGTTTATCTGTAGCCAGTCATAGCAGTGGGGTGGAAGATTTTGTGCTAGTGACTGTTTCACCAATGGGCAATGAAGGGAAAAGGAACTTTTGGTAACTGAAGATTCCTTTTAATTTAGATTCCTCAAATTAACAACATAAAATGGGAAAAACTGGTATATACAGCATTTAAAAGCATATTTTCTTGAATGAATTGTCAAGATTTTTTATTTTTGGGAATTTTCTATGCTTTTTGTCACTTTTTTTTAATTAAGCTGCAGCAATATGTCTTATTAATTATTATTTTCTTGTAGTTCTGCGGGAAAAAATAGCAGATTGAAATATAATTTTATACTCTGATCCTCATCACGCCGTTTTCTTATGCTCAATTTATTCTTTTTTCCCCCCCTGAATCTGTGCCATAAAGACTTTTCTATCTTAGTCCTAACTCCCTCAAGACTTCCCATCTGTTACTACTACTTCACCTTTTACATCTAAAACTATTTCTTATCTGTATCTCTACCCATTATTCTGTTAAATTAATGTTCAGGCTTTTCTCAAATTAAAAATGGGTTTCATCTGAGTAGTTCTCTTGATTACTGACCAGAAGTCAATTAAATCTTGGTAAATATCTATGCTTTTGAAAAAGTGTCAGATACAAATATATCATGAAGAATATTTTCTGGTCTGATCCTATGAAATCTTAATGTCAGTTGTACCTGGGAATGCCTTCATTTCACTTGAGGAATTGCAGGCACTATAATGTCACTCAGGCTAACAGAGGTGTGGGGAATACACAGACAACATGTGGTCACAACTCTTTCTGCAGAAACCAGCTAGGAAATCTGATTTAAAAAAAAAAAAGGCTACTGGATCTCAAAAAAAGATTTGCAATGGTGCTGACTTGAGTTATGTATCTGTCCTAGATTTGATACTTTTCCCACCCGAACCCATACACCAATCTGTATTTATAAAACCTTGAACAAATAAGGCTCAGAGTAGTCATGACTGTGTCGTTCAGGAATGTGTAATGGCCTTGCAAATGCACTGCCTCAGAGCCTTCTTTTTCCATAGCTCCATCAGCAAAAATAAATATAGGAGATGAATACTAGAGGGAAAGGGTGGATTTCATCTTGGTTTTGTTACATTATTACCTTGGCTTACAACAATATTTATCATCCTACAGTTTGATTTGTTATAATTTATGTTTACCTTTTATCTTAGAAGAAAAGAGTATCAGCCCTCCAAGGATAATGGAGAAGCCATGTTATTTAATTATTCCAAACTATCTAGTGCTTTGGTACACAAAAGATAACAGTCAACATACTGCTACAAGTTTGCTGATATGCAAGCTGTGGTCAAGATAAAATATTTAACAGCAGAAAAAAATACACTTTATAGTGCAGCTGCTATAATGGGATTTTAAATAAGGAAAAACAATTCTGTTTATTCTCAGTTTTGAAAAAAAGTACAAAGCTAACTACATTCATCCATAAATTAACTTGATAACAAGGGAAGATCGGTGGATAATGGAACTTGACCGTTCAACATACACGCACCAAACAGTGCAGGAGAGAGAGGAAGCACATGCAGGTAACTGTCAGCACCAACACCATCAACACATACAGAAAAGAAATGATGTTATCTTGGAAACAGTGAAAATAAAGCTTAAAAAGATTGCACTATCATATTGCCCCCAGGTTCATTTCCAGACTCAGCATAGCTCCCTCTGGAGAGTTACATGTATCTGAATGTTTAGGAACAGAAAAGGAATAAGGAAAAAAAAATAAAAATAATAACATGGACCACATCCTTGTAAACTGGTGTCACTTCATGGAAACAGATGCAGCAGTGCCAGCTTGTGCCAGCTCAGGATCTGACATTACATGGAAAAATCCCGGGGCACCTGCAATTCTGTGGGGGTGAATAATTTATGAATACATGAGATGTTCTGAAAACCATATTTCTGAATATTTTTCCATTCACTCCATCCTGATCCTTTCACAGACCATGTTCTTTAAACCCATTTATTACAAGCTTCACAATGACAATGACAATTATTTGGCCAATCCCCACCCATTTCATTTTTTTTTGCCTACTGCAGTTTTTCTGGGACGTGAAGAGAGGTGACTGTTTTAGTGTATTCTTCTTCTGACAGTTCTTAGACAGTGATAGACAAAGGATAGACAGGTAATCCTTCTTGATTAAGAGGACAGATACAGTCTTTGTTGGCTTCTCTAATTGCTTTTGCTGCACTATAAATTTTGTTTCAGCCTTGCTCAAATCTACATTCTGTTTTTAGACCTAGCACCCACTAAATATTAGATAAGTTTCTCAAGTCTACTAACAAGTCAGATAAGGTGAAGGTAAGAGGCTGGGTATAACAGATGTCTGACTGAGCACCTCACTAAAACCCTTTTCCTAAGATCCCATACGCAAACCTAGAGATCAGTAATAGAAAAAACAGTACCCAGCAGTAATACAAAATTCATTCTTTTTGGAGGGAGGGTCTACTTGTTGTCTGTGAACCCCCAATTCACAGTTCATCCATTACAGAATTTCTCATCAATGGCTGAAATTCTGGCAAAGCCTGGGCATTTGTTCCCTCCAGGTACAACTTCTCCACGAGAACACTGCTCAGGGTGATCTTACCTGAAAAGCATCCGAGAAATTCACTACAGATCAGAAACAGATTATTGCATTTCCAGGTGCCAGAGATATAACGAAGTGTGCTTCCAGATGTGAACGCAAATATGCAAAACTCTACTGCAGCAAAAACATTCTGATAGCAAGACTTTCATACAGATCCTACATGCAAATGTCTTTGTGCATTTGTCTGCAATAGAGATGAAATGTGGTATGAAGCTCCAAGGCCCAGGCTGAGGCTTCTTATGGTGGATTTGCTATCTCAAGTCCAAACCTGAGCAGCTTCCCAGATTCCCTCTGTCCCTGCTCTCACCCAGAAAAGGAGGTCCCTGCTGAGATGAGCATGAGCAGAGTTTGTGTTGGTACCTACACGCCCCCCATGAACATTCTGTGGGATTTGCATCTTGGGGACATATACAAACATGTAGCAGAACCAAACATTTATGTGGGCCTTGTGAATCCTACTCCAGCCCCTTAAGCAGAAACCTTTATTCCCATTGCCTACTTTTGATCAAGAAATCCCATGTCTTATGTACACCTTTACCAGCAATGCTGGAGGAGCTCTGCTCTCCTTGCATGTGCACAATTTCCCATTAGTCTTCCTGAGATTTATGTATGCATCCAAAGAGAGAATGGCTCTCTATGAATGTTTTAACAATCAGAACAATGAAGCATTGTGCATCAGACTGTTAAAAATGTTTCTAAACACTGTGTTCAATACACAGTGCTTGATTTCCAAAGCTACTTTGGACAGAAATGATTTAGAAAACAACTCACAAGTAAAGTAAAGCTCTTCTAATAAAACAAATATTTCACAGTTCATTTAATCTAAGATATTGAAAAGAACTGCCAGTACTCAGGTACGTGACCTGAAGCACAGAACTTTATTGCTTTCTCCACCAGGGATTAGAAATGTTTGGAGTAAAACAGTTGCTGCTAGGCAAGGCTTCCTTAAAGCTACCAGTCATATCCCAGGACCACTTATTCTTTCCCAAGCAGCACATAAAAAAACAGGGGGAAACTGAGGTCAAGAAGATTTTGCTTTTTTTTGGCTTTCATCTATCATGTTACAGAACAAATTCAAAATTCCTACCTAAATGAACAAAATAATTTAAAACAATATGTAATGTGTATTCAGAGCTTTACATTTTCTCACAAATTTTTTCCTATGGGAAGTGTTTTGTGTTCTAGAAGACCATTTACCTTGTTGGTACAACAGTGCTCTCTCCCAGTTCTTACAAAAATTTTCCATCCTGTGCCCTGGACATTTTGCGCTGTGTGGCCAGTTACAACTAAATAGAGATTACAGGTGTCAGACTAACCAGATGGATAAATTAGTTTTCAGCTAACAGCTTTTTCAGGGAGTCGAATAGCTAGGTATTCTCACTGCACGCTGTTATCTATTTCACATTCTAACATGTTAATAAAAAACAAATTATATTCAGGGAACTACAGCTCTTCTGTATCAATCTCGATAATCCAATGAATTATCGAAGTTCTCCAACTCTAATTTCTCTATGAGCTGATGCTTTTGCAGTCTGAAATAACTAATGCATTCCCAAGGAAAAGAAAGTTAATCAAGCTAAGTATCAGTCAATCAGAAAGTTTAAACTGATTCTAATTACCAGTATCAATGCTCTCTGTTGTTTTAAGTACAATAAACTGCACAAATTCAACCCCAGCCAAACACATCACACCTGTTTTCATACCTAAACAAAGATCAGATCCACAGTGGTGGCCTTTTATTCTATTAACCTCCAGGGACTGCTTGGAGACCTGTTAAGGAAAGACACAGGAAGAACGTGTGCCATGGGAAAATGCAACAACATATTCCAAAGATAGTTGTAATAACGGTGAAACTTCTGAGGCTCTCACCGTACCCAAATAAGAGATTAAGACCAAAACCACACCTCTCCCGCTGTATTTCCAAAGCACTAATGCTGCCTACAGAATTAACTCATCTGAAGGAGACTCAAAGGCTTTTGCTGTTACTTCTTCATTGTCTTCTAATCAAAGATAATTTGATGAGTGAAATTTTATTAAAAAAAATCTCCAATAAAACCTAATTCTCTGAACTCATGGAGAAATTTAATTCCAATTGAAATCAATGGGATTTATGGGCCTAAGTGCCTTTGGGACTCTAAATCTTAGTATATATTTTTCTACAATGTAATAATCAATAGCTCTCAAGGCGAGAGGACTAGTAATGCTCCAGATCCCTTATGAAAATGAGGGTACTTTTTACCAGATGTCTCTGAGGTGACTGAAAATAATTATTTGCTTTCTTACAGATCATCAGAAAAATATTAAAAGTTAAATCAGTTTCTTTTAATAAACACATGTGAACAAGTATCAGAGTGACAACCATTGATTTATTCATCTGTTATCAGATATAGTGACTTAGCAAGCCCATCTTGCTAAAAGATTCACAGATAAACAAGACATCCATTGACAGCATAGACTATCATGAGCTGTTAGCTCTTGTATTGAAAAAATACAATGAAAGTTTCATAAGACATTAATAATGTGTAGCCCTTAGTGAAAGAATCAAGTAAAAATTATTTTCTCCCATGTTATTGTAAGTAAAATTTCTAGGTACAAAAATGGGGGGGGGGGGGAGGGAGAGAAGAAATATAAAATCAAATTAAGCAGAAGTATAAAGTTTTCCTTCATATAGACTTTAAATATAATTTTATAGTTTATATTATTTGGTATAACTGTATGATCAAATGTGTAAGATAGTAGGATATTTCAGTAATTAATATAATGTAAAGCAATGCTAATGGAATAGCTTGGAGCTGCTAGTTCAGTAGCTCACTTTCTGCAAAATATTTATTTATGAAAAACTTTATTCTTCTAGATACATTTCACCTGATTGTTTGCACTGAACTCTAATTGCTCAAAAGCTTGATTTTCAAGTACCTGGTATCAGGAGATCACTTTCTGATAAATATGGCAGCTTTACGTGAGAGTACAGCTCTTTTGAAAATCAGGATTTTACCTACTTAAAGTTTTGAATATTCCTTTTGCTGGATTTTCCACCAAGTCGTTTCACTTTGAGTACCAACCTCCTATTATTTTGACAGCAGTGAGTTGGCAAATTTCTCTTTCATACACATCCACACAAACAGTACATTGCCTTTGGAGGTGGCTCCAGACAATGGTTAATTGGAAATTGCATACATCCATTCGTAGAAGAACATCTAAACAAACAGAAATGAAACAAAAAGAGCACTCTTTAGTAAAACCCATGGACCTTAACCTGGGCTTTTGCCTGCCCCAACTGGCAGAAGGGGGTCTGAGTTGGGCATTTTCATAAAATGCTTCTAAAAGAAATCTGTTTTCCCTGTAGTAAAATTAATTCAAAGAAAAAAATCTATCACAAAATAAAAAATATCTTGGGTTTTTCTACTTCGAAAAAGCTCTGGAGAGAAGGAATTTATTTTACTGGGCTAAAAGCAAAAGCAACTACCACACCATGTAGTCAACTTCTGATAAAGCAGCTTGCTTACAGAATAGCCCATAAATGCAGGATGTAAGTATGCATATAATATTCATAAGTTTGTACATAATGGATTGGTTAGACTATCTTAAAGAAGATTTGGTGAAAGAAAACCAGTAAGCTTTGATCTTTACTTAAATATATCCACCTAACATGAATAATTCACTCCAATTCGCTCCAGTCGCAAGGTGATGAGAAGTAAATGGTAGACACCAACATGATGGGAGTCCTTTGATAGTGCCCATTTCCAAAGAAACCAAACTGAAATTCTGTCTCCAGTTACAAATGAAAAGGCAGGATTCAGACTTCAAAGCATCCATCTTTTTCTAGAAAAAGCAGAGAAAAGAGTCATTATTTTTATGCTAACAAAGGTAGAAATAATGCCTTTTTTCTCTCATCTTTACATAAAGCCATGGACATTGTTGGTCTATTGTGGATTTAACTTAAGTTTTGAGAGCTGGACCAGCTCCATACTGACCAATAACCACTGCTTTTATCCCAAAAATCTGCACCACAGTTTTGTCTGTGCGTAGCTCTTGTGTGAGACAGTCATAGAAAGAAAGAGCGTTACCTTCCTTCTTCTCACAGTAACTCTTGATTAACCTGTCTTTACAAAGCTATTCAGTATTTCTAAGTTACCTACCTTTTCCTCCTCCTATGCTGCCAGAGCCATGGTTAAAATGGGGAGCATTATTTTTACACAGCCTGTCTGATTTTATCTTTCATTAGCTTGCAAAGAATAAAACAGAGTAGTAGTCCTCTTATACTTCATGTGCTTGTGGCTTTGCAGTATTCTTAGTGCTCAGTTTTGAGCTGGGCAGTGTTGGAGCGAGTGTGATGATAAATTTGCTTGTGACATTGTAAATGCCTTTTTACATGATTGCTATTCCTTAGGAATTACCTTTGCTAATCAATATCTTGCAGTCTTTGGATTCAAGGCCCAGATGAAGTTCTAGCTGTGATATTGTAGCCTTAAGATGTGTTCACTGGCAATCAAGAGCCAGCAATGTGTCTTCAAGGAAAACAGAGACAGGTCAGGGACTCTTCTCAAGCTCTGATGTGACCTGAGTTCAATGAGTAGAGGTGGCAGCTGCTTTACATTGGCCTCCCATAACTGAGTATTGCAACAATTCACAGTCAAACTAAGGCCCATTCCTTTTTAAAGAGCTGTCATTCAAGTTGTGATCAAGTTATATGAATACAATTAAATTGACAAATTCTAGCTTTGTACAGATTGTGATTTTCAAATAATTTCCTGTTTTACAGTAGTTTCTAAAATGCCGTGTTTGATGGTCATGGACAGGGATCTTAGCCAGCTCTGAAGAACACAGATCATTCTTTAATAGTTACAATCTGAATGCAGTCCAATAACCTGTCTTGGTCTGTACCAAAAGATGCATTAAAATCAGGACTCTCTGACATGTCTCCTGAGGAGATGCCTATTTTAACAGAAGATGAGAAAACAAAAGAAAGTCAGCCACAATATTGTATTTTCCAAAGTTCCACAGCAGTTTGGCAGAACTAAAGGCTTTTAGAGATTTCCAGGAATTAATACCCTTTCAGTTAACCAGCTGAAAGAGAAAACGACACTAGGTGGATCTATACTTGGGCAATGAGGAAGACTTTTCTCTCACCTGCTTTTTGAACTACTTCTGTCCCTAGATCTGGTAACTTGGAATAGCACCAAATTCCCAACCTCCGTGGAACAGCACTACATTGTACCATCTATCACCTACTTAAGAACTCCAGCATTAGGTATTGATAATTTCAAGGTAAATAGTTATCCTGTCTATGTATCTATCTTGTCTCTGTGGATGGATAACTAGCATAATATACTTCAGTTATTTAAGATGAAAACAGCTATTTGAAAATTGTTTGCCCAAATTACAAGTTTTGAAACTCTCAGTATTAGAAACCTGGTGCTTGATATTCTGCAAATCTGTTAAACAGGATTCAAGGCCTGTGTATGTGTCCAAACAGCATCACTGACCATTTCTTACTACTAGCATAAAATGCTCCCAATTGTTTGCCATTTCATGAAGTATTTAAAATATTCAGTAAGCAACTAACAAATTTTTACTAATGCTATATGTCAAATAAAATTGCACTATGAAAAAAAAAGTTATATTTAAGCTGCAAGAGTTTCAAATGATATGAACTTTCCTTTGCCTCTCCATTTTACCAGAAAAAAATGGTCCATACCAAAAAAAAAAAAAAAAAAAAAAAAAGGAAAACCAGGGTGTTTGTTTATTTCATTATAGCAGAGCAGCTTTTGTCAGTAATGGGACTAGGTTCTGTAAATGGTGGGGCCAATAACAGGCCAAATTAAATTCTCAGATTACCAGACAGCTTAGTCAGGCACTTCCCAGTTACATGTTTGGGTTATTGTTTCTTATATTATACCAAGGGATATAATCAAGACATAGCACATTTAATTTCAATTTCTAATTTTCTTTGGATAGATATTTAAATACATTTTTCTCCTGCTAAGAACATTTGCATTAGGAGTTCCTTCCAATTGCTCAAAAAAAATCTGAAGTTGCTGAATTTTCAGTGGAGCTACTGGGCCAAACCTGTTTCTGATGTAAATCTAGATAAATGGATTTACTGCACCAACAATGGGCCACAGTGGTGTTTTACTTACCCCTATATATGCCTTGCCTCTCAATTGTATTCAATTTTCTATGGAACGCTGCTAATAAAGATACTACTTCTTATGTTTTAAAGGTATTTGAAGGCCTTGTGGAAAAAAGGGGCAGTTTTAATAAGTATTAATCTATTTCTACTAGTGACTACATTTAGAAATATATAATCCTACAAACAATCCCACCTGGCATGTATAGAGAAAAAAAATCATAAGACGAAGTAAAACCTTGCAAAGTAAACAGAATAATTATGCAAAGCTGCAATGTGGAGCAATTTAAGGCTTGGCCAATAGTGGGGGCTAATACTAAAAAAAGTTTATTTAAAAAATATCAGGAAAAGAAAAATGCATGTAGTGTGCAACTATTATTCAAATGAAAGTAATAAAAAGCTTTGTTTTGAAGGATGTCTTCTGGGATATCCCTTAAAGAGATCTTCTCCTTTCCTTTAATTATATTTGGGATAGAGTGAACCAGCCTTCATATAACATGTACTGCCACCCTTACAGGCGGTTGTGGTCACAGTCACTCTCTGATGTGTGTTTTCAGAAAGTACAGCCTATTCCCCAAGTTTCAACTTGACTGAGCCAACCCAGCTCAGCCAACGGTACCACTGAAGACAGCAGCATCAGTGTGACGATAAACTGAATACGCTCATTGCACATCGAGCACTTATGTATAGACACATCAAAACACATTTGCCATAGCAACTTCAGTTTCAGGTTCTTGTACTTTTTGCAGGAGTGCATCAAAGCCATAAACCACGCTGACTTTTGCTCTGGACACTGCGAAGGGATACAGCAGCTCTCTTGCAAAATTTTCTAGTAATCTTAGTGGCTTAAGCAATTTCCCTGCTACCTCATTCTCTAGATGTAAAGGAAGGGGGATGTGATTTATTGTTTTGGTTTTTTTAGTTACTGCTTATTTCAAAGCAGTGAAAAAGACCCATCAAAACTGCAGACTTCAGGCAACTTTACTCTGTCAAGCATTTCAAGAATGCTCTTCCAATCGAAATATCTACAGACGCTAAGATATTGCAGTCTATTGGAAAGGCTTCTCAGTTCTGTTGTGATTAAAAGAAGGAAAAGACAACAGCCATAAAATTCTAATTAGAGAATTACTGGCTCTAAGAGAGATTTTCAGAGGAGTCTGAAGGATACAACACCTTCATTAAAAGGGTTATTTTTAAAATAACCCAACACGAGCATGTAAATCAAACCAGCCTGCCTACACCACACTTCCAAATAATTCTCATTTCTTTTTGCAACCTACTGACCAGTGCCATCTTGCCTTATTTACACTGCACACTGACTATCACAAAACCATACAAAAAATGTCATATTTCAATTTCAGCCAACAGTAATGGAAAGTGTAACCTACATTGCCTTACAAACGCCTCTTGCATCTGTAAGTGAATTAAACTAAACTTCTGAGAAACCTGTCTGCTCAATGCTATTGTGAACAGTATGAAGTAGATTGGAGGCAGGAGCACGGATGGGGTATGCGCCATTTGCATAAGGAAGATAGCTCCTTTGTAAACATTGATACAGAATGGCAAGTCTAGCAATGACTTCTTCCCCCCTAAACTCTCTCCCCTCTGACTTACACATCCTTGTAATATATACTGCTGTTTTGACTTGAGCTATGCACCCAAATAGACTATTTGTGAAGTATTTGTGATGCACAGATCTATTATGCACAGCTATCAGAGGTCAAACACAGAGCAATTCTATACCTCTGATGTCAGCCTGAACAGAAGCATTGTTCTTGGCAGTGACAGGAAAAAGGCACCACATCCAAATTACTGAAAGCCTTCTCATGGCAGAAGAAAAAGCTGTCAGTTTAACAGCTGAACACAGAAGGTTCAACCAGTATATATCCTTCTCATTCAAGTAACATGAAACCCTGAAAAAAAGAAATAAAAAGAAAGAAAAGGGGAAAGAAAAAAAAAGCTGGAACTGTGTCAGATTTTTTAAGTTGGAAAAGCTCTTGTCAATGCTGAACAAAGAAAACCAGCCATTTGTGTTGCCAAGACAGTGCTACTGAATTACAAAATAAAAGAGAAATAAGGAGCCTCGATATAAATATATAATGTGCATGTCTGTACCAAAAGAGAAAATATTCTAAATTTACTATAGTATCCTATTTACACTGCAAAGTAGGATGCAAACTGTGTGAATATCTGTTAACATGCACACTCATATACAGGTATATGATGATGTATAGTAAATGTATAAAATCTGTCCCCTATGTACATTTCCCTCTTCTGTGTTTCATTACTCAAAACAAAAATAGTTCCCTCTAATTACCAGCCTCATATCTTATTCATGCTCAGTGTATGTTCCTTGAATAGCATCCCCAAACTCCACAGCTGTACTTAAAGAGCGAGGAGACATCCTCCCTGCCTGGGGTGAATGACCCCTTCACGCGTCTTTGACAAAACAGACCTTAGCATGTCAACAGCTATCTCATAATGATACAAGAAAAGAATCTTATGACTCTGGTCTATATGAAATAAAGGTGTAGGCTGTGTCATGCCCTGAGGCTACAATCCCCTCACAGTTCCCCTGAACAAAGTATTGCTCCGTGTAAGGGAAAGCTGTTTGGAACTACAGCAATGATAAGTACCAAACCTTCACTTTTTTTCTCTCTCACAGTTTTAAAACATACGCTGAGTGAACAGCAAGCATTTTTGTAAGAGCTAAGTATGTCATCCAGCTTACAGGCTATATTTCATTTTCTAATGCATAAGTAAGAGAGATTTAAAATGCCAGTAAATAGTTCTAATCCAGCTACATCACACAAGTGAAGCATTAGATGGGGAATGTGCATGCATCTGTCATCTGATCTGCCACATGGTCCTTGAAGAAATATCAGCCCTGATAGGTGCTTTGCTAGTTTTGTTTTCCACTACCACTGGATAAGCAGTTTAAAAAGTGATGCTAATTTTTAGCAGAAGAACCATGAGAAGTAATGTGAGGAGACAGTTGTACACAGTCACAGGATGAGTTCAGAATATTAAGACGTTACTCTCTGCCAACATTAAAGAAAGAATTGACTTTAATTTCATTCCTGTGGGTTGCTGTTGCTTTTTTGTCATTACAAAGCAAAAATAGATCATTTTTGCTGATTAGAAGTTCCCATGCTCTTCTTATTTATCTCACACTTGAAGTCACAACACTCGTGACAACATAATTGTCTCCATAGAAACTAATTGAGTTCTCATGAAATGGAGCATTTGCACAATATTTGGACCCTGTTTACTGAAAACCTCCTAAATGCATGTATCTCACAAACTGTCACAACTGGCAGATTTCATAGAAACCCACGCACCAGTTTAGTAGGAATTTATGAAAACAATACTGTTTTCCACCTCTAACCAGCCAAAAAATAAATCAATCATTACATTAGGGCCAAGTAAACTTCTCAGCTGTTCAGCATCAGGATACATCAGCCTTGGTGTTCTTTTATGCTCAGGTGTAGCTCTGTTCAACCTAAACTTTGCATTAGGTCTCTAATTACTATGAATTGTTGACACCTGACACTGACTCACAAACCAAGGAGACCACTGTGAATACCGTTTACAGTACCGAATGGGTTCTGAGGTTAAGTTCCTATTACCTTTATTTATCATCTGCTTCTAATTTTAGGCCTTTAATCATCACTGAGAATCTCTTTAGGGTCAACTTTGACATCCAACTAAATTCCCAAAACCTCCACAAATACAGGATTTCTATAAAAGCCTTTAGGAAATAGTGGACTTTTGGATTTTTCTTTATTTCACTGCAATTAGTGGTAAAATGAGCCTATATCCCTTTGCCATATCAATTCCTGGAACTGCTTTTGTAGATAACACTCAGTGGGAAATATCTTGCTTAATTTCATTCTTTAGGCTCCCTTTACAGCCTTAAGAAGGTACTGGCAGATAATGACTCAATCCACGTACTCAAAACAAATATCTAAAAGTAAGGTGGTGTCTGGAAATAAAGTCAGTAATGAAATTCTAATTAGCTTCCAAAATGTAGGGCATCCTCCTACATGGCTGACCTACAAGGTCACCCTGACCATCCGGCTGTGCACATTCTAGGGTTGAAGAGGGGAGGGCTCTGCTCACCAGTGATTTAGAAAGGTGAATGCAAGACAAATCTAGTGATACTTTTCACAAAAATATTATCTAAATATTTCGTTGTCTCCAATGGCTAGCTGTTTGCTCTCAATGGTTTTTGGGGCCAGGATGGGTGTCTGTTTTTGTTGTTGTTCAGGCTGTGCAAAAGAAGGAAAAAGACAATTCTTGAGCATCTGATGATCAGTAGAGCCTGAATAGCTCACGACCAGCCCACTTGTATGTAAGATACTACCATTTGATGCTGTCTTAGATACTTGCCAGAAAAGAAACAGATGGTGCCAATAAAAGGCAAAAATGAACTTCATTCTTCCATAACAAGACAATAAAACCCAGCATAATATTATTATTTTCCTTAAGTCAGGTCTTAACACATAAGGGACAAAAGATGAAGAATTGGAAAAAATAAACCTTTTTTTTTTGGTTCCAAAAATTTAATGTCATCACTGTTGGTTTTTGGAAAAGAGCTTGCAAAACTTTAAAATCCTTTTTAGCCTTTAGGTTGCTCTGCTTTGGATTTAGAAAGGATGTCAGTGTAGGGTAGCAGACCAGATTACAATTCTCTTTGTTGCCAGGTGTATGTGGGCTGCAGGGATAAATAAGATGCATGGAGATGAAGTTTGTAGTTATCTCTTTTCCTATATATTGACAGAATTTCACAATGCACTGACTGAGGTTTTTTCTTTTTCTTTCTCTCCCATCCCTAGGATCCCCTGGGTGTGTGAATGTTTTTCTTTCTCTTTCTTGTTTCCCCATTCTGGCTTGCGAGTTTATCCCGCACACCTGCAAGAGCAGGAGCTTTCAGTCACACAGAGCTGCCAGAGCTCTCATGTCAAGGAGGAGACATAATTTGGAGCATCTTTTTCAGCTTCATTAATAACAAAACACCTGTGAGCTAGGGAGTTTAAGAGATTGTGTCTTCATCATTTATGAATCTTCCTCCCTGCTGTGGAACTTAGCTCTTTGCCAGCTCAACCTGGCACAATTCCTCAGCATCCAAAATTAAAAAAGGAAAATAATGCCCTTTTGTCTCCAATGAAAGCAGTGTGGATGGAGAAGGCAGAGTGGTGGGAGAAAACAGCACCAGGAGCTGAAAGCCTAACCCTGCTAGAGCTGCTAAGAGTGACAAGCCTTGACATTGCTGCCTATTTAGTCTCAGTTTGACACCATTTTTTTGCTTGTTTTAAGAAAAATAATGGGCAGGGGAAAATATAACCCTAATGATTCAAGGATGACATTAAAGCTGCTCTTCGCCTCCACAGTCCCATTCCAAACTTACCACAGTCCACTGAATTTTTATTTTTATTGATGAATAAAATAGCTATGGCAAAGGCAGAGAAGAACTTCTAAGCTTGTCTTTCCATAGTAAGTTGTTAAAGGGAAGAACTGCCATTAACACATTCTTGCCATGAAAGGTTAAACCTTATCACAAAGATTTATTTTTTTTAAATCATTGTCTTTACTGGAAAGCTTCAAGGAACACTCTCACAGAATGTTCCATTCTGAAGCACTACCAAAGGAACGGCATTTGATTTGCAACCAAACTAACAGCAGCTATACAACACACTGTGGTTAATTTGACCTCTGAGGACACTGAAGCACTTTGCAACTATCCCAGACTCCCAGGCACTGAAATCGTCTTTTGATACAATCTGAGTTATTGCCATCCCCCATGAGCCTTTTGAAATCCTCTCAATACAAGTGTTGAGGACCTAGGAGTCCTTTGGTAGACAGTATAAATGCAAGCCAGAGATCATTGAATAAATCAATTATTACATCTCACAGAGTTGTTCAGTAGGATAAAATAACTTGGAGGACTGATAGATATCCCTACCTAACTGTGGCAGACACAACAGCGACCACCATCGAAGAATTTTAACTGATGTTGTAGTATTAGCATCAAAACCACATCTGGTTTTGGATGAGAAACCACATCTTTGAATGCCAAACAGTCACTAAGGCACAGAATTGAATGACCAAATCTGTCCTTTGTGTTTTTTAAAGAACAAAATATGGCTCCTACAATTGCTTCTGCTTTTACCTTGGGGATGGCGTGGGGGTGCATCTCTGTCCGCGAGCTTTGTCCTGATGCTTAGCACTCCTGGGCTCTCTCTTGCCTTTTGTGGTACACGTGAATAAAAATCTCAGATTCTTGCAGTCTGAAAAATATATTTATTTTAGGATATACAGATTTTGCATGTGATATCTGTTTTATGTACTCCTTGGAGAAAAAAATGTACTAAAAATAATGTTTTGAAATACAAAGCCTGAGCAAGAGCTGATGTACCACAGGTTTCCCCTCAGCTCTGCTAAAGGATCTCCTCCATGCAACTTACAGAGTCTTTCTTTCTTCTTTAGCAAGACATTTCTAGCTGCCCTTGAGTTGTGCTACTCTGTGATATAATCACATGTTCTGCAAGCAGAAAATGAGTGCATCTGTTATTCATATTCTAGTGCTTCATCATATAAACAATGATTTAAACCTGCCCCATCAGGGCTGCCATCCTGGTTCATTAACAGATCAAGCAATGCATGTAACCCTAATGTGAGCAAGTGTCTCTATGGGATATGCCTGACTTCAAGTTCAAATCCAAACACAAAGAAATCCAGCTGAGACCTTTGTTCTTTTCTCGCATGGCAAACACTGCAAACCCCACTGGAAATTCAGAATGATAAGATACTGTGAGTTTCTGCAGGAGGAAGACTTAACGTTCAGTACCTATGGTTTGTGGAAGACCAGGTTGCAATAATACCCTCTCCCCGCCAGATTAGCTGGTAACTTTGGAAATGTGTATCCTAAAATCTCACCAAAGAAAAAGAACCAATATTTTTAGAAACATGCTATTCAAAAATTCTCACAGTTCTTATGTTCTTGAATATTCCCAAGTTCAGTTTTACAGCATAAGTAACTTCTGGACAGAAAACTTGAATTGCTTTAAATGGTATGACATTCCACTGCTGCACTGGTTGACAAGTATAATTCAGACAGCTCAGTGCTTGGTTCTGAGTCACTGCTTTAGTCTAGTTTGTAAAAAAAACCGAAAAGTTTCTTATATATGTATTCTTTCAGGGAAAAAAATAATAAAATAATCACTGTAGGATGGGAGCTACAAGATCGCAGCCAAAAGGCTAAAATCAAGACATAATATTGAAGAAATAAAACAAACAAACAAAAACCCAAAGACATATCCACAGTGAGAAGAGGCTCTAAGAAAACAACTCAGCGAAAAAAAAGGGAATGCAAAGGAATTTTCTGCTTACTGTTGAGTTGCTATTCTCTCATTCTAATTACCATACACTTTAGAAGATAATAAAACAAAATAAGCAGATGAGATCAACAAGAGCAATAAGCCTCACTCACAGATTAGAAGCAGGTGGCAGAAGGAGAGAATAACACGAATGGGGGAGGACTTCTGATCTGAAGGAGAAAGGCGCTGTGGACACAGCTCACCCAGACGGGGCTCCCGGCCTGGCTGGGGAGAGGGGCAGCCTCCCCAGCATCCAGAGGAGCCCTGCCCAGGGCATCCTTCTCACTCAAGAAACATGAAACCACAGACAGAAAACTAGAACTCTCAGATGTTTAAAGTTACAAAAGCTTTTGTCAGTGCCAAACAAAGAGCACAACTGAGGCAGGATTAATAAATAAAAGGCGGGGTTTGAACATATATTAATAATCTAAGCATACAGTCTGCTACGTATGGAATGCATATATCTCTCCTTACTGAAAGATACAATCATACCGTCTAATATTTACTTAGAATTAATGTATTTAATGCATAAGAAAGCATTATACAGAAAATTATATTATGAGTACACTAGAGGTCATAGGTGTAAAAATAATCACCCACTGAGAAGAGCATCTTTACATTACAATCTTCTCTGCTATCTTTCCTAAACACCCAGCAGATGAAGGTCTTCCTAAATCCAGTATCAGCTCTGACAGCCCTAGGGCAGGCTGACACTGGGTACCTGTGCTCAGGCAACCCAGTTGTACTGTTAACATTTAGAACCCGAATCAACAACACATATCAAGTATTTTGCATGCAATGGTGTTGAGTAGCTTCTAAATTTAAAAAACTGAGCATATTGCCCATTCAAACGGGATATTCCTTGTTATTTTGATGTTAAATGTGATTTACAAGGCCAACAAGTTAACAGCACAACCAATAGCTAACAAATCTGTAACATATGGATGTGGATCTAGAGATGACAAACACGCTCTGACTCACCTGCAGTTTATTTTCTAGTGCACATAGATGCCTGCACTCGGGCTTTATCCAGACTCTTTTCCAATGTTGCTGACAGATAAAAAAATTGAGAGCAATTTCAATCAAGACTTTCACAGACCAGCAATGTAAACAGTCTTAGGAAACATGACAGGTCCATCTCTTTAAGCAGCATTTTTTATTAACTTATATAAACCTATGGCTGGAGGAGGGGGGAGGGAGAAAGAAATAAGAAAAACCAAATGCTACCTTACTAGTTAACCAAAATGGTGATTAAAACAGAGGAATTCCCAGCACCCCCAGCAAGGAACTGGTTGGGCAACAGATAAGCCAGAAGCTTGACCAAACTACTGTCTTGAATAACGTGGAGGGTTGAAGGGAACATCTACTTACAGAAAAATCCATCAGATATCTGTCTTCTGTTGTTTATATTATTGACCTGATCACTTGGCAGGGGAGGTGAACAATGTGAAGTCAAATTCCCAAATGGTTTAATTCAGCACAGCTTAATTCAGCTTTAATTTAGCACAGTTTCATTGACTGCAGTCCAGCTGGGCTGATTTATTCCAGTTAAAGGGTTGGCCCCATTCTAGTGTAACTGGTGAAAACTATTATCCACTGAAAGCATGATCATAAAGAAAAAGGTATTGAGAGGCACGGTATGAAATACAGGGTGTTGATATACTGAATGCTAACAGTGTTTATCGCAAAGACAGCTCACTCTCTCACTGCTGTGATTACAGTTGCCTTTTGTTACTACAGAGCGAAAGAAGAACATCTTTATTGCCTGGAAGTCCATGTGCTCCTCCTATTTATCTTGCACTTGAAATCTTTACCCTTAGCTTGTGACAACATAATTATCTCCATGGAAACTAGCTAAATTGTCATGAACTAGAGCGCTTACGTAAGCTCAGGACCCCGCTGCTTTCCCAGTAACCACGAGTACTGTAAAGAACTGCCACCACGGGCACGTCTCACATGGGGCCGCTCCCACAGAAGTGCCAAAACATCTTCCTGCTCATCCAAATTATTCCACCTACTACACCAGGGCTGCATAAATGCCTCCATTTTTCAGTGCAACAAAGAGTTACTCTGGTTTGATTTTCATATATCTGTATGTCTACCTAAGGTAGGCTTGTGATGATTTATAGAACAGTACAACGTATGGAAGGTGTCATGGAAAACAAAAATGCTTTACAAAACTAAATTTCCAATTTCATAACCTGAAGACACAAGTCTAGCAAGGAGAATATTTCCTAGCATGAGTTAGAAGTTCATATCAAGGAAGCTTAGCAACAATGAGAAGATTAAGTATGGGAGTTCTATTAAAGTATTTTTTCCCTTAGTGCTTTTGAAAATCCCACTGCACACTATTAGTTGCAACTATGCTGGGCCAATCCTATTAGCTCTCACCATTAAATGTTCACAACTTCCCCTGGAAGATGTGTTCTTCCCTTTCAGCAGATATTTCATAAATTAATTGCAGGCTTTTCACAGTTGAGTTACATTCATTTTATTTTAAATTCATCATGCCATGATGCTTTGGATAACATTGCAGAGACCCCCTTGATTACTTCACCATATTTAATAAATAAAGTAAATAAATAAAAGTGTATATACACACACACAGATTTTTCCGGGGATAGAGGAAAGGGAATTGTGTGGTAACATACCATGCATTTGTAACATATTGCAGATATCTAAAGGCCAAATTATTTTTAGCCTGCTTTCCTGAAGAAATGAGTCTTTTGTGCTTGTGCCTCTGTCTGTTCCTTTGAATCTGCTGGCCAGTTCCCCTCGACAGACAGGCAGTATTATCAGAGAGATTGTTGCTAAAGATTTCACAAAAGCCAGAGCCAGATACTGTCCCCATTAGGAGATGCTCAGAGGACTTTGTCCCTGTACATTCTCACAGCATTACTGCTGGCTGCTCATGCTGAGGACAGGCTTATCCCTGGACTATCAGGGATATGTGCTGTCTTTCGCCCCTCTTTGCTTATTAGCTCTTGGGGAGAGATTACAAAACTAAATTCAACAACTTCATCAGAAGACAGGGCTGGAACATGGAAAAGACTCTGAGGTACTGCCACGGAAAAGACTTGATGAGGAGAAATGAAGTTGCTGACACAGAACATGTTAAGAAATTGGACAGAAATCTGTAAGACTTCATTAGGGAAGGTCCATAGGGGAGTTGTTCCTGAAAAAACAAGTGCTCTCTTATTGTAAAGCAATTAACTGGAGTTCACTGCCAAAGGTATTGCTATTTTGTAAATTATTTCAAGGGAACAGTCCTCTAAATTTACTAATGCTTTTTGTTTCAGGTGAATACATAAGGCTTTCCTCCCCCAAGCTACTCATTTCTAAAGCTGCCCTGTGCTCCAACAACAGCAATTTCATCCCGCATTGTATTTAGTAAATTGCACTGAAGCGCATGAAGCCTTCCCATAATCTCTGTAAACATGGCTGTATATCTAAAGGCAACTGTTACATATGGGTCATTATCTATTCTATTGCTCGGTACCTCCTATTCATGACCATGTCATCTCAGTAAAAATGAAGTTGTTTTGCATTTAGATGCCAAGCAAGATGTTCTAAAATATATAAAATTCCAATATTTCCCCAAACATGATTTGATATTCATAAAGTAGATTATATCATTCATATAATGCCTTTAAACCAAATAAAATATACATCTGGAGATTTAAAGGGCTCCACAAGTACTAGATATTTTGCTTTGAATGCATTATTACCTGTTTACACATTTCCTTCTCCTGGGCAGTGGTAATGAGTGAATCTGAAACATTTAGAAGGTTTTGTCACCCATCTGAAGTTTAGTATAAATTGATTCAGGGACACTAGAGGCCAGGCACAACAATTTTCCTGAAACTCAGGATGGTGAGTAACACAGCTTACACATATGGTGTGGCACCTGGTGCTTATTATGTACAAATCAAACAAGCTCATCATTCTTGTAAAGCATTTCTCCAATATGAGCCTGTTAAACTCCCTTCTCTTCTATTTCTCTCTAATTTTTAGACATCCTGGTCAAAAGGTGAAAACCACTAACAGAACATACCAGTTTGCCACCAGGGAATAGATTGCAGCTGAGTTCCCTATTTCAAGAGTCTTTCATTTTGTGGTCCTGTAAGATTAGGCCACAAGACCCACCCACAACAGCTGAGAGCACTTAGCAGTACCCCCTCCCCTGTTTCATCCTATGACTATGCATAGATAGATGCTCTAGACTAGACTGAAAAAAACCCATAGAACTCAAAAGTATCTAACAGGAGCAGCAGAAAGCCTGTAAAATCAATGAAAAATGCACATAAAATAGAATTGTTAACAACCCACATTTGAACCAATGTGATAGAATTCTTACTGCGAGAGCAGGGCAGCCTCAGTGGTTACCCCACTGAAATGTAACAAATGCAGAATATTCTCCAACACTGTTTAATTAAAGTGGCCTCACAGTGTTTGCGTAAGAGTGGATACATACAGTGCACCTGCTAAAGGATTCTTAAGATTCTCTATTTCCTATGGTGCATCCCATAGCCCCTTCCTTAGGTTTGCAAGACTCAGAACCCATTTAATGACCTAATAATTAGCAGAGAAAGTCTTTAATTATATGATAATTTAATGGCTGGGTTAGACAGAGCTTATGTTATGAAACTAGATGTCTTACAGGAGTACCTTAGGGGAGTGCACATATCAAAATAGATCCGTTTTTATTTGTGTGTGCTTTTTGGTCCAGATTACCCACAGAGCCTTGCAAAAATGAGCAGCTGATGCTGTGGCATCCCTGGGATTGTACCAATAGTGAAGGAAAATGGACTGTCCTGCTTCTCTGAGCAGCTGTGTAAGCTGAGTAGCTTTGTAGTACAGCATATCAATTACCCATTCCAGAATTATCCCTCATACTCCTGCTAGTTTAAAAAACAAAACAACAGCAAAAAAAATCTTTCCATTTAGTTTCTATATAGAAAAGATGATGCTGGAGGAAGACATCATTTTCACATGGGTTATTTCTTTCTTTCTTGATAATAAAAGTCTAGATTCCGTAATATTAACTTCTAGATTCTGTAATATTAACTTCTCGTGTAAGAGTTTGGATTTACTGTTCTGGAACAGGTAAAAATAAATGTTGTGGAGTCAGGCAGAAAGTAGTAAAAAATAATAGTAAATCAGAATAAAGACAATCAGAGAAGATACATAAATCTCTATAAAAAGCCACTGTCTAGCATTTTATACAAAACTTCATTGTGGTGCTATTTTGTGGTATTTTTCCAAACCTAATTCTTTTCCTCAAAGAAGAAATTTACCTTTTTTTTTTTTTGCCATAGAATACACCATTAATTATGATGTGAGGCAAAGCAGTCATACATGAGTAATATATCTTCAATACCAGAAAAAATACTATTGGTAGGAAGTAGCTTTATTAAAAGATTTTGTGAGTAAGTGAACATCTATTTAATCTCTGTTAACTTTTCCCCCCTATAACTTAGAGTAGGAGTTTCTCTGTCTTTGCAACACTGAAGCATCATCTATCATAAGAACGAAAGCACTATTAGAGATGATAACATGAAAGGCTTTGGGAGCCTTTCATGCTTTCAGTCATATAGTTCTGAATCCTTTCTTTCTCAGTTATTTCTGTATATTACTATATAAAACCATGTATCTATCCATTGAAAGATCTCATCTGGAGGTCAGGATTTAAAATAATACTCATACTAAACAACAAATTATTCATGTGCTTTCTCAATTTCAAGTTCTTTTTTTCCTAGTTCTCATAGCAGTTATACTAAACAGGTGAAAGTATCTGTCATAAAGCAGTTTATCCTTAGTGTCAGAGTATTTAGGCCTAATGGCTATTTATTTTTTAAATCTTTATAAGATAATACTTCTTTTTACGTCTTTAGTACTTTTTTTGGGACCTCAAAGCATTTCACAAATTATAATTTAAAACAGCTTAATCAGATTAATATTTTATTCTCATTGTACCAATACAGAAGGAGAAAGAGGGGCAGTTTTTTGCAAGATTCTGTTAAAATCTTAAAATAAACCTCTGGCAGACTTAAGAACAGAAGCCATAATCACAGATGTCCAAATGCTTTGGACACAAAAGTATCAGTGCAGAATATGTATCGTTCTCAGTTAGAACTATTTTCTATGGTAGTAATTTTGTAGACAAAATGCAGCAGAGCACTGAAGGCTTTCAGTGTTTTCTGTCTAGCCATAGGTACATGAAGTATTTATTCACATGTTGACAAGAATTGTGCCTATGTAGCCTATGAGAATTCTTTCTTACTCTGTTTTCTTTCTACTATGTCTTCAATTTTTCCACCTCTCATCATTCCTCCAGAAATACAGCACATGCATTTTAATGGAGAATACATCAAAGGTCCACAATGATGCCTGGCTACTCGACAGAATGCCAAACTGGTGAATCACAGCTCACAGACAAAACAAAGACCGATCTACACACTCTACATGGGCTCAGTTTTTAATCTCTGTATGCAGGAATATACTCAGTATATTTTCCTGGGCTCAACAACATTCAGCTGCGCTTCTACCATGCTCACAGTTTTTGCAGCCTTCTAGAAATATCAGCAAAATCTCTAACACCTAGATCTGTTAGAACCTTCTCTTTGCCAACCCTCCTGAAAATATATTTAAACACATTAAAATTCTACTTGGATAATTAAAGCAACAATTGAGGTGGAAGATTTTTGCAGAATAGTGTTTGAGAGATTTAGATTCTTGTGCTTGCAAAAAGAGAAGAGGGGGGAAAAGAGAATATAAAGGGAATAAAATTTATCAAAAGGAAATAAGCTATATCTTAGATGAGGTCAGGTCTATAAAGCATTGTTTGTCTGCTGGAATTAGAAGCAGGGATGAATGAATGAGATGGCGTGTAAGACAGTTCCAGAATTTCATCCATATCCAATATGTTCCATCCATTCAGTAATGGTGCTGTTGTTGCACAATGCCTCTCCCCTCTGTAGAATCATTTCATTTTTAATGGAATAAATACATAAATTGAAAACCTGAAAGCTTGCCTGCAGCCATTAGTTGCCTATTGACATGTCCACGTATTTTCCAAAAGACACTTCCTTACATCCCTCTACACCAGTAAGTCAGAGGGCAGAGTAAAATGGAACCAAAAGTTAAAGACCAAATTTCTAATCCATGAAAATGTTGTGTTATCCCAACATGGTGTTGATTATTGTACCTTTTCACATGATGACTACTAGCAGAGCCTCACAGTACTGAAGACAACACTTAGACTCGCATCTCTTCGGTGCAGCACCAGCTTTGCACCAGCTTTACACCACTGTGACTCTGTGGCCAGCTAGTACTGCAAAGCTGTTGTGATGGAGAGATGCCTCAAGCACAAACATCCACCCTTATGGCTGATAAGAATGAAAATGATCCATTCTGTAGCCATTTGATTTACAACCAGATGTGCTTGGCCCAGGATTAATACATTAACACAACCACACCAACCCTGTGCCAGCAGTGACCATAACCCAAATAGTTCTCTCCTAAGCACTGCTGGAGGTATGGAGGAAGGACAGGTCTGTGCCCAGGACAGACAGTAGGAACAAGGATTCTGATGCCTGAGGGACAAACTTCCTTCCTCGTGTCTCCTGAGTGCCACTTAATTCTCCCCACTGCTGACTAGACCATCAGAGGAGGCTGCCGGGATCTGATTTTTAACAAACAGGACATCATTTCTGGGCACACCTTTAAGACATTGCTCAAGGATGCCAAGAGAACTCATCAAAGATCTAATAAATCTTAACAGTCTAACTTCATAGCAGCTTTTGTTTTCTTTATCCAGAGACCCAAACTTATCCAAAAGTCTAGCAGAGTTCTGATGTTATTTGTGCATCACATGCTGCAGGTAGTTTAGCATCAGAGACTCAAAGATATTTCTTTCTAAGGCATGTAGCTTGTTAGGAATTGTTTGGACCTGGAGGCATGAGGCATCTAGAAAAACTAGAACATTCACATATTTTAAAGTGTTTAAAGTCCAAACAGACCCTGATCCACTCTCCCTGCTTGCGGAGAGCAAGGTGGGTTCACATTTATTCCTATTTTTACCCCAGTACATACCTAAATTATCTGGGAAAGGAAAGGTGTAACCACAGCTGAGTGGAGGCTACAAAACCAAAGCTCTGGAGTAGGGAAGTTTGTAAGAACTTGTCCTCCTCCGAAGATATCTCTACATATGATATTATTGTGAGGACAGTGTCCAACCAAACCAGAAGTAAATAACTCATTAGAAATAGAGCAGGGGGAAAAAAGTTGTTGGTCTTCTGTTGTTTTTGTTGGTGTGTTTTTTTTTTTAAATTAAATACTCTTGCCTAGTTTTCCTTGGCTAATTAGCATCCCTTCTTAGCGGTTTAAGTAACTGCTCATTTAGATCAGTGAATGATTGCTCTGAGATTAGGGTGTGGGAAAAATCTTTCTGTTGGGAATAATCTACTTATGCTGCTGTTTATTTGAAGCAGTGATAAACATAGAGATTTTCCTTCCATATGTGCCAAGTATAAGAGAAAGCAGAATGACTAATGAACCCTTGCATTTTACCAATAAATTACTAACTTCAGACACAAATTTATAGTTTTCATTAGTACAAGTTTCATTAGTTTCGTTGCAAGCAATTCTTGTTTTTTTAAGAATGTTTATATTATTTCTGTTTGATCTGCTGGGAATGACATTTTGCACGCCATTATTTATAATCTACAAAAATTAATTATGCTTCTAATTAACAGCATGAAAATAAATTATTGCTCAAGGAGTTATTTATTCAGTTGTAAAGCAGGAGCTTTAAGACTGTATATATACATACATTTCATTTGTGCTTCTAGGGTTTTTTTTTCACTCTCCTTTTTACTTATTCATTTCTTCCCAGATTTCTGAGGTCCATTAAAGTTTGGCCTTTGCAAAAGTTTTCAGAAAATTAAATATACTTCTTCTTCCATAAACAAGAACAAGATATGCAATTGGATATACCTTTCCCTTCCTATACAAAGGATAAGTAATCTAATTAAATTAATAATGGGAATAATGGGAATAAAGTGAAACTACATGGACTGGTTAATGTACTTCCTTCTCATGGCCATTTAGTGAAATGAGCAGCTGTGGGATACGCTAAAGGTGGCTCCAGAGACTGACACCTCATTATCTAGGCAGCACATAAACAGGACAACCATGATGCAAACTACTTTCTTTAGCCCTACTATTTTATTCAGGTGCAATTAGAAGGAGTCACCTTGTGATGGAGGTAAGACACCCTGTCCCACTCCATTCTCACCTCCTTTTGTCAGGTGTCAGGTTTGCAGTGGACCTCAGTGGCTTGTCCCTGACACCACCTAACTCCACTCAGAGTCTCCCCATAGCTATTAGGTGACAGACACCCTCCCTTACAAAAGGAGCTGAGCAAATGCAACCACACAATTACTCTGTTTGTGCCTGTTTTCCATACATTTACAAGTTAATGGTAGACACAGTCATAAAAAATATTTTGAACTGATGTAGCAGAGTATTAAGAGAAAATGCACTTTACATCATAAATATTCATTCACCCAAATTTAAAAAGTAACTATTCCACATAGGGTGTCAGGGAAATTGTTGGTGATGTTATGTCCAGGTAGAAAACCTCCAGTTTTGAAATGTAAACAGCCAGAAAGTAATTTCAAAACATTTTATGAACTGCACTGTGCTCACATAAATCCTTCCAAACAAGTGAACCCAGGCTGCCTGCGCATGGACACAGGATAGAGAAGGCAGCTTTCAAATTCTTAGTCGTTAAGCCAGAGATAGCCTAAACATTTTATTTTTAAACTAAGATAATTAACTACTGAACTGAGTTATCTGATCTTCAGTGAATCCTTCATAGCCTTTAAAAATAAAGATTAAACCATCTAGGACAGTTTTCAGTAGTATCTCCACTGTCTATTTTAGGCCAGGGTGCACAAAGACATCTAAGAAATGAACGCTCCTTCACCACGGGCTGTCTGGATCTCTCTCCCTTTTCCCAGGCCCGTAACATCAGCTGAGGTTTAGTACCTCAGCAAAGATGAACAAGCACTACCTCTGTTGTCCTGCAGACACAGTCACACCTATTTCTGCAGAGCTGCTTCATACTTTTCCAGTTCCCATCTGGCAGCCAGAGGCAATACATGTGTGTCCATGACAGTTCCAGGGCTCTCCGCAGGGTCCATCATTATCAGCAGCGAGGGTTCTGTGCACAGCAAGCACAGCAAGGGCTGCTGGTGACTGATCTGTTCCACCAAAACGTCCGTCATCTCCTTCTCTTGCCAGTGGTGAAGCTGGAGAAGGCTGTTTTCTCCCTAGGGAGCGGGCTTCATTTCATATATAAACTTTTATTAGCTGCCACTGAGACTCTAGTTACGTAGCATCTGCCACGGTGACACGCCGGGGCCCTGAGCAGGAAGGGGAGTGCAGATGCTGAAGCATGGAAAAGAAGGTGGAGCATAATGACAGCAGTGTCAGGGGAATCTGGTGGCAGCAAGAGGGAGAGGAGACTCAGAGTCTTCAAGGGAAAGACTTTGTGAACCTGTTACATATAAACTTGCATAGGTCAACATTATGTCAGGCTTCAGGCTGGATTTATGGCCAGAAGAGGCTTACCTCTGCAGAGGGGAACATATGCAAACCCTCACACAACGGGGAGGGGAAGGTCCTGACCCAGGCTGTACCACTGCCAGAGGACTGCATGAGACCCAGCCCAACTGTTTTAACAGGGGGGTAACAACATGTGAATACAAAGCACTACCAAGAACCAAATGCATACAAGAAGGGTCTTGTTGAACCACTGAACACTATGGCACTAAGACCATATTGATCTGAAACTTTACAATAATGGTACAGTAATTTTGCTTTAAATATACAGCACATACCATAGGGGAAGCCCTCCTTATCAATCCTGGTCCTTGATCATCCATTTTTCTTGGTGGTTGCCATGTGGGTCATGTTGGAAATGTAATGAGACTATCAAAAGGTATGTTGGACAGTTTAATAGAGGAGCCTAGTAAACAAATGTTAGTAATGAACAGCTACCAGATAGATTAACATATCTTCTTTCTAATAAAATGTAATGTAAAGTCGATGGATTGTGATACTCAACAACCTCAGTAGTGGAGTTAAAATTGAATTATATGGAAGAAAAAACAACTCTGTCCTGATTTCAAAGTTATGATGATCTACTATTATGATCCATCACTAGCAGAGCAGTAGGTGAAACAATAATAAATCATTCTTATTTATAATGCAGCAAATTATAAGAAGTATCAAATGGAGTTATAATTCATTTTCACTTCAGGTCATAATTAGACATCTACTGCATTGTATTTTTCTATAGGTATATCAGCAGCCTGGTAATTCATAATCCATCACACAGAATCAAAACAAATGGAAACTGAGTAAAAAAATATTTCTCTCCCCAGTGTATTTAACATATGCATTAAGTAACTGGAATAAGTACGGGTATGCAGTATACACAAGTGATATGCAGTATATTTTTTTCTATTATGCTAATATAGTTCAATAATTTGTGCAAAATTCCCTAATGGCTTTTGAATTTGAGGACTTATTAAAAACAACTGCATGCTTCCAAGCATACATTTACCAGGTATTTGCCAAGGTTTTTGGATAATACAGGGGGGTGATTTTCAGTCAGATAGTGGCTGCTGGTTTCCTCTTGGTTTCTGAGCACAAAGCCATTCAAGGGAGATTAGTAGCAAACTGGTATGGATTTGCATTTGAGGGAGGAATTCAGTTATTTTACCTTCTCCTTTTTCTTGTTCTTGTCCCAGTGTGAGAAATTTTGATTCATGGATCATGCAGAACTGCTGTGCTGCTAAAAAGCAGCAACTGTGATATACACCTGCTCAGATCAGTGGAGTTTATTATAACAAGGATTAGAGAGACTTAGTCATATTTACAAAGAATTTCTCTCCAAAGCAGAGTGAAGCCCGTGTAGCTTATTCTTCATAAATAAATGTCCTTTTTTAAAAAAACCAGCACTAGACTAGTTTGGACATAGAGATATTGTTGGGGTTTTCTGAGATACTGTGAGACCAGCCTTGCAAGAGGGAACGTGCTATGTGTCCTTGACGCCAGATCCAAGCCTCTAAAGTCCAGGACCACCATACTTGTTTTTTTACATATATCAGGTTTGTACATGCAAGGGTCTCTGATGCACAGGAACCCTTCATTAAAGACACTGCTTTGTACACATCTCAGTGGCACAGCCAAGGTGGCCCCAAGGCAAAAGAATATCCTGCAAAACTCCACCAAATGCAAGGCACAAGTTCAGGGACATCTGGAGAAAGTTATAGCAAGCTGCCTAAACTTCCTATGGGTTATGGTGTTACTAATGCCCTGTGTTACTCAGCTTGTCACATCTCCATCCTCTCCAGCTATGACCTTTCACTTGAGCTCTGCCCCTTCACTCAGACTCCTGACACTCTGACCTGTTCCCGGCAGGGAAAACAGCACATTTCAGCCCCAATTTACAGCTGGCCAAGGAGAGGCTATAACACCTCTAAGGATTATTCTCCAAACTTGTTGATTATAGAGTTATTCCACGAGACCATCTCTCTTCCACTTAAAATACATCCCCACATTATTTTGTCACCCCTAAGGCCGCAGCTGGAGAAAGCAGCCACCCGAAATCAAAACAAGGCAACTTCTGAAGAACACTCTAGGAAACATGAAGGTAAGCTGCACATCAGAATTGTTCCTTGTGCTTCACAAGCCTTTACTCAAGAGAAAGTCGTTAGTCTCCTGTGGTGGATGGTGGACAGGACATTCTTGGGCAGAACTCCTTCAGCCCTCGCAACTCTCGGAGCCAGCAGGGTTAAACACGGCCCTCCCTGACGTAAATTAAGCACCAGTTCCCTGTGGCAGGGGGGGACCTGCCCCTCCGGATCTGTGTGTGCCAGGTTTGGTAGAGACATCTGTCTGATAAATAGCTCATTTTGCAATCACTATCATATAATTTAGTATTTTGACAGGTGCATAAACTTAACATGAGCTTTATATAAATATTAAACAGTCTTTCTAAAAATGAAAGCTCTGAAATGAACACAGTTCCCTAGGCCTGCCTTAATAATTATTCTGAGGAAAGGTTTTGTCGAAGAAGAAAGGGAAAGAGATTTCTCTAGTGAAAGAGCATCAGAGTAATTTGGTGATATTGTACCTGGGTTTGTGACTCCCAGTTTCAGGCGCTATTAAACCAAACTTTCCTTTCCTCCCTTTGTTTTTGGATTCTTTTTTTTGCTTGTTTGGTTTTTTGTGCTGCAGGTTTTTTCCCCTTTTTTGGGGGGAGGGGTGTTTGTTTTTTAATTTAATTTTATTTCTTTTACATTTCAGGCTTCTCTCTTTTTTCACTGCCCTGAAAAGAGACGTTTACTATAAATTTGTAACAATATCACAGAACGGGATCAAGGATGAGTGAACACACAAGAAGATTTAAGACAGCAAATACACGATAGAATTAATGATGTCCCCTCCTGATGCTCTTCCTGTTGCGATACCCCCTTCACCCCACGATAGCCCTTCTGTTCTCCACCTCCTTCCTCCTGGCCGCTGCTCCTGCCCTTGCTGGGCACAGCTTTGTTCCTGGAGAGGCACTTAGAGGAAAAATCCTGAAGCCTTTGTGCTTCTTTTTTGGCTTTTTTATTTTTTTTCCCCCTCAGAGACATTGATTTCACCGAGAATGTACTCTACTCTCAGCACTTATTGCAATCAACATGAAAATACTGTGGCACCACTGCTGAGGGTACCTTTCTTGTTTTGTCTCCTATTACAAAGGATCATTTAAAGTGAATGATACAGATGAAACCTGCTGTTTAACTCCTTGTAAAAATGTTCCCTTCTTTTTTGTCCTTAAATACAGTATTTAAAGTAACCTTCTATGAGGCCTTCCTCTTATCACAATGAAACATCTAAAAAATAGTGGTCTAAATATACTCCTGCTCTGTCCCAATCATGACAAAAGTTACACAAAATACATGCCTTATTTTAAAGATTTTTTTTAATGGTCATCAGATAAACAAGTTGTCCAACACAACTCAGAGAGCCACAATGGAAATCACACTATTTCTGACATGTCTGCCTCCATTACTCCCTTGTACACCATTCTTTAAACCACCATCACATTCACCTGTTTATAACCTATTTGTTTATTCATTACATGTGTCAATTCTATACATTCCTTGCCTCACTGGATTTTTTGTTAATTTGTTATTTTTGTACTGTAGTGAATCATTTTCAGAGTAAATTTAGCTTGTGACGAGGAGTTTCTTTTTTTTCCCCTACAACATCAGCTGTATTTCAGTCTTTTATGTCTCTACTGAAATCCCTTGCTGGCATGCAGATACAAAGAGAAAAGAAATATTCTGGCATCACTTCTATTAAGGATTAACTTCTTCAGAGTATGACATTGAAGGTGAAGTTTTCAAAAGATAAACTGTCCCACAGGATTGAATGACATAATTCTAAAAATACTTTCATAAAATGGCAATTTATTAATAATGGCCTTATTTAAACACATTGCCGTGGAACTTATTTTTGTGGTGCATCAGTAGTAAAGCAAGCACATAAAATCCAGAATATTATTTTCCTTTATTCTTCAGTATTCAGACACTGAATATGTTTTACTGGGTTTTATTTTTATTTTAGACTGGTGAGTTTATCAGGATTCATGATATTGGGCTATTGCAGCCATTTTCCTTTAATCCACAGCGCATTGTTTTGAGTATGGACTGGATTTCTGACTCTGCAGCTCTCTGTCATCATGATGCTCACGAAGTAGAAGAAGAAAGTCAGCCTAAACTCTGCTCAGCCATAAGTTTAAAATCTAGACCAACTATAAATGTAAGATACTTTGAATTCAAAATTAAGTTGATTAAATGCAAATTCCAAGAATATTTACCAGAAGTTTTCAGGAATATCCAATTCTTGTGATTACTATATCAAATCAATTCTAATTCCTGCAAACCTCTATTTGACTATTTCTATACCATTTTACCTTGCATGAATAAAAACCTCTGAAGTCCCTTATTATTATTTTACCAGGATAACTCCACCTAAATAGAGTATTTGCATGTGTTGATGTGACTTTTAAGGAGAGATTTTTGCAGTAAAATAATATGAACCTCAATAAAATAAGAGAGTTCCCAAAATATTTAGCAGTGGTTATTTTTAAGACCCATCTGAATTTCATGGACAGGTTTTATCATGTGTGATTTCCATTCCGTTTTCTTCATCTCTGTTATAGCATAAAATTTCATCAAGTGTAAATGTCAGATCTTTTCCTTATTATTTGCTAATGTCATAAAAAGCTGAATTGTTTGCTTTGTTAAAGGGCTTACTGAGCATTGACTTTTCTTTATTTGTATTTTACTACCAAAAATGTTTTACAAAATAAAATAATAATAAAAAAATCCCATCTGAAATGGGATTTAAATAACAGAGCAAGGTTTGCCATTATCATAAGTGTATAAAGTGCTTTGTGAGTAATAAAATGGATCATGGATTCTGGATAATTCAAACTGAAATGTTATGTTCAGTATCAAGATTAGATTACATTAATGTAGTTCATTTTAAATGGTTTAAAGGCCATCAGATGCATGTGAAAAGAATCTGTATCATAACTTAGAATAAATAGACTGAGACATTTGTTTATAATGTCAGTGCTAAACAAATCTATTACTACATTTCTGCATGTAACATTATGTTACCACTGTTATTAAACAGGCAGAGCATGAAGATAAATTATAGCTTTAATTATAAACATTACCTTTGCATATTTATTAATTTAAAATGAAACAATGTTCACTAACCTTGGATTATTTATATTTTCTAATATTTTAATTAACTTTGGTTTATTTATATAACTTCTTTGCTGCTGTTGGTCATAGATTGCCACTTAACTTGTGTAATCTAATTTATCATACTACATATTATCCAGGAAATCATACAATGCTGTTATGGTTAGTTTTGCTATAAGATACATAGAAAATAACTGGAGTTAATGACTGATGGGAAACACCCTTTAAGCTCATTTTTAGGTATAAACTCCAGCCTTGCTTTTTTTTTTGTTTTCTTAAAAATTGCACCCATCTAACCAGGATGCCAGCCATAATGCAGAGAAAACTCTGCTTACACAGAAACTATTCCATTTGACATTATGGCCTTGATTCAACATTGCTGGCATTCATTCTTAACGTGATTTGGGGAGCAAAAAAAAAAAAAAAGTCCTTGAAAGATTCCATGTTTATTATAGCTCAATAATGAGCAGATAATGGGTTATATGGAGGAATTAAGGTCATAATGCAGCCTGAATATTTTCTTTGCCTGGTTGAAGTATTTCAGAGGAAGAGAAACTGCTGAAGTTTCAAATCCCTGGATGAGTTTCAAATCCTTCCAACTTCCAGATAGAAATAGGAAAACAAGCTTAGCAGTGAAATTCTTGCTGCTGCTTTACAATGAACATCTTTTCAACCTCCAGGCAGCCAAACTCAGCTAAAGTCAAAACAGGACTTCAACAGCAACATTATGGGGCCCACCTGCAAACATGCAACAGGGGTGAGGGGTGGTCAGTGTGGGCTCTGTCCAGCTCCGGTCCCAATTCCCTGATTACAGGCCATTACACCAGCATTTGCCTTAAGATGGAGGTTTATGTGTGACTGGTGAAGTAGCTAAGAGAGGAAGACATTCCCATATAAATGCTTTTAAATTTCATATTGAATTCTGCTATTTAGCACTGGCTTATGCTTATATGGGTTTTCTTTGTCCCACATTATCTGGCAGAAAATTTGTTTAATGCTAACTCTAGTTTGAATATTTTTAAAAAATCTTCAGAATTTATCATATTTTATATAATTAAAGTTTTATAACATAATTTTTGTCATGAAAATGAATTAGCTATCTTTAAAATAAAAATACATCTTCAAATAAGACATATCTTTAATTTAAAGTAAATAACACAAATATTTTTATTGTATTCCTGCCTCCAAAGACGGAGTTGCCTTAGTAACCATGAGCCAGAGACACTAAAGGGAACCAGCTAAACAGGCCTTAGAGTGGAATGAAATACTAACACATTTTTAATATTAAATAGAAAGCTTAAATTAAGTTTTATAAAGGCTTTGCATTCTGTGATCCTTATCTTTACTATGGTACAGCATCATATATTCTGAGTAACTGAAAAGCTCAATACGCCCCGTTTTTAATGTGTTATCCCATTTGGACCCAATTCTGCACAATTTTACCTGCAAAAGTGTTGAAGATGACTTGAATCAGCATTAACTGTGTTGGGATTTAGCCAACGTTCAAAGAGGAGCTGCAGTTGTCGCCCCATCACAACCAGATGCACATTCCTGGCAGAACAGGAGTTTTCAGGACTCTGGTCAAGAGCTATCACATCTGAAATGAAACAAATAGAAGGAAGTCCAGATCAATCCATCCCTTTTAATATTGGAGCAGCAAAGAGGGGGCAGGAGGGGTGAGGGAGGGGTGTACAGAAATATTTCTATGGGGCAAAAAAGAACTGGACTTTGTTGAGAGTTCCCCAGCTTTTCAGTTGCCAGCATAATGTAGCTAACTGACCATATGGCCAAGATTCTCCTGTTGTTTCATGAAATTAATTTTTTTTTTTTACTGTGACCCCAAAAAAAGAGGGATTATGTGTTTTAATTGGTGTCTTAATTACAAACAAATGGGCCCAAATGTTGTAATTTTTCTACTTTCTGCACCCAAAACCAAAACTCTACTTCAGTCTTTATCCAAGACCATCTAAACGTCTGTCTTTAAAAAATATATACCATACTGAGTTACAGTCCTAGCAATGACAAAAAATAACCTTATTAATTATAAACCGCCCCTTTTCCAAAAAGCTTATCACTAATCCAGTCTAAGAGCAGTTGAAACTCTTTAGTGAGATCACATGTTAATTTCTGATAATCATCAGTAAAACTGTCTAATTATTCCAATTCATTATTCATTATGATGACTGAAACCTATTTTATCAGCTCTTTTGACCTCTATAGTTTTATTATTCTTTAAATCATTTACAGCATGTCTCTGGACATAGATGAAATTGTAATTAACCTTAGAGATATCATCAAACATTTTATCAAGTTCTTCATCCAAAAGTTTGGAGAAGGTTAAGAGCAGTGGGCAGAACTAAAAATAAAATGTCCTCGGTGGTGGACCTTGCTCATCCAAAACTTCTTGTGAAATAATGCTGCAAAATCAAGGTTATATATGAATGATGAAGAATCATTATTCGTCCTTTAGATGAATATTGTCTTAGTTCCTGCATAGGACGACAGTATTTTTAATGATATCCAATTAAACTCAATAAACCAATTAGCATTAACTCTCAGGGTAATTACATCTCTGGGCTTGACAGAGATCATACTTCAACCAACATGTTAGCAGAGCTTGGAGACTGAATAAATGTGTGGTTTACCTCACAAGGTCATCTCCCTGATGTTATTATCCCTGACAAAGGAGTCAGCACTGCAAGAGCAGAGCAAGATGGCAAATGTGCACACTTGTCTGATCCGGCTTTTGCCCAATTTTCTTGATAGGCAAGAAACATCTCCTGGCAAAGCTTAGACAAAACTCTGCACCATTCCAGCCCTTCTTAACAAAAATGGAGGAGAAAAGCAATCTAGCCATGCAGAAATTAAAACAGGAAGTGCCAAGATAATGCAATTTTACTTTGTATATGCTGGGAAGGCTGGCAGAGCAGAAACAAGAGCCATCCATGCGTGGTGTACCTGGGGAGAGGCTGCAACTGTGAGACTTTTGTATCTGTGTTAGGAATGGTGAGTTATGCAATTCTCTGGCTGTATTTCCCCGCAGTTCTATTCCTGGGCAAATCACTTACACAAGAGAAAAAGACAAAATCAAAACCTTTTGTGTTCATTGAAAAACAAATTCTCCCAAGTTTATGATACCATCTTAAAATACCTCAGAAAATGTTTGAAGATTGATCAACTATTGATTTTGCTGAGTCTAGTTCCAATTTCAAACATATGAGTTTTCTTTAGATTTTATTTAGTTTAGATTTTGCAGAATCAGTCTCCTACTAATCAAATATGCAAAATGTTATTAGGAAAAGAGGAGAAAAAAGAAAGATGTTATTTTGATCCTTTTTTTTGGGTGGATAGAAACTGTGCAAGAAATTATTTACTACACAGCATTATAACATTTCCTGCTGTTACCAGATGTCTTAAAACACAAAATTGAAAAAGGCAATAGACATTTATTACTGATATGTGTACAACAAATTTATTTCTGATTTGAAACTAAATTGATCACCAGTTCGGTTGCATTTTCTTCACTAGTTCACCTTTCCCTAAGACCTTCACTTGATCACATCAAGAAACCTTAGGAAAAGCATTTGAGAAGAGATAATACTAGTTCTTCCGTGACACATTTAATATTACGTCAGATATGGCAGTTGAAAAAAATCCTATTTCCACCATGAATTTTTCCATTGACTCTTAACCATAGATTTTGATTTTAAAAGATTTTAAAAGTCACATTTGAACTTCAATGGTAAGTGCTTCACATTTGTGAAAACAGAGAAACGATAAAGCAGTGCTTGTGCTGCTGAACCCCTGAATATCCAGGGCTAAATCCTGCTCTGAAATGCATCAAGCACCGATTTCAAAGGCTGTTGCCTTTTCCCCTGACTCCAGTGGTTCCCAGGAGCACAACCTTCTGAACAGGAAAGAGGGGAATAACTGCACCGAAGTGCCTTCTACACAGGTCTCCTGCTGTTTTCCTGTGGTGGCAGCTGATACAAATAAATACAAGAAAGTGTCAATGGCCTTTGTAGGTAGGGTGGGATGACTTGCAGGATTTGCTCAAACCAGACTGTCTGAAGGTTTGGGGGCTGTATCCAGCACATGGGAGGCATATTTGTGTGGCTGAGAGTCCAGAAGACTTTTTTTTCAATTTCATAGCACATATCTGAGATGTTGTTCCATGGATGTTGTGTATATAATCTTACTAACACACCAGTTTAATCAGGTCTGCCACAGTACCTTAGCTATCATTTAATTGACTGTGCTTTATATCTTGCATATTTAATAGCTATGTGGTTTTACCCACTTAACCCAATAAAAAAAAAGACAAATATTAACAAATGCTATACTGTGAACTCAGATTAAATACGATGGGTTTATTTCTCTGGATTTTATATTGTACTAAATAAAGCTCACAAGCCGAATCTATAGAGAAGAAAAAAATTGTTTCTAATTATACCTTTCTAGTTTCTTACTAGAAATCGAAGCACCATTGCTGATACAGCTAAAAAGATGTCATTATGTCCTGCTCATGCTTAGCACCAGATCTTTTTCTAATAGCAGGTGATCCTTCATCTCCCCCTTTTTCCTCCAGGTTAACTGCATTCAGCGTTGTCCAAAAGGCTGCAACACATCTCATGACATTTCATAAGCTTTATATATTCCATTTTTCCCTTTTACTTGTTTCCTCTGGTAGTTTTAAATCAGTTTATCTCTCCCACAGAGCAGAGGTCCTGACCTGACACGGACCTTTGACCGTCGCAGTGCTAACACAAGAGCTCACTTATCAGAGCCGAGTGCCTTGGAAACCCAAAGACAGCTGGCACTTCCTGAGAATGGGAGCTTAGTAAAATTAATGCTGTTGTACTGAGACGCACAAGGTAAATATTTTGATATGTTAGAAGAGCCTATATTCCCATAAACCTCATCCATATGGGCACCGTGCACGAGTGTGGGCTGAGCCGGAAAGGGAGAAGCAACATTCAGTGCCAAAAAAGTGGTTGTTTCCTCTCCAGAACAGGTTTGGTTTTTTTCCTCTTACATCTCTATTTTCTGAAACTGAATCTTAAAATAAAAGGGAGGTGAGTCTGCTCATCTCTAGGCTTTGTGGAAAATTATTGAAAGTCAGAGAGATGTGGAATGTACCATGGCGTCTTCTGTACACCACATGAAGGGGCAGCCAGGAGAAATTCCTAACTCAATTTGTCATCAAACATATGACAACCACTTGAATTAATTGAACTATTTGTGAAATAATATCTAAAATGAAACATTGATATCAAATGCTAAACAGAGGCAGATATTATTTTAGCAAGACCCCACTGAGGTTTTTGAGGACAAATTCCAAATATCACTAAAAAACCTCCACACTTGGCATAATGGGGCTTCCACTGGGAACTGGAACAGGTGACCACTTGAGTTTTTCCAACATAAACTTAAACTATTTTTTGTTGTAAATCTTGATATTAATTTTCTACCTATTGCATTAGAACTTGAGTCTGTGCTGGATTCATGAGCACCATAGTGTCAGCTCTGTTCCTAATACATACTCATATCATGTTTTACATTAGGATTTTCACTCATCACACAGATGAAGCATGTCTTAGCCTAGTTTAGTTTTAGCAAAAGTCCAATCTTCACTTTCATGAAGGCTCCTAGTAATGTCAAAGGGATAAGGTATATGAATAGAAAGGATACCATTCAACACAAATCACTTGCCACTTACAAACAAGTTGTGCCTGCACTTCAGTGAGAAATTTCCTTTTTCCTTGGCACAGGAAAAAAGGTCAGGCCCTCATGTTAATAAGTAGCCCCCTGGCTTTATTAAATATAATGGCAGTCTTGCCATAGGCATCAGTAAAAAAAACCAAACAATCAGGCTTTCAGTTCAGTGCTTCCATGTCCATTCTGCTTTTCCTTCTTGCTCATAAGGCACGGTATAGCTTGCTAGAAGTTCATACTCTTTTACAAAAAAGTCCTTCTTTGGCACTACTCTACAAAAATGGACTAATCACTGTTTAGAACATAAATTATGGAAACATAAATAAGGAACCATCTCTTTTTCCCCTCCCCCCTTGTTTCATTTTCAAGTTTGGCTTTGATTGGAGTGGGATTGCCAGCAGAGTTGGACAGTTTATGAGATGTCCCCGAAATCCTGAATGATGTATTTCTTGCTGAGCCTGTGCCCCACAGGATCCGCCAAGCAGACATCACACTAATCCAGTATTGAACTATTCAAGCATGTGGGAGTTCAAGCTGTCAAGAACTGTAAGAATCATACGCGAGAAACTGAGCTTTTCTCTCTTTTTCTTGCCCATTTCATATATGTAACCACATTTATCAATATGTTATGTGTTCATCTCACCACTCACCTATTTTGATTTCTTGCTTTGAAGAAGCCACTATAATCAATCTAAAGCAATCTAAACAGTCCAAGGAGTCTCATATGTTCACTTCAGAAAAAGCTTCTGTGAAGAAAAGGCTTTTACAATTCACGCACAAGACGAATGCAAGGGTAGGCAGCTGAAATGGGACAACTCTCAAAGTGGTCACAAGCTTTCACTGAACTCTAAACAACTGAGCCTCTTTTTCCCCTTTTCCCCTGCATCTGCAAACATGCTTAATACGACCTCAGAAAACAGTGGATAGTTTGGCAATGAAGGATTTATGCAAACCATTAACATTTTGATTTCCCACTCTCTCCAAGTTTAAAGAGAGAGGGGAAGAAAGGAGGCCATCAAGGGCAGTGGGACTGCCCAGCCGCTCTTGCTCAGGCTCCCTCTGTGCTCAACTGTTTGCAAATGCAACAGCATGATTTGGTTTAAATACAGGGTTTGGCATGGCTTTAAGAATACTACATAAAATTCTGAGTGACTCCTCAGAAATGCCTTGACATAGATTTACTCTTGGGTTACACAGTGTGATTGACTCTGCACCTCTGAGAAAAGGCTTTTTTCTTCCTTCTTAAAGACCTAAGTTTTTGGCCATGCTCAATGTGGAAATGCACTGTTCTGTAGAACCCCACCAAAAAGTTAAGAAAAGCAGATCAAGAAGGCAGACACTCCCTGGAATTGTTATATGACCCCATGAATGGAAAAAAATCCCAGCTTGAGCTCTCTGTATCAAAGTGGGAAATCTCTATTTCAAGAAAATGTTTTTATCATTTATTATGTCATAAGCAAAAGAGTAAAATAAACTGTTTATTATCATGTATAAAATGCTTTTGACCAGCCAACTGAAAAACTAATTTCATTTTCTCATTACACTGCCTCAGGCATCCTTTAACGTCAATTTTTATTACAGACAAAAAGGGAAATTAAAATGATCAGTTACAGTGAAAGAAAAACACTTTTAAAAAATCTGAAACAAATAAGACTAATAAGCACTGAACCTGCTAATCATTCTTGGTAATTACCATTAATTTTGCAAGAAATGGAAGAGAGATCCTAGGGATCTGTATTTTAATGCCCCTGAAGTAACTCTCCTGTGTAGAAGTATTAAGGTTTCTAAGAAAATTTGAAACAGTAAAACCAGGAGTCTCTGCAGAGACTGCTGGGTCTCATTGCACTGGAATAGGAAAGTTAGTTATATAGACGCTCCCTGAAGGAGAATTAGAGGCATTTTTCTTGCTTCTAGGTGGAATTTATTGTTCTCCTTTGGGTACGATTAAACCAGCTTCACCAGCACAGTCACATGCCTTCACATCTTTTACACTTCCAAAGAGCATCAGATTGCAACCCTTCCATGGACTCATCAAACGCAACAACTCTGTGCCCCCACGGGAGGTCTCTCAGAGCCCCTCTTCTGCCCCCACCCTGGGTGGGTCATTGCAGCCCTTCCCCCCCACAAAGTGGTAGTGCTAGAGCAATCCCAGGCTGAAAGCAGCACCCACAGGGATCCCCTGAAAGAGACACAGCAGGAAAAATAAAAATAAATCTGCAGATACCAGTGGCCCAGTAACTTACTTTGTGCTGTGGTTGTTCACCAGCTCCGAAGGCCTTTTGGAAATACATGGTCAAGAAGCTGATAAGCAGCAAGACCAAATACTATTTACAGCTAATTGATACAGGTATTTACTTATACAAGCAGTATTTATTTTATGATTTTTTTTTCTTTTAATTAGTTGTCTTTTTTCCCTTGAAAGATTCAAAGAGTGCTACAAGCTCATCACCCTGCAGTGCCTGTCAGAGCCCATTGCAAAACATTTAACCATCTGGTGCTTCCAAGACCTTCCATGTGCTGCAGCTACTGGGGGACTGGCAGCAGGGAGGACCTTCATGGGTGTAACATCCACTGTGCAGTGATACCAAAAGTGATGTGCTTCTTACAAGGAGCTTTTGCCATAAACTCTACCAAAGCAGCGTGTTCCAACAAGACAATAACACAGTAAGACATTTCACAAGAAATGAGAATGTCACATCTTTTTGTGTAACAGTTTCATAGGCATTTCCAATCCAATTCCCAAGCTTCTCAGAGATGTAGGAATTCAGGTTATTCATTTTCCTGAGACATCTTTAGAAGCCATCCTGCTAAAGGAGTTTCTTCTCCTTCCTTTTAATTTTTTTCCTTTCCTTTTCCATAATTTTCTTCCTTTTCGCCAAAATCCTGGTCTGCACTGGGAATGATGAGTTTCAAATGATGACAGAATATTACCTTAAATGATTATCACTGTCTTGCACAGAAAACACTTGAGGGAACTGTATTTATAATTATATTAAGTTTCAACCCACATATATATTAAACAACCAACTTAAGACAGTGGAGCTGATGACGGATGGAGGAACAAAGGTAGAAGCATGAACAGCTCAGTTCTTTCTGGAATCAAACTACAGATCCTTACCCATCTTCAAAAATCTGGCTTTCACCAAGCAAAGTTAATGTTATTATTAAGCTGTTGAATCCTAATGTAATTCATCTTAAAAACAGGCAGCTGCAAACAGTTATTGCATAAGGATGATGAGCAAAGCTTGCTCTCATTGCACTCACAGGATCCTATCACTAGCTAACGGCACTGCAATATGGTTTGCTTGGGTCTGTAAAACAATCTAGTCTTTCAGGACGTAAAAGTAATATAACATTGGATTAAGGGTATAAGAGGTGCTAAAATAACATTTCCAGAAAGCAAGAAAGACGGTTAAAACAGAATGCGCTCACTATACAGAAGTAAACACGGAATTTTGAGAATACCTTCTATTATCCCTGTGAATATTCTCAGGAGGATAAGGAGGCTTTACATCACAGATAATTAAATGCGGGCTCTTTACTATTATATCTGTTGTATTCCAGAGAGCAGTAGGTTATAGGGCAATAGACTGAAATTAGATTTTAGCAGAACATGTGTCCTGACCTTTCTTTAAAGCAGATCTATTTACTTTATAATGCAGTTCATCTTGTAGGAACTGATGTACTCATAGCCAGTGTAAAGGTTAAGACATATGCGACGCTTAAACCTTCTTGCTTCTAACTCCGACATAATTCTCTTTGCTTATATTGTGCAAAGAGATATTTTAAATAGCCAGTGTTGGAAATAATCTTTCTTTGTGGTGATGTTAATTTCAGCTATGGTAACGTTTATACATGCAGTGGAGCAAATGCATTTCTAAATTGCAAATCTAATGGGCCTGATCTTCTCAGCGTAAATCAGAGCAGCTCCACTGAGTCAAATACTGAAGCCAACGAAATTTTACTGATTTATATCTAGGTACCTAACTTGGAGCTTAAATGGATTAAAGCCAGATTTACATGATTGCAAGTGATAAGATCTTGGCCTCATGTACTTTGATACATTATGGGCCAGATTGTGAAAGCCTTATGTCAGTGGCACAACTTGCATGAGTAAGTGCTCACCGACCTGGCTGTGGGCTGCACAATCTGGCTCTGTATTACACAGATGTAAACAAGTAACCAGGAGAAAGTTATTAAGTGGCTTTGATGATCTCATAAATAAACACGTCATGACACTTAAGTAGCTTTAATAGTATCAGAACCACAAGAAATATGTACAGTCCTATGTTACAGATGCCCTGTGTTGTAGCCTTTAAACAAAATGGATGAGAGTTGAATCAACTATATCATGCCATGATTCTGGATACCATTTGATTTGCAGAGTAAAACCAGCATAAAATAGGAAAATGTTATACGATGCAGTGCAAATAGGTAGTTTTGCACATTCCTCCTACTACTCTTACTGTTGTTGCCTATTGATCACTCAAAATCTTTTTCCTTTCGCTCGTGATCTTTTTATTTCTTGATCTTATCTGCCTTAATGTACTTTATTTTCCTAGCAAGACCTTCACATTTTGAGCACTACCTTTTTTTGCAGTAGGTAAACTTATCTATTAATACTTCTATTAATTTAACACTAGCACATATAACAGACATTACAAGTGTGTGTGTGCACACATATTTCACTGACGCTAACACACATATACATATATTAACAAATTTTGATTCCATGTACATCATGTAGGCTAATTCACAAGAAACCCAGCCAAATTTAAGTGGTGACACCATCCAAAGTCATGCCTACCCCTGGAGCCACTACTATGTCCCAGCAGAAAAACACTTTGTGATGTGATGTTCTGCAGCCACTCAGGACCTGTGTAGTCACACTGCCATAACACATCACTTCCTCAGCAGAAGGTGAGAGATCATTAAATCAGCTCATTTAATATGTCTGTAGCACCACTAAACAATATATAACACTACTACCCAAACACATGGGTCTTTCTCTACTGACAATACAGTGAACCATAAATACAAAAGAAATGGAGCAAAATAACATTTTTTCTTTCAGACAAGTAGTAGTTTATTTTAGGCAAGTTTCCTTTGAACCTAGCCTGACAGTTTGGGAAACGGTCAAAATTTGCAGCATGCAGGGACAATACTTGAACCTTCAATCGGTTGGGAGGGGGAATTGAAGAATGGCACCTCCGCAACTACTCAGACATTGCAGAAAGCAAAACACAAGAAGACTTTTACAAAATAAGCATCTAGAAACAAAAGAGGAACTAAGAGATTTGCTACCAGAGCCTCCTGGACTCATCCCACCCCAAAGCTGTCTTGTCATGGGCCAGGAATCTCTCACTTCTCATGGGGGAAGCTCACTGCAGATTCACCAGCACTGGCATCTCATGGGGCTGGAAATAACAGTTCCCAAGGAGCATTCTGTCTATCTCAATGATTATTCTGGAAAATGTGTTTCCATTTAGGTCAACGGACATTCCAAACAAAGCTAAAGTAACTGGAACAAACAAAATAGAAAGGTAGAAGTGTAACATCTGTTATGCACCTACACAGCAACACAAAATCCTTCCTTAATCTTTGAGAAATATAAAAAGTTATTCATTAGAGAAATAAATAATTGGTTTAAAAACAATTTTCTTCATAGTTTTTATACCTAATATTGTCATTCCTCTCACTCATTGTATGGAATTCATATGAATTACAGATTCTGGTTTTATAAACCATAGTAAAAAGCAATAAGCAGTAAAACTAGGAGGTTTCAAGGGGAGAGTCTGGACCAATAGCTCTGTTCTGACATGATATGATAAATATCGATTCACCTGGCTGTTAGGCCTTTCTACTGGATTATCCCAAGTCAGTTTTTATTACTGTGTGCAGAGACACACAGAGTGGTACCACAGGGCTCACCACAATTAGCAAACAGCAGTAGCACTGTGGAGTCCGAGGCTTGCGGCAGCAACAGACCTGGGAGCCTCCTGCACAAGCTGCCTCCCCCCAGCAAAGCTGAGCTTTGCTACAAAGGCTTAAGACAAGACCAGAAAATTTTCCTCCTAGAAAATGCAAGCCCAAATACGTAGCACCTGAGATCACCTAATTTGTTGGCATCAAGTCATACATGTAGATATACAGGGAAAGGAACGGCCAGGGAAGGATTTCAGCAGGTGTATTTGCCCACTACACATGTTTTTTTCTAACCAGGGGAAGCAAAAGTTGATTTTAAAGTGTGTGAGCTGCATTACTGCCCACTCAGCTCTGGGCAACTGGGCTCTCAGCAGGAGCCCCAGTTCCTCTGATACTCCTGTCCTTATCACACTTCACCCTGTTTTATGGCTACGCAAGTCAAGAAGTGTGCCTTCCTAATGACACTCAGGAGACAGGAAAAAAATTCCAGAAAACCATACTTCAGAGAAAACCCTTAAATATTTTGATGGAGAAGCACTTTTTACCAGCCAAAGTGCCAGGAAGAAAGGTTATAATGGCTAATAAATATAGCTGCAACCCTACCACTGTCACGCCTGCTGTGGAAATGGGACTTTGGAGAGCTGCAACCATCAATGTTTCTGTTGGTACCATGAAGAACAGAAGAGAGGGGCCCTCACAGCAACATGACAGCACATGGGTTTCCCTGCATCATCTTGTCTGGGTACCTAGAGGCTCCAAGGCCTCTGGTATGACCTTCAACTATGCCCCTGCTACAAGCAATGGGAAGCAAAACAGCAGAAAAACTCCCTTTCTTTTCCCTCAAAGCAGCGCTTTACTGTGAAAGGGATGATTTGTCCTGGAGTGAAAAAACAGCTCTGAGAGGAGCCAGCCCATGTGATGGTTGCTATAGGAGTCCACTTACAGGAGTGAGAAGTAGCTGAGAGGCTGTAACAGAACATATGGCACAACGCAGTCTGTGCTTCCCCGCGCTGCTTCAGAGGCAGCAGTGAGATCTTCCCTGTGAGCACTAACAGGCACAGACTGGCTGTGGGGAAGTTCTTGCAGCCCCTGGCATGGGTGCCTCTCCCACCCTTTCCCCCTTTCTCTCATTTTTTGCCAATTCCCTTAAGTTTCTGAACTCTTACCCATTCTCCTTCCTCAGAACAACAGCACACAAAGGCTGCGTTATGCACTGGGAGATAAGGGAAATGGTGAATCATGAAAAGCAGTAATTAATGCTGAAATGCCATATGTGGTAGGTTTTTGAACCATTGTATAAGATTGTGTTTTCTACAGATTTTTTTTTTTCCAGTAAGAGACTAGGCTTTCTCTTTAAGTTAAAATAAAAAGCAAACTCTGAAACAGCACCAAAAACCACAAGCTTGGTAATCATCCTCATTAATGCAAAATTTACTTATTCTGGCAAACTCCAAATCTGTGGAGCAGTTACCACTGGTATAAGGGATATCAGTACTGATTTTAATGTGAACAAAATGGCTTCTGCAGTGTTCTTAGAGAAAAAGTAGATATATTATGGAAGAGGCCTTACATAATAACCTTTTTGTAAAGCTTGGATGGCAAGATGATTCTGTAAGACACTGAAGTCACATGTCATTAATCAGAAATGACAGTCTTTATTCATGTATATTTGACTGAAACTGCATAATTTTAGCCTCCAATAGCCCTGAATAAATGACCCTAAGTATAGCACTTTTTCAAATTGACAGTGATTGATGATGGACCAAAAAATTATGAACACTGTAGAAGTAAACATGAAAAATAGGAAAACCCTTTAGTATCTCACAGATTTCTTGTTTTCACTTTTCCAACTCTTTCACTCATTTTTATCTCTATAACCTTGCTCATCATGCTTTAATCATTTTTATGCTGCTGCATTTGTTACATTTTGCCTGCAGTGCCCCCATGCTAAACCCTGAGCTTGCTGAAAGATTCATTCAGATAAATGGAATTGATTTCATATTTTCCCATTCATGAAAAGAGTCTCTAAAGTTACAAAGTCTTTATGCCGTATGAAACTAAAGAAACTGATTACTTCTAGACAGCACTTATCTACATCTCTTGACAAAACTGCAGAGCACTTACTCACGTGAGCAGCATTCCTTACAGAATGAGTGGTTAACCAGCCTCACCAGAGCTGCAGCTTCCAAGTCGCTTTTATAAACACAGGCCACCTGACTGACCATGGGATAAATAATGTAAATAATGTTCTCTAAGTAATTAAAACCCCACCCTATTGATCGTCTTACAAACCACTATGTGCTCATGCTAATTACTGAAATAGTAAATAGAAACCAGAAGCTAATTAAGTTCGTTGTGCATAAACTAGCCCTCGTCTGTAGCAGTATCCACCGCTGGAATTAATTACTGACCCCACCTCGGACCCAGCACTGTGCCTTGACACCAGCTGATCCTCCCTGTGTGGAGAAGACACAGGACTGAGCCTGGAATTAAAGACAGTTTCTATACTGTCCCCAAAGGGTCTGCCTGTATTGGAGCCTGAGTTTATGGCATGACATCTGTACTGGGGACAAGCACACTGTGGCAGAGAGGGTTCACCTATTTGCTGATAGCGCTGGTGGTGCAACTCTCTGTGACCCACCAGGATGGGACCAGCTGGGAAACAGGGGAAGAACAAGTGCCTCCCTGTACCTATTCCCTCTGCTCCTGCAATCACTCACACAGCGAGACATGGTTTCTGATTTCAGACGGGCTTTAGACGGTTTAATCTACAAAACAGATTTCATAGCATGAGCAAAGAGAGGAAAGCCAGTGGCTTGCAAAATGTAAAAACGTTTGGACGGTTCTTGTAATTCAGCTCCTCACAAAAAGCTTTAACATCTGAAGATTAAATTAGAAATAGGCAGTGGCCTTATTTTTTTCTCTTTAGATCAGGTACTGGCCAACTATGAGCATCATCCAGAAATTGCCATGGCCTTGCTATTTTATTCTGTCACTGAGGCTGGCGATTGAGCTGATCCATCACATGCCATTTGATTTCCCTCGCAGTCTGCAGGGCTGAGTGTGTGGCAGTGGTTAGTCGTCCTGGCAACTGAAACACTGTTTAGATGATGCTTTTATCTGGTATTGTACAACAGCACAAATCCCTTCTGCCTGTCAGGCTCAAATGAAAAGTTTTTGGGGTTTTGTTTAGTTTTGTGGCATTTTTTAAGCCAAAAAAGTCTTATTTTTAGTAAGAGATGGCAGTTGTTATGAAGGTAAAATGAACTTTGAAACTTTCCATTGGTATTAATTGAATGTACTCCAAAGCTTTGAACTGATTCTGGGAGATTAAAATTCTGCGTCGTTTCATTAAGAGCACACTGATGCATGTGCTGGTAGACTGTATAAAATTAAAGGCTTTTATTATCACTTTTCCCTATCATGAGAGTGACTTTCATATTGGATTAATAAGGCTAATATTGCCACTGCATTATCACTTTATGAAAATTTGCTAATGAGATTTGAAATTGCTTAATGAAAATACCCCAGTCCTTCCAAACACCTCCCCTGCTGACCACCTGCTGAAAGCTGGACTGCACAGCCACTGCAGAAATGGGGAGCGAGTACCTGATGAGGAAAACCTTGATTTTCTCACACACTGCATCATGTAATGTCATTCCACATCAAGGTCCCCTGAGTTACACCATGTCGCCCCAGCTTAGGGCTTCATGCAGTGTAACAGAAGGTGACATGGTGTAATCCCAAGCAATAAACTCTAGGAATACTGTTGCCTCATTAAAGCACTTGTGCAACAGGGCTGGGTGCCGCCAGGATCAATATTCCCGCTCTGCTGAGCCCTGCACCCTACTTTGACCCCACATCTCTCTTCACACTGGGGTGGGCAGACCATGCTTCAACCACCTGCCCCCGGCAGCTGTGGGCAGTGGGAGTACAGGGGGATATACCCTAGGACAGACCTGTTGACAGTTCCCATATTTCAAAATAAAAATGAAAAAAAAAAAATTTAAAAAAAAAGGCAGCAGGAATTATTCCCTGCTGGCTACTTTGAACAGCTTCCACTTTGGGGTTGAAAATGAAGGGCACGTTTTTTCAGTTTTAAGCTTAGCTTGTGTCACTTTGCTATTCCTTGCCCAGAGGAGGTATAGCAATGGTTTGGACGCTTACAGAAGTAGTTGCAGGGAGATGCCCAGGGAGGGATTTACCACTGGGAGATGCCCAGGAGCTCTTTGGGACTAGAAAAACAATCACAGTAGATATACAGACCAAGTCCACAGATTTGCAGCAGATCCATTAAAGAGGACCACTTCTCACTTCTTACAGTAATTACTGAAGGCCATCTGACTTCTCTGGAAAGCAATAAAGCTCCATTTTTTCCCTCACTTCCAGCTGTCACAATTTTCAACTGGGCCATAAGACAAAGAGAAGGAAAGCTGGAAAAGTCTTGGTCATAATTCTGCATTCCCTGGCACATTTCTCAGCTGTGAAATTATGTAACAGAGGAATCTGTCCTTGGGTGTCTGCTTTTCTTCCACCATGTGTCATGGCTTGTATTGCTGCATTCAATGCCCAGTGAAACAAAAAGAGCCCTCTCTGTAGCAGGCAGTTGGGTCGATGTTAGCTGTGTGAAGGGCTCTGTACAGTGTGCCATGCTCCAGGAACCACCAAATGCCAGCATTTATCCAGCAGGAATCTGAAGCATCTGAATTTCTCTTTTTTTTTATCATCTCTTTATTTTTTGCAATCTTTTCATCCAAGTGAAAAGCTGACAGGGAAGAGCCACTGTGCAGTTCAGAAAGAGATTAGTGAGCAGATGTTAATCTTATCCAAGCATCCACCATAAATTTTTGTTTATTATTAGATCATGTTTAGACAACAAGAAGATGAAGCTGCTACTAGAGTATGCATATGTGTTGCACATCCGAACCATCCTACTCCAGGTTTTAATGCAGAAAACCCAAATTTGGAGGTACAGCCACAATAAAACTAATAGGTAGCCCTCAGACCAAGCAGTTCTACTTTCACACAGGGCTCCTGGTGCCCATCAGATTCACCAGATGGAATTTACCAACACTCCAGAGAAAGCTGAGGCCGGTAGGACACGTTTCCAAGCTTATAGCCCAGACCATTTTAGATTTACTCTTTGGTTTCTTTTCACTTCTCCACACGTTGGTGTGATTTCACAGCACATCTGGGAAACATACACACCTTGATATGAGCACCGTGCCAAAGGCAGGTGGGTCAATTGGTTATGTCATTATTTAGTCAGTCCCCAGCACAAAAAGCATAAACAAAGTTAAATGAATCAATGTTAATAAAATATTAAGTCAAGGACTCCCAAACAGTCTACACGTATTGATCTGACAAGGAAAACCACAGAAATGCGCAAAACTCCAGCCCCTGAGCCAACCTCCAACATGGCAATTGAGGGACTCAGAGCTCCTCATTCTCATTCACACAAAGGTTACTGAGGCATCTCCGGCAACATAAAGATACCTCAAAGGGGATATAAATATTCAATCCTTAAGGTCCATTCATATTGCTAGAGGGGGGTAAAATGGCCTTAGGGTAAATGAGGATTTAGATAATACATTTTAAGGCCAGAAGGGATCACTGTGATTACTTAGTCTGACCATAGAGTTTTATTCAATAATTCATTTGTTGAGTTGATGTCTTCTAGTAGCAGGAGTGCATCTCAGTACCACAGGTATTTACTGCCCAGTGAGCCATAAGGATATTTTGCTATGAATATGCCAAGGCTACACAGGGCATTGAAGAGCTCTTGTGGTATCCAGACATCGCATTTGTAAGAGCTGGGTCTCTTCTGTTTGGGCTAGATCCCACCAGGCTGGGAGTGTCCAGGCTAATAGTACCACTTGAGCATTTTGGCTGGGGTACAGCAACAGAGGCAGCAGTCAGGACAGGCATCCAGGGAAAGTATATGAGAGGAGCTCTTTCTTCAGTGGTTAAGGCAACTGACTTCACACGTGTGCAGGTCACAGCCTGAAACCAGAGACTGTATTTATACTAATCCCACTGTTCTGCTGCTGATGGTCATGGTTATTGGTGCTGAGACACACAGCTCCAGTAAAAAGTGAGAAGGTGGGAAGACATCTGCCCCGAGGTGGATGCAACAGCTCCAGTCTGAAACGCAAGAGGATGCAGTCCCTGACACTGGGTACAGAAGTTCATATGCACAGTGCTGGATCAAGCTCTTTGTGCTCTAGATGACCTACTTTAAAAAAAAAATATTGGGTTTAAAATGTAGGCTCTTGCAAAAAACAGATGTTGCAAGTGAGCTGAACAATCTTGGATAATTAAATTGTAATAAAAAAAATGCTTCATTCATTAACTATGGTAATTGACCAAAAAGCAATAGGACACCTGCTATTTTCATTATAACTGCCCTGATATAATTCAGGGTGCAACCTCCATGTGGAACAGGTCATTTAAATTTAACATGGCTTCAGATTATTGTATTAAACAGCTCATAAATATCCCTACTTTTTATTTCCAATCACTGCTTTCAACAGAATTTGACCAAAGCTGAATCCTTAGCCCAGGATTTATAACAAACAGCATTTCACCAGATTTTTGAGAGTATTCTCATCTTCTTTTGCTCATTTCTCTAGGACCAATCTAGCATGAAATATAGTCTTTATAGATCTCTCAATGGTCAGTGAGTATTGCCTTCTATTTTGTTTATTTGTTAGTTAAATGTGATAATGTACTGCCTTATTGTTATTTTTATTTATTATTTACAATGTGCCAATAGATGGAAGTGTCTCCCCTGCAGAGTACTGTCTGACAAACAGATGTACTGGAGATGCCAAAGAGCACTTCTATTTTTCAGAGGGCTTTTTTTTACATCCTGCAGAAGGATTTATTATCTAACTGTATAGATGTAGTTTTAATTTAAGTACTAATGAAGTAGTAGTAGTAGTAGTAACTAAAAAGAGAAAAAAATAAGATGAATTCATATGAAGTAACCTTTTCAGTGATTTTTTTTTACCGTTGAAAAAACACACCAAAGCCCCTAAATCATATCTTGAGAATTTTAGCTAAGCTGCTTCTTGGCTGTGTTTTGTAAGGGCTCTGCTTATTTTCAGTTTCAGCTGTACAACTTGTACAGCACATTGAATGATTTAACCAAGCAGATTTAAAGTTCAGTAGACAGTGTTCTTTGTTAGATTTTAGTCACATACCAAATTCAATAGACTCTGCTGCAGGCGTACGTCAAAGTGCCAGGAAGGCATGAGACATTGTTGAATATGTTGGAGTTTATTGTTTAGAAAAAATTAAACTTGGTCTCTCATTCAATCTTTTTAATTAAATAGTCATACTCTAAAGCTCAAGGGACAAAGGAAAAGAGAGAATAAAGACAGTTGTTCTGTAAAGCACATCAGATATTTCTTTATATCTGTATTGAACAAGTCAGTATATGTCATCTTCTCTAAAAATAAATACAAGTATTTTGGGTAAATGTGTTCCAAGACATGAATTACCATCACTACTGCTAGCTATTGCCTACATAAGATCATTAAAAAAGAGAACACTTTTCTGCATAAATAGAGCCGTGTTTGTTTCCTAATAAGAACTGCCACCATATTCTCTGCTGGTGAGTTTTGGAAAACAAGACTTAGATCTCTCTGTAAAGACCTCACACAAAAACTGAACAGTCATATGTGATAGCTACCTAAAAATTAAGTAATTTTCCTGTTCCCTGTCTGCAAATTTGTCCTTAAATATGAACACTGAGCAGACTGTATGCCAGATCCTACGCATCAGGCACCAGCATTAAATTGCTTAAGCCCAGAGAACTGCCAGGAGTCTGCCAAGCCTCCCATTTCAAGGAATCCGTTCAAAGGCCACTATTAATAGTCTGACCACAAACCAGACCCACTGGATTCCGAGTGCGAACACTTGAAAAGTGCTCAAAGCACAGGCAACCGCACTACAGAGAAACAGCACCCTTTAACTGTGTTGCCCCTGCGATGCTGGCAGGATGTTCGCTCTCCAGGGGTCACGGTGGGAAGCAACGCTGCTTGCCAGCAGATTTATGGCTGCAGTTTGTTAAGCCGTGAAGGCAAGATTTTCATTTCAGGCCATCCATGGGACATGGCCCTTTCCACTCTGTGCCATGTTTGCCCAGACAGTAAAGCATGTCACCGACCTACATTAAAAATAACAATGGGTTTGGCTGCTCTCTGGCACTGACTGTATGATCATCAAAATAAGTAACAACAGTAAATCTCTTTTATCCTAGTAAATGCTAAATTGTGTGACAGAAGTGCTTAATTCCTACAAATGTAATGAGAATGGGAAATGGTACAAATTTCTAAGATTGAATTACAATCTTTAAATTGTAATCCTGTTTTCTTCCTTGCAGACCTAATTCACAGTAACTTGCAGCAAATCAATCAGCAACTCATTAGATTGAGCTTCTTAATATTCATATTCTCAATTATCTATTTAATGTGGGTAGAGACAGTTCATTATTTCTCTTCACTCCAATATTTTTAAATGTGAAGTCAGTAAAGTCACCCAATTAATGGTGATCAAATAGGAGCCATGGTCTTACAGGCAGAAGCCTCCATCTGTTCCCACTGCAACTGAGTTACTTGGCCAGTTTGGGAGAGCAGGGACAGATCAATGCTGAGTGTACTCAACTCTGGTAGAATCTGAACAATAAAATAAGGAAATACTGCTAACGTACCTGCAGTTTGATAAAGAAAGAAAATTAGTAGTTACTGCTCAGTGCTTGGCAATTAAGCTTAATTCTTGGAAGAGACTAACTTAACTTGATATAGCAAATTTTCCCACTTAGTGTCCCATTGTCATGGATTTTGCCTATGGAGTTTGTTACTGAAGCTCAGCTTTCCTTTCCCAATTCTGAAGCTTCCCAAAGCCAGAGTAACCTTTGCAGTGCTCTTAAAATTAGTCCTTTTAACACAAGACTTAAAAATAGAGGTTGCAAAGGTTTACCCAGCCCATTCTCCAGTGTCCAACACCAGCTGCTCTGGTATGAAGGTAAGCACAAGATATCCACAACAAGCTGTTTTCCCAGATTACCTTTCCGTCTCCCACAGATTTTATCAAGGGGGTTTCTCAAACCAGAAATCGTGTCTTTGTGTTGAAGAAACCTGAATGCATTTTCCTTGATGACTTTGACCAGTCCACCCTTTGAACCTTCATAAACTTTTAGCATCCTGTCAGGAGGAGTCGAACAGGTTGAATATCTATTCTGCAAGAGCAATGGGATGGCTGGTACAGGTGCTGTACAGAAAAGGAGTGCAGGATATAACCTTTTGCATGAATATGTCAAAGCATGTAATTAACTGAGAGTGCAGTAGCTATGTGGCAGTTTTATTTATTTTTTTTAAGCAGAAGTTAACTTTTTATTTAGTTGAACAGAATTGAACTAAATTCTACAAACTTTCATTCCAAACTACAATAGCCAATAATCACTTACAACCAGGTGCTGGGGAGGTGTGCAAGAACCTTTTAAAATGTAAAATAACATGATTCTGTGACAAATAGAAAGGAAATCATTTTCAATCTAAAAGCAGTTGGAAAATTCATGATGTGTACTCATTAAAAGTGCCTTCAAGATATCAAGACAGGCTTTTTCTGTAAACGCCAGATGAATAAGAATGGTAAGTTGCAGCTATGATGTACAAAACGCTTCAATGAACACAGTTGGTTTTGGTTTATGCTGCTGGGTTGGTTTTTTCTTAAAGGAAATCTGTATTGCTTTAAAAAGCTGTATATATACCAAAAGTGGGATAGGAGTAGGGAAGAGAATCTAATCCCACTCCTATGTAAAGACAGAAAACTCAGCAATATTGATTTTGCTTTGCCACCAAATATTGGGATAGTGGAGACAGCACTATTTTTTTTTTTTTAATTACTGCCTGCTTAGTTGCCTACATGTGGAAAGCAAGACACTGCACTCACAAATACATGACTCCCCTTATAGTATGATTTGAAACAGTATCAACTCTTTCAACACCAACTACATCCCCAAATTTCTCCCAACCTCAGCATTGCTCACAATCAGTCACATGGGGCTGCAAAGCTAAACAGGACTGTGTTGGGCTCTGACTCAAACGGCCTTCACCTCTCTGCCAGCAGGCATATAAGCACAGCTCTGAGTTATAATAATTCTGTTATAAAAGTATCAAAGCTGCTCTGTCAAGATCTGGTCCAGTAGCACCGAAGCTACTGTGAGCTTTACAATGGATATCAAGATGGCTAAAATCCCAGTGGTATTACACTAAAAGTATAAGCTGGAAATTCTGTATTTGATACTGTAATGGGTTAATGAATCATTATTCAAGTGTTGTTTAATTCACAGAGGAATCATCTGTCTACTCTGTTCCAAGGACTTAGTTTCTTACAGTACCTGACCAGCAAATCTCAGTAGCAGCAAGATTTGCCTTGAGCTGCAGCCACTCACCCTCTGCTTTTCCACACAGGAAACCCAGGAGGATGTTTTAAAGAAACAGGTGCAGTTATCAGCATTTAAACAACCCAGACATTAATTAATCTCCAAGAAAAACAGTGACCTGGTTCAGCTTTTCATGAAGTCACCTATTAAATCTGCTGCTTCAGTTTTAACAAAAACCTCTATAACAAACTTTTCTTCTCACTTCACTTTTATAGAGCGAAATCCTTAACAGAACCAAAAGCTAAAATAAAATATCAATCCTTTGGGAATTCTCATTATTTCTGTTTTCAAGGTCTGGAGAAAGAAGAGATGGATTATGAGTAGTTACAGGCTCTTCTACTGTTCTTAAATCCTAATTACGTTTCGTACTCAGGAACATACCTCATAAGGAGCTTAACTTTGAGCATGTGCTTAAGAGCCATTGAATCCAAGGAGAACAAGGTAAAGTGTCAGGATGCTGGTAATCAGAAATGGTCTCTTGGCAGGCCACAGGTACCATCAGCTTATCTCCAGGTTCAAGGGTTGACAAAGGCAGTTGATAACTACAGAGACTTAGAATGGTTTGTTTTGACCTGGGCTTTTATTGGTGTTTATAATTTTTCTGTAATTAAAATCTGAGAAATTTAAACGTGCTGAATTGGAATCACCTGAATGTCAACAGGCCAGAAGACATGCTTTTGCACAGTAAGGGCTGAAACACCAGGCCAGCCACAGGGCCTTGTGCTCATACCCAATCCCAATTCTAATCCCAGTCCCAACATCCATCACAAAATCAGCCAGCTGAACCTTCATGTAGTAATGCTGCACTTCTCAACCACCAAACTACACCAACAGGGAGGATGGCAGTGAACCCCTGGAACTGCTGTCTTTTTGTAGGCATTTCCAACCCATTACCCCAGTTCCACCTTTCTCGTTAGTGCTTGGTTACCAATCATTTTTCAGTGGGCTACAGAGACATAGGACTACGAGGCAGATCAGTGCCGTTACAGTATCTACCAACCCCAGAACACTAGGGATTTTGTAACTCCATCCTTGACCCAAGATGCTGCAATTTAAACAGCTTTGCATCAGGAACAGAAAGACATCAAATAATCAAACATACAGGATTACATAGAAATCATCTCTCTCCTGTCGCTACCTTCTCCCCAGGCTTTTAATCTTACAGGGGACACATAACATTTTCTGCATGTGCATTAAAATACTTATTTTCATAAATTAGTATTGGCCATAGCTCTGGATCCTCTAGTGAAGGTGTCTGAAGGCAAAAGAATCATAGAATGGTTTGGGGTTGGAAGGGACCCTAAAAGATCATCTCATCTAGTTCCAACCCTCCTGCCATGGGCAGGGACATCTTCCACTAGACCACATTCGTTAAAGCCCCATCCAACTTGGCCTTGAAATGCTTCCAGGGATGGCGGATCCATAATTCTGATTTCCTCATATCTGATGCAGCCAGCTCTCAAAATGCCCTTGACCCACAGCAGGGCCTCAGGAGCCCATAGCCCCATTTCACAGGGAAGGTTCCTCATGTCTCAGGGGTTTTTTGTGATGATCCTGAAAGTCAGTTTACCATCAGCATTGCCTGGCTGGCACTGGCTGGCTGTGGAGAATGAGCATCAGAGACTAATGATGTGGCCTCGAGTCTGCATAAAAATGAGAGTACTGAAGCAGTGGTAACAAACTGAAAGTAACATTCGCCCTCAAGAACAAGGCTTGGATAGTGCCTGCACGTGCCCTGTGCCCTGCAGGGACACTGCAAGCCTGTCATGTTATTCCCGGTTGAATATTATGAACAACAAATACAATTCTGGAGGAATTTTTGCTGCGCATGAAAGCTCATGCAGTCATAATTTTGAGAGTGTTCTCTGGCTTTGTTTTTTTGTGGTTTCATTGCTTTTTGGGTTTTTTTCCCCAGTACTTTCAAATAACCTGAAAGTTAATTTATTTCTTCATTGTGTGGCTTCTTGACATATTCAACCTTTGATTTGCCTGTGTTCAGTACTGAAACAGTACCCTGTGAAATGCTTTTGGTTTGCTGAGCCAGACGATTGTGATATAAAGTGCTTGTGTACCCTTGCATTTCCTTGGCTCCCAGATGTTGACTGGAGATCTGTCTAATCAAAACCATGCTTCCCCATATGGATGTCTGTTTGGAGTCTCTGTTCTGAGTAGCGCAGCTTCTTGTTAGGGTTTCTTAAGGGTGCAAATTATCCTAGAATGCACAGTATATGTAGTCTGTCCCAGTTTATGCAGATGACCAATTATTTAGTCACTTCCTTTTCTTTAGTTCTGTTTCATGCCTCTAGCAGCAGGGGTGAGGGCTTGTGCAGTGCCCACCTCCCACCTGGCAGCACCTGAAATTACCCTACGTGGGAGCCATGGCCCTGCCACAGACAGGCTCCCATAAGGATTGTGTAACTTTCCAAAAGAGGTGACCTTCCTGCGCTGCTCGGGTTTCTGGTATCTCAGTCCACCTGTTTGTTTGGTCCTCTTGTGCTCCTGGCTGCCTTGGAATGACCCTGGAGAACTGTGAGTTACTACCTGAGATAAAAAAGATAAGGCCGACAGTCTTGCCAACCCAGATGGAAAGGATCTGAAATCACCTTTACCACATTTGTATGTTAACCAAAACTCCTGCTCAGTCAGGAACACTGCAAGTATTTTGCATTTTTTACAAATAAGGCACCTCATTCTGGTAGCAGCTTTTACCAGTATAATGGCACTGTAGTTCTATAAAATAAAATACAATACTTACACTTCCCAATTACACGATTGTAATTGTGAATAATTACACAAAATCTCCGGCCTTTTTTATGGCTATTTCTAACTCTCAGTTTGTGTACACTATATAAACACCATCTGTAGAGAATGTAAGACAACTTCTGTTGGAGCAGAGATACATAAAAGCGTATCATCAACTTTTCAGTGAGCATCCAGTTAAACAGCTATTGTCTGTACCTTCCTGCAAACTACACTAACTCAGTAACTTACCCTTTTAGATTCACACTCCTGCTTTATTGCATCCAACCTTACAGATCTCCCGTACTTTCTATTTATTGCCAGAACATTTATGCATATGCCCCAAATCCCTGGCTCCACCTCCATCCCATCCTCCCTGGGCTCCATCCAGCACGTGTATCACCACATCCTGCCCCAGCCCCTCCGTGTGTGGGTGTGATTATGCACCAGCAGTTGACACAGAGCAGTGGTTTCCAAATTCTTGCTGTGAAAAGCTTTTGAGGTGTTTCAGTAGAAAGCTGCTGGTTGTGAATACCAAAGCAGGGGCTTTCCCCTCTGCAGAGGCCCCTTCTTAACTATGAAGTACAAACAATGAAAATGAAAAGCAATAAAAAAAGAGAGATCTGGGCTTTGAATGCTTCTTAGGGTCAAGCACTAAACCCTCTTTTGACAGCTACACAACCCACACTTGTTCTCCTCAAGAGAATTTGACCTCAAGTAAGGAACTGAACAAAGTGCATATTTTGTCTACAGTGGACAAATACATTGTTCTAAAGCAAGAAACTGCAGATAAAACATACAGATAATGACAGGGAAAAACCCCCACATTCCCCGAAATGAAACCCCACTATGATTTATGCACATTTAAAAAAAAAAGAACAAGTATTTCTGATTTCATTGCCTTTGTGCTGTATGGCAGAAGGTTAATCAAACTAAGGCATTATATTTCTACTCTGTTATTGATTAACCAAAGCCAAATAACATTATCATTTTGCTTAATGCATTTAAATCACAAATATTTTCCCAGATGTTCTGCACAGGCACTTTGCAGATTTCAGTGGAAGCTGTTTACGTGCTGAAACATTGAGTCTGGACAGAAACACTTCACTGTGATAGCAACACACACCCAACAGTTTTCATTTTCTCAATTCAGAAGGAAAACTGCTGTTCCTCCCTCTCCTTGAACATCTCTTTCTGCAAGAAATATTCCTACGTCATTGGAAAAGAATTACAAGCTTGCTCATAATGGCTGCATTTTTTGTGTCCATTTTCAGCTAATCCCTGGCCAAAGTCTCCTGAAATCATTAGGATTATTTCTACTGGCTTCATGGCTTCTTATTTAGTCCTGAGTACACTGCAAAGTTGATTTAATTTATAACAGGTCCAGTGGTGTTGCTTATGCATAGAATTTGGCCTACTGGCATAGGGGTGATCTCCTGACCTGCTAAGCGGCTGCAGTTACACAACCACTGGCCAGAAGATGCAGTGATCCACAATGGGCTGGTTGGTCTGCTCCCTTTGGAATTATCAGTTATACCTTCCTGTGACTTTTAACACCAAAGTGAGATGAAATGACATAAACGTGGAACCTGTTCTGCAGCCGCACATCCATGTCCTGCTGTGCCCTGCAGTGCTGGGACTGGCACCGATTCCCCGTGGGGAGCTGCCTGCTGCACAGCTGAATGGGCAGAGATGCAGAATCATGCATCAACTCTTTTTTTGCTGATCAGCAGCTTTGAAAATGGAAAGAAATAATCAGAACTCCGCCTTCAGTTTAAAGCCAAGTACTTCAGCAAACATCAACAGAAGTGAATGCGAGAATATTACATTTTTACTATAATTTTGCTTCAAAGATGTTTAATTTGTCCAAGACTGCTAGCAAGCTCTGGCCATTTTATGAAGTGAAGGATAAGGATTTTATCTGCACTGGGTTAAAGGAAAAAAGGAAGGAAGGAAGGAAGGAAGAACTGCTCAGCCCTTATAGAGACACAAGTATCTAAACTGACACTTGGACGTACATGTATTTCACCACGAGCTCAAGATCTGCCATAATACGTTATCTGCAGTAAATGACCAAAACCCATCCAGATTTGTCTGCCACAATACTGTATGGGAGAAAGTCTGTTTACACAAGGATGATAATTATTATTAGCTATATTCTATCAGTGCCAAGGCATGCTGAGCAGTAACCGAAACCTTTGGCACTCCACGCGGCAAAGCACCTAGGCATGTTAACCGAAAAATCCTCAAATGCATACCTTAGACTTAAGTTATTTTAGATATTTGCCACACACAATTAAGTGCACACATCTAGACATCTCTTTATTAAAACATACATGTTTTGTGTATGTGCATGTTCTATTAATTTGCTTGTGATCCACAGGAACAGGAGGAACCTTAAGGGGGTCTGAAAGAAGAGAAGCTCTTCAGGACGAGCTTTCCACAGGTAGAAGAGTAGGAGCACGGTGTAAGAGTTGGCATGGGGCAAGTAAGCCCTAGTTGCTCCTGTGCTCAGCAAAGCAGAGAGAAACGTAGAAAGGGAGAACAGGAAAAGTGAGAAGAAGCTGGGAGGAACAGGGAATATGATCTGGTTGATAGCACAGTGCAGCTACACAGCTGTTTGGTCCCGTGCCACAAAATGCTCAGTACCTTGTGCCATGGGCACACAGGGCATGGCACCTTCACATGAAGCTGGAATGCACACGTGGACTGCTCACTACTATCAGTTTATACTTAATACACACACACACTGGGAGAGAAGTGAGAGCCCCTTGATCAACAGCTGATAGACCAGAATTTTCTGAAGAGAGCTCTGATTTTCAGACACAGTGTTCTGCATTTCCAAAATTAAAAAGGAAAGAAATTAAGAAATGGTACAGCTACTTAGTATTTTTTAAATATAATGGCCAAGTCTCATGGCTCGTGGAACCCCAAAACCAATTCCAAAATTAACCGTCTGTAACCACCAGCGAGAAAATCATGACACAAGGGATTTATTGTTTATACTAATGCAATGTATAAGTTTGTTATGAGTACACTATGGGATACAGCATTAAAATGAACCAGCCTGCAGTAAACTACACTCTTTAGGCTTCACAAATATTGCCAGCAGGTATCCTGGTGCTTTGTTTGCCTGCATTTACTTTTCTGTTTTGTAAATACAAATATTTGGTTAAGGCATCTGCTCAGTCAAGAGCTGTGACTGCCGATCCAGGTAGGGGTTTTCAGACCTGTGCACAGAAACAGCCCATTTCAGTGACTGCAGATACAATTCACCATCAAGTTTATTCTTTACACATTTATGATGATTCATACTCATTGATCCAGCACTAAGGTTAGATACCTGTATTTGAAAATGAAACCTGTGACTTGTTTAGAATAGAATTTAATAAAAGAAAATGCCAAAAACGTAAGATAGGCTGTATTACTTTTAGGTTCTGATTACTCTTATTATCAATACTTGGAACTGTTTCGAAAACAAATACAATATTTTGCAATTAGGCCCCTTATCTACGAAAGTACTTGAGCAACTGTATAATGGAGCATATGAGTAGTCACTTTAATGAAATTACTACTTATATACATGAATTATCCACTCATTTTAAGTGCTTTGCTGGATCAAAGCCTTTCTGTTACAATTAAAACAGCAGAGTTAAAATGACAGTAATTCCAGTTTGGAGAAAATAACAGACTGAAGGAACTGCATCATAAAGATATTCCCAGAGAGGAAAGGGAATAAAAGCTATCTGTAGGAACTGTCCATATAACTGCACCACATCAAGTATAACTATCTGTTCAATTTTTTTACCTACAAGATTCAAACAAATTTAATTTCAAACCTTACAAGAAAACTCTCCACTAGTTTGGTTTGTATGTGGGCTGAAGATGTGAATGCTCCAAAAACTTGGACAAATCCCACTATTTAAAATACCACTTCTGGTTTTTAACTGAGGTAAACAGAATGCATTATAAATCTCCAACATCGCCTATTGAAGTGTCAGAGCAGCTTGTTCAAAGCGATACATTCACTTCTGAAAGATTTTAGTATTATAATCGAAAATTCTCTCTCTCCAATGCACCTGAGAAGCATTAACTTCTTGGTGACTTTAAGAACCAAATCCTTTAATACAAACCTAGCTTTTCCCACAGGCACTTGAAAATATTTAGCATTTTTTCAGTTGGATGCAATTTTCATAATAAAGTAGCTCACTCGGCTACCTGACACCACAGACAAAGACGCTGAGTGAGCAGCTCCTGCCAACTTAGAGCATGAGTGCAACCCTCAGTTACATATTAAGTAGGCTTTGAAACATCCAATTGCTGTGATGATTCAAGTAATTTATGTATTATATATTATTGCTATATATTTTATTTATTATTCATAACATATGTATTTTATTCTGTAATGTCCCGGCACAACTCCATAGTCCATGTCTTTCAGTCAACCTTAATGCAGCATACAACAGATCTTACATTTATGTAACATTTAAATTCTGCCTTTTTGACCAGTTTTAGGATACCAAAGCAGCTCTTTGCTACTCTTCTGAACAGTACCAGCCCATCCTTATTTATGCTGTTCCGTATGTTCATTTCAATTTCACCGGTAAACCTTGCAGAAATGTATGGGAATGACATATATTTTGTTCTGTGCCAAAATACTCAGTCCAGTCTATCAAATCGGAAATGTTCACAGTTAACTGCATCTCTGGCAGTTTCAAGGGTATAATTTAAAACCTACAGTATATTTTGTTAAATCAAACCCTACAATGATCCTGTTTTACTTCCATCCACTTAGCCTATTAATGCAAGCTAATACTGCATGTTCTTGTGGCAGCAAAACCTAAAGTGTACCAGGAGACTCTGGTGATAGATTACATGTACATGCTGTGTCATATCCAATTAACTCAAATTGACTGTGTACTGCATTATGCTGTTAGTGCATGGAAGATCAATAAATATGGAGAAAATCCAACGAGGCGCTCTCCATTCCCATCCAATTCTAGTAGGTCTGAGACAGATCATGCTCCTATGATGTGTGTGCTGCTGCTGAAGAGGGCAGGTGGTGCATAGACACCATTCAAACTTGGCCTATTCAATCTAAACTCCTCTAACTCGCCATTCATGCATAGCAAAACACCATCTGGTCCTATTTTGCCTCCAGCAATCACAGCTGACCAAAAACGATAATAACAGCTGTTGCAAAACAAAAGCCAAACAAAGGGGGGAGGGAAAGGTTAGAATGCAGTCCAGTGCTGCAAAATACTCCGTGAAGTGAGAAATGGAAAAGGAGCCATTCAAATAGGAATCCCCATTGAAAAGAGTCAGTGCAAGACTTGTGGTTAAACTTGAGATATTTAATCCATCTGTCCTGCAAACCACAATGGTCAGGTGATAATATAAAATTGAGATTATGTTGCACAGAGGTATTTAAAGGCTTTTTTCTCCAAGTTAGAAACTAATGACCCTGTGTCAGCTAAAAATTAAACCTCCTTATGTTCTTTCATCATGTGTCAACCTGGGTTAATGTGAAAGTAGAATGTGGTTAACCGGGGTGATAAAGCATCTGAAACCTTGGGAAAAGAAGGGAGCAGTTAAGTGCTTGTAAATGCTATGAAGGAAAACATTCTTTAAACCATGTACGACACCAAAATCGTATGGATTATTGTGTTTTTCCTGTATAAATTGCATATCAAGTGATTTAAACTAACAGTTTTATTTATGACCTATGATAGCACAGTTATTCACTTAGACTTAGGGAACATGAACACAAACTTGAACAGTTTGAAACACAAGATGTTCTGCAATATGCTATTGTGGGTAATGTAAAATATAATTTTGTAGCAAGCAGGGGGATGCTCCAGTTTTTCAAGATTCGAATTTTGATATTTAAAATGTACAGACCTGCTTGATGATTAATTAATTTATTTTTTTTTTAGCTGCAGTAATTAAAACTATTTTTCCTGGAATTGAACATCAGTAGTTCAGCAGCTCTTAATCAAATGTGATAAAACCCAGGATTTATGAAACCATTTAATGAGTGTAATAACACCTGCTTCTCGCTGCAAATAGTTGAAAACAGACTTCAGTTGTAATTAACTCTTATCACTAGTGACATTTTTCCAACGATACTTCATAGGTCTTCAAAATGACAATTATAGAACTAATACACAATTACTGTCACATGCAGTTTAGCAATTATTTCTGAAGACATTTGTCTAAAGGTTTCAAAAAAGACTATAAAATGGTTTCCTTTGTTATGTAACATTGGTTAAAACTGACACACACAAAATATCTCCCAACCAGCCTCTGTTGTGCCATTTCTAATGCAGACAGGCTTCCTTGCACTTGGAATAAACACCTTCCATCCCAGACATTATTAGATATCATGCTAAGGCTATTAGGAGTGTGGGTAGCTGTCAACTAACACCTATTATGAAAAGCTTCAATTTATACATGACTTTTTTCTGCTCCAAGAAATCCATAAATTTATAATTAGAATCTCTTGCTGTTCAATATTTGTACATAATAAACAGAGTACCTGAGGATGATGAAATATTGAAAGCTGCATTCTTTATGAATAAACTCACATGGTTATAGCACCTCTTCCCTCAAGTCTGGCTGCAACTTTTTGGGGATCTGTATTCCGTAATTTTTGGGTTGTGGTTTGAGAATGATAGCCATACCTCAAACAGGATTAGGATTCTGCTCAGGTTTGACACTTGCTGTTTTTAATTTTCATTTTATCATAAGCAGTTTAAGATTGTTGCCAATGGTAATTTGCAATTTTTATCAAGACCTCTTCATTATAGCTTCTGACAGGACAGATGCTGTAATTAATCATGCCAGACAACTGGGGATAGTGGTCAGACTGCACTCACAACGCAGATACTGCAGGCGAAGAAGGGAAAGAAGAAAACAAAGAAACTCTTTTCTGTCCAGAGCAAAAATACATGAACAGCACTAATAACACACTGGATGTGAATGTCTCCAAACCCTTCATACAAAACACCTGCCCTTTCCATCCCCGCCTCCATCATGTTCTACTTCTATGAGAAAATAAAAGTCAGAGAACTCAGGACCAGCCCGAGTCAAGAGTTGGAGGTTTACAGAGGGGAGCCCACAGCAGTAGCTGCGTTCACATCTGAAACTCTCAGAGAAAACCACAATTTTCAGGTCCACTACCCAGCTCCTGCAGATCAGCGTAAGGAAGGCACCATGACTGCTTTGTGACTACACTACCTTTCTCCTTCTGAAGCTCCAGATACCCCAGAGAAGGCGCCTGGGACTCCTCATCGGTGCATCCTGGTGGATACAAGAGCCGATTGCTCGCTCTGCTCCGATCGGTACCTGTTTACTCAGCACGTTTGATAAAAGCCCAAAGCAGTTAAAGAAATGTCCAAGAAAATCTTTGCAGAAGGAAATATTTCTGGTTTTTCTATCAAAGACTTACGGCTCATCAGTTTTACTGAAATGTGTTTATTCTATAGCAAGATAAAAGCATTTATTTTAGATAAGCAAAATACAAACAACTTAATTGCTGCTATCATAACTCATAAAAAAGTATAAAACAGCATAAAAACACAATAAGCAATGTAGCAATTAATAAATCATGTTACCAGTGTTTACATTAAAGCCTCATTTATGAAAACTTTACAACACATGATATGAAAACTTACAACTTTTAAAGAAAATATTTACATTGATTATTCGGTTGTCGAGTTTCATTTAAATATTCTACTGGTTTTACAGCGTATTAATAATTCTTGCATTTCTTGTCTTAGCTTTCTGTAATAACAGTTTTATTTAAGTGCATTTCCCTTTTAAAAATACAGTGTATTAAATCTGAAACTCATCACTTCGACACAGAATATAATATTCACATTTGTTCTGTAATTCAATTAACATAAGAGGGTAAATGTCAATATATATTTTCTTACAAACTATGGCAGGTTTATTTGGAGAAATGAAGTGAAAGGTTGAGTCAAACATTTAAGTCCACTTACTTGCATCTGGTTTTCTGAAGACATTTAGGAGAGAAAAAAAATAAGAGCTTTGGCAAAAATCTGTGATTTACTCTATTTTTTTCATGACAAAAAATGCCATCAACTAACTCATGTCATACAAGTACGATTGTATGAAATCCAATCATCATTTTACAGGTAGTTACAACTGTGCTTTAAGGGCGTCATGAGTTCATACTGCCTTGAAGTGCATTATTCACTTTTAGAGAAACAAGGGTTATAGCATATAACTCTGAAAGGCCATTTTGCAGTCATAAGGTCCAGGTATTTATTAGGCCAGTTGATTCACATATTGTAGGTAAAGCTTAAATAAATTAAAAAGGCATCACATGAAAAACAGCTTTTCTTTTTTAAACAAAATGATTTATAGTCAGCTAAAAGATGATACACAGCTACATTGTAGTTCTTTATTGCCTATCTAATAGACACTTTAGAGGATCATTTGATCTGTTATGCATCCCTGCATAACTACCATCAACAATTTACAGTTTTCAGCCAAATATGGTTTACCCCTACCCCCTCCATCAACACAAAGCCATGTTGCAAGACCATTTATCTTCAGAAAATACTGACCTGCGATAATACTTGAGTCTGTGTCTGAGATTGTATCTGTGACTGGTGCTGCTGAGGTGCTGGCTGAGGGCTCCCAATGGCCGGGATGGGAGAAGTGATCTGCGAGGCTCCGGGAGAATGCTGCTGAGGAGAAGGCTGTGACTGGTGTTGCATATGCTGCATTTGCTGCTGCTGCATCTGCTGAAGCTGTATGTGCTGCAGCTGCTGTTGCATTTGCTGTTGATTAATCTGCTGCTGAAGATGCTGCTGCTGCTGCAAATGTTGCTGCATGTGGTGCTGAAAATGCTGCTGCTGCATTTGCTGTTGTATTTGCTGATGCATTTGATGCTGATGTAGTTGCTGCTGCTGCATGTGCTGCATCTGCTGCTGCTGGAGCTGCTGCAAATGTTGCTGCTGGCTTTGCATCGAGGGACTGACTTGAGACGGAGACGGCGTTGCCACCATATTCGTTCCCATAGAGCTCATCAGTGGAGCCGCAATGTTTGTTGGCATGTTCGGTGCAACGGTAACAGAAGCTACAATCTGGTTCATTGGCAGTCTCATGGTCAAGGGTTTTGGAGCAATCGCTCTAGGAAGGGGCTGTTGAAGAGTTTGAGGAGATACCGATACCGTTGCGTGTTGAGAAAGAGAAGTATTCAGAATAAGGGAGGAAGACAAATTTGTGGATGCCAGCGTTTGCTGAACAGAGCGAATTGTCTGGGCCTCAGCAGATTCTGCAGCAGCCTGTGTTTGGAAAAGAAAATAATTGTCTTTTCAACAGAAAAAAAACATTGTTACTGTTTACATGGAAATAAAAGTAACAACTTCTCTGTGAGACTTCATCATGTTTTGTTTTCTATCAGAAAAAATCAATATACAGTCTGAAAACGATCACTGATCCATTACATCACCTCTTCATCTGTCTCCCTATATGGGACCTCCAGTTCTTATTTGGACAAAAAATTAACTTGTGCCCTTTCAACATCAAAAAGTCATAGATGCCACATACATGTTGTTGCTAAGAGAGTTAAAAACAGCACGCTTTCTATATTTAGCCTTTTCTTAAAAAAAAAAAACAAAACACTTGTTCTTTGGGATAGAGCAGAATACCCCCCACACCAGTTATTGTGGTAGTGTACAACCACTGAGCATTTAACTGACATGTTTTAGACATTTACGTTAGAATGTGACAAATGTGCTCCATCCCTACTCTAAGCAATCATCTTGAAGGAAAAAGCTACAGCAAGGATGTTTTAAGTTTGAGGAGATGAGATACTGGACTTTAGGTGTATTTCTGCCTGCAGTCTGCCCACAAGTTACCTGGCAGACCAGGTCCCAGGGTTTTGGGGAGCAAATATTTTCTGATGGTTTTGAAAAGGGAACTTAAGACTGGGAAAATAAAATCCCGCAAAGATATTTAGAATTCCTATTGCCAATATACTTAGCATTGTGATACCAAATGTTTTTAGAATATTATCTAAGTCCCAGAGGGAACAGAAAAACACAGCTTCTTAACACAAGGAGAAATCTTTCAGTCTTCAAAAACACACATGTATAATTTCTGCTGTTGTACTTTCAATCATTAATTAAAATACACAGCAACTTTCTATATGATTTACTAATACTCTGCAGTTGTACATTCAAATAAATATTCTCAAGAGTTAGACATTATTACCCTCTGTTGCTTTCTTGTGATTGAATATATTTTTGTAATTGATCTTCATGAAATATTATTAGCGAAATAACCACGTTGGTAATGCTTTACCTGTATTTTAGATGTCTATAAGCATATTTTCATTTATGATATTCAGATGCAACAGATCTACAACCCACATAGCCCTGCTGGCTAGAAAGGTAAATTCTCAAATAAGACACAGAGCTTTGTTTTCTTCACAAGTTTTATTTTAACTCAGGATCCACTAAAATACTCCACTTGGCTCACTGCCAGTCTGTTTGTAAGTACCCTCCAAATTCAGAGCTACCACGCATTTTTTACCCCTCACCTGCACAAAATGCTTAAGCTTTGTCACACAACAATTGCTCTCCAGCTCCACGCAAAGCAAGCCTTGTTTTTTAGAAGCAGCACTTGAGGAAAAACAAACCTCTGCAAATAGCTTGCAAACGTTAATGTAAAAAGGTCAGTATATTTTTCATAACTGAATTTTACTTTTGTCGTGAAGTGCATTACTTTGCCTCCATAGCTCAAGGAAGATGTACATTTGCAAAGGTATCTTTTGGTAATTGTTAATATGCAAGCAGAGAGATCAAATTATTTTTGCAGAGACTAAGCAGGGTTCAAGAAGCAGCACAACATCTTGTAGAGCTGTATTACAGGAACCCTAGGATGCTCCTTTCATTTTGCATAACATCTCCCCCCCCCAGATATTTAAACACCATTGCGCAAAGCTCACTTGCATTACACTGAAGGCATTATTAGGCTTACCTTAGAAACAAGGCTAGCTCTATAGGCAGCAAGTGCTTTTAGGTATTCTTTTTTGGCAGCTTCAGTTTTTCTTTTATATACCTATTAAAAGGAGACCACAATTTTATCAACTTCAACTAATAAGACTGTTCTGTGAGAATGCTCTCAAAATCACTTGCAAAGAAACAGAAAACACAGACCAAAACCCCTGAAAACATTCTACTGTTAGATGTGCTTTTTCCTCCTTGAAAGTTCTAAATATTCTTGCAGGTGGCAACAAGATTTCAGCTCTACTTGCTGGACCTGCACTACAATTTATGTCAATTATCATGAATAACAAAGCAGTCAACTGTTTGACAAGACTAGCTATGCACACTTTACCTCCGTAGAAAATGGTATTTTAATGACACTAAGTAAAAGGGATATTAGAATACTGAGTATTTCAGACGCCCAAATGTATCAGCAGTAGTATACAATGTCTATGCATTTTTTTTCCCAAACAAATATCTGACCTGCATATAAAAAAAAGCTGTATACATTTAGAAAAGGGAGTTCAAAGAGCTTGGACTTGCTCCACACCCAGCATGAGAGAATCATACTGAATTAAACAAGAACAGTTACGCAAAAATTATTAAGTCTGTATTTCCAATCATCAAAAAATTTGAAGTCCACCTTTAAATGATGTTCCTTATCATCTGCTAGATCACACCATAAGTTTCCAAATGTATTTCAGAAACAGGTACTGTTCATCTCTTGCCAAAAAGCATCCTATATGGGAAGCTACTCTTCCACTGAAGCTTTTATTAACTGTTACTGGGAACTGAATGGAGTATCAACAGGCCAACAAAAGGTATCTTTTTTAACCTCCTTCAATCCATGTGCAGAAGTTACATGTGTATAAGAAGAATAACCCTCAAGGAAGTACAAAACTCATCACTTTGTACCAAGTATGAGTTGGAGATAGCATTTCACACACAACACTGTAATGAGACACAGAGGATTGGCTTCAAAGGTTGGAAATCAACACGCTTTGTAACAAATTCATGAGGCAGATCAAAGGAAAATGGTAAATATGCTGTACCTACTTCTTTTCTAACTTATTAATAAAAAACAAGAGCTTTGAAATAGCAATCATCAAAAGATGGTCTTAAGAGGAGTCTAGGACACTATCACCTGAGCTCTTTTACAAACTGCTCTCTAAAATTTAAAGACAAATACAGTCACTTAACACTACCTACTGACTCTTACAAAAAGTACTTTTTAGATGCCAGGTCTTCAGGCAGTTCAAAAATCAGTGTAGCTCTACAGAGGTAAGAGTAGCATGGTTTACTCAGAGTAGAGGTAAGAGGATTTTTTCACAAGGATTGTAATATTCCTTCCCGAATCAATTTTTTACCTGTTTTTGTTCTTCTCCTAAACTGTCCCACATAGATGCCACTATTTTGGAAACATCTCCAAATGTTGCATTTGGGTTCTGCCCTTTAATTGCAGCTTGTGTATCCCTGAAGAAAAGGGCATATGCTGACACTGGCTTTTGTGGCTCATTGGGGTCTTTCTTTTTCTTCTTCTTTGGAGTCTTGGGCTTTTTGCCAGAATCCGGGGCAGCTCTTTTTTCTCCAGTAGCCTAAGAAACAGTAAGAACAATAACAGTCAATATATGCATTAAGTAATATTAATTACAAAAAAATATTGACAGTCAGCCTTAATAATATATGAAGAAAGCTACTATGTAAGCAATTTGCAGGAGTCCTGTTGTGCAAGCCACTCTCCTACCAAATAGCTCTTAGTCCCAGCCTAATCTATTGGATCTACTGGAACTAAATGCATGAATATTTATTACTCATTTTAAGTATGGCTCAGAGAGTCAAATCCTATGAACTTGGTCTGAAAACGTACACCCCAATGTTAATTTGTATTAAAAAATTACTGCTTAATTAATAGTAAATTTTGCATTTGCCACCTATGTTTTTCCATTAAGATGTAATTTCAGCAGCAGAGACTCCAAGGACAAGAGCTTGGAGGCATTTCCCAGTTCCAAGACTTAGACTATCAACTTAGACATGGGTCAGGGATTAAAAAACCCACCTTTCAGGCAAAATGCAGTAGCAACTTGGCAGTTTCTATGCACCTGCAGTGCACACTGGCTGTGTCCCTCCTACACCCTGGTGCTGGAGGCTCCATGCTATGGCCAGGCACTGGTCCAGCACCAACAGCCCCCTTTTCCCTCTGGGACAAGGAGCTCACCATCAGCACACTCAGGGTTACAGCAACTGCTATAACAACATTTGTACTGAATTTGTTGATAAAATTTGTGTTTTATAACAGATTTATTTAAAGCAAAGTGTAAGTTAACTAAACTTTCAGTTAGAAGAAGAAAGCTTTTCTTATTTCTGTCTAAAAGCATCTATGTTTTACATGACTCCAGAGAATACCAAAATGACAAAACTGTCCAAAGTTGATGAGTGAAGAGATTCACCAGATCTGAAAACCTGAAGTGAATTAGACCGAATATATATGTACATATGTGTGTGTGTAAGTCTATTCTTAGGTTTATTATTATGGAGGTAGTATGAAAACTTCCTAAGTAAAGAAGCTAACCAGCAAGTTAATCATATTCCACTATACTGTCACATTTGTACTTTATATGAGTGCACTGCAGCTAAGCTGATACCACCACATCCATGAAAATACATCACACAGAAGTGTGAAACTTGCTCACTGCAGCACAAGGAATAACTTACTCTATTCGATTCATCTGCATCTTCTTCATTGATAGAGCTGGATGGGGAAGGAGTGGCTGATTTACTTGCAGGAGGGGAGGGAGAAGTGTGTGGCAAATTAGTGCCTCCTAAATTTAGCCCCAGCTGTGCACTTAGCTGAGACTGGTTAATGGTGGTGAGCTGAGATGGAGGCATAATTCCGGAATGAGCAGCATCAGTCATATGGACAATGGATCTCATAATCAGAGAGTGATCCTGGCGGTACTGGGACACTTGTGTGTGACTCTGATCCTAGAAGAGATTGAAACGCTATTCAGTTGTTAGCAGTTACCATGCAGCAGTACTGAGTAAAGTTATTTTCACGGCCTTACAGAACCAACACTGTCAACATGCAGTTTGCTTCCTTTATTTTTAAGGAATTAAATGCAGTTTTAATAAATTAAATGCAGCAACACTTACCGCAATTGCCCCAAAATTCCCTTTTCCCCCACTTGTGAGTGTTGGGGTTTTTATGATTTTTGTTTGTTTGGCAGTAGAACAAGAATTTCCCTATTTTTAAAACATTTCTTTTCTTAATGCAGTAAGAAATACCCACATAAGCAACAGAGAAAAAGACTGACTGACGATTCAGGGAAAACATTGCAACTAAGGAGACACAAACTGCTGTCAAATGCAGAAAGTAAACAAAACCAGGGCGGGGTGAAGGGATACATAGAGAGAGAAAAGCATCTTTCTTTACTGACATTCAATTATTCTTAGCTCTTACAAGTTAACAGTAGTAGCAGGTATAAAACATTCCTGTCTGACTGGGATTTTAAAGCTGTTTTGAACACAGAACACTGCCCTGCCAGGTCTGGAGTTGCAGACACTGCAGCACACTGGAGAACCGGCCCAGTAATCCTAAACACTCCTAAAGATCCTTGTTTGCAAGTACCACATGAAACCACACATTTTTATCTTTAATCCAACAATCGAACACGTGAGGAAGCAGCAAGCTATGTACAAATCACTACCTTTATTTTTCTTGTACTCCGTGTCTCAGAAACACAAGCGCTTGCATGATTTGGTTTCTACTGTTTCTTGAAGGCACAAACTGCGTCTCCTACATCTGTGCAGCATTTACCACATTTGTAAAGAAAAGCAAGCAAGACCCTGAAGGTAAAGTCAGCTGGAATCTTTCTACGAAAAACTCCTTTTCTTTTTTTTTTAACCACACAGATCAATACACAATGAAGGAACATTTAAGCAGAAGATTTTTTTTTTTTTAAGTTAATAAGAGAATAAATAGCTCACAAATTGATTCAGCAACCTGATTAATCCATAGTCATTGTTTGAACAGCCAGAAACATGAGAAATAAATTAGATTTTGAAAACTCTTTCATTATTAATAACCTACACTGCAATTAGTAGCAGGTGCAATGCTCCTTAATGAAATGACACAGAACAAAACAGCAATTGTGGGAGCCCGGTGTACAGCCCACCGGACTTCCACAGCAGAGTCTGACCTTCCTGGTGCTCTCTTATTAAGTATGGATAAGCCCAAACCAGTTTTCAAAAATCTGTGTCAGCATGGAGGTAAGTTTAGCTCCAGTGACTTTCCTCTTACTTTTTATAATTCTGCCCTGAACAAAGGCAGTGGTTCTGTGCTCTTGGAAGCCCTGCCTTGCCTGGAACAAGCGTGGCAATACAAGGAAGCCATACATGTGTTAGAGAAAGTTCACACCCCGCCTCATCCATCTTTACATCCAAGTGCTGCAGCACACTGCTCCCCTAGAGCAATAAATCATATTAATTCTGAATTTGACATTCATGTGTCTTTCTGCTGAAGCCTACACAGAAAAAAAATAAAAATCCTTCTTTAGCATAAAAGTACACGTAGTGTTGCACCTGGATCCAGTACAGATAAAGTTAAACTCAAAAACTCATGATTCTGATCCTAAGCACTAGGGCTCACCCTCATTTTCCATGATTTCCAAGCCATTGCCAGCTTGGCTCATAACCCATACCATCCCACACCACACTGCTTTTCCTACTTCTTGAATTCTTTTAATATTTTCAGTGAAGGATTGTAGTTCCTTAGAGATGACTGTGTGTGCCAAAAGTGGAGTACTTGATACAGAAAGATCAAAACATCAGACTTATTGGCTGAAACACACATTTGCTTCAGGGCACCTTCCTGTGAAAATTTACTACCGTTAACTACAGGTCATTTTGATTGTGACTTGTATTGGCAGTGCCATCTGGAAGTTATTCAAAGTCTTTTGTAAAACGATATCACTCTCTGCCCATTATTTTGATCATTTTATTTTACAGACATGAGTTTATTGCAGTAATTCTGCTATTTTTTTTGTCAAAGCTGAAGATCATCAGGATAACCTCCCCTCGTAAAAATTAACTTTCTTCATTATTGTGCAGACAGTACTTCCTTGGAGGTGTTCTACCCTAAAAGGCTGCCTTTGGTTTTCCTTCTATCGCTACACAATACAGGCCTTTCTGCCCCCTACACCGAGGCAGCAAAATGTGATGACATGGGTTACAAACCATTTACTCCAAGTCTTGTCATTTTGGTTGCATCTATGATTTTATTGAGACTAAATTCTCTTGACTTGCACTGACCCAGAATCTAATTTTATACACAAGCCCATGAATTCTTAACTGTCCCTTTTTCTGACACTATTTGATGCTTCTGTGGGTTTTTTACATCCACTTATTTAATTTCAGTTTTTCTTTTTTGTATTTTTCCCTAATTTCTTTTTAAGCTTAAAAACTTTAGTAAAAGCGAGAAGTGGCAACAACAATATTTTTTAACTTTATGTAGCACCAAACTGATAAGACATATTATATAAAAGAAAATGTTTCCTATAATTTCCAATCCCTTATAATTTACATTATATGTGAGTATGAAAACAACAATGTATTTTCTGCACTTCAGAAAAAAAAAAGAAAGAAAGGAATGAGAATTTCATTTTACTTTGGGATAGTGTTGTAGGCCTCAACAACCTATGTTACCCATGGAAGAGCTTTCAGACAAGGAAGGATAAACATTTTTTCTGTTTGTACAGTGGTTTGGCAAGTAGCAAGAAGGCAGCAAGAAGCTAGTGGACAGCAACACTTATATTTTATATAGCTCTTAAGCAAACAAAAACCTGCTAAGGAGGGACCTATAATCAAGAAAACAAAATTTTCATCAATTATCTTAACTCTTATTTTTTCCCTGATACTATCAAACACCTATAACAAACCAAAAGGAAAAGTGACATTTAATTACGCTCGAAACGTTTATTACGGAAATGCTTAACAACAAAAATCATTCTATATCAGAAGCATGCATGGAAATACAAGTGCACTGAAGCATCCACATGACATCTTAATTATGTTACTATACGAAATTGAAAAACTCATGTCTCCAAAAATAATCCACTGAGAATCCTGGGAGAATTTTAGAGACTATCACAATCTCTTTTACATAAACTTACCCAGAAGTAAAAGTGATATACGAGTATTATGAGCATTCAGGATTTTTCGTAACATTAAGCAAAAACGACAGATTAGTTCTGACAAAAATTCATGAACTTCTCAAGCAGACAGTATCAAGTTTTGATTAAGCCTGATCTGCTTTACAGTTTTAGACTGAAGTTACGCAAAACCTGGTGATCTTAACACAAGACAGGCAAAGCTCAACCACTGGTTTACTCAGTATGACAATCAAACAAGGACATAACGTTTGAAACCAAAAACCAAAGAGAAATAATTCCTCTGTAGACTGGAATGATTTTGATTCAGATATTTTTGTTGTCATCCTATGAGTGCTACAAAAAAAACAAGGTATAGAGACATTTTTTTGAGGGGAACTTCAGAACCAGCCACCTCTCTGGTCTCTTCAGCTACAGGGCAAGGGGTAATGACTCCGAACTGAAATTGAGTAGGGTTGGGTTAGATATTAGGACGAAATTATTTAATGTGAGGGTGGCAAGGCACTGGAACAGGTTGCCCAGAAAAGCTCAAGACCAGTCTGGGTGGGGCCTGGTCTAATGGCAGGATAGATAATATTTATTCAAGAGGACACAAATCTCATGGCATATGACAAATATATAGCTTATTTTACTTTGATTTGGAAAAGAATGACTTCTCAAAAATTGATAAAATACCCATTCATCAACAGACACTGGAAAGCAAATAACAGAGCAAAGAGATTAAAAAAAAAGGAATGTGTAAACTCCCATGCTTTATACAGTATTATCAAAGGTGTTTTTCAACATACCATTGAGTACTAAGGGAAAAAATTACAATAATAAAAGATAAGTTCATTCTTCTGTTAGCAACTCATTAAGCATCCAGTACTTAGTAAAACCTGTAAAAAGTTAGTATTTATTTTGACAGATAAATGCATCCAGCCATTACACTGAGAGATGCCCTAATTTCCACTTAACTACCCTGTATTTTAAGAATCATTTCCATACTGTAGTTTTATCCTGAATTTCTACCCTGATATAATTTTACTCTCTGGGAACATTCAACAAGATAAATAAAAATATAACTAGCAAATTACTTTTTAGAACATTTTGAGCAATACTGAAGCCTTGACTAATGTCAATGTCTACAGCCTTCCATCATTTAAATAGGCAACACCTCCAGCAAGATTCTAGCTGTATCAGGACCGAGCCCATGGAAGTGCCTACAGGAGGATGGAGGGCTGGGATCTGACCCTACACTGCATGAGCTACTTTAAGGGAAGTGAGAAATCTGCCAACCAAAATAACTAAGCAATAACTAAGTAAAACCCAATATTTATGGTTATACTCACTGTGCCCTGGTTTCAGAAGTTGACTTAAGCCATTATATATTCTATTGCTTGAGGAATTCATCGCTGTCAATGTAACATAAGCTGATGTAATATTTTAAAGGATATATTTAAGTTGAAGTGAATGCACTGCAATGTAAAGAGTGAAATCCTCTGTTGTCCCTGACTGCAAATTATTCCCTTTACTTTTAGGCAAGTCAGCATATCTCTAGAAGAAATCCTAAATACTCTTTTTCTCCACAAGCAAAGTATAGATAAAAGAATCCATTAATCTAAATTTTTACCGGATTGGAATTCACTGCCAATCAAAACAAATCAAACTAACAGGATGCTTTTCTCTGTCAGAGATTAAATCCTTACTTAATAAAAAAAAGTTGCACTTGATACTGCCACCACTGAAGAATTGTCCTTCCTCTCCCCTCCACAGATACCGCCATCACTAATAGATCTGTCAAATTGTAGTTATCAGAAGATCCTACAAGCAGCAGCTTCTTTTCACTGGCAATGAGAAAACTCCAATGTTCTACTTCATGTCTCTGCAGAAAAGTAAACCTTACCTAATTTGATGCCCAAATACAGTCTACAACAAACAATACATGTCGATTACTTTAAAAAAAAAAAAATGTCTGCAGATCTAAGGGATGGGTTGGTGACAGGAGGCTCACACACATTCTGCTACCTAAAGAACTTGAAGAATATGCAATTTCTTGGTCTGTGGGCTCCCCTAGTTGTATTACACTCTTCTGTTCACACAGAAGCCTCAAAAGGGACAGGAAGAGGAAAAAAAACCAAACACGAGGGGCCATTGATTGGTTCCTCAAAACTGAGCAACTCTCTTTTGTTCTGGCAGCCTCAGGTGTCTCTAGACATTAACTGCCTTCTATGTGATGGAATGCCCTCATACGGCTGCAATCTCCAGGTTAATTTGACATGTTTTGTTGGAATCTTTCTGATTTACTATCCCTTCCTTTTCTTTGTGGTCTGGTCTGAAACCAGGCTCGCAGGGCCCCCTGGAATGGCTGGTGTTCCTCATCCTCCCCTGTGCAGTACAGTCCTCCCTTCCATGCAAACAGACTGACACCTGCTCAGATTCCATAGATGTTTAATAAAGTTCTCTGCCCAAATTAAGGTGCAAATGAGACCAGATGCCAGCTTTATTTTGCAAAATTAATTGTACAGGGAAAAGAGAGAGTGAGCAGGGAAGAAGGAGAGACACAGTGCAAGTAGAAGACAGTTACCACTGTCCAGTTGGTCCTTCAGTGCCCAGGGCTTCTTGGTGCTGGGTCCCACCCTGTTCACTCCCTGAGTCACTTTGTACACTCCCTTATTTGCATGGGAAGCAAAGGCGGGACTTTCACTCCCTCGTTAGCATGGGAGGGGAGAGTAGATATGCTTTTGCCATCGTGCATGCTCAGGTCTTAATCTGATGGTTGTTGGAGGTCTCTTCTGTGGGTTGTATGAGACAAGTACCCCTAAAATCAAGCATCCTATTTGTGACCCACTTCTTACGCTTCCCCAGGTATTCACTTGTTACATAATGTGCCACAATGGAGCATTGCAGTGAAAATTATGGGTGTGTTCCTGCCTGCCCAAGGCCAGAACAGAAACTCTGTCCCTTTGTGCTTTGTGCAGAGGCACCAGTGATGTTTTCTGCAACAATTTTCACCACTGATGGCTTATTTAAGGCATATTTCATTAGCCCTTTCCTTACACCACTTAAAGGGGTGATAGGTGTGACGTGAGAAGTGAAAACAACTTCTAAGGAAGCACATTCGGGGATTAGGCAGTAGGACTAACTGACACACTGACACCAGGTAGTGCAGCACCACCTCAGAGATGTGATTCCAGACTGGAAGTGCCCAGGGACAGGGCCAACCAGTCCAGGCACCTGCTGGACCAACACAGCTCCAGGTGCCAGGACTCACTACCTCTGCAACATGAGGCTTCAGCCTCCGCTGGAACCAGCTCGTTCACAGCATGTCAGCTGTGAATCTCTAAAAAACCGCTGCATTACGTGGTGAAGAAATACTGAAAGCTCACAGCCAGGCCAAAATCACACAGCTGCCAAACTAAGGGACAAAGACTTTTCTCTGAAATGCTTAAACTTCTTACTGGAGATGCCCCACCATGGGGGCATGGAATGTTTTCTCTTTGGGAACTCTTTCTGTACCCTTTTACTTCTCTGTGACCCCACAGATTCCTCACTGGATCCTCAAAGCGGGCTGAAAAGGTGACACTTTTTGGCTGCCTCAATTGCTACCGAGTCCTTCTTGTTGTCTTGCAGACAACCACAGGACAGGCTGGTGACAGCCCTCCACCCATCCACAGAGGCTGCTACCGACCTAATTGATAACTTCTTTATAATTTAATCTTTGCATCATTTTGTAGAGGCATTTAAGAACAGATTCTCCACTCTTTTCTTCCCAAGCATCTACCATACTTTAAAGCATATTGAATCACACTCCTTTTGGACAAGGTACCCAACAGCATGATCACAATACATGTGTGACTCAGATCACAGATCTGGGCTCTGATCTGATGAGTCTCTTGGCATGAGGAGCTTCTCTCTAAATTAGCAGTACAAGCTTAGGTCTGCTGTATGCAAACAGTGAAGACACACTGCAAACAAATCCTGGATAGTTGAAATTAAGTCCCAGAATGTCAGATAAACGCTGTTAGCAGTTTTGTTACAACCTCTGCAACTTCAGGTGCTTCAGCTCCCAAATCAAAGGCAGACTTCAAAGGTCCTTATTATGCAGTAACGTGGGGAGAGACTGCAAGGGAGCATGACAACTAACAAAGATTATCAAAGGTAACAAGAATTGTGCAAGGAATTGCAGGGGGACAGACTTGGGGGCTACATGGCATTTTTATGTTTAAAAATTGCTGCAAGTGTTGGTAGTTATGTTCAGGGGTACGTTTTCTTTGTGTTTTGGGGGGATTTTTTTTTTCTATGCAGTTTCTTTGCTTGTTGTTGGTTTCTAAAGCAAATCAGAAAAGTAGGTCTCATTATGTTTTGTGTTACCAGACCCAGGTACGTTTTTCTTCCAGCTACCTGACAACAAAGAATAATTTAAAACTCTAAAGAGACTTAGCATTTCTTCATCACTTGAGAAGTGGAAGCTGAGTATTGGGTAAGCTGTCCAAAGGGAAACATGGATGGTAACAGCAGAGAACGGCAGGAATTTCAAAGGAAGTTTTCAAATTACACAGGAGCAGGGGGGGCTGCACCCAACAAAGCCTTTGGCCAGGTACAACATACCCAGACCAGCTGCCGCATCTGCCTTATTTGCCTGGCTTAAGAAAGCAGCACCTGATTTGAGAGTTTAAACTCAGGAGGGAGAATAGCTTAAAGCTGTGGCCCTGGCTTAATGCACAGCTGGTGTCCACAGTCATAGACATCCAAGTTCCTTCTGAGCTCAGTTCTCAGGAATATGAGAGACTCAGCTCCAATTCAGCTTTTCCCATTTTCCCCATATTCCCATATGGCACCTCACAATATTTTCTGGAGCTGATGGGTCTTGATTTAGGTACTTCTTAATAGAAAATAGTCACAGTTCTTTTTCCCAAACTGTTCTGCCAATGTTATAGTGCTTTTCTTCTTTCATGCAGAAGTCCCTCTTGTATCTCAAAATGCAAAACCTACCTCCTTCATTTTTTTATTATTATATTTTTAGTTGCAGCAGTGCCTGCTATTCAGACAGGTGTCTTTGGTAACTGCTGCCACTTTGTTTGCTATGGAAAGGTCCTTTCTAGCAGTTACTATGAGTTGCCTATTTTTAAGAACAGCAGAATACATTTCCCTTTCCAACCACAGCAGCTCGTTAACAGATGGCCCATCGTGCCTGTACCAATAAGCAAGGCGGGAAGAGCACATCTTTCCGAAAAGTAAATATATTATCCACACTGAGTATTACAATGTCACTGAGGGTATGAAAATCTCCACACTATTATTTAGTGCATCACCATCTCCATATCAGGTCAAAGTCAGAGCATGGAGCCCCTGTGCCAAAGCCACTGCTGCGTCCAGGGCTCTCAGCCATCGTCCACCTGCCCCCAAGGCCCCTTCAGCTGTGCACACACGTGCTCTGGAAGGTAATTACAAAATGCACAACTACATCATCAGGTGTAAAATAACATAGTTTATTATACACCAAACCAAACAAAGAAAACCCAACAAACCTACCCTGTAAAGACTTGGAAGTTCAAAAGCAAAGCTCCAACCTATGTCACAACTCAGCTCAGCTGGAGCTGCCAACTGAGTCCTAAAGGTCTCATTTTAGAGTGTCCAGCTCTGTGTATGTGTGTGTGTATGGCCAAATGTCACTGATCAGAGCCACCAGAGTATCCTTTAGTTGAGCGTTACTTCAGATTCATTTTTCCTGGTACCACAAATTATTAAAACTAGTGGTGATAACAGCTGCTATTTGTGCTGGGAAAGGCCAATACAAACTAGACTAACACTGTTGATTTAAAGCCTGAGCTTAGCAATCCACCAGAGCAACCAAAAAAAAAAACAAACCAGAAATCAGAAAGCTCTAAGAGAACCTATTTTTCTAGTAAGACTAGTTACTCCTCTTATAATAACTATAAACTTCTGAAATTTGTTGTATATTTTTTATCAAAGATGACAATAAACACATTTGTAACAATAACAAGGGCTTGTTTTAATAGACCATTCCAGGCGTTAAACACATTAATGACCCATGAAATAACTGGTTCATCTACAACACATTAAACAATGTTGTTATAACATTAATTGAAACCTGCTCCATTCTCTCTAGATAGGAGACTACTGACGGGGTATTAAAAGAGAGCTGTAGAAATAAGTTTCTTTGTAACGGAAAATTAAACATATAAATGAGAGGCACCCAGTCAGGTGAGTAGTGAAATAACCATGTTCTGTCAATTTTAAAGCAACCTTTTTAGCTTTTAGTCTCGCAAACTCCCGTTCATCTATTAAAGTTAATTAGTAAACTGGGAATATAAACTACTAAAAATATTTAGAGCTGTTAAGTAAAAGATATCACTTTTCTGAAACAATAATATTTCTATTGTATGCAGCCTTTAATAAGCTCACATTTACAACTCATCTCTTTAAAGCCACATTGTTGAGATGTTTATTTAAAAAGTCTCTTCTTTAAATAAAAGCAATAGTCACCATCATGTCTTTGATTTGAGCTCAGTGCCACTCCTAAGGAGTAATGTAATTAAAGATGAGCATATTCCACAATGAATTAGCCTTATCTGTGCAGAATCCTGACTGCAACTGGCAGCACTGCAACAATTATAAAATATAAACAGGCTCAAGTCTTCATCAAATAGGAAACACATTTTCTCTAGCAGCATAAGTAATGTAGGAAGCAATATATATAAAACTATCAGTCAGGTTTTGTAACATCTGTACGTTTTTGAATAAAAGAAAAAAAATCAGACTGAAAAGAGACAATTATTTTACTGTCTGTTTCTTAGATATCAGAAAGAGAATTTTGAAATTCATCAAAGCTAACCTTCTGTTATGTACAACAGGCTAAGCTGAAAAGAATGTTAACAAGTTCAATTTTCATTCAATCAGCACTACTGCTCTCTGAAATGTTTCATTGCAGGAAAGAAATAAAAATAATCTATATGGTAATTATGAGGATGAATCCCCCAGTAACTTTCAGCTACATGAAAGGTCAGTTCTATTCAAGATATTTTATCAGTCCCCTGCACATACTCCTGTCCTGTCATTTTAAATCTGAACAGCATTTTATTTTCCCATTTACAGCTACCTGCAGAATTAAGTACTTAAGCCAAATAAGAAAAAAAAAAAAAAAAAAAGAAGAAATGTTGAATGCTGGCAAAGGCTATAATAGCATGGAGATAAATCGTTCAGCTGCTCTCCCTCAAGCCTCTGGGGCTGCAGATTTTTCTTCTCCTGGTGCACTGTGGGTATTCAAAACTTGTTCAACATGATTTCATTTCATTTCAGGCACTGCCTGAGAAAACTAAATTACAGAATCAATCATACAGAAGGTCAGAGTGAGACTTCATTACAAGTATTGCATGCTTGCATGAATATCTTTCATTTATGACTGACCCAATATGTCACAATAGCTGTCTAGTAAAAATAATCCACTTTCTGAAATTGATGTACTACTGATGTCAATGCTACTCAGCAGGCTGGGCAGATTAGAGAGAGGTGTTAAAAAAAGGAACCCTCAGGAGCACAACTTGTAGTTTTATAGAATTGCCACAGTTTCAAGATTAAAATAATTTTTCTATGGGCAGCTCAACAGAAAATAGAGCATTAATATAAAATATTGGGGGTTGATTTTTAATGAGGATATAGCTGTTGATTTCTGCTTATTTATATTCAAGTATTTATAGGGATAATATTTGCATCATGTAAATCCATGCATTCTTTGAAGTCAAATGTACATCAACACTCCATTTTTCAGTAACTCCTTTTTGAACATCAGAATTTTATTTGCATATTATTAAAATATTAAAATTAATGCCTCCATTTTATCTCCTCTTTTTGTTGCTGTTGCCTATTTTTAAACATTAAAAAATGCTGCAAAGATAAATGTATTGCGTTTGTTGCCTATAATAACGAAGTTTATCAGCACTGTGACAAATTGTCACTCTTTCCATAATATGTGTACCTTAATAGTAGAAACAATGGTTAACTCACCAATAAAATCTTTAGTAATTGCTAGGTCACATTTATGCTGAGAATTAACATCTTTCTTGCCCCATGAATGATATTTTCAATACAATAATAGACAAAGAATATGTTAAAAAGAGAATTATCTTTTTCTTTTCTTTTCTTTTCCTTTTTTTTTTGGTCTTCCTGTGGGAAATATGTGAGATACTTGCAGAGGCATTATGAGGTAGCTAGCCAACTCCATACCCTAAGGGAGACACAGGAAAACCTTGACATAACCTATTTTTAACCATGCCTCTGGCGATTCTGCATTCAAGTTTATAGGTGAACATGTCAGGTAGTACATAGAAAAAAGCCAAAGACACACAGTATTAATCATAATTCTGTCCAAGCCCATTTTATTTTTTCAACATTTCTGATTTAAAATCTCATGACATTTCTTCAAGGTGAAATTCTTCTACCAGACTTCGCAACAGGGTAAGACTACATTTACCTAAATTAAATATTGCTCACAGTAAAGCTCTCTAATGCTTCACAAGATAAGCAAAAAACTCAACGCAGTTACTATTAAAATAATTTAAGTTTGTATTCAGCTCAAGAAGCTTTAATGATTAGCAATACACTATTAATACAGCGTTTAAATAAGACTCTCCTGGTATCGCTGGATAAGAACATTGTTCTGTAAGTGTACACGAACATCATAATTATTTTACAACCCCATCTTTAGTTCTTTCAGATATAGTAAATTCAATTGACCATGAAATGAAATTTCATAGTCAAAATGCCTCCTTTACATTTTTTTATTGCCGCAATAAAGTGTTTATAGCTCCAAGGCAAGGTAATTCATGAAATGTCTAATTTAAAGATGAATTCTAATATTATTAATAAATATTTAGCATTTTAATAAAGTGTATATTTTTCACATAAAATATTATATTATGTTTTCATTTTTTATTTTTAAAATACGGATTAATTGCTGGAAAATTTGAGTACTAAAGAAACGTATGTGAGTTCAGGGGAAACCTAGGCAAGGACCCTAATGTTTTTAAACTTCATGAAACTACCCAGCATTTATGAGCAGACTAGGAAAAGACTATTAACTAGAACACAATGGCAGGGGCCACTCCATCTCACAGTATGAAACAAATCGAGCAGTGGTGGGGAAGTGTCCGACACACAAACCTCCATATCAAATCACACAATTCCTCATCAATTCTCTGCAGCAAAACACAAGTTCCCAATCCACAGCTTTGAACTGGCTATCACCCTAAAATATACCACTGGACTACTGGGGTAAGAAGGCAAGAGCTCCTTAACCTATATGGGAACAAATCCTTACCAATGGAGTCAGTGTAAACTGTGCCATTAATTTCTACATTGCACAGTTGAGCAAAAAGACAAAGATGTAAAGCCTCCCATTGGATGCAAGAAGAGGTGAGCAAGGAGATATCTAACCGGGAGGTCTCTGCTGGTTGGAACTGTCAAGGTGACAGCATTTACTCATGGAAGAATCACATTCAGTCAGAGGATGTAAAATTAAGTGGGCAAAACTGGGTCAGGTTACAAACCACTTGGTAACATTGACCAGATACTCATACACGTAACACAACACCGATCCAACCCACGATATTTATTATATATTTCTGAGCAAGTTTCATTGTCTTCGGGGTACAGAAGCCCCACTACTTTTGTTTTCAGGCACAACACTCCTGACTCTCAGGTTTTGTTAATCTGATCTTTCTTTAGAAGTCACCCTACATGTCCAGTGCACACAGAATCTCATGCAAATGGGATCTAAAACAAGTACCACGTCCTTCAAGGCCTGTTTTAGGGAGACCCTGTTTTGGATCCACAGAATGATGGAATTCTGTACCTCCTCAGGAGTGGGCAGTTTGTGGTTCACTCTGCATTAGTGCTAGCTACCCTGCATGACCTCCAAAGAAATATTAAAATTTGCAATAAAGTCATCAGTCTATAGAATTACAGAGGAGTATTTGCTGTGTGTTGGTTTGTAAATCTTTAATTTTCACTTGCCAGAATATTAAAAAAGAAGATTTACATGAAATCACAACATAACAACATGACCTTTATTACAGTCCAGCAGTAAATAATGTGTTTTCAGTACACCAAATTTAGCAAAAGGTCCTACATAAAACAGCTAATCAGAAAAAATACAGTTGATGTAAAATATCTGTTCAAGCTAAACATTCACTCACTCTTCAAGATGCAATACAGAAACTAATTCTAATTGTAACCACTCAGTCTAGAATGCTGAGTAGGATAAACTGGCTCACAGCTGTGTCTCATCACTGGGAGTGTGAATGTTACTGCACAAAGCTCTCAGAAACCCGCAATGGGGATCCCCCAAAGCTGAAAGGGAAACACAGCGAGAAAGTGGAAAGTGCCCCATGTACCCTCCCATGGAGATCACAGCCCTACAGTGTGTGAAGGTTCTGGAGGAAACTTCATACATCCCTAGTTTTGATTGCTCTAATTAACATTGCAATAAGCCTAACAGTCTCTGTCACTCAGCCCTTCACATCCAGATCACCCCTCCCCATTCTGGAGGGCTCAGAAACAGCCCAAGAACAGAGTATCACCCTGCCCCAGCCTCTATGGCCAACAAGACCAATCGACAGAACGGTTTTTATGGTCCTGTATTCCTGAGTATGATCAGGGTAATACATCCCTATCACTTTCGTTATGACTTTAAAAAAAAATCAATTTTCATTTATAAAGATTTAGTGAATAGAATATACAGAATATAGGGCAATACATGGTTTTTTCCTGCTGGCTGAATCTGTGTCCTGATCTCCTTCTGAGCTACTCTAAAAATTTGCTACTGGCTCTCAAATATGGGTCCTACACTTCAAATACAGGCAAGAAACTCATTCTAAATGCTGCAGTTCACCCTGGCCAACCCAACTGCTTTTCAATTCTTGATGCCAGTGTCAACTGTATAGCACATTTCTGAATTTTAGGAGCACTCAGGATGCAAACGGTGCCAGTGGATACGGACTTCGAAATCCATTACCAAAACAAAAATTCCATGTTTATAAAGCTTGGCTGCTTCTTCACAGAAGATCTGTTCACTCAGAGTCTAGCACTGCAATGTACATTAACAACCACATTTATCTTGCTGAATCCACCAATATTAAACCCTTAACCATTTGCCAACTGCCTTAGGGAACTGAGTAATAGTATATCATTGTTTGCTGTGTAACGCTGACAACACGTGTCATCGTTCATACACAACACGCCTGCACATGATACAGAACCCTGGCAAAGGCTTGGCCAGGCTCCCCAGAAATCATACCCATCTTCTGAGAGGCCAATGAAAACTGAGAGATGACACAAATATACATTTGACAGACAACACTAGGCAACAGGAACACACTAAGAACCGCACCTACCATATGCAATCCATTGCTGTGGATGACACCGTCTTGTTCCACGAGATTTCGGGATATTGTAATAGAGGGAAGATCCAGGCTCTGGGGGGGGAACTGAGGTGTAAATTCATTTCCTTGTGCAGGCAGCTGGTCACCAAGGCCCTGAAAGGGCAGCAGTATATCTGCCATCCCCAGTGCAGGGTCAGACTCGGGCGGAGGGGTAATGGGTGGGATTTCAAACTCCTCGTCCCCAAGGCTCGGTGTGTGGAATGTCTGCTAGAAAAGGACAGGACAAGGCAAATCGTGTTAGGGCACACTGTGCTCAGCAATCACTTCCACACCCACAGCCCAAACCTTGGTTTGTTCTCAAATGCAAACTTTATAAGCAACAAAACTTTTTAAGTTTCATATGCTGAAGGGGTTTGTGGATCATTCCAATTAAAGATTTAAGTCTCATTATCATATGGTTGTAATGCAGTATCAGTATTAACAGTTTTTTAATGTGTATTTAATTAGCAACATCTGTCTGTTGTTAGTCCGAATATCAGCTCCACTGGATTTGGCTGTATAACAAACTGCCACTTTATTGATATGTTAGGAAAATAGCACAAACAGCTTACATTACTCTCATGCTTCATAAAACACTGACAATTCTGTAGCACACACAGAACATGAATTCAGCACTGACCATTTCACATCTTTTGTCTCCTTTTACCCAGTAACAAACGTGAAATATTATCATCCTAGTCTTCATTTCTTTTCCATTCCCAAAATACAATGAACCCTTTTAAACATGGGTTGTAATTTGGAGGAGAAATGTATAAAAGCGTGAGGGTGATTACAGCAGCTTCCAATGCTTTCTGAAGCAAGCCATCTTTGTTTGAACAGTAGGTTTGTTATGAACTAAACACCTGTTAAGATGCCTTGAGCAAAACATTTACTGCCAGTTATCTTCAGGGTTTGTGCATGTTTGTACGTGTGCATGTGTCTGTCAAAGATAATCTTTATTCAAGTAGAGTCTGTATCTGGCTTCAACATTGCTGACTTTTATTTGGGAAACAAATGAGCTACGCTTATTCAAATTTTTTGAGAGTTAAATGAACTTTCATATATTATTTCAGGTCCACTGCTACTTAATAATAGAAATTCAAGTGCTTGAAATTAGGCCATTTTAAATGTACCGAAATCAGGACTGCCTTGATCAAATTGGGCAGTTGGCAATCCTAAAATAGGCACTCTTGTCTTGTTCTGGACATGCAAGGCTGCTCTGGGATTTGTTTGTTTGCATTAGTTCAGGATTCAAGTTGGGGGGGGAAGAATTGTTTTATGTATTAATTACATTGTTTGAAAGAGTGACTTAATGCCAGTTAATTTAAAAATGATAAGTTCAGTGAAAGATCTCATTAACTGCTGCAAATTGTCATCCTTCAAACTGCTAATGATGATATAAATTAATAACCGCTTGAGAGAAGATGGAAACTGAAACACAAGAAAAACCTTTGCTTGCATATAGAACCTGTCAGCTGTCATTATTGGTCTCACACCAGAAATGATGAGGTCCCAGATTGCTGCAGTCTGCAGCACCATCAGAGGCTGCTGAGACTCTGCCCATCTCACTCCAACTGCAAGGCTGTAACTTAATTCTGGATGTGAAGGCTGGGCCTGGATTAGGGAGACGTTTGACTTCCCCGCTGCTATATTACAAAAGGTGTGAATTTTTCTTCCCATGGACCCTGTAGCTCACAAACACAAAGAATGGATTGGCCAGGAGAAGTGGTTGGCTAATGAACATAACCCTATGGCTGCATTTGCAGTTATTTTGGCACTAATGTGGTCTAGTAACAGATGCAACTGTAATTTGTGACTCATTTGCTACCCCATTACTGCTTAATGAAATCTAACATATCACATTAACAATACGGATAAACACTCATTCTTGATATGTGGCATTTGGCTGTTTTCATTACCACTGTAATTAACACTTGAAATATTATTTCAATAAATATTTAAGGTGCTTTAAAATGAGTCGTCGTAATCATGACATAGAGACAGAAAACACAAAGCAAATGTGTGGCTTCTAAGCCTCAATGTGCTCTAGGATTACACTCTTAAGGCATTATTTACAAGAACAAAATGGGCTTCTAGCTCAGCAGTGCTCAGGCCCAAAATAATACCGAGAAAGCTACATTCATGTAATGTAAAACCACTATAATTAAATACATTGTAATGTGGTAATTGCAAAGTCAGGTTGATGCTTTAATGTGAACAGTAACACTTAATCATATTTTTATTCCTTGTTCAAGCAAAAGGGTTCAGTGAAATCAGTATTATTATAGTACATTTGAACCTCTCTTTACTTGACATATCTATGAGATATTAGTAATTATAAGGATTGGATCTTTTTTTCTTATCTAACAGAATAACTCTAGGACAGCTGTATAAATACAGAACACAGCTAGATAATATTACAATATTTTACTTATAAAAGTAGCGTTCATCTTAATACTTACAGCTTACTACAAATGGGAAAGTAAATTGATGAATACCTTAACATTTTTAAATGTGAATTTAATTTTAACTATATAACTTGTCCAAATACGTACATATCTTTAAAAAAAAAAAACCCACCATATATAATGGACCTAAGAGTGAGGATAAAATAGCTGTAATCTAAGAAGAAAGCAAGCCTCTTAGCAAAATAGTCTTAAATCCAAATCACTGGGCTATTCAGTCTGTAAAAAGAGCCTGAATAGTGTGCAATTTGGGACTGCAGAAAGGTGCTGTTATGACCAAAAGATGGTATAACATTTGTGAGATTTATCTTACCAATCACATTTTCTGAAGTTATTAACTTTTCAAATATTTATATCTTACATATTAAAAAAAAAAACCAACAAAACTGTGTGCATGGTTAAATGCCATCTGTACTGAAATGTTCAAAACATTTGTTCCTTTTGATAAAAATGCAAATCTGGAGAACTGTTGTATCAACATATAACAGCCAATGTCTGACACGGTGAATTATCACAGCTGGAATTAAATTGTCTCTGAACAGCTGCTGGCAGCAGAGCTTTCATCAATGTTTGATTCAAATGTAGGAAAGAAATTCTACAGAAAGAAACATCATGTTGTCATTACAGATGGGGTTTGTGTTCATTATCACAAATAACACTGGAGCTAGTGCCAAACAATATTCCCTTATCTAAGCAGTCTTGCTGGGTAAAAAGAGATGGTGACCATTGTATAAATGATTCATAAAATCCTGCTCTTAATTCTAACCTTCCTATTTTTTGTTACACCTTTCTGCTTATTTTCTCTGAGATCACTGTTTTAGAGGTGCAAGGAATACCTGTGACTGAATCCCCACTTACAACATGTAAAATCAGGGCTGCCCAATTTTCTGACCTTTCCTTGTGCTGGGAGGATCATTTATGGTGTGCACCCCACATCAACAGTTCCTGTTCTCCATACTGCTGTGCACACAGTACACGGGGCACCTTCCACTTTCCATCCCTCCCTTTGGAGTAAGAGCTGTTGGGTTTTGGCCACGAGCAAAAGCTGTTCTGGCCTGGAGCTGGGGTCAGACTTAGTGTGTTGATGGTCTGTTAACTGGCTGTCAGGTGGCCCCACCATAACAAATACCCGGAGCCTGTAGCTGCCATACCTTTCTCCTGCTTCCATTCTTGAAGGCAGTGATCACATATATCCCCTCCACAACCCAGTCTGCCTCCACCAGCCCAGCCTCCAGGTTTGTTCTGGATCCTGATCAGAAGTTTCCTTCATGTAGCACATACACTTCAGGCAACAAAGCTGGCTTTGGTTTTCTAACTTGTATGAGTATTAAGAACCCAAATTAAAACATTTGTATCTATAACAAAAACTAGAACATTAGCTAGTAATGACTATTACTAAGCTTGCTTTCCAAGTGTACACCTACTGTGCTTTTTATTTGTTTCCTTCTGTTCATAATTTTTTTCCATACATAAAGCAGATTTGTTTCTATTGACATGCTATGTAAGTAACAGCCTTATGGACAGCTAAATTGACTAGTAATGGAGAGCTGTCAGGTTATTTTCTTTCTCATTAAAGTCTTTATTTTGTGCTCCATAAAACACACAGAAATTCGGCACTTCACTCTTCATCCATTCAAAGTCTGTTAAATTATCACAGCAAACAGCAGAATATGAGCATAGATAAAAAATAAAAACATCTACCTCATTTGCAGCAAGAAATGCATTATTTGCCTCAGCCATGTTCATGTAGTTGTTATTGTTTCCAAACTGAAAGAAAAATAAATATTTGCATTTAATGTATGCCACGATAAACTTTTCTTTATCCCATCACTGGCATATAAAGAGTTGGGGGGAAAAAACCACAACAAAAACAAAACAGCAAACAGATAAGATGCAATTTTGCAGATGTTTTTTGAAGTCAGAACTACACTGGATTCAGCTTTATTCTTTACACTCTTATTATTCCATACTCTGCATCCCCTAGTCTGTACACGGAAAATATTCACATATCTCTTCAACTTTTTTTGTCCATGCAGCAAAGCCACCCCACAGACCTAGAGGTGACTTTGGAAATTACGAGTCCATTAGAAAAAGACTGTTCTCCAGGAAAGTCAGTTCTACTCTGCTATACCTTTTGTGACACACATTCCAGTACTGCTGTCCATGATCCTGATCTAGGGGATTGCTGCAGTCAGAAGTGGCTGGCATATTACTATTCCAAGTAGACCTGGTTTTAAAGAGCTGAAGACCAGTAAGGGGAAGAATGAGAATCCACGATGTTGTTCCTAAAATCCCATTCTTTCCACGAAATTAAAAAGCCAAACAATCCCCCTTTGTTTATCCTTCACTCCAGTTGAGCTCCCATGCCCCCAGTGAACATTAGCACCTGAAGATTTTAGAAATCAGAGAAAGTGTCTGACACTGAGACCTCGAGACCTGCCCAGGGTGGAGTGGCCCAGTGCCCACTTGCTCTCACTGAGGTGCAAATCCGCTCACATGCCAGTGATCGGAAGGGATTTTATCGGATGCCATGGAGTCATTTCCAAATGCTCAAGCATGAACATTTGTTCAAGTACTTTTCCTTCTAAGCACAGAAGAAAAGACTTTTTCAGACAAAGCACAGAAAAGAGAGAGATTATCAGCATGATACTGTGCCTTATGCCCTTCAAAAGATACGTAGGCTGGTAACTAGTTCTGCACGTGTTCCTGGAGCAGACAGGTATCCAGAGTCTTTGCTTCAAGGAACAGACACCAGGCCTGCATTGCAGCTCCCAGTAACAGACTTTCACATGTGCAAATTGTTATTACCAGCCACAGAGCACACTGCAAGGTAAGAGAGCTGAGGGAGAAGCCCCTGTGCTCTCCCTTCCACATCACTGCTGCTAAAACCACACTAAGCATTCTTCACTTAACTCCCATTTTTGAGTTTTATAAAGCAGGTTTTTTCAGGAATGCTTTGTTTTACCGTGCCAGATCTTGGTGGACCTGCCCCCTCCTCAACCCCTCAACAGCAAACACTCCTGACAGCAGAATAAGCTCTGCAACCAGAGGACGGGTAACCATGCACTTGCACAGATTGTTCTTTCCATGCAAGAAACTCTACCTTGCTTTCAGACCAGCTGAACCTCTCCTGAAAGGAAAACCACTTTGCTTCAGCTCAATTTGCTACAGCTGCACTTGGTTCTGATTGCTTTTAGTAGGCAAATGTTTCAGACCCCAACTCTCCAGTACCTCATTGGAGGGACCAGTGATCCTTTCAAGAAAGGCTCTTTCCCTAAAAACTCCAACATCCATTTCTGAAAATAAGACAGAAAGTAAAAGGAGATCTAAAAAAAAAAAAAAAAAAAAAAAGTAAAATAAAAAAAGGGAGAAACTACAGTTATAAGAGGATGAAAAAGAAAGACGAACACAAAGAATTGGATCCTTCCATACGTGCTGAATTGTCAGATTGACAACACATGACATCAACAAAATTAGAAGACAATCACGGGCGCGGGGAAGGAATACAAGATGGGATCCCTCATTCTGAAGTAACAAATTCCATTTGTGTACTTATCATACTGAATCTTTCAACCTATAACACATGTTCAGCAACAGAGGCCTTAACACAATATGTAGGCTGCCTCATAGCTATTAAAACTCTGTTATCCCCAGCTATGCAGATACTCAAGTAATGTCATCCATTTTTAAAAGCCCAGATGTCACCCATGTTTGGAGATTAAAAAATTCAAGTAAAATTGCACATTCAAATGACTGTTTTGGCACATAGGGATGTGTGTGTGTGTGGATTCGTTGCACAAAGATGCAGTACTTCAGCTCAACAGTGCGATCGACAGGAGAGAATTTTTCATGTCAGTTAGTGGCAAACTAAGAAGGATTTACATAAAAAAACCTCAAACGGCTCAAATAGAGCTGTTCTTTCTACAGGAACAAAAAAATATATTAAAAATCAAGTTTTCAGAGGACACCTAAGTGCAAAGGTGCAACAGGCAAGTACAACTAGAACATAAATAAGTGGGGAAACCCTCCATCCTATTTTAATATAGGGGCTCCTGGGGGCTCCAGTACCTCACAAAAGAATCACAGCTGATTTTTACTTTGAAAAGTAAAATTCTACATTGTTTTGATCTACATGTCTTGCTCACACCACAGCTACTGCTGTTCTGATTGCCACATGGTTTTATTCCTTTTTGTTTTACTAAAGTAAAACAAAGGGGAGAGTGACAACTTAATTTTCCGTTTTATTAAGACTGGAAGCAAATTATGTAACAAGGAATGTCAAAGCTAAAAGTTACAGGTACATCCTTCAAGTCATTCTGTTCTTGGGCTATAATATTTAAGACCCTATTGTGTATGACTCAGCCACTGATGTCAGAAACTGGAATATTTCCCCTTTTGTTAGTATGGATCACAACTAATATTCTTTACATTTATTTTTTGTCTCTGAATTGGAAATCCATTGAAGCCACACAACAATTATCAGTGAGTATTTCTAAGATTAAACTTCCTTATTATCTAATGGTACCTATAAAAACAAAAGAAAATAAAATGGTTATTATCTTAAGGACTTAAACAATTCAAAAAAACAAATTAAGCTTCGAGTGAAATAAGAACTGGGTTAGAAATCCTCTTCTGAACAGTTAGTCTGCGAATGTAATTACTGAAGAAACTACAGCTAATCAGCTGTGAATTGTATCCATTAATTAGTATTTGCCCTGGAGAAATGAGAAAAATCAGTAACAATGTTAACACTGCAATGCACTGATGAGTACTGAAACACAGGGCCCTCAGCATTTAGTCAAGCAGGTGGCTCCAATGGTCCAAGTAATTTAAAAAGCTCTCACCTGAAGTGCAGAGCTGGAATTACAAAGCATTTCTTGCATATCTTTGTATCTATATAAGGCTATAATTAATGGCTTTTAATTTAGAAACACTTTGTGATCAGCTGGGAACAGTTATAAATCATTCTAAATAGAACAAGGGGTTCTTGTCTATTTTAGTAAAATAATTTTTTATGAAATGATTCTTGTTGCAGTCAACATTTTTCTCCATTTATTTTCAAAAGGGCTCCCTGCTCAGACCCCTCATAAACATCTCAGAGTATTGCTATAATTGTCAGCAGAGATTCAAATTAAAGCAATTTGGCCTGCTCAGGTAGACTTATGAAGGGTCCCACCTCTTGGGTTTCCCTGGGATAGAAGAAAAGTAAGATGCAACACTTGGTCTAGCTATCTTTTTTTTTTTTTTTTTTTTTTTTTGTGCTGGTGTTGGGATGCTTTGTTAATTACTTAGCCAGAGTAATTAGCAAGGTTTTGTACAAACTTTTTCATCTAAAGATCTCAGATCACCCTTGCTCTCTAAATATGAAAGAATAAAATGTTTTCAGCTTGCTTTGGCAATACGCACCATTGCATTACAAACCATGACTCGTTCCCTTTGATTTCAGGAGTTCACACTCCACCTTCACTGCTGATGAACACATCGAGACCCCCAGCCACCGCAAACCAAAGGGAACCACACGCATATGCCCATTTCACGAAACAAAAACAAACAAACAAAACCTCTCCTGAACTTGCTGTGAATCACAGCTTCCGTTCTTCATGCAAATCACTGCATTAAAACTTTGGCAGTTCAGGACTCCACTCTTGCATGTTGCAAGGGCACTTGGATCCGGGCCCTGCTGCAATCTGTAGGAACAGACATGAGGGTTGCAATGACAGAAACTGGATGCTGCTTTGGAACACCTTGTATAAAGCATTTCCAGAAATCTGAAATAGCTGGTTGAAGACTCTTCTCTCAGCTTTGACTACCAAACCTGAGGCCCAACATCCAGCTTTATCCAGCTTTTCTGGGAAGGGCGTATCTCTGCAATGCTAAGGGAAAATTCATGCCCTCTATTCCTTCCCCAGCATATGCCCGAATGAAGACCAAATCAACTCCTACCCAACACTGGGGATATAAAAAACTGTATCACTGCTACAAACTGCATGTTTTCATAGAGCAAACCTCTGGAGCCAGATGTTAGGATATCTGTTTGTAAATCAAGGGATCAGCCACTTGGAATCCACGCAGCACAACACCGCTTGGGTTTTCAAGCTCCCCTTTGTACTCACCAGAGCTTAAAAATTGGTTGGTTATGAAAGCTGAGACTAATGAGCAGTTGTTTTAAGGCAGAAGTCTGATATGATGAACGTCACAGAAAACCTTGGCAGTTTGGCATAAGAATCAGTGATTAAATGTCCACTGAGCCTGAATTCCTACTAAAAAGATCTTCAGAAAAATCTCAAACGTTAAATTGTGGACACTCTCGTGGCTCTTCTTTGGCAACTGTGTTTGACACTTCACAGCAAGAAACAAAACAATCAAAAGAGAAATTTATGCCAAAGAAAACCATAATAGTAAAAAAAAAATAAATCTTCAAAAGTAAAGCAAATAACTAATTTTGAAGGTGTTGTGGACAAAGAATAACATTTTGAACGTATAAAAGTTAATGGGAATTTTGCTACTGATTTTATTGGAGAAATGATTTTACTTACAACATTCAGTCATTAGTATTTTTTACCAACTTTCTGCATTTCTGTTTTTAAATCAACTCAATTGTGATGCAGCTCTAATCTGAAATACATTAGAACTCATGCACAACTATTCATTTCCTCAAGAGGCCAAATATAGAAATACGTAAGTAACTTAAAACCAGACTTTTATCTGAGCATCTCAATGGAGCAAAAATGAATGTTTAAAATACTAGTATTTTTATGCTCAAAAAAGAAAATTTAATTCAGCAGGCAAATTCATTAGATATTTTAAATAATTCATTCTATAATATTGCTGTTTCATAGTGCAACCTCAAGAAAGAAGCCACTGTTGGAAGGGTTATTGTTCCAGAATAGAATGCCAGCAAAACCATGGAATGTTAATAAATGTCACAAATGAGAAACTCAAAAAAATATATCCAGAACAGGCATGAAACACATTTTATCATCATCTCAGAACTAATCCATCAACTTAAATTTTGCTTAAAAGGAATTATCGCAATTCTATACTCAAAGGCTACATATTATGTATCTGAGAATAAATTAAAAAAATTAATGGTTATTACAGAATCCACTTCCTCCCCTGTTTTTTTTAATTAAGAAAAACCTTATCCCAAACCTTATTGAAAAACAGACTTCTGGCTTAATTATCATGACACGAACAGTTCTTTCTTAATTATTAGTTAATATTTAGTCAAAATACGCCTTTAAAGTTTCTCAGTAGTATTTTCAGTCAAAATTCTCACTGCTAGCAGAACAAGCTCTAGTCTGTCACAGCACTGCATATCCACCTGTGTTTGTCTTTTAGACAGTTACACATCCAAATTCTAACATTTCCGATGCCCATTTACTGCTTATGCAAAATGGCACCCTCAACTGATCACAATTCCTGTATTCCACAGTAAAATTAGAAGCCGTATTTTTTTAAGTATGGCCATTAATAAAATCATGGTGTGAGCGCCCTCATGGTTTTTATATAGACTAATATCTACTTGCACAAACATATATTATGGCAAGGATCTCAGTTTTATCTTCATATTTGGCAAATTAATTCCTCTGAGGCTACACTATCCTTATGAGTAAAAAGAAAGATAACAATCCCAAAAGATGTAATTACAGACCAAAACTAAATTACTTTGCAGGTCTAAGTACTATATCTCAATAATTTCACCGGAGAACATCTTCACTGCATTTGGGCAGATTTGATTTTGCTGCCTGACCAATAATTACAGCTCTGGCAAATACAATGTCTGATAAGGACATCAATTAAGAATGAGCATTGTGTTATTTAAAAAAAAAAAATTCATCATGTTCACAGCCTGTCTGATTGAATGAAATGCCAAATTAAATTAATGGAGATTGCTAAGTCTAGCTGGCTGGTGGGGAACCATGCAGAAAGTGGGACAGCATAGACAATAAACTGACTGTAATTAAAAGATGAGAAGCTGGACTAATGCTACTTCAGCCTGATTATTCCAAACAAAACAATATACACTAAAATTATTCTGGCAACAGAAGTAGATGGAGTGGGAGGAGGGCTGGGACAGGGGAGTTTTAATTTTTATTTTTTTTTAAGTAGTATTAACTGTAACCATCTATGAACAGAAGCGTCCTCACTAGATGCATTAAATTAAATACTGGTGTTTTCTCATCAGGAAACACAATTTATTTTCTCAATGAACATAAAAAAAATAGTCAAAAAATCTGCAATCATTCCCGTTCTAGATGGATATCCAGCTGATCTGTGCACAGCCTTTCCCTGTAAGCATGATGTGTTCATAGCAGGAGCAGAACATTCTTTTCTGGAAGAGAAGTCCTTCATGACAGTTTCAATACTTCAGAAGAAGTAGGTAGTTATCTATATTATTTTAAAAAATATATAGGTATTCTATTTTCATTTTGCTACTAGAAACAATGAGGCAGATTTCAGTAGCTGGTATACAGATGCAATACCATGAAAGTTGATAGGGATTTATGTCGCTGTAAGCAAATGAAGCATTTTTTTAAATGCTGTAAGTGAAGGATTTCATCTCGGAATGAACACAAAACGGAAGCCTCGATTTTGACACTGTATCACGACCCGCAGAAATTTCAGTTCTCCTCTGGCAGAATGCTAATGTTTTAGAAGAAATAATTATGTCTTGGCCAACACAAGAAGTATTATTGACCACAGACAACAGGCAGCTATAGGAGGTTATGGATTGAGTCACTGAGCATAAAGGAAATGGGGAGTCGGACCAGATGCACGCAAAAGGCTGTCTGTCCATTTGGGTCAGCCTCTGACCACATGTCAGTAAGCTGACAGTGTATCCCAGTTACATCTCAGAGCAAATTGCTATGTGTGTGTGCACAAGAGTACGGATACATGCACAGAGAACGCTTTTGCCAGCAAAAGATAACATTTTGGAAGAATTGCATGAAGTACTGAACTGCTAGGTAACTTGTGTCAAGTTTATACTTGCCCCTTTCTGTTCATATCCTTAGAAAAAAATTTATGATTAGTGATTATTATAAAGTAGTACAATATAGCAATCAGCTTTCTGAAACAGATTACAGCATTTTCTTACTTTCAGTAGTTCACATTTTCTGGAAGTAGGTTAATTTCCTGCTAAATTCTGCAAATTTTCTGGGACAGATCTTCATGGACCTGTAAAAACCTACCCAGAAAGTGTCAGCCTTGGCAACTTCGGCCACCAGAACTTATTACGCAACAGTTACTTCTGTTTCTTCCCCATCAGGATTCTCTATCACACCACATCAGGATCCTGCAATAACCTGGAGGAAACACAGGCCCTACTGAAAACAGAAGGAGTTCCTATAGGGAATTTCATGCCAGAAAGCTGAATTTGCTTATGACCACTTCGCTGATGAGCAACGAGCCAACAGACAAGAGCACAAAACACTAACATACATATAGAGTACCCAGCTTTGCAGTCACATCCTCAGTGCTGAATTTCAGGCAAATGAATAATCTCATTAGTGGTTCATTAATTATTGAATCTGTACATAAGTATCTGTACAATCATACATGTGACAGTCTTTTGATATTTAAAATCTTAAAGCCTTTAATTCAGGGGACCATTTAGATTCCCATTTTTGAGTCTCAAACATCTGCCACACTAATTGTTACATATATCCTTCTGTAAGTGTGGCTGTGCATGTATATATATGTACACGCACATTCTGTAGCTCTTTGCTTAGAGCCAAAAAAATTCTCAGTGGGATAAAATAGTTGAGCAAGATCCTAAAGAGAAATAGACATATTTTATTCATATAGCCTCAAATATCCATCAGACACACTGTTTGCAGATAGTACAGATTTAAAAGTTTTAGGAAAGCAATTAGAATGGAAACATTTGAAGTTACTTTAAAAGCTTTCAGCCAGCAAATAAAAACTTTGACAATAACAATAAAAAGCACTGACTTAATCTCTGTGATTGCAGCCAAACTCTTTAATATGAACTCCTTCAGTGAATTCCACAGCCAAAAGCTGTAACAGAATGATATTTTGCAAAGTATGATATTGAGCGAGTCTTAGGAAAGGTAATGAAAGGAATATTTAATGGTCTCATGTTAGACATTTTCAGATCTCTTAAGAAGGACACATTCTATAAATGTTTTTATATGCAAGAAGTAACTTTGTATGAATATGCACAGTATTATTATTATTCTGTTGACTGACAGTCAAGGCAGTTCTATATATGCCAGATTTTTAATGCCACTTATTCCATATTTAAGTGCATAAATATTAAGAGGTGGTCCAAAGGGCAGTCCCGGTCCTAATATTTACACAAGATTAAGGTGTTATAAAATTAGTCTGAATCTTGAAAGCGCTCTTCAAGACAAACATACCAACAATTTTGCTGTCAGATGTTCAAAGAGTTTCAATTTACCATTCTGACTCTTTGCAGACAAGAATGTCTGTCCACAGTTTGTGAAGCTGTGCCTTCAAAGTTAGTAAAGTGGACACTCAAACACAGATTCTGTGTATATTCTCTGCATTGTCCTACATATACTAAGACTGCTTTTCCTCTGTACAAGGTTAATAAAAATATCAAACTTAGACCAAAGCGATGAGTTTCACATGAAAAAGACTCTACAAGATCTACAGATGTTACTTCACAGAGTTCTGAATTACATTCCCTATCATCACAGCCTGTTGTTGTGCCTGAAGCTTAAAATATGGGAAGAGACCAAATGTTAAGATATTCAGTAACAAAGCCAAGAAGAGGCCACTGTAGTTTAAGTATTTGTTTGAAAATACATGAATATTTAAAGAACATGTTTCCTTTCTTTGCTTTCTAACCTAGAGGAGTTTGTGATGAACTATGAAGTTAATTTCATGATCACTCTCATGAGCACATACTTGTTGCTACAATAAACCAGATTAAACATAATTGTCATGAAAGGAAAATACTGCTAAAATGCAAAAAGACCTTACTGATATGGCTAGGTCTCTTGTATTTTTCTACAACTTTGTAGCAATTTGGATTCCACATGAGAAAGGTCTTCTCAAACGTGCAGTTTAACCTCATCCATTTGATGTATGTATTTTATGAGTTACATTTCACTAAACAGCTGAATTTATACATAAGATTTCATTTCTGATGACATCTGAGGACAGATGGTGATTAAATTATGCTTTTTTTCCACAACAGCTCTAAAGAACTAAAGCAAGGGTAAAGCACAATTGCTTCCTTTCCTAGGGACTGTGAGAAGATGGAAATGCCTCTGTTCTCCACAACATTTACGAAACAGGGGATCAACAGCCTCTCAGAATGGCCTCAACATGCACATGTGGTACTGCAAAGTAATTTGCAAGAAATACCCAAACCAAATCTGTGGGCCTGATTCTGGGCACCACGTCCACTCCTGCCCCAACACAGCAGGGTCAGCATTAACAGCCCTTCTTCAACTCCCTTTCTACACCTCTGAGTATCCCTTTACCCCCAACAGTTTAACTGCAGCAAGGGATATTTTTATATGGTTGTTTGGGTGGAGAAAAGGGGTTGGAATGCGTAAATACAGAAGTGGTTTTGCCATATGAACACTTGTACTTCACTTCCTTCTTCGAGGCATTAAATTCATACAATCAAGCTGTTAATCATGTCTACCCCCCCTCATTTATTTTATATAAACTGTCTAAGCATTGGATCTAAGCATTTCTTAACATAATGACAGCATTTTATACTTAGAATCCCAAGAAATAGTTTTACATCACTATATTCTAGATTACTGTAACATTTTCACACACGAATTTAAAGTGATGTGATTATACTGCAATTGGGCTGTAAGTAGCTTTTCTTACAATCTTATATCAAATTTCACTCACTTCAGCGAAAATTGTAAATTCCATTCTGGACTGTGATTCAGCTCTACTACACTAGCAAATTATATCAAGTTTTAAATATAAAATTGATAGAGAAAGGGTGAAGCAGATGTAGACATTTTATAATAATCGTAATGGAGGATCAGTCAGGATACTTCCAGGCTAAAATCAGTACATGCATAAAATCTTAAATATCTCAACTCACAGTCATGTTGATACCATGGGTTCCTGCTATTTTTTATGAAATTAAATACTTTGCACTTCAGAAGCACTAATCATAATCCAATAGATAAACAGCATTTTTTTTAAGTCTCCATTAGCTCTACTTCATTTTATGCAATGATGTGCAAAGCAAGCCATCTATTGCAAAGACCCCCTGTGGGATATAACCTCCCTTATTACACACATACTCAAACAAGAAAATGAGAAAAGCCACCCAGAAAAAGCCCAAACTCCAGCACTACTGAGTGATGGTTACCCTTGACCAAAGCAATATAATACAGATCACAGATGCATTATGAACAGGCACTTAACACATCACTTCCTCCTCTTTCTTTATCTTACATCAACCTGAAACCTGGAGGATTTCTCCACTATTTTTAGTTGGGGCTGCATTACAAATCCCACAGCAGGGAGGCCTCTGGAGAGTCATCAGCAACAACTGACTTTATTTAAACATGCAAGATGGAATTGGATGCAATGCTTTGCAATAACAGTACAGGAGAATTAAATTTAAGAGGAGAATAATCCCTCATGATAGCTTGTATTCCTAATTTATGCCACAGAGACTAATCAGGTTTAATTTATCTATCTTTAGCTTCCCACTGTTTTATTTCAACCTAAAGGCAACGTTTTGGGCAGCAGAAACTTTATTTTGTAGGTGAGTAACCTACTTTAATTGCATTTTCATCTGTTACTACAGTCTAGCATTTTCTTCACTTAATTGGGTCACTGTATTTCTTCTTATAAGTGGGCACAGAAATTACTTCTGATATTGACTGCAGCCCCTGAGGTTCTGCCGAGAGTTGAGGACACACAAAGGGTACATGGCAAATTCAGCTTACGACGAATTAAATTAATAAAGTTTCACTCAAAATCCTAATGTCAAAACATGGAGATCCCATATTAAGTATTTCACACATTCAGGGCTGGAAATGCCTGGCACCATCATAAAGCCAGACTCAAAAGTCTTCAGGTGACTGTCAGCATTGATGTTTCAAAATACTAATGACTAATTAGCGTTAGAATTAAGTGTATATTAAAAAGCATGCCAGTAATTTCTTCTCATAATTTTCAGATGGCACAGAAAAAACAATGTTTTTTTAATATGACTAAAAATGGTAATAGAAGCTCACTTGAACAGTCAAGTGCTACTCTTCATGTCTTGATGTAAGCAAGCACGAGCTTTGATAGATGCAAATTCTTGAGTTTCTTTTCTTGAAGTATGAGAGACAGCAGATCCTGGTGGCACTTCTGCTGCCAAGCTGTTCCACAGCTCACAACTCACACTCTGAATATATTCCCCTACTTTAGTGGACTGAGATAACTCAGTCTCATGCTATTCATACCAAAGATGTGCAAGAAGTTGAATACTTAGCTGAATTTAAAGTAATCAGATGTGGCTTTAGTTTGAATTCAAAGTGGAGGTATGAATTGTAATCGTAATCAGTAGATGTATAAAAGCTGTAATCTCTTCATGAACTTTCTTTGTCTAAATGTTTAGAAACTATGCAAGACATTCCTAGGAATACCTGTTAATTACAAACTGGGTTCATAACTGAAGGTCAAATGGGAGTTTTCCTTATCAGCTGATGGCATAATAATGACCTGAGCTCTACAGAAACATTTCTCTGGGTGTCAGAAACCACTCTGATGGAACCAAATAATACTTTGTACCATAACCATGTGTTTCTGGCAGGGAGATGCCTGCTACAACTAGCTGCAAACTACAGGGAGTTCTCTCATTTTTATATCTTGAACATTAACATTCCACCCCACTTTCGGAATGGAAAATTTCCCAGAGATCAGAAATCTTTGGGCAGTAGAACTAAGACCTGGAGTCAGTACAAATTCATATATATTAAGGGGTTTGTTTCCTAAACACCCAGAGCTAAAGCTGTTCCATCACTATATTATATTTCAGATCACATAACAACTTTAGCCAAGTTTTATGACACACACATATTATGTTTTTGTGATATCAAATTTGGGTACAAGTTCAGAACTACAAATCCTACATTCACTTCTAGTGAGCAAGCGAAATGATGCAAAACCATGCATCACATCAAAATTGCTTTATCTGTTCACAGCAAGAACAAAACCACAGGAAACTCAAAAGGTTGGTTGCTTCAATCATTCTAGATTGTAAGTTCTCTTTCTACAGTATTCACTCCTTCTATGTTTTCCTTCATAAACCTAAGTTTGGGGAAAATCAGGTCCCTTTCCAGTCTCTTCATCCCCTCAGAAGCACAACCCATGCTTCAGTAACCTCTGTTTGCTTCAAAGATATGGAATGGTGTTCAGTTTGTGAATATCACAGCACTTCAACCTCATTAATGGATTTCTTTATTATCCTCTCACTTGCTTATTTAATTAATTGCTCTATAACTCAGTATCCTTTTGCTTATAATGATACAACTCTTTTTGAGGTCCCACTGCAAAAAACAAAACAGAATTTGGGGAGGTAAATGCAATTAAAGTTTCTTTGTCACCTGGGGCAGGGATAACAGTAGATGAAGGAGCTCCTTAAGCTAGCAACAGAGACAAACCTGGTACACCGTGAAACCACACTTTATTTACCAACAGAAACAGTCAAACTTTCAGTATTCATCTCGCTGCCTACAGGGGACTTTTTCAAAAGAGTCAGCTTTTACACAGAAGCTGAATCATTAGAAACAAAGCCTGAAAAAGACATGCTGGACATGTACAAAACTTCTTTACTCACTGAAGTACATCATATATTCTGTACACAATTCACCTCTGACTAATGAAAAAAAATGCACATGACCTAATGGAGCACTGATTATTAAGCCTTAGCTACCCTCTTGATAAATTATGTTTTGCTGTTGGGCACCACCAAGAAGCTTACAGGCAGAAGCAGGATTAGTTCAGGACAAGGAAAATTATACATATAAGAGTTAAAGCTTATGAAAAGAGATCTGGCTTATATCAAGTTGATGCTTCAGATAAGAGACTGCATTATAACAGGTTATAGTTGCAAAAATAATTTTGATTGGCACATCATTTATACTAACTACTCCTTGGAACCCACCCAGAACATGCAGCGTACTATAAACTGTTAGGAAATATATCCCTGTATTGTTCAATGTTTACAATGTGCTCTATTTTGTAAATATAAGACCTGGTAGAAAAATGTAGAGTATTAAAAATAGTTCTGCTTAAAAAGAATGTCCCTTTTCCCTATAAAAAGAAGTATTTCACTAGCAGTAGTTTATAATTTTGTTCGAAAATGTTCACAGTGAAGCTAAATAAACTTTCAATGAGGAAAATTTGATTGCTTTGTTCAGCTGCTCAAACAGATTTCTATCTCTACTTATTTGCATATTTCTGAATATTCTCTTTCAGACCCACACCATTTTTGTTAGCAAAATCAATTTTCTGTTGGACAAAAAGTGAGATTTGCTCTAAAGATTTTAAGCTTTTAAATAAACATGAACCGAATGGTGTAAAGAGCTCTCCTTTTAAGAAAAGATTCTTGCTGTTTGGAAAGAAAAGAATCCTTTGCATTCACAGGTATCAATTGACAGCAACAGATTTTAACATGGAGAGAGAAAAAAATACACAAGGGCAAAATAAAAGGAGCTGCAACCTCATTATGTAGCTACAGCACAGACTGATGCTAAGTTTAATTTTTAAGGAACATTGTGTACACGTGTCCACATACAAAACATAAAAAGCATTAAACTCAGACATAAAAGATTTATTATTAGCTTTATTATTGATTTTCCAAAGATCAAAGAATTCTCATGGTTATGAAATTGTATCCTCTGCATGTGAAGACAAGGTTTTCTAAAATCCAACAGTTCCACAGAATCCTCAGCAAACACCAACCACAATTTTTTCTAGGTCTGTTCAGCTCTGCTAATAGTTATTGTTTGCACAACTGTAACTAAGTACATTACCAACTAGTTGTTCAATCTATATAAATTTAAGAAACACACATTGCCAAGGAGTGACTCATATATCAGTCTATTATATGCTACAGAGCTGACTGTATTAAACAAATCACTTTCCCTACAGCTGAAGAATAGGAGCTATATACAGAGCAGAGGTTATTGTCTAATTTAAATCTTGGCTCCCTTCCCAGAGCTGTACAAGATTCCAATTTGTGGAAATGTTACTCTCTGCTACTGCCAGAAAGGCTACAGAAAATGGTATTGGGTGCCTTCCAGAAATATGTCTGCAAAATGCCAATCAACAAGTCACTAAAGATTAACAGTATGACTGTACCAAATTAATTTAAATTATAGAAACATATGGCTAGGATGTTTGCACTGCACTTAACACAACACCTGCTTCACAAACAACTAAGTTTCCTTCCACAGTATAAAATAATATACGGCAAACGCCTTGAACCTGTTTCCTATTAATGGGGGGAAAAAATCACTTAATAAACAGTAACCAGGGGGTACCACTACTAACTACAAGCCACCATTTTGTAATGGTTAAATCCCTTCTTTATTTTGAATTTTACACTAACCCAGATTAACTGGTCTTTGCCCATCATAGAGAAAATAATTACTGAGAACACAAATTAAGTAAATTAAGGTGAGAGAAATAAACATTTTTATATTCCATTTCAGAAATCCAGTATTCTAGTTGATTTTGCTAGAATACTTCCGGACTTATAACAGTCCTTCAAATACATTGTTATTGTCTCTTCTCTCTCTCTACATATACAAAGCTGACATTCTTAAGCATTCTTGAAAGGCATTATAAGCTCATGAAAAATTAAAAGATTAAAAATCACACATCAAAAGTCAAATATTTTATATATCCTCAATGTGTTTTTCTATTATTTTTTATAAAATTCCTTGATACATATGATCATGTCATCAAATAAATAAAAAATTTTAAAAAATCAGTGACAGTCTTAGAAATATTTACACATTAGAGTATGCCATATTTCAGCTGAAGAAGAAGGGAGCTGTTTTATGTTTCTCTCCACTGCTTTTCTATTATTGCCTAGCTAATGGAAATACATCAAACAAATGTTCTACAAGAGCAATAAATATTAAAGTTGACCTATCCATCTGGAAGAAATGAGAACAATACTGCTCACTTTTACCCCAAATATGACACTGATAAATGAAGCCGTGAGATTCCATCACACTTTCAGCAACCTGGGCTAAGCGCCCACCACGTGATTCTTGTACCAGCAATTTTCTCCATTCATCTTCATTAGGCAGTCACTTGACCTGCCTCCCAACATCCCTGTCAAATTTGAACCTTTAGGGGGCTGCTGGTACTTTCTAACAACGTACTCTAAAAGCTCCATTCCCTTTTTGGAAAAAAACCTCAGATGATCACAAAAGAACGCAGAAGTTTTGGAGAGAGAACCGCCAGATGCTCGTCACGGTTAAAACAGGAGATCGCAGCACCGGGTGTGTGATGGTAGGAATAGTGGTGTCCACACAGCCCAGAACCAACAGCACAGCCTGGCAGAGAGCACAGGTGGGCAAAGCAATCACCTTTTTGGCCACCAGAAGACAATTACACATTCAAATGAGGACGTACGTAACCTCCCACCACAAACGCCCTCCATTTCCTCCCCTGGTCGCTGTTCGAGGCTGGAACCAGCAGCCACAGCATTCCTAACCCAGCGTAATAGGAGCGCTTCAGCACATTAGCAGTGTTACGTAACATCCCCATTATTTTCTTTTCCAACAGTATACTAATGACAGCACTGATTTGATTATTCTGTAATGGTGAAAATGAATACCAATTCAATATGAATTTGCCACTGTAATAAAACGCTCCTAACAGGATTCTAAGAGACTTCCTAGAAAGATTCCATAACTTTACAATCACTTAGGGAAATCAGAAAGGGTAAAAGCACCAAAAAGCATTAAGATTTTGACATTAAAACTGTCTCAGGCATTCATGCAATTGCAATACCTTTGTCAGGGTAGCTCTACAATGTTTATCTGGCAAGTATCTGATGTATTGACTCTTTCTCTATTGCACACAAACCACTTATCTTTCCTTTTCCCAAAAAGGTCTTTAGAATTATAAATATTGTAGACTGTCATGGTAATGTAGCAATTAAAATACACGCACAAAGATTTCTTTTAGGCAGTAAGTTCTTCAACCCTTTTTCATGAGTGGTTCCATGCACCTGCTAAGCACATCAGGGACTTACTCTTCCAGGAAAACATTGCTGAATGGAAGTAACGACTGCAGAATCAAACAGAAAATAGGTACACACAATACAGAGGTAAGATGGATTTCACTGTTATCACCAAAAAAAAGAACAGAGATGACTTTTACACAAATCGAGTCCTTTCATGGTCAAGTACTTCAGTCATGCTAAGCTGGATTTACAGCACTCAAACTTTTCTTTTTAAAAGCATTCAAAGTGTATCTGACTTCAAGTGAAAAACACAGAACATCTTACTCTCTGCTATAATTTTAAAGAGGTTTGCAAGTACCAGAAAGCATGCTGAAAATCTGAAAGCATTCCCAAAAGTGTGGACAACAAAAATTATGAGCAGATGTGCAATTTAAAAAAAAAAAAAAAGACCTCACAAACGTGTATTTATGGTAGGTACATTTAATTTCTTGACCACAGAATGCATTACAGGTAGTAACTAAGTAATTGCTGATAAGGTGGTATGCTTCCCAGCAGAACATAAGGAATGCCTGTCTGTAAACTCGAGCTTCTTTATCATCATTACATGTTCTTACATCCGTGTTAGAGAAATTGCACAATAATCCCTGGCAACTTTTTTACCAGGTCTTTACAAGAGACCAGACAATTCATAAGAAAGCCTTGGATGGAAGGAAAAAAATGGGATGGATTCTGGCTTATTTGCTTGTCTGCGATGCTGAAGATTTCAGAGACTCTGCACTGATTCCAAGCTTAAAGTTTGTCACATTTCCTTAACTGGCCTCAGCCACGTTCTTTGAATGACAGATTATTCTCAAGAACTTACGAATGTTTCTGTGATGACAGAGATCTTCACAAGGCGTTTTCATATGTGGGACAGTTTATGATTGCTGCACAGAGTAGATTCTCAACATAAAACAATTTGGAAATATGAGCTTGTAGATCTCATGGTTCTCAAAGTCATCCATACAAGTCCTTTACCTGCCAATTCTCTTTGTCGGAGGTGACTTCTTCCAAAAGATTAATATCAAGTTAATAATGAAACAAACTGCTCTAAATGGAGTCTCTGTTTGCAGATGGCAATGACTTTTCAAAGTTTTACTGTAATCAGTTCCTGAATGAAGCCTAATGCTCACAAAATCAAAACAATTGCTTTGCCAAGGTGGGGAGCTAGAAAAATCAAAACACTAAACAATGAAAAAGAGAGGCCTGAGGCAGTTTTCAAAGAACTTATTGATAAAAACAAAAGTGAGATCTCAACACAACTCCAATGATCTCACGTACAGCAAGAGATACAACGTTACATCATAGTCTAAAAAGGTGTGTCAGAGAAACTATCCTTAGGTCTCTGAAGACCTGATTAAGGGAAAAAAGCAATCAATTTATCTGCTTCCAAGAAGCCATAGATATATTTTGGGAGAACCCTGATATGTTACAGTTGGAAGGGAAAAAACCCAGGCAAACAACAGATATAAGAAGTGAAGCAGATTTTCACCTCAGCTAGCTGACGTGTGCTAGGGAATGTTTCATCCAAACTGATGACGATGTGTTATGATAATGTCAGCTTTACCAACACCATCATCTCTCATGGCAGAATTATTCCTCAGCTCTTGGTGATGAAGTGGCTCTTCAATTCTTCAAGACTGAGTGACACTGAAGCAACATGTAAACGTATCTGCTAAACAGCTTTAGAAAAAAGTAAAAGTATTGTATACTGAGTTGGGCTGTGCACACATTAGCGCAATATCCTAGTTGGAATTAGTCTTTCTCTGAGAAGAAGCTTCAGAAAGCAGTTGTGCCTTGACCACTGCCAACTCATCTTAAATTTCATTAACTTTTTTCTATGCTACTTTCTTAAGTTTATTCAGAATGCCCTTTCAAATGCAGTTCAGTCATGAACTCCATCATTCATAGCGCAGCATTGTTTGTGCTGAGTCTTTGCAGCAGGGTTATCACTCCAGGTTAATGGATTTGTGTTCTGAGAAGCCATGATTAGAATAGGTGACCTGTGTTCTGCATTATACAGTGAAAAACATATCTAGCAGCATGATTGTTATCAAGCATCAGAAGAGATACTGAGAGCTGTGTGTGTAGACAGCTCTAAACTCACATGGTTCTATTATTCCAGGTATTGTGCAGTGCACAGTATTGACATGTACAAACTGCTGAAGATTTGCAAAGTAACAGTATATATCAATGCTAATGGCTTACTTAAGAAAATGATGAGCAGGATTTCAAGCACAGCATGAAAATGCATTTAAAATATTTGTGACACTTTAATGGACATTTTCATTAGCAGAGGTTATAACAATGGCAAAAATTTGAAATTTTATACAAGGAGTGAAGTTACAATAGTTCCGCAAAATTCAAAGAGATAAATTCTTACTGTTGAAGAAGACATTAAAATTGAGGCACTCCCCTCCCAACACAGCTATTCTGGTAGGAAAAAAAACAACAAGTAGAAATAAAGGAATAAGTTTTCTTGTCTTTCTGTAAAATGTTTAAAGCACTGTTCAGTACGAAGCAGTAGAAAACTTAAGCAGTCATGGCTTTTCTCTTCCTCTTTATCATTACAATACATGAGCTGACATCAAGGAGAAAAACCACAGAAAACGTTTATACCTGAAGTGGACTATAGAGCTGCTTGGTATGCTAGCAGGGCATCAGAAATACTCCTTAAGAAAGCATTTAATAGTAACTATAACATTAAAAAGAATAAGTAGCATATTCAAGGTAGAAGGCCAACTAATCACCTAGTGAATACTAACTTCCGCTGTCAGAACAAACTGCACATGTGATGTAGTCTTGGACTTTCAAATCATTATGTATGCACAGCTACAGCTTTCCCTTCTTTAAAATGGGACTTATACACATTGATTCTTTTAACAAATACAGTGATACTGCATTGTGATACTGAACCCATTCAGTTATGAAATGAGCATCAATAAAAAAAACTTGCAAGGAAAGACTTCAATGGATACATTCAGAATTTAAGCACTTCATAGCACCATGCCTAGAAAGTCATTGACTTTCATGAGAGCTATACCTAGCATGTTTCCAGCTCCTGCAAAGAAAAGAATTCTTTCCAAGTTATGTTTGGTATGCTTGGAACAACCTGGGCTATGAGGAAGAGTGAGTTCAAATGGTCTGCATCAGTCTCATTCACAGGTATGGCTTAGAGAAGCCCAAATTTTGACAATTGTTTGTCCACTACTTCAACTACCTGCAGGTAGGCATTGCTGCACTCCCTGAGAAGAGCAGTGATGATGTATTCCACATACACACCTTCTGTGGTCTACACAGCTGAGTCCTAACTATGGTACTCAAGTTCCTTTTTTTTCCTCCCCAATAATCAGCCCTGAATCGCCAAACCAGTTAGTTATACCAGCTGTTTATTACACTTAAAATTAAAAAAACCCACACACACTGATTCCCTTTAGAGGCAGTAACAGATTTGCATCTGACACATGTTGTCCTCAGGATAAAATTTCAATGAGCATCTCTTCCTCATTTACTGTAGTAGCTTAATCTGCCTTAGCTCTTGTTACAGCTTGTTTAAACTGCTCTCAGACAGATTTTTTTCTACCAAACACCTTCTACACTGGCTGTAACATTTCTGACATGACACACTGTCCTACAAGTTGCTGATGATCACTTCCAGGACAGTGCCACTGACACACTGTTTTCAGTAATACTCGTAACAGCACTTCCCTTTAGAGGGAGCTGATCAAAAACCGCTAGAAAAGGTCCTTTGTCCCTTGAATATTCTGTTAACATGGAATTTTACTGGGATCTTCATGCAGCACACTCGCCAGCTTTGAACCAAAACATCTGTTCACGACTTGCCAAGACAATAAATTCTTGAAGCCTAATCTTCCACATCTTCTGATGTGAACCTCTGCTACAATGAAATAATGATCTCTGGGATAATGACTAAAAAACAATAACCTCTGTGAAATACTGAAGGACTGAGCTTTTAGGTAACTGCCCTGAATTCTGCTGTTACCACAGTAAAGTAAACTGCCCTAAGGGCTCCATTTTCAAAGCCTGAAATTTGTTACACCACTGGGCAACGTGTTAACCATCACTTGCTCAATGGGACAGGACAATTCAACCCATTCCACTCAAATAAGCTCTTTCAGCATTCTATTCCACAAATCATTAAATTCATCTCTGTAGAGAAGACGGTAAGTACTGTCCACAGAAGAGCATCTTCCTTACATGGAACCACACTGTTTAAAAAAAAATCAACCACGAATAAGAGAGAATTCTGGCATCTGCTGATCCGAAGAACCAACCATATCAAGCCTTTGTTACCCAGATATCCCCAGGCTGAAAAGGCCTGAGATGTCATTGACTGTGAAACATGGATTCTTTATTTTAAAAAATTCAGATGCTACAAATGAGCTGCTTTGCAAAAAGCAGTATTTTGAATGCCAAGAGAATAATTTAATGCAATGTGAAGGAGAACACAGTTCAATATTTTTTTCAGGAAAACATTCACAGACATTACCTTTTTTATAGGGCTTAATGAATTTTGAAGTCTATGTAAGAAAAAAACATAGGAAGAAATTTGATTTTCATAGGATAATATGCCTTTTACTGCTTCAGCAAACAGCTGGTTGTTCAGCTATCTTTATTTTGGAGGAAATTAATTTGCACCTTATTGAATGCTAAGATCTGTTCTGGAAAGCAGAAGAGAAAAAGAAAATTAAGAGCACTTAAACAATGCCCACTTCAAATAAATGCACCTCACTAGAAGCACAAATACCCTATGAAAAACCCTACATAACTTCACTAATTTGAATCTGTATGTCTATGTATGCTCATTTTGAGCTTTCTCTTAAAAAGTGGTATGTGCCATTTAAGTTAAAATCATACATGACAGCTTCTCCATCCCTAAGCAATAACCAACAGGAACATATTCCTGTGCATTTTTAATTTTTCTGGCACAAGAAGTATTCTCACATCTGTTAGGACTGATTTGGAATCACTACTCTTGGAAGACACATTTCTTTTATTTATTTCTTGAACATGATTCCCTGAGAGTTAGAGAGGCCTCAGCGACACAAATGGGGTAACCCAGCAAAACCCAACCTGTGCCAAGGGGCAGGGGAAACAATTTTAATTCTACAGTGCAGTCTCCCAAGCCCAGGGAACTGTAACCAGCTGGGGACTTTCACTGATTACAGTCCAAGGCAGCTTTTTAATTTCTTCCCTGAAAGCCACTGATACATGTTTTACTGTCTCAGTGGAGTTACCTATAAGTTTCTACACCTGCCTAAAAACACTCACTAGGGAAAGAAGGGTGGAATTAGAGTTAAGGAAAGATATGTACAATTCCTAATTCTGCCACCTGAGCCTGCATGACCTTGATCAAGTTACTGAACTTCTCTGTAACTCCTGGCCCGGAGCGTCCAACGAAAACTGTAAAATTTCTCACATTGCAGGGTATAGATTTTAGGTAACACTAAAATCTGAGTAGGAAAACTTGAAGGACTGTTGTTCCAAAGGCCAAGCAAATAAGCCAAAAGCACTAAAACCTACAGGGATAAGGGTAAATCGGGCTCCAGTATTTAACTACCAGGTTGTATGTTACCCAGTTACCCAGCTGAGTATCAAATTAAGGCAGAAAAAAATAGAAGTTGTAATATTCGTACAGCAAATTGCGATCACAGCAAATTGCTGTTTATAAAATAATTCTTCATATTTGCTTTGACTTCTGTTCTGTAAGGTTTGTTAGACATCCAAAAACAACAACAGAAAGACACATGCTTACAGGCTGAATTCAGATGTGTCTTTCTTTGGAGATACACTGGCATTTGTTTGTTCCTTAAGTGTACCAGTGTCATATTTAAAACATGAAGTCCCCTTCTGTTGGCTTAGGGCTAGAGCTGCAAAACACTGTCCTTAGATTCTTGCCTTTGATCTTATTAGCTGTGGTCTTCTCTTTACCAGGCCTTCTGCAAAATGGTGGCTAACTTCACAAACACATCAAATTTTTCTAGATACAAAGACTTTTGAAAATATTACCGGTTCCTACACTCTTCGGAGAAAATAATACCGAAGCAGAGAATTTTAAAGACCATACTTTAGGGCTTTAGATGCTTTCTCTCCAGATCTCAGTCTGACATAGTGGGATATAAACTCTTTAACCATTCAGGTTTCTAAATGGCAGAAAAATTATTTGGAGAATTGGTTCTTGGCACTACAGAATCAGGACTCATAAGAAGTTACTAATGGATTTTATTCTGATAACTGATCTGGCTGACTCAAACAAGACTTCTTTTTTTTTCTTACTACATGCATGACTGCACAATGCAGAATATTAGGGATATGAAGGTATTTTAGCTGCACATGCAGCATTTGTGTGCAATTCAGTATCTTTCCATGCATATATCTGCACGGAGCAGCAACTGATGCTGCTGCCTACAGCAGCACTGCAGAAAGCCAAGACTGAAGATTCATGTTCTTTAAATATTTGCTTAATTCTCTTGCACAGAGACTTTTTCCATTATTCAAATCAATTATGATTTAAAATATAAGTGATACTACCTCTGCACTTTCAGTTAGTGAATAAGTGGTTTATAGAGCTTAAGAATGGCTGCTCCCTTTGAGCCAACAGAGAGTGAACACTAACATGGGTGTGAGATCACAGCCAATGTCCAGAGCCATTCCTTCATAAACCCACTTCGCCACCACTTAATCTAGTTTTATTCGGGTGTGAAGTTGCCGGTTTGGTTTTAATGTAGGAAGAACATAAAGGTCTATTTCCACTGCATAGCCCTGCATGGAGAACGATACAAAATCATGCGTGTTCAGTGTGAGATAATCTTTGTATCTTAAACCGTGACACTTGCATTGCATACAATATCCATTTACGCTACTCATGGCACAAGTGGCAGACCGATCTCATGGTGCCTGGAGCCAGTGCTGACACACAGCCTTCCTGCAGATGAAAGCAAATGCTCTCCAGAGCCAGAAGCTTTTGCTTCACTCCTGTGAGCTGGATAAGGTGACACTGAAACTTCCGAAAGGTTGCTGAGGACAGAGGAAGGAACGGTAAGAACCACCGTGCTGGAAAATTGCACTGCAACAGAATAAATCATAGGACAGCCACGGGAGCTGCATTTTTCTCCTTCCGCTTTTTTTTTGCTCAGAGAACAAGACAGGGGTTGGCCCAGGGACAGACTCCAGATCACCACACAAACTGTAGGCACTGACATTTAAGACTTCTATCAGCTACTTGGTAACAACTACTATGTACTTCTGTACACTGTGCATCATTCCTCCATCTAAATATCAAGCACCTAACAGATAAAAACAACTTCCTTGTTTTAAGATGTGAGAGGTTTGTGTTTTGTTTCTCTTCAAAACTGACTTTATTTATTGGGAGACAATCTTCACAACTGCATTTGGAACTAATACTCAACACAGAACTATTTATACTGCTCTAAATCCTTGGCTTACAATGCCTGTTTCATTTTTGAACTACCTTCACTGCAAAAGGAACATTGCACAAATAATTTTTTCCCAAGAAAAGCAAATCAGAAAGCACAAATGCTACCTTTGCAAAAAAACACAGCATTCAAAATACTAGCTAATAATTAGGTTTCTATTCCAACTATTTCAATGCACAGTTAACCTTAGACAACTGTGCATGAACCTTCTAATTAGCATATTATCTTTGGAGCAATTAGTATCTTGTACCTCGTATGTTATCTTCAAATTAAAACTTTCCCTATCTCAGCATTTTTAATTAATCATTGTGAATCTGAGATGAAATAGACATCATTCAAGAGAAAGTCAGTGTTTTTAGAATGTCACACCCACTGACATTTCAAAACAATTATTTAGCTATCTTCAAACAGTACAGGGGCTACTGCCTTTAGCTTACACTGTATTCATAGAATGTACACAAAACACTCCATGTAATTATTACATAAACTGTTTTACATCTGCAAACGTATTTTATTGTTGCATTATACAAAACATCAACTATTGCAGTCAAGCGAAATCTTAGTTAAAAACACCCAAAAAAGTTCATTTTTTAAAATCCTTAATAATCCCTTCAATAGAATTAAGAATCCTCCTCTCTCTCAGGGCCTGTAGTAAAGCTATAGCCAGTAGCGACAATTCAAAATAAAAAGCAATATGATTGTTTGACCCTGAAGATACTAATACAGATGATGATCTTTTATATGTCACTCTGCCAACCTGATTTACTGTGATGAATGAATAAATTCATAGCTTAATAACTCACCGCAATATGTTTGATCTGAGACATTAAAAGAAGAAATCATTTCAAAAGATGATTGCCCTTCTAAAATGCTTTAAAAACCTGGAATATTTAAATTTTTTATAAAATGTCAGATTAAATAAAAGTAAATACAAACCAGCGTAATGTGGCTACTCTCCATCAACAAATAAAGTTATCTTTGATAACAATAAATTTCCAGTGCTTAAGCTAGAAACTGTCTTAAGTCTGTTTATAAGCAAAGAGCTCCTTCATCCATTCTGCACCAAATGAGTATATTTCAGAGAAAACACAACAGGAATAAGCTGCAAAACATTGTATTTTCTTTAATTGCCTTAGAAAATGAAAAGCTTGATCTATAAATATTTAACAGACAACATGAACATTTCCTTAGAGCTGCAGTACATCTGATTGCCGGTTTTGTTCCACAATTACTTGACTCCAAACAGACTTAAACGTGAAATTTTAGGACAATTGGGCAGTTCTCCGCCTTACACAATGTTCTAAGCAAGCTGCTGTTCTAGTCATTTGACTTTACAATTCCTCTTTATAGCATAATCAGTTTTATTAACCCCATATAAATTAAAATTCATATGTATATTGTTACAGCATACCTACATTAAGAAAAAAAATCCTGGCACCCACAGAAATAAACATTCTAAGTCAAAACACCTGTGGATTTAAGATACAGAATTTCCTCCTACTTTTTTACACCTTTATTCTACTACAATCACAAGTGGAAACAAAAATGTCAGTAGTGTCAAATGGCTGGTTGTGAAGTATAATTCTACAGGATGGTGGTCAAACCTGCTGCTGTACATTATATATACATACGTAACTCCTATATAACAACATACGCTATGCACAGTCATGACATGCACGAAAGTGCAGAAATGCCTGCAGCAGTGCCTGGGCAGGTCTCCAGTGCCCAACACAACAGCCACGAACTGAGCTCCAGAGCACTACCACGAGGTCCCTATTTATTATCATCTCTACTTTCACACAACAAGCCAGCGAGGGACAGGCACAACAAATGGCTTGCCCAAGGTCACAGAGCCCTGTAATAACGGCAATGCGATTGGAACCCAAACGCCCTGACTTTTATTTTAACAAATACACAGTGTTTCTTCTCTTATAATAAAAGATAGAAAGAGAACATATGTTGTTATATGAGAATACACTTGCTTGCTTGAAGTAATCAGGTTTAATTAGCTGATTTAGGAAAATCTTGAACTATGTTTGGAACTGTAGGAGGAAAGAAGAACAGGGCAAAAGACTAATAAAAGAACCGCCACGAGTTTGATAAGGAGTGAACTAGATTTGTATCACATGCACATCAGTGTGAATCAGTGATTTTTTTTTTAAAAAGAAGATACAATTATTCAAGCGCAAAAACTTACAAAAACTTTTACCAGAATTAATATCTTTTAAATTTCTTAAGAAGAAACTAGACAGCTTTACTAGATGTTCGTAATAAAACGCAGAGGAATTCTGATGGTAGTAGTTTTAAATCAAATATAATCTCTATCTAAATGCATTTTCCTTAGAAAAGTCACTGTCTTAACACAATAAGCCCAGAGAAATACATTTCCTGCTGAAATTACTCCATTCCTTTCATGCCACAGGGAGAAATGGAAGTAGAATAGTCCAAATGAAGTTCTATTTGATTAAACCATCTCTAGCAAAGCCCAGAGTCAGAAGGTTGCTTTAGTGCTGCATCGCACCCATGCACATACAGAACTATTTGGATACTGCTAACTTTCAAACATCCCTAAACTGTAAAAATCATGATAACGGCTTATTACAAATTACTCCAGCACAAAACCTACAGATTTTCAATTACTGCTTCAAAACCAAACCTATTTTAGATTGGATTCATCAGTAGAGAAGTCTGATGGAGAACGAGGTAAGAAACTCCATATGTAACTGAAGGAACCTGGGTGGTATCTGAAGAAACTTCTTTTGTGGTCTTCCCAAGAAAATTTGCTTAGAAGATCCAAAGCACAGAAGACTCTGAGCCCCCTGTGTGCTGTGTTTCCAAGAGCACGGGACAACCTCCCCAAACTTGAATGCATTCTACCAGATTCTCCTGCCTTAATCTGTAACCAGGAATCTTTCTGCTAGGAGCAGTGAAGGCATGGATATATATATTGTTGCCCTCACACCTATCCACTGACGGTTGGTTTGTCTTTTTTCCATGTTTAGTGAAAAAAAAAAAAAAATCACCATTTTTACAGGTCTCAAGCTTTGAAATTCCAAAGCTGTGCTTCATCAAAATCAAGGCCACGCCGGAAGTTACTGCTTTTTCTGACCCACCTATCAATTTTTCAGTTCCTAGGCTAGTGAAATTATCACACACAATAATTTAAATCTAAGCTGAAACAGATCAGTGCTGAACTTTGGATGAATGACAGACATGACAGATTTTTAACTTTACCTTTTTTTTTTTTTTTTTTTGTTAATCTACAACTGTTATTCCGGATTTTTCTTTCCAAGGACATGATGATTCTGATTAAGAAAATAAATTCACAGAACTTTGTAACAAACAGTTTTCAATTACATTTAATAAATCTTGGTATAAATGTGAATAGCTGCTTATGCAGATGAAGGGCATTAAATAATGAATTTAATGCTACTGAGCAAATGTCATTAACATTTTTTGAAGATTGGATGAACATTAGCTTTGTTGGTAAATGACATTTTAAATATTTAGGGTTTTATAAGGGTGGCTCATTTCTTTATACAGCAACAAATCTTCAGACAGTACTTCTGTCTGGTTGTAGAAAACTACAATTGATATCTTTTCCATATATACTTAACCTCCTACAGATTTATTTGATTCTCAATAATTACTATTCTCTGGTAAGAGGCATATGTTATTACAGCACACTGCACTCCCACAAGCTGTCCACTCAGTGTATTTTAATAAATCTCTGCCAAAGCTGTATAAATTTGATCCTGTTTAAATTTAATAAGGATCAGAATATATCAAAGCACAGATTCCCATGAGAGAAATAGATATTTTGCATAGTTATTGAGTGCCCTATTCATAAATACAATGTGTAAGACCTAGACCATCAACCTTGAATTAAAAAGAAAAAGAGATTAATGTGTGCAAAGCCAGCTACTTCTTAAATAACTAGTGAAATTACTGTTTAATAAAACATTTTCCCCATACTACCGTTAAAGACAGCAGCACTGCCAACAGTTTTACTATTACGATTCTAATACCTAACTATTGAATATCTGCAGTATAGAAATACCTTCTCTCAAGTACCTTTCACGATTCTTGCAGGAAAGATTTACCAACGTAAGGACACAGATTCCTAACCGTGTCACCATGGGTTCCTCCTTGGGTTGTGACTTATCCTTTTCCATTCCTTGGCACTGCTGCCTTAAGCAGGAGGCAGATCAGCCACCAAGAGCCACAGAAACGGCAGAACCCGAACTAGTTCAGGACAATGAAGAGCATAAATATATATTTGACATCCGTTTCCTTTTCCCTTTTCTGGAAGGACATCTAGAAGAGGAAGAAATTCTCAATGCTCTATTAATTCTAGGTAAATTTCAGCAATTTTATGTAATACCCCACAAAATTTTATATTCTATTAAGTAGCTCTCATTTCAGTGCTTGCTGTGGCAAAATACCAGGAGAAATAACTATACAATTAGATGCTGATCTAGCATCTTACCAAGAATTCTGAAGATCACTGTCATAGACACAAATACTGCATGTATTCCAAATAGAAATATGTTTATATAACCAGTTCTTCAGATTCCAGTGTTTCCTTTGTTGTTGTTTTAAAGATGTTTGCACATAAATGGAAAAAACCCAAACACCTAAACCAGATTTCCACCAATACAAGTAGAGACCACACGTGATAGCTGCTAGTCACAGAAAGAATTTGCTAGTCTTCCACAGGACAGCTGCCTTCCTTATCATCAGTTTCAATCAGCAACTGTGTATATAACTATAAATGCAACCTGCCACTTTCAAAATAGCTCCACTTTCTTTCACCATCTTTGATGCTCACATGATCACAGGTATAGGGGAGAAATCAGACTGTATTTATCCTGAATTAAAATTCATATTTCCAAAGTAAGAGCATGAAAGTCAAAAGACAAATCATTTTACATGGAGCAGAGATCTTTCCCAAGGGGAAAAAATGTACTAAATCAATTTGCCATTGTTTTATAAGTCAGCTATTGAGAATGAAATTACAGACGGATGAAATTAATGTGAGTTTTGCCATTGACATCAATGAGCCAAAGATGTCATCCTCAGTGTTTTACTATACACAGAAGCCTGATGTCAGAATTGGTACAGCTTTATGGAGTGCAGTACAACATAATTCAATCCATCACAGTGAAGACAATCATATCATCACTCAATCATTGGTCCCACTCGCATCTGTGGTAACACTCATTCTTGTTTTCTTTTCCCTTTACCGTCACAGAGGTGTTGGAGCCGGGAACAACCACGGCCACGTTTGTCAGCAATATTCCTTTACCCACTGTCAATATTATGGTGTTGTGATGAAAGTACAGGTATAAAAATTCAGTTGAAAATTCAAACTATACCAAGGGAAATGCGTGGAAACCACAACACAGGCAACATTGCTTTGCCAGAATATTGCCATCAAAATCACAGCACTTAAAACACAATTACTTTGAATTAAGATCAAACAATAACACGGTATAACTATTCATCCTGGGTAAACACATGTCTAGGCCTTTTATGTACCACCTGTAGCACAGGGTTACAATCTGTCTTTGTTTTCAAGAATTTTAGAAAATACTGCACTTCAGTGGTGAAAATCTTGCATCCATCCATTTAAAGATTCATAACTTAAGCACAAAGACACTGAGTTAAGAGTACGGTGACTTGATTTTCTTGCTTTTACAGGTCTGTGACTTTCAACTTTAATGTTATTTCAACAAAGTGCCTTGTGTTTATTATGGAGATATTCTGTTGTATTTCCCTTCTCTCAGTTCATGAAAATTTCAATATAACAAGAAAAAACACAGCTTAAATTCTTATTTTGAAAACCATATTGCCATTTTTATTCAGCCTGTATTTTAATACAGCATCAATATTTAACTACTTCATTAAATGAAGTGTGACTTTTATCGTGAAAATGTCAGTCTTTGCAGTTCATTAAATTCATTTAAAGTATAGCTGCTTGATTTTTTTTTCCTGAAGGAATAAAGAACTATTAACTGAAGGCATAAACTTAGCATTAACATGTACTTTTTTCTTTAAAATAACATTCAAGATTTGCAACAGCCTTTACAAATTTAAGGGGTTGTTTGTATCCTTTTGCATTATCTTTGTTTTTATAATAGATGTCACTTTTATAGCATATACAACTGTTTATCACAGTTGGATATGACCAGTAGGATGTCTTAGAGGACATTAACATGTCACGTGCTATTATGAATCTGTAGAATCCTACAAGTAGTATTAAAAATACATTATTTTGAACTGTGGCATCTGGAAAAATAAACTGTATATGATGTAAAATGTAATAACTCTTGGAATCCAACAGGGTTTACGAGTTCTGTTTTTCAGTTTCATAAAACATTCCTTGATGAGTATCCTTTTCCTTTCAAGGAGGGTTTCTATTAACTAAGACAAAAGAACACAGGGAAAGCTCCATTTCCACAAAGGCAGCATCATGTTTTTGCCATATGTAAGAACTCCTGGTCCATATTCTCTAGGATATGTGACTTCTGTGACTAATGTCTCTAAAGCTGGAAAAGCTAATCACTTTTCATTATTAAATCGATGTGATTATAAACTAATAAGAATAAAAAAGCTTCTTTGAAATATACTAAGATATAAAGGCGGTGATAACTTTACTTTCAACCTACTACTCCTTTCAATATTTGGGGCAGATCTCAATGACAGTGAAATCTTGGGTTTAGAAAGACAATCACAAGTCCTTTTCAATTTTCATGTTTAGGTCCTGTCCTCTCCTGCCCAACAAAGCAATTTGATTAGGCTGCTCTCTTGTAGTAATGATCTGAATCACTATCATTCTTACACTTTCCCATTCTCAGATTGCACTAAACAGTCAATGCTTAATTTATTCCAATACAGATGGTGATTGAGGGAGGGGTTTGAACATGGGCATGAGACATTTTAAAGGACTTCATTTTCACAATTATAATATCTATCCTTTAAAAAATCTGATACTTTTCTAGTGTCTTAAATGTAGAATCCAAACCACCCTACCACACACAAACATTTTGGGTACCACTCCACACCACAAAGATTTAGGCTGGAACTGGGATTCTGAAAAATATCAAATTATTCAGTCTATGATTTGAGAGTTCACCACATTCCCCATTCCTCTCACACACAGGCTCTTTTAGCCTCCATGCAACCAGCAACTGGCATCAAACTAGAGAGGAAGCAATGCAGAATCCAGCAATTAGTGCCTACTAAAGTTAAAAGCATCCCTCAAAAACCTTCTTCCACGAATGCTGTGCACAATAAATTTTTATTTTCTGGGAAAACTACTTTACATCTCCAAATTTATGCTATGCTACTGTGATCTGTTTTTCTATGTGTCAAAAGCAACAGGGTTTCTAGGAAGCTGTGATGTGTGAAATACCTTCCTCTGAATTAACTTCTCTAAAAAGTAGCATAGAGAATAAAAACTGAACTATCATGTCACTGTAATTCTGAAGAAGGAAAGAAGAAACTTTAAAACTTAATTATAAAAGCAACAACCCAGTCACATATATGAAAAGCTAACAGGTACCAGTGACACATATTCCAAACTGGAGTCTGAAAGAAAAAGTCTTTACACACTTACCTTCAACACAGTTATAACTGCCAAACCAAGCTGATGGGCTCTGTCTAGCAGTCTCTTACAATAGATTACATGGACTAAACAAAAATAATTTCTTTCAGGATGTCAGGAGTTCATATGCAACTACAAAGGAAGAGGGACCCAGCTGGCTGCATTAAAATTATATGGTCTAGACAGGTCACAGTTACCAGCTCACTCACACTAGAAAGCAAACTCTTCCCCAGCAGAGTCAAGATGGGATATCCTGAATATGAAACAAGAGTCGAGACTCTCCCACTGCAGAGACTTGCCAGGCAAAGGCTGAAGCAATGCTACTCTTCCAAAAAAAAGTTTTTCTAAAACTGTGCAAGAAGATCAAATTAATCTTTGCTACCTAATCACGTTGTGCAACCACAGCATCATTCAGGTTGGAAGAGACACCAGGACATCTCTAATCCAACCTCTGCTCAAAGCAGAAGCCACACCAAACTGAGGAACTACTTGCCTGGGGCTTTTCTTCAGTCAGGGCTTACAAGCCATCAAGCGTAGAGACAACACTTTGGGGCAACCTGTACCAGTACCCCATTATCCTCAAAGTCATTTGTTTTTCTCTTTACATCCAGTTTAACTCTCATTTCAGTTTGTGCCTGTTACCTCTCATCCTCCCACCACAAACCCTTCAGAACAGCCGGCTCCATCTCCTCGCAGGTACCGGAGCTGCTCTCAAGTCCCCTCAAGTCTTCCCTTCTCCATGCTGGCCAAATCCTGCTCCCTGAGCCCCTGATCACAGGGCAAGTGTGTCAGGTACTGACCATCTTGCTGGCCCTTTTTATGTTTCAATCCACCAGGACCCGCTGGTCCCTTCCAAAAGATGTGCTTCCCTGCCAGTTAGACCCCAGCCCATATCTCTCAAACCAGTATGCCATAAAAAATATTTGATACATTAGGCCAAGGATAAATGCGTGGTCATCAAGTTTCAGGGATCTGTGATGCTGAAAAAGCCTCACATATTTCCTAATCCCTTTTTTAAAGTCCACTTGACATGAAAAACAGTGCGATTTTTCACTTTTTTTTTTCATCCAGAGAAAATGCTTTATTTCCCATTTCGATGCACAAGCATAAACAAATAAAATCCCACTGTTAGTATTTAGCAGCTGAAGTAGGAACAACCATTACTTTGGAAAATTAAGGCTTTGAAGAAAACTTCCACATCAGCTCGAGTCACCTGTTTCAAAGTTTAACTTTCAACTTCAAAAAAGGCTAAGCTGGAATCTTCTTGAAAAAATTGCATATTGGTTTATAATCACACTTTAATGGCATAAAACTAGCGTACCTGTCCCAAGACATATTAAGAAATAGCAGCGATGAAATTTGACAATAAGATTTTTGCACTTAATCTGCCTTATAACCAAGCAGCAAATCATCACAGTACATTTCAGAGCTCAGTAATTCCCAGAAAATTACGTAGCAAATGCAAATAATCAGATATTTAAAAATTAGGCTACCAGTGTTCAGAAACAACCACCGAATTCTTAAAACCTCAGAGCTAGCAGATATTTGCCACCTTTTGAAACTGAAGCTCTTGTTCAGATCAGCAAGACCAGGATATTTCTAGAAACTTGGGAATTGAGGTAGTTACCAGTTAGCACAGCACGGAGGGGATGAAGCAGATGATTACCTGATGTGCACTCAAAAACACCCACATCAAGACAAACCATCTAACAGTTCTCTCTTCTGGAGACTGTTAAAGTTCCAGATGTGGATTATTTCATCACCTCTTTCAAACACTTAAAGGCCTTTCCCTCCCTCCCTCTCCACCATGACGAAGGAAACACACACCATTTGTGAAGGAAAAGCTAAGTAATCTTGTCACATTCACTGCAAGATAGATAGCTGCAAGATAGATAACTATGCACCGTCTAAAAATCTCATTTCTAATAGTTTTCCACCCCAAAATTAGACTTCAGACATAAATTTTCTTTGCTAGCTGTTATGCAAAACTCCAAAATTGTTATTGGGCCTGTAAGTAACTATCACATCTGTGGCTGCCTTAGCCAGAGTCTCAAAGAGACTCACTCCGTAAGACTCACAGAATACATAACACAAATATCACATGTTTAGGAATGTAAAGATGAAGCCTAAAAGAAAAACATTAAACAAGATTAAAAGTATAATCAACCCCATGGCCCCTGTTTCATCCCAGCCACAGTATATGACATTTAGTCTCAACTCTGAGCCTTAAAAATGACTACTGTTCCTTTGTCCCCTCCACTACGGGAAAGCTGCGTCAGCACCTCAGTCCTCTGGAAGAGAAAGCCTTTCTTCTCATTCCCATTCTAATCTCATGGCCAGTGTTTGTACAGACACATTTGGAACAACACTGTTTTCTTTCTCAACCTGGTGTTTCCAGTATTGCCATTAGGGCATAAATACTTCAAGTCTCTTGTGTCTTCTTTTCTTAAGAAAAATAAATTCTCCAACTCCAAGGTACTTATAAAAAAAAACAAACAACCCACACACAACCAAAAGCAATCCTTTGCTGACAGACCTGCAATTTTATGTGTCAGTTCTTTCACACTTCAGAGATGAAGATTATCTACACCTTCTCAGCTGAATGTAGTATTTTCCTTCATTTTTGTTTGGTATCTAAGCCGAAGAAAACATAATAATCATTCATTTATTTAGTAGAAGTGCAGACAAAACCAACTGTAGACTACGTTTATGATTTCCAGTGAGCAAATGTGTTGCTTCTGGTAATGATAAGAGGCCCGACAGATCCGGTGCTTTCCAGCAGACAGAGTTAACGCTTACCAACGTTACAGCCTGGCCCCAGGTAAGGCATCATCAGTAGCACCAATTCCTTTTTGTTTTGTCAGCAGGTGGCTTTATCCTTTTAGGAAATGAATGGTTCAGTACCCAAGAAACTACTATTCCAAAATAAATCCTCTGAGTTGAATTTCCTCAGCAAGTTTACAAAGCTCAATTCAAAAGAGACACAACTCTCTTCTTCAAAGAGAGTATATGCCTATGTGCTAGAGCAGGATTGCACCCTTTCCTCTTGAATCCACAGAAGATTTTCACAAAGTAAGGATGAGAAAGAAAAAGTTGGAGTATGTTTTAAATCAGTTCTTACATGAAGTTCAGTTTATTTCTCTCATTGACTTATTTTTTTTAAGATAAACATAAATCAGCTTCACAGGGAAAACTTCAGTAGCTGGGATCAATAAGCAGCTGGCCTTGCTCTAGCATACACAGTGAGATTCATCATCTAAAACCCTGTTATTTCTTATTCAAAGATCCCTGACAACTAGAGTTTCAGGGAAAAAAAAGGCTGTAGGTAGGAGCTCCTTTGCTTGGGTGTCTCAGCCAACAGAACGAGGAAACTAAGACGAACCCGCCTCTTTCTCTTGATCAAATGAGGATCAAAGATCAGTTCTTCAAATAGACGAAATTTTTAAATGTGAATAACAGGTATTTTCACCCTCTTCTCCCCCTGCTGACCCACCCACCCCTCAGCCACAAAAACCCCAAAACGCAAAAAAAAAAAAACAAGACAAACACCACCCAGAACTACAAGAAGTTTAGGAACTCAGACAGACTGAAAACACTTGATCCTCAAATTGTAAATGTTTAGCAGTGTTCCCCAGCCACCATTCCCTCTTTCTCCTGAAGGTGTTTCACAACCCTGTTTCTATTCTTCTTTGAAATCAAGAAATGGCCACTTCCTTTGGCAGCAGAGAATGCAATGACTGCTTCCTACCACAGAAGTGTGGACGATGAAGTAATACTCTAAGACTCAACAAAATAAGAAGAAATGGAAAATACCTGTAAAAAAAAAAAAAGGAAAATAAAGTAAACAAGTAAAAAGGAAGTAGGAGATTAAAGATTTTTCACTGTCAACATTCTGTGCCAGATTTGCAGTGCATTGCTTGTACTCACTGTAGCTGCAAAGCTTCAATCTGAGTTCATGAATATGATTTTCCTCCAAGGAAATTGTTCCTTTGTTTTTATTTTCACTTATTTTAAAAGAAAAAATGTTACATCTGGGGGGCAGAAAGCAAGATGTATCCTTGATATCAGGTGTCAACCATGCAGAGAATAAATGAAACTCAGAAGATCTAAACGTTTTAGTCTAAAATAATGTGGATAGATATTTATAGTCTTATGATTTCTAGACTTTATCCTTTCATATGCATTTAAAATACTCCATTGATGTCATGGTATTTTATTGGAGTCCTTTCTGAGTCACAGAAACACTGAAAATAAGGCATAACAACATAATGTTCACCTGCAGTTAGTCATAATATGAATCAAGCTCTTTATCATCACTGTCTCTCACTTATGCCTTGTGATGGAATAACCTTTAAAAACCTTTATTTAGAAATAATTCTGCATAAACACACAAATAACATGGAATATGATGCAGAGTGTGCTATAGTGGAACTCAGTTAATCAGCAATCCAAAAGTGACAAGCAATGCTAAGGAGCCCCATGATCTCCAAAGAAGATGTAACGTTTGTATTCTGTACATGAGCAAAGTGCCTCTCCCCCCGTTTTCCAAGCAGTGGAAGCTTGTTAGAACTGATGCAGACCAATACACATTGTCTGTGCTTCAAAAATGTGTGACTGTCCAAGAGTCACGTTTTCGATTTCACATTTATTAGTTACACATATTACAAGTGATAGATGCCAATTTTCTTTACAAAAACCAACACAAAGCTCAAAAAACCCTCCTTTAATATGCTATCAACTGAAGAATCAGGATTCTTTTCTGGTATGTAAACTCTCCACCAGACTATTAACAGAAGGGCAAGTTCTGAGACCTTCCTTGAAAAATTGCTATTTGCTAGAGACAAGAATACAGGGAGATAGGCAGCACACTCGTATGATATGTTATCGCCAGCAATATATTTGTGCTGATAGAAGTCAAAGCCAATCTTCACCATTCCTACTCAAACACATTCTAGCACAGAAGACAGAAAAAGGCTGCTATCCTATCACAAGTTGTTTGCCAACTAAATTTAGAAAAAACAGTTTGCTACTTAAGCCTATAGTTGCAGATTGAGGCAAAATAAACACAGAAGTTCACGCTACCGTTCTACAGCTGGTTTTTTTGAGAATTACAGGTAGGAGAGCAAGACTGATCTCTACGCTGTACACTGGACATACCACACATCTATGCACGCACAACACTGAAGTGCTGTTTGTTTGCCTACTTGAGTAGGTGTTTAATGAACAGAACTATGTTTTCCTTTCATGTGATCTTAATCAAACGTTCTGAGTCACATTTAGCCCTAGATTGCACTGCCTGTCTTTCACCTTATTCAGTCAGAACTGCACATACAATGAAATTCTGTTCCAGTTGTGGGTGCCTCCAAGAATGTCAGGTTTTTGGTTTGTGCTTTCAGCCAGCGAGGCCAAGCCAGAGCAGGCAGCAGAGCCGAGGGGCGATGAGAAGCCACCCAAGGAACACACTGATGCAGAGCACGGTCCAAGGGTCCTCTCATAGCAAAGGCACCCACAAAGCTGATTCCACAAAGGGAAAATCTCAGAAGCAAGTCATCATCTCCCTAAGGCATGATGGCTGGGAGAGCATGGGGCACTGAACCACTGCACTGAAGCCACTGATGGCTGATTCAAACAGCACTTGAAAAAGACCAAGGTAAGACAACCATCAGAACTGAGAATGCACACACGGATGGCTTGTCAAATCCTTGAAACAACGGTAGCAAGAAGCCATACAATACCCAGTGCACCTTACAAGCATCATCCAAGACCCCATCACAGACCTATTATGCTAAAAAAGGCTTAGCTGAAGGTATGAGAATGAAACAAAGGCGGCTTTCCTTACCAGCACTTTTGCTATGTCATAAACAACAGGTAGATCTCTATCATGGAAGCAGTGATGCAAGCCACTGTTTAGGAAGCCAGGCTGCCTTGTGTGACATAACATCTGATTTACCACTCCACATGTGCTCCTTGGGTCTCAGCTGCACCACCACAGGAACATAAAGATAGCTTTAAGTAGGTTTTAAAAATGCCAAAAGGACAGGAAAGGAGAAGCATCTGTTAAATCCTTTCATTTAATAATATCTAGAACTTGCTAATTATTTGGCAGAGCAAAATAAATTGATACAAATTACTTCATTTTATCATCAGAAATACATTTACTGGACATCCTCATAAAACACAAACAGAAGGTCACATACTATCTACTCTAGTGATTGCTTTGCAGTGCAAATCTATTCTAAGCTCTTATGTTTGCACCTGACAATGCATTTACACCTCTGGTATGTCCAGTGTACAGTCCTGAAATCAGTCTTGTTTTTACTTACAGTCCTGCTGTGAAAACAGAGCAGAGAATGCATTGCAAAATTCTGTTTATTTTGCCACATGTATAGAGTAGGCTTTTTTTAAATCTAAGGTTAATGTATTTCAAACTGTATCAAGCAAAACAACAGGAGAACCATGCGGGGCTGTGGCAGGAAATCACAACTACAAAGTTTTTCCCTACAACAGATAAATAGCACAATACCCCCATATTTACATGACTGCCTATTATCATCATCATTTCATCCACATGTGTACCAAGAACCCACAAAAGTAACAGCATTAACCTACTAAAGCAAACAAAAATATTATTTTTCCATGCCTAATAAAATTCTTCTTTATTTAAAGAAAGCAAATAGAGGACTGCTAATCCCCTATCAGGTAAACAGATAAAAGTACAGTTTAACAAAAGCACTTCTATTAATAACAAAGTAATACTGAACTATAGTATCCTAAACCATTCAAATTTCAACTATTTGTATAAGTCATACAACTATAAAGAGAGTAGCATAAAAAGAACAGCAGATAAATACTATCTGCTCTGAAAATAAGCTACTTCAACATTCAGCAATTGATTCCTGTGTGGTTTTAACACCATTTTTCATATCAAAATTAGACAGTTAATCAATATTGAGGTGCTTGTATATGTCCTGAACCTACAAACCTTTATATAATTCAGTGACTTTGAATACAGAAGTTGTCCCATTGGGAACAGAAAGGATGATTCATAAAGCTCAGGTTGTTTCCATGCATGGATTCCTTACAAAAACCAACCAACAAACAACAATAAAACCACACCACAAACCAAACCAAAAAGCCCTATTTTATTACTCTGGATGTATAAAGCTATTTAGATTTTAAGCCCCTATCTAATTTCTCTCATATTAACTGCTTACAGAATTACAGGATAAACTATATCCACTTGAAGTGCCAAACACAGCAGAGTTTCTCCTGAAAAAATTTCGTAAGGAAACCGAATGGAGAGATGAAGACACCTTGCCTCAAGTGACCAAAACTATATGCACATAGACTTCATTTTCCACAAAACCTACCATACTAGTAATTTTATGTCTTTGCAACCTTTTGTTAGATTGCCCAGTTGATCAGAACTCTTCAGAATATTCAGTGTAGAGAAAGAAAATCCAAAGTAAATGTGTCTGACCAAGAAATATTCTGTGTTAACATAATGATTTTACACAACCATCAATTACATACTTGGTAAAGCAGATGAGGAAAGTGAGGAATTTCAGAGGTTGTCAGCCCAAATCCTGGCATTTCATCTCAACGCATACTTTGGTTTTAACTTCACTATGTCACAATCCACGGTCTTTCACGTTAGTTTTAGCCCTCACAAGTCTTTGGCCAGGAATGGTAACACAGGGCTGTAGTGACCCAGACAGTAAGAAGGGCTGTGACAGCAAAAATAAAACATGGCATTGATAACAATTTCTGCCATTACATGCCAAGGGCAGGCCTGATCTAATGCCCATGTAAGTACAGGAAAGATGCTCACACTGAACGAGTTTCCTACAAGCATAAATTTTTTTTCTAAATCAAGCTTAAAGGGATATTAAGGGATACTTTCAACATGCAATTTTTGAGAATGGACTGTTTTTCTTTTCCCTCTTGCTTTTCAACAAAACGTGGGCTGCTGGACAAAGCGGTCATGCAGGAGTAAACAGCGAACACTGACACCAAGAGCTGGCACATGAACTACACAAACTGAAAACTAGATGAACTGTTTAAAACTTTTTTCATTTTCAATTATAAACTAACATTGTCTACTTTTAATAGCACATCTTTTTCCAACAGATCTCAGTCTGTAGCACTGGTCAACCATACTTCCAGCACTCTGGTCATAAGACTCAGTTATTTTTAATGTGATGAAAATAGTATTTTCAGCTAATCTGCCCATTACTATGAAGTGTCTGAAGAAGTTCATGAAAACATCTGTTCAGCTATTCAAGGTACCTGAGCAGAAACATCTGTGTAATAGTCTCCTTTTTCAGTTTTGCTAGTTAAGCAGCCCTGTAATGCCTGTGTTTTCCAATATATTGTTTCAGGTATAAACAGAGAGAACGCATTCAAAACAGAATTTGGACTGTTTTGACATGTGCTAACATGCAGTGGAAAAGATATGAAATAGAAATCTTGTTACAAAAATAAATAATGAATAACGTGGCAGCAAGCACGATCTCATCAAAGTCTTCATCTGAACAGAGCACAGAGGCAAAGACCAGAAGGCTCTTGTGTGACATTGTTATCTAAAGTCCTGATTAGATTTTCACCTCAGAGTTCTCAATTTTGGTAGCAATCATCACAAAGATACTATGGTGACTGGCACTCTATAAATACATCACAGACAGGTACCAGTACAGAAGATGACGATCAGATAAGAGTTTGAAGCATTTGAAAATTCAACCCTGCCATTAGGTCCGTATAACAGTACTCAATTTTACAGCGGTAGAAATGTGATTACAGATAAAAAGGTAGGATTAGTGCTGTACAGATTCTTCTCCTCTTAAATTAGATTATCATCGTTCAACAGCATTACTTAGGTTTTTAGGGAGTGACAGAATTCAACAAATATATAGGCATGAATTAACTGCAGATTTAATAAAAGCTGCAGCACAAACCACAGGTCACAGATTGACTGGCCTTGCTTTGTCAGACACTGCACAAAACTGCAACAAATGAGTCACACAACTGACAGCTGATGCAAGCAACCCTCATTTCAAGTATCTGCCAAAGAATAGAAGCTGTTATTTCCTGTGTTTCTATTTCAGATTTTATTAGAAAATCAAGATAATTCATTATCAGGTCCAGCTGGAGTTGATACCTCTGCGTGAAACACAACATTTGATGCAGGTGATACCATGGGAATGAGGCTCTTGCCAACCCAGTGGATTTAGTCAATATTTCCCCACTCCAGAGCCAGACAGTGAGTGGGTGTCCACGTCCATGGCATGTACACATCAGAGTTGTAATTGCTAAAAAATATCATTATTTTTAAAAACACACACAATAGTCATTTCCACACATACCTTAAGTACTCCAACTACCCCTAAGCATCAAACTCTTCATATGTTACTGTACATTACTACAGTCATCTTACTAAAACCCATTGCAAAGAAAATATCTAAAAAATATTTACAAAAACCCACATCTAGTAAGTATATTCCATACACAATCAACTCCCTATGTCTTGATAACAAATGCTACATTCTATATAGGAGCTACACAAAATTGCACACTGCACAATCCAATTAGTATCATTACAGGTGCTCATTCTGAGCAGCGTAGGTTCTTGCACAGTTGCTGCCTTTGGCATACAGGGGTTTCCTTTTACAGCCTGCTCTTCAGCTACATCATAAAACCTCTGGGGTGACTGATCCTGAAAAACAGCCGAATGCAAGGTGGGGTGACAATACAAACTATAATTTGCATTCTGGTGGACATACTCATATGATCACTGCACTTCCTCTTCCAAGGACTAGGAGTCATATATCCAACACTTTTAGTTCTGGATTGGACAGTCAAATGTTTTGGGAACTATTTTGTTCCCTAGCAGTAGTTGCCTGCATGGTCCTGAGGTTTTGAGATATCTGAGGCAGGGGGCAGCTGCTCTGGAAAAGAAGCAGTTCAGCGCACTTGCCACATGTACCAGATCAGTGGAAAATACTGAAGATAAAATGCCATTTACTAAGTCGTTACTGCAACAGAAATTTCCAAATCCCTCACCTAAACTGTTTCCAGCAAGACTGATACTTCTGTCTCTGCTAAGCATCTCTACTTTAGGGGAGCTCCTTGGTGCTTTCTGCACTCTCCCATCACTTGGGGCCACTTTTGTCAGAGTCAGGCTGTAGGTACATGTATGACCAGAGCACACAACAGCCTCCAGTCACCAGAGACCACCCCATCTGCACCAGAGCAGAGCCCAGACATAAATGAGCATATTCGCAGGGCAGATGATGAGTGAGCATGGAGCTTTCTCTCTTAACAGCATACACGCACCCATTGTCTCTCACCATCTGCTATAGGAGAGGAAAACCTATGCATATATAGCCCCACCAAATTTGCAGGAGTGATTTTCAATCATTTGCATAACTGTAATCCATTTTTTCCTACCAACACATACTAATAGGAATGACTTAGAGCCCCAGTTTAGCATTCTACTAAACTACTGCTGTCTTTGCTTTACCTCTGGAAGAACAAGATAAACTTCCCAAGCTTCCTTTGTAAAATGAGAAATATTTCAGCCAAAAACATCAAGCTCTGACATTCTCATACGTATGCAAGTGCCTAAATTAAGGTATGTATGTTTGAAATTTGTATCCTTCAAGGACAATCTGTGCAGGAGAGATAAACATTATAAAATGTAGACGGCTAAATAACGAAATAAGGATTCTGGAATTTAATATAATGATAACTTGAGCACTGAGCTGTATGTGTTTAGGTTTTGGAGGAGTTTTTTCCCTTTTTTTGAGTTGCATTTTAAGAATTACGATTCCTTTAACAAAAAAATGTATGTGCTATGATGAATAGTAGTTCCCTAAATATTTTTAGCACAAGACATGTAATTTACTCAATAAATGAAAAAGTTTGTTTAGGAAAAGCTACTCAACTGCAGTGAATGTCCAAAATCATTCTCCATCTGCAGAACCATAAAAGGGCTCAAAACAGAAGCAGAATGTTTTACAACAGCTGGTCTCTTTCAACTTTCTGTAATTTTTATAGCTGCTTTCTGGTGATTTTTTTTTAGCATACCGCAGCAGGATTCTTCTAGAAGCAGGCAGACCATGATTTCACTTGTGCAATTCCATGAAGCAGAGGTGGATCACTGTTATCCTGAACCACCACCGGCCAGACACATGCAGGGTCAAGTTGTGTACTCTCACACCAGGACTGAAAACTTATCAAATATGGCCCTGATCCAGCAAAGCACTTAAGAACATGCTTTACTTTAAACATGTAAGTAATCCTATTAGAGTAAATGAGATTCAGCATAAACCACTGGACTGAATCTCAGAATACCTTGGTTGTGGCCCTGATTATGTCAGTGACCGTGTAACCTTGGACAAATCAATGTACTTCTGTGTCTTTATTTCCTCTTTTGCCCTCTACACGTGCTCACCATGTTGCAAACCATCTCAACAAAAATAACGCCAATGAATCTTCTAGAAACCGCTGTACTACAAACGATGGCAGGGTACTTATGTACGGCACTTTGCTTTCTATTGCCTGTCATATACTCAAAAGTAATGCTCCTCCCAAAAAAACACAAAATGAGACCCCTTACCCTAAGCTCTACTTATCCAGTATTGACACCTGATTTAAAAAGCACAGCATTGCTCTTAAGCAGCAATAGGGATGGAATCCAACTGAAGGGTACCTGCAGGTCGGGGCCGGGACAGCTCCTGGGCCTGTTCCAAGCCCAGGACTCAGGCTGCAGTTCCCCTCCCACCACTGACCCTTGCTCACTGGGCACCCTGAGATCCCAAGTCCTGCCTGGGGATTCACAGGTCAGTCTGCCACGCTCCTGCTGTTGCTGTACCTACTGAAGGAAAAAAAAAAACCAACGCATACAGTCCCGGGAAATTCTGTTTAAAGCATGCAGGTGGAAGGCAGCATTGTCTCACAAGCCATTTGCACTAAAAGGTTTTATGTTTGGTATTTTTAGACACTGTGATACAAGATACCATCTTCCACGCATAGGCCATATGCCATCAACTCTATGTCTTAATGATCCTGAGAATATTTTCACATAAATAATTCTGCTTTTGCACCTACACACAAGCACACAGTGTTTACTCTTGCCATCACACTGCTTCCCGGCAGTTGTCACTGGCAATGTCACTGTCACAAGGAGAATATGGATTCAGCTCCTAACAATGAAGCAGGCACGGATGAGTGGGCAGGATACTCAAATGAGTTTCAGAAAGACTTGAGGTGAAATACTGTCCCTAGTGAAATCAATAACAGTTCTCCCATTTACTTCAGCAGAGTAAATATTTCAGCTCTTTTTTTTCTGTGCCTTCTGGTCATCTCAGTGCCTAACAGAGCAATCATTTATTTTCCTTAAGAACACAGGATAAAGGACAGAACAGAAGGAAAGTAAGACAGGGAGGCAAGATTTCAAAATAAATGTACTTTTTTTTTAATCACAGTAATTAAAAAAAAACCCAAACTCACAATGATTCCTTTAGTTACAGATTATAAACAAGGCAGAAAATGAGATTGGATTAACAGAGTTAAGATTGTCCTTTCCAGGAACTCATTCACAAATTCCTTCTGTGTCCTTGGAACACCTGTGTACCATGTTGCTGTTTTCCCAGCTGAGCCAATGAAGAGCTCACAGCAACAGCAACACAATTTCGCGTGTGTCAGTCTGCTCCAGATCAGGCCTTTTGCATACAAAGATATCTATTATAAGACACAACCATCACGAGCTGCACTCTGTTAATTAAAATATTTTCTGCTGCAGACTGGAAGCCTGGCCTGGAAGATACTCGCCAAAGTTATGTTCAGGAGTACAGCAAATGAAATGTGTTTCTGTGCAGGACAAAAGTTAGTTACTTTTGACTTTTCCTGAATGCATGCTCTGTCCTCACCGTATGATGAAGGGAAATTCAGTCAAAAGGTCATACAGAACTGGGCAGTTGCAGCAAGTTAAAGGCGACAATAAACTACTGGTTTTCAGAAGATATTAAAAATTTTGGACATAAAAAATACATTAAAAATACGCCATACAGTAACCTGTACCTGAAAAAACATGCAAAACAAGAAAGTCTCTGAACAAGTGAAATTTACAGTAAACACGCTGCTTGCCGGTAAGCGCTGCAAGTTTCCAAAACTAGCCGGCGTATCAGCCAACAGCGGGCATTATACGAGGCATTTGAGCTCTCTCGGAGTCCTTAGCAGCGCTCAGAGCTGGGGCTGACATTCCGTCTTTAATTCAGGCTCCCGGGTGCTCCTCGATCCCGGACTAACAAAGCCGCGCTCCCGGAGCCCCGCGCAGGGCGCATGCGCGAGGCCGGGCCGTGCATCGCCACCCACGGCAGGGACGGACAAGGGGCGGCCACGGAACCTCTGCCAGAACTTCAGCACCCACCGGCCAGCGCGGACACGAGCGGCGGAACGGTCCACCCGCGACACCTATCCGCAAGCAACCTCTCTAGGAGAAAGTTTTCTCCAGCTACTATTCGAACCCACGTTACTTCTCTCTCTGAAAGAGATTTTTGTATTTCGGCAAACTTCATTCGTTTGGAAAGGATTCTTTAAAAAAAAAACCCCACGATTTAACATGAGCTTAGACTTCGCGCAGCACCCTTCTTTTCCCCAGCATCTCCCGCAGTGCCTCACAAAAGGCCCCAGAGGTTGGACAAACATAGCACCAGGAAAAACACAGTGTGAAAGGGATCTTTATGTGCATGTGTGAGGGCCCAGTGCTAATAGCTCAATGTGCTATTGACACATCACAGTGCAAACAGCTAAGTCCTTTTCAAAATAGCATGAGTCACAGTGTCATTCTTAACTTTGCCTTTCGCAGATTTGAGTAATTTGTGAAACAAATCATCCCCGTATTATTAAAGCATATTTCTGTAAACCAAGGTAGACATTAGGAAATGACTGTTGCTTCTGACTGTAACATTTACTCCAAACGCTGCACATGCCGCAGGGAAGGCGTGATTAGACAGAAGGGGTACTGCAACTTCTCTGACAATCCTCGCCAAACCAGAGCGTTAGTTACCTTCCCGTGGCAGCAGCTGATGTACTTTTAGATAATACTCCCGTTTGTATAATCCTCTAGTCAGAAACTGGCCGTAACGGAGCCGGAATGAGCCGAGAGAACAGAGCAGAGCGAAGGCTCCTTTCCCTGCTCGCAGGGCTGCCCCAGCCCCACCGGGCTGTGCCCGACGCGCCGGGGAAAGTTCGGCAAGTCCCAACCCCACCGCGAACGCTGCGCGCTCGGGACGCGCCTTTGTTCCCGGGCCATGGGCAGCAGGATCGGCTCCCCGAGCTCCTCCCGGCTCTGCCTGCGCTCCGCACCCACCAGAACCGCCCGAGCACCGGCCCGAAGGCGAGTCCCCGGGGGGCGAGCCCCGTCGGGACCCCGGCAGGAGGAGGCGCCCGGCCCCGAGCTCCGACCCCGCCGACCCCAACTTTCCGCGTGCGGGTGTCCCCCGGCCCCGCGAAGAGCGGCACCCAGCGCGGGCTCCGGGCATCCCCCAGCCCCGAGTCTCCCCGCCCCGACGGAGCACGAACTCCGGCTGCTGGGGAATCGGCCCGCGCAGCAGCACGAAGAATTAACACCCGCGGGAATAATCACCTTGTTGTAGTTGTAGTAACCCAAACACTGGGCAAAGTCCAGGTTGGAGGGGTCTCCGGGGAGCGCGCTGCCCGCCGCAGCCGGGTAAAATCTTACATCCATGCTGGAGATTTGGTCCAAGAAATGCACTTGGAGAGACCGCCGGGAGGTTTAATAGATCCACCTTCAAGTGCCTTGCCCGGGGCAGGGGCACGGGCAAACCGCCGAGGGAGCGGAGCTGCGGGGCGCCGAGCCCGCCCGAGAGCGGGGACGAGCGAGGGCCGGGGGACAGCGGGGGAAAGAGGCGGCGGAAAAGTGCAGGTAAACAAGGAGAAGAGAGGAGGATGAGAGGAGAGGTGGGCGGCGGACCCCAGGTGGGTGCCCGTCCACCTCGGAGGGAGGAGGGGATGGGAGGGAAGGAGGGAGGGCAGGGGAGCGGGAAGGAGGGAGGGAGGGAGGGCTGTTGTTTTTTAAAAGCTCAGTGCCAAGCCACGGGCTTTGCCTCCGCATTCAGGAGCAGCTGCCGTACACAAAGGAGCCACGCGCCCGGCGCGGACGGACGGACGGACGGACGGACCGGCCACCGCTGCCCGCCCGACAAAGGCGTCCCCGCCGCGGGTCCGGGGGAGCGGGGCACGGCGGGGCCGCCCCGCGCTGCCGGGGAGGGGGGCGGCTACCCCGGAGTTGGTGCAACAGGGGCTGCGCTGGCCGGGCCGGGCTGCGGGGCGAAGTGCCGAGCGACCGGCGCCGCGCTGGCAGCGCTCCCCGGGAGGAGCGGCCGGGCCCGCGCCCCTCCCCGCCCCGCCGCGCCCCTCCCGCCGCCCGCCCGCCGCTTCCCCGCCCGGTGCGGGGCCGGAGCGGGGCCGGCAGCGGCAGCTGCCCTTCCCATGGCTGTCCTCGCTCCCCGAAGGTTCCAGGTGAGTAACTTTCACCGCTTCCACCAGTTTTCTGTCTTCTTTTTTTCCTTTTTTTTTTTTTGTAA